>CM049307.1:44823677-46023677 GCA_026874595.1 Sipunculus nudus | reverse complement strand
GCAGGCCTTCTGCGACAGCGCTGTTTCATTAAACTGCCGGAGAATGTCACCAAGCCACCGTAAGGCTGCACTTTTTCTCTGTTTGACTGTTTCGCTGTTCATTTTTCTTTTTGTGTTTGTCTGTGCATATAATATCTAAAACAGGAATGGATATTAAAGAAATTTTGCAGAGAATCACTTTGTCATATTTAATATTTGATTAAGTTAAGATTTGATCTGGATTGTTCAAGATTGATCTTTTATTGGTGTGTTTGCTTGATTAAATAACAGAAAAAATTAATGTGACATATGCTGATATAGGATGAATCATATATGTTCTATCAGGAATATTTTTAATATTAGGTAAGTATTGATGGGGTACCTTTCAACATGATAATTGTTATTTATGGCAACTACCACTTTTGCTTCTCAGCACCATCTAGTATTCAAGTGTTGAATGTTTTAGAAGTTAAAGATATCTATCTTTTAAATTAAATGTTAGCTTTAATCATATTTCAGTTCAACAAAGTGAAACATCATGTGTTCTCAATGGCAATCCACTCAAATGTGTAGGAATTCACAAAAGAATTATCCGGTTTTATTCCCTTACTCAAATGTTAGGTTTTAGTAAATGAACAAAAAATAGCACTGAGATGTTATAGGGGTTTTACCATAATTTATAATGAAGACATATTTTGAGGTACTCCATTATATTCAGAGATGATCTGTAGATTTGATTTATAAATTATATTTATATAAATCTGTGTGGGTTGGCCATATGTCCCAAATCTTCCTGGCTACAAATAAGCCTTCAGCCTGATAACTGCATTATCTTGTGTTTAACAATGGGGAAGATATAGACTGTGAACATTTATTGGAGGAGAGAAAAAAAATATGTCAGCAGAAATTGACAGAGCTATGCTGTAGTGTATGGTACATTACATAGATTGAATAGCATATTGAATCAAAGTGTGAGGTTACTGCCATCATAAATAAACAGTGAGAGAAAGTGCTACATGCGATCATTATATATATATAACAATCTTATTGTGTTAACTGGGCATCATAGATTATGGGCGGAGCCTATAGTAGGCTCCAAACAAACATTAATACATAGGTCTGACCTGTTCTCAGTGTGCAGGTGATGGTCCAGGAGTCCAGGTCATTCCCTCCCCATAAATAGGCCAGGAATGCCCAGTCAAATTAATAATCACTCGGTTTAATCACACATTCTATGCAAGAGTGGTAAACAAGGTTTTCTGCTTCTGTGTTTTTTGGTGATTTTAGGTGAAAATGTGTTTTATTGATTCTGTTAATTTTTACAAAAATTCCAAAACACCCTATTTCCGATCAAATTAATATTATTATAATCCAGAATTCACAGCTTGATTCAAAGCTAGATTCAAAATATTCCTTTTATTTATTAAGCATACTTAGAAGTTATTGGAACATCCAGTTTCTTTTCAGCATTGCGGTTTTAAATTAGGTTTGAATTTTGGAAATTTCCTGCTTTTCTGTTGAGATTCTGTGAAAATGAGAAATTAAAAGTCCCATAAACTGCTTTTAAAGAGAAAAATACATAAATGTCTGTAATTCACTCTGAATCCAATTATCTCCATACTTACATGGCTACATGTTGGATTTTTTTAAAGGTCTTTTTATGATTCTGACATTTTGAATATGAAGTTTTATTCATATTTTCATAAGGTTTTAATATTAAAATATTGCGTGGTCATTGTAACTAAATATAACATTAAGAAGCAACCTATCATCAGCACATTAAAATGGAAATAGTACCATTTGCACACATCCAGAAGCATTTCACTCTAGTTTGAACAAAGGCCAAAGATAGTTATCTAAGTATTACAAACAAAAGGAAATCTGGTGTACAAAAAGTGCAATGGATGAAAACTTAGAACTAGTCATTTAAGGGCCCCTTATTTAAGTGGCACATTAAGGTTATATTTTAATTTATGGTTAATAAAAAGAATTAGGTCCAGTGTTCATGATTAATTCACCTGAAATGCTTAGTTCAAATTCTGCTAGGAAACACAACAAAAACAAAAGAAAAGAATATTGTAAAAAACATACTGCCATTGTGATTTGAATACCATTTTGCTTATGGCTGTATAACTGTTATATTGCATACTTTGTCCCAAAACAGGACTGGTCATGTGACCAGCTTTCCTGCTCAGGGACTCCTTCATCGGGCCTGGCCCCTGTAGGCTTCTTTTCTCAGGACTATCATATAATTGTATCCGCCAAAACAGAGTTTTGCGGATACTATGTTTTCAGCTGGTCGCCGCCGCCGCCGCCGCCGCCGCCGCCGCGGCGTAGGTGTCCGGAGAACTCCTCCGTAACCGCTGGGCGGAATTTTCCGAAACCCGGGATTATGTTCGGGTCACATGTGAACTGCTGCGCCCCGATTTTGTTTTGACCTCTGACCTTTCCTTTGCGCTCTGCGTCCGTTTGTGCGTCTGTTTCCACACATAAACCCACATATCTCGGGAACCGTTTGACCGATCAGGAAAATTTTTTTGCACAAATGTAGCCCTCGGAGAGCTTTATTACATACACCAAAAATGGTGGCGCCACCTGCAACCATGTTTGCACAGTGTCCATCTGTTCGTCTGCCTTGGGTTAAAATCACTCATATCTCTGCAGTGACTTGACTAATTCACCTGAAATTGGGCATGCGTAAACATCCTGGATAGCTTTTCTGATTTTATGACAGGTGGCGCCACCTACATTCACGTTTACGCTGCAGACATCCAAGCTCATATCTCAGGAACCGTTTGACCGATCAGGAAAATTTTTTTGCACAAATGTAGCCCTTGGAGAGCTTTATAACATACACCGAAAATGGTGGCACCACCTGCAAACATGTTTGCACAGTGTCCATCTGTTCGTCTGCCTTGGGTTAAAATCACTCATATTTCTGCAGTGGTTTGACTAATTCACCTGAAATTTGGCATGCTTATACATCCTGGATAGCTTTTCTGATTTTATGACAGGTGGCGCCACCTACAATCAAGTTTACGCTGCGACATCCAAGCTCATATCTAGGGAACCGTTTGACCGATTGGGCCAAAATTTTGCATGTGTATAAATCTCACATAGCTCTTTATCATACGCAAAACTGGTGGCGCCACCTGCAGCCATGTTTGCACAGCTCCCATCTGTTTGTCTGCCATGGGATAAAATATCCATGCTAATATGCAACACTTCACCCGTTCCACTCTGATTTAGGCGGATACAAGTAGTCGCTTGTCGACTACCCGTATTCTAGTTCTTCTTGAATTTCATTTTCCTTTGAATTACACGCTCACCCTGTCTCATTGATCTCATGAACAGTGGAGATACTCTGGCTCCTTTGATGATAATTATTTTTGTTGTATCAGGGGAGTGTTTTCCAGATAAAGGTTCTCATGTAGGAATACATGTCTTTGATTCGGTTTAGTTTCAGTTCTTTGAGGTTCTTTCTTACTCATGGACATGAACTGTGAGATAGTATTGTATCTTGTGAAAGGGGTTAATTAAAGTTTTAAGTTTACTTTATTTTTGGCCTTTTTGCTGTTTCAACGGACAAGGTGATTTGTGGACATTCATTTGAAATTTAATTATATTTTACACAGAATGATTTCTCTGTAAACCAAGTGTACTGAACCAAGCAATTGATTAATGTAATATCTAAATTTATGTAAAATACTCTGTGTAAAATAATCTCAGTATTAAAGCTAGAACTGTTAAGAAAAATGATGGAAATTGCCCATGAAGTAGATAGTAGTAATTATTATTCATTGACATACAATACTTAATAATTCTCAGTATACTGCTTGAAGAATGGCCTTGGTCCATGATGCATGTGTTGAAGAAATAATTGAATAAAAATCATTCAGTCATAAGAATACAAAGCCCTTATATAGTACAAAATAAGCATGGAATTCTTAAGGTTTATGTTAAGAATATTAACAACATTTCTATAAATAAACCAAGAAGTCACAAAGAAAAAGTATACAGAAATTATTACAACCTGAACATTTAAACCAGAAATAAACTTATTTTGTCAATAATTTTTCAATAATTTAAATTTTATCAGTATGAAATAGTAATATTCACTGGTATATTCAACATGTATGAAAGTTGGAGTGGCTGTGACCATGTCAGTTATTTAATTCTCTTGGTTTCATGTTTTAATCACTCTACCTGGAATAATCAAATTAAATTGTATAAGATAAAATATTATGATTGATTATGGGCAAGAGCATGAAAAATATCAGGTGGTAACAGACAGAGAAAAAAGGTATTTAAATTTTAGCATTTGAATTATATGGGCAAAATATTTTGGAAAATCAAATTTTATTTCTCCATTGAAATCACAGAAAAATATAAAATGCAAACTTAACATTTTATATCCCATGTTTTAGGCATTGAACAGCATCTTGCTGCAATAATTAAACTTAGCTTCACTTGCTGTGAGGCACAAATAGTGTTGGATACAATCCTTTAAAAGCTCCTATTGCTTTCATTATATGGACAAGGGCAGATTTCCTGGTTGTTTTATTATGATAAGAACACATCTGTTGGTTAAAGCAGGACTAAGTGCAAAATATTTGTTCATTGATCCAAGTATTGACCTAGTGCCCTAGTCGGGGCGTCGAGTGTTCCCCAGGGTCAGAACATTGCATTTTTATGATAAAATTTGCAAAGTGATTGGCCCCAGGATGTGTTCTAGCATAATTATGGATTTTATGAGCAACTGATATATCACAATTATCACAGTTTTCACATGCGGATGCTTCATAAATAAGTCAAACAGCCAAGTGTTCACAAAGAAATAGACAAGCTGCCTTATGTGATAAGAGAAATGAATGGTATGAGCTACTTGAAGACCAAGCAGAGCGGGATGGGAACTTGTTCCTCGGGAATACGACTTCACCGAGCCGCATCGGTCAAAGTGACATCATACCAATTCTGATGGAATATTTAAGATTTTCTGGGGTGTTTGGATCAAACACAGGAATAAAGTAAATCCCACTGCCAAACAGAACATTTTTTGTGGCATTTCTTTCTTTATGTTGAATGTCATTTTCTTTGCTTAATTTTTACTGCTCCTAAACTAATCAACCGCATTCTTATTATTATAAGGTTATAACTACCAATAACAAGTACATGGGGCTTATGCAGGTAGATTGTCAACATTTCACTTTCAATATGCATAACCATGTTATTCTTTGGAAATAAATTCATGTGATAATTTCTGGCTTTGTAATTAACACATCAGTGCAATATTGTTTGAAAAAGTTATCCTTGGCTGAACAAAATTAAAGCACAAAATTTAATTAAGTTGATATCACAGAATCTGTGAATAATCAATCATTACAATCAGTTTGAGGCCTGATATTAAATATTCTGATGGCATTGTAATTTAAAGATAAAAAAAATTATACAAGTCAATGAAATATTAACTGAAATTTTGATAAGCCAACTTTAAAAAAAAGTGTTTTAATGCAGCTGATTTCATGAATCTTGAAGTGGTAGGACAGTAAAAAGTTCACTTTTGAAGGTGGTGGGGGTAGATTTGTTGGGGCAACGTGAAAAAGAAAAGTTTCATGCAGTATTTCACAGTATAACCCTGAATTTCAAATTCAATTGAATCCTGTGTTTTTCTGATATTCAAATTTCACTTTGTTTTTGGATTTTTGCCAAGGACACCTTTGTGCATTCCTGTCCATCAGTCTTTGCAGCCAAACCAGTGAAACATTTCATCCATGGACCCCTATCATCTGCATGTGTACAAAATGCAGTAAAAACCAATTTTTGTATTGGAAATGTCACTTGTTGTTTATATACAATTTTCTGATATAAGCAGAGGATCTTACCAGTGCTACCACTACTAACTAGTGAATAACTACTTATATTAAGTATAAAAATTTGGTTATTTAAGATATAAGAAAATTGCATTCTTCAATAGGGACAATTAAAAAAATTACATGGATGTTGCTTATTTTACATATGTATTAAATATTAAGGTAACTACTATCTTGAAAATAAAATTATGTTTAATAATAGCAGTGGGAATATGCCTTTTCTTAACAATTAATACTCCACTCAGATACTTAAGGAAATTTGACACAAGTAAAGTAGAAAATCATAGGTATACCTTGCTTACACATTATCATATTCACATGTAGGAACTTTTTTTTAAATAATCTAAGCAGCTTCTAATATGAACAAACAAACTGCAGATCACAGCGAGAGAATGATTGGTTTGAGAGGGGAATGTTCTGTGCATGTACATTGAAAGTTAAAATGAGAAATCTTTAGTAATTTGCACTCATTTCTATCAGTCTGTGAGTCCTCTTGGTATATAACTATAATATGTAATTAAAATGATATACATATGTAATAAACAAGGTCCTTAATTAATAAATATATATATATATATATATATATATATATATATATATTTATGATATTTTATATGTTTATGTATGATTTCTGACTTATAATAATTATAATCAAGTGTATACACAAAGTAGCATATGGATGCTCGGAGCTGATTTTAAGTGTTGGAATTTTGGTTTGGATTCACGGTGCTGGAATTGGTTTCTTAAAAAACTTGGCTAGTGAAAAACCTTGGTTACAGCCTTCCTCCTGTTGCTGGGTAGGTTTGGTGACTTTATCCAGAAACCCCTCTTCAGGCTAAAGGCTAACAAAATGTTTGTCATCCACGGATAACTTTTTAAGCTGTTTCTGTGATAAGTGTGGGCCAGCTCCAGTGGGAGTCTCAGAGCACTGAGAAAAAGGCGAGATTTATTACCTAACGCTGTTAATTGGATCATTGATGCACAAGACGTTTGCAGCTGATGAAACAAGCCTACCCTAGTGGGATGCACAGGCCATTTAACCTTAAAAGCAGCCTTGAATATTCATATCTGGGAAATCCAGCATGATTATTTCTGTAAATTCTGCCAGGGTACACCCAAAGCTTTAATATAACAATAATTAGTGTAAGAGATTTCGTTTCAATGCCATTTTGCCATCTTTGAGCCCTGTTCAGACTCAATGATTGTATTCACACTTCATTCTATAGATCTTTGTTTTTGTCTGTCTTTTCCTGTTGTAAATAACTTGAGGAGCACTTGTAAAACCAGCTACTTTTGCTTGGCCTATATCAGCAGTGCCTCCCAAACAGGCATTATATTTAACCTAATTAGCATAATTTCACCAGGCTTTATCAATATGGCTCACACTTAAAACCACACTTTATACTTAAAAGTTGTATTGAAGCTTTAGGTTTTCAGTTAAACAAATTTATTACAGCCTGAGCCAGTTCCTGATTAAAGACTCTGATTTCTTTAATTTATGTTCCAACAGCACCATGCTGTCCTACTTGGACCAGGGTTCATTTCAGCTGAATTGTTTGTTTTAATATTTGGTGAACATTGTTATTACATTGGTATGTATTTGATTTTGGCTTAACATAATTTGGTTTAGCCTTTAAATGATATTTCACGGAAGGTGTAGGTATTGCATGTATAGAATACCAAACTGTATTGCAATAGGGGCAATAAGAATGAAGATAATGTTTATGATTCTAAATAATAATAATAATAATAATAATAATAATAATAATAATAGTTATAATATAAACAATAATAATGTTAATAATAATGATGAAAATGATATGTAAATAATAATAATAAATGTAAATAATAACATAAATAATAATAGTAATAAAGGTAATAATAATATAATAATAATAATAATCCTTTATTATTAAGTATTTATAATCTGGATCTGCAAATCAATAATTAGTCCAAAGCATGGAATATTTAGAACTCGACCAACCAAGATATACAGAAGTGCAGTTCAGGCTTCTCTTTTGTTATTGGCAGAGACATTCTATGATGGCAGAAAAAAAAAACTAGTATTCCTTCGTGTGGTACAGACTTGTCAATAAAGACTCAAAGGCTATAATCAGGTAGACTAGAGTAGGCAGTTACAAATAGCTGTCAACAAGGCTGGTCATATTTTTAGAAACTGTAAGCACCCACTGACATGAGTCTTGCACTTTCCAGTGTCATAACTGTTTGTTGTCATTCTGAAATACCAGCAGGGCTTTTTTTTGCATGTCTTAATGGATACAGGTAAAAAGAAAATACCTTGTGCTGAAGTCTATAAACACAATTTTTTATATGGGGATGAACAAAATCCTCTTTGCTGTCTAGTAGATTTTGTCAGTGCTTTTGTTCTTTGGTGACATGAACCCATAACATTTTCTTTATTGTTCCTTCACATTACCATTCTGGGTAATTATTTTCTATTGTATGTATTTAAATATTGAGGAGAGTAAAATACATTGATGGGGAAGTACTGTTGTATACGGGACCTAGATTATGACATAGTCTTAAAGTTAAGTGCTGTTTAGGTGCTGGAAGCTGGACATGGGAGAAAGGCACATGTAGAACGAATAACCTTCTAGTGCCTGACATGGCTGCTTAAGTTGTATGCTCATAAGGGAGCCGGGAAAAGCTACAAGAATGAACAGGCCTGAAAGACCAGGAAGGCAAAGTGTAAAGACAGATGAGACTAACGTTGTTGGTAATATCAGACTTTAAACCCCACCTTAACCTTTTACCTGAGGACATTTAGGGAATTAGATTTTTTCCCTCTGAGGTTTTTCCTGATGGTTTAATTACTGTTCTGATATATGGGTTGTCCTCCTTATGTCAGGTATACAAAATCAACAAAATACAGATGGCTTCAAAATAACAAATAATCCATCGTCATAAGGCTATCTGGAACCTAATTTAAAACTGACTGTCCCACCCCATCTAATTCTCCTTTTGTAGAGGCTGAATTTATTGTAGTATTCTCTTTTTTTATTAAATCAACACAATAAAGCCCAGATAGTGAGAGGGAATTATAAAATTGTCAAAGGTATTTCTTAATATTAATGGAATCAGTGATATTTATAATATGAAAATATGCAGGATAATCTTAAACTTACAATCCTAAATTTATACATTCAAAAGAGAAACATTCATCAAAATAAATACAAGACAAAAAAAGCAGGCTTTGTGATACAAATCTAGTTGTGGATTAATCAAGGTCACCTGCATGGATACATTTTCTTAAATGTATTTATTTTGACATGGATTAGTGGGATCGGTATCAGACTTCATATGGTA
This sequence comes from Sipunculus nudus, assembly GCA_026874595.1. Lineage (NCBI taxonomy): Eukaryota > Metazoa > Annelida > Sipuncula > Golfingiida > Sipunculidae > Sipunculus > Sipunculus nudus. The sequence goes on along the minus strand of CM049307.1, from coordinate 46,014,501 downwards.
TAGCATTTTATATCAGTTGATAGGCCATTGACCTGCTTATTTTCACATATACCCATTTATCTCTTAAAAACTTAATTACCTGTGTCATTCCTGTTGATATTAAACTCAATAATATTCTGTCATCTCTGTATGAACACCATTGTAAGCTTGATTTGTAGGCCAGTTACCTAACTATATCAAAATATTTGACACTACCAGTAGTGACTACTGTAAAATGATAAGAGAAAAATGTTCAAATTTACTAAAAAAAAGCCACATAAATAATGGTTATTGTCTTGAAATGTCAGGAATGATGCCAAATGTGTCCTAAGGGTTTATCCTGGTTTCCCCACAAGGCCAAAAAAATGAAGGTACGGTTCTCAGGCACTGCATGCATCAATTTAACCCCCCGCATTAAATAATTTGATTTTGATTTTCAATAGAATATTACCAATTTTAGCTCAAGCCCCTCAGACATTTCTTTCAAGAAGATAAAATAATACAATTTGATCAGATTTCCTTTGTTATGTAATGCTTTTACATGTTCAGCAAAACAGTGCTGTTATTATCATGCTTTTCCCTGAACATATGACATTTTTATCAAGATAAAAAAAAATTGTCCTCTTGCACTGATTTCTGAAAAAAAAATGTGCCTGAGAATCAAACCTTTTTTTTGGGCCTAAATGGGGAGGAATTTTACATTATTCCATGAAAGGTGTATGGCAGCACCATCTATCAGAAACTGTGCTACTATATCTAGGGAATGAACTTCCAGCACCTTCCATCGTGTTTGGAATGAAACTGGTCAGTTGTAAAATAAGGAATGGTTAATATGCTTGTATGTAGAAGGTATAAAATTAGTAAATTCACTCTGTTTTCTTTTGTGTTTTTCAGAGAGCTGCATAGCTATTATAAACCCCTTTCAAAGAGGGAGTACATCTGCAGTGTGGAAAACAGTGATGGCATGATGAAATGCAGTGATCTGCCTCCGTATACAGTTGAAAACATTCCTTGCAATGAATCTGCCCTGCCATTTAGCAATAATACCCCCTCCAACTACTCATGTGTTAACTGGAACCAGTATTACACAGACTGCAGAGCAGCTGCAGACAATCCTTTCTTTGGGGCAATCTCATTTGATAATATTGGGCTTGCCTGGGTAGCCATATTCCAGGTGAGTTAATGAACAATAACATTTTACATTCACGAATATTATGTTATTAAATGTATATTTATTATTGTAAATATTAACCAGTGAGGCATTTATTTTATAATATCAGGTAGGTGTTTATTTTGTGTTATCTGGAATTCTGATGGATATTTTGGTTGTGTACATATTAAATGAGTCCTATTTGAGATTTTAGGGACAAAACAATTCATGATATATTTGCAAGTAGGTATTGGATCATGAGTCCATTAATTATAAATGTTGACACACAGCCTCTTGCACTTTATATTAAGGTTTAAAACCTTAGATCATACTTTTGTTTGTTTATTGCTTGCCGGAATCAAAGATTTCGGCAAGCATATTGCTCAGTTGCGTATGTCTGTTTGTCTGTTTGTTTATCTGCACTCTCCTGGCCACAATTTTGCCACAATCACCTTGAAACTTACAGGGATGATGAAAAACATAATTTCTAGGTGCCCTATTGTTTTTGATTAAAATAGGTCAAAGGTCAAGGTCAAGGTCGTCAAAACTTCTCAAAACGGTTTTTTCTTCATATCTTTGTGACTATTAGTCGTATCTACTTCAACAATAGCTTATTTTAATCGTCATTCCAAGGCCTGTCATCTGGTGTGTAGCTGACTCAAATTTGCCGTAACCATGGTTACAAATTTTTGGGGAAAAGTCATGATATTCAAAAATAAGGGGTCTTATTTTTCTAACTTTGTCAGTTTTAAAGCTAGAGGGATCTAGTTTTTTGCATCAGGAGGCATTCAACTAATACTACAAGATTTTAATACAAGTCTTGCAGTATCTCGTAAAATATCTCGTGAATAGAGATATGTCGAGATTTCATTCATCTTGCGCCAAAGGCCACATTATTGCAGGAATCTTTTTGAAACTGACATATTATAAGTCCTACACTAGTATCTCGAAATTGTTTTTTTATTTTTTGAATAGGGCCGCTAGGGGGCGGTGGATGCGAACCTCCCGAACATATCATATTTTGGCCATATCTCAAAAATTATAAGCCTCAATTACATAAACTATAGCTTATTTTCTTCCTCTGAGTCTTCTCCATAACCTAGTGGAGTCATCTGGTCACAATTTTGTGACACTTTGTCAGTGTGTCCATCTGTTTGACCGTTATCCTCAAAGTCGCCTGCTTGCTGGTTCTTACGCCTTACATATCGCATTCTACAGGCCACAGCTTTGACGGAATCCTTTTGAAACTGGGACATCTCATGTCATACACTAATAATACGAAACGCATTTGTCGTCTTCGGAATATGTCTGCTAGAGGGCGCTACAGTCGAGCCTCCCAAGTATATCATTAATTCGCCATACCTCCAAAACTATAAATCTAAATTACATAAATTATAACTCATTTTCTTCCTTTGAATCTTCTCAATCATTAGGTTATGTCATCTGGTGTCAATCTTGTCTCACAAAGTAACTATGTCTGTCTGTTCGTCTTTTGTTGTCAGCTTTGTCTGCTTTTGATTGTTTACGGCTCCTAAACATGGAAAATTTAATGAAAGACAGAAATTTTTATGGAAAATGCACATGTATGGACTTTTTTCACAATGCCTGCAGATACTGGCCCTATTTTTGATGTGTTGCTTGATAATGACCTGTTACAGATCGAGTTTGCATTTTGCCCTTGTTGACCTACTTTTGACTATAGGACACCTCCTGAACTTAAAAAAAATTCAAAATTTAACAAATGTTTCTAATTTGCCCCAGGCGGGGGCATTCTTGTCGTTCCGACACATCTAGTCTGTCTCTCTGTCCTCATTACAAACTTATCAGAAATGATCAAATTGCTGTCAGAGGAACAACAAACAAAATACCACCTCATGGTTCATCCATGTATATACATGAATAGCTGAGTTCCCATGTAACCCTTCACCACAACACAACATCAGATTTTGAGTCATCTCTTCTCTATATTCACACTCAGACTCAGTCACTTCAGATTGTTTTCCTCTATAGGTCACCTGCATGTCCTATCAGTAACTTATTCTCTGAACTCCCAAGTTTAAGTCTCTCAAGGTGACCTCAACCTCCCTATAGTGATCATGGGCGATTTCAGTATTGACATTTTTAATATAATATATAACACCAAATTGACACAATTATGTCAACTCTTTAAATGTCAACAACTAGTCAGAGAACCAACCAGTGACCATGAAATACCATAGATCTTTTCTTTACTAACTGTTTAAATGCTTCAGTTTTAACATTAGAAAACACATGGTCATATCACAAGATCATTATTAGCAACAATCGATCCCATTCTTTAATTCAGATCAAACATGGCAACTTCTAATAGCTTAATATACCATTTCTTCCTTATAGATACTTTTTGAGACATTCTGTTTCCTCTCCCATTCAGCAACTACTGCTTCCCAAAACATAACAGTTTTCTACTTTTCCGTAAATATTTTGATTTATTTAATGTGTGCAAATCTCCACTTCCTTTCTCTGCAATTTACAACATCTGGTCATTCCAAATGCAATATTTTAGACACACATTCTTATACATATTTGAAATACTGATACTTCTATATTACTATTTCACTCGACTACATAATACAAAAATTACATCTGTCAAAATGAAATTTTACAGACCTAAATACAACAGTGGTGATACATTTACATCTGTCACATTCAGCTGAGCGCTGTGACCCATGGGTCCCTTGTTTTAACCTTATAAAATGCAAGAAAACAATAATAAAATGTAGAGTAGAAACATTAAATTGATGATGCAGTGCTTCAGTTATGGATGCTTTCTTTCAAACTTATACTTTATGATTTGAATGTGAAGATTTCTCATTTTCTTTTGTATTACACAGGTAATTAGCCTGGAAGGATGGGTAGAAATTATGTATTATGTGCAGGACGCACACTCATTTTGGGACTGGATCTATTTTGTACTTCTTATTGTGGTAAGTCAGTTATGTCTTCATGTTACCAGTATCAATTCTATCACATAATAAATATTGTGATATACACTTTCTTCCATTCTGTAGAGGTCATTCGAGGTCACTGGCCTCCAAATCTGGTAATTCAATATTATGATATATTTTGATGCCACCTGTGAATTTTTAGGGGACTTCGAGTCGACTCGGTAATCAGTTCTTACAGATTTGATTCAATTCTCAATTATTATTTTAGTGATAAATTTCAGATTACTTTTAAATAAAAGCAAACATTATTAAAACCATGGATGTTCGTGTACATTTGGCAAGTAAAGGAACTGTGTAGCTCTCTCTGAGTGTGTCACTGCCATTTTAATCTATTCAAGTGGGACAGTGTACAGAAATCTAACAGAATATTTCAGAGTAGAACACTAGAACACACCAAAATAATAACCTAAATGAATCAATTCAGCGATTAACAATTGATTACAATTTAATCGAGGGGTTGCGATCCTGTGCATTGATAACTAAATGAATCAATTAGTTGATGCATTGTTACTCCCCTGCTTCTTTTGCAAATGCACTTGTGAGCTTGGATGTACATAGACTTTGTTCAATCTTAAAAAAGGGATCAATATTTTTAATAATAACATCTGAATATTCAGCAGTTATCATGACCAAGTACAGAATTTTTTACCTGCTTGTAAGCATTTACATGGAAATAGTTAGTCTTAAAATTGTGATTAATATTTTTTCTGGACTGCAGATGCAGACCAGATTTGTTGAGACATAAAAACACAGCTGTCTTTTATCCATAGCTGTCCATACATAGGTGTCAGTAGGGAGATGCGTGTGTAAAGAATTAGCTTATGTGTAATACATCAAATGAGAAAGGAACAATAATACCCCACTAGTCAGGCAATACTTATAAGATATTTATTATTGTTAATTGTAACAGTATTATCTACTTTTCAGTTGTACAATTTCATAGAATATATCCCTTCTGGCTTGCCTCAAGTGCAACAAATTTCAGTTAATTATTGATGCCAACAGTAACTGCGGCACCATTTTGACTCGTCATGTTTTAATCAACTGATTTAAAACTGAATTTTGAACATGTAATGGATTATGCACAATATCAATTTATTTTAATGTTTCTTACACATTAAAGTCTCTGTGGGTTAATACAGGAGGAAGACAAGGTTTGGGTAAAAAGAGGACTTTATTGCATAAGGACAGACAGGTCCAACATTATACATGAATAAAATATATATATGAGCATATATTACCCAGCATTGCCGTCAGCTTCCAATCCTAGCATACAAGTAATAATTTACCATATGCTATATGTGATTTACAATACGAGCTGATCATTAACCAATTAAATCTCCGGACTCTAATGTTAATATTTGTGGAGTCATGTCAAACACCAAATATCATAATACATAATATAATGAGCATCTGAGTGGCTGCATCAGTATAATAACATTTTGGGGTCCTCATCTAACTACAAACCCAGGGAAACCCCAGGTACTACTAAGACTAAACCTACACTAAAAGTAATACAATAATAATGCATTTCCTAATGAGGTGGGTGGGAGGGGATTTACAGTTGCTAAAAGACGTGTCTGGCCCCTGCGCTGCTGTGCCGCCGAATGAATTTAAAAGCCCTGCGGTTGCTAAGCATCTGCATATAAAACGCCCCCTGCCTGGCACACCTGAATAGCCAATCAACGGCTGCCCTCCCCCTCCAGTATTAACACATGATTAACGAATGTCAATCATGCATGTTAATTATCTAATATGTAAAATAATATATCTGTATATGGATGTTAAAATGAGATCAAGCATTTTGATGTTTTATCCATGCCATCTCTCAGCCAAGGTGGTTTCTATGGTAACTTATCACACACATAGTCTGATATATTCCAGTATTGTTAAATTTCATGAAATAAAAACCCAGCGCTTGCAGTCTTTATAATCTGAACGAGATACCTAAACCCTAACAGAGAAAGAATTCTCTAGACAGACGATGCAAGTGTTTCATGCTGGTTGTCATGGCAACCTTAGTGACTGCTGGAGGGGCCATTTGGGATGGCTGTAAGGGTCACCAGTAGATTTTCTTCAGGTTCACAAACAAGTGAATCTTGGCCTTGTGGGAGCCTGTTTATATGTAGACAATGTTAAATATGTGTTTCACATTGTTTGTGTGTGTGTGGATGATTTACATGACTGTGCCCTCTTAATAGAAAAATCCTTTCAATAAGGGAAACTCCATGCATTATTCTGTTTGTATGTTATCCTTGAAAGAAATCCATAATATGACAATTGTGTACCATCTGTTAATGACTGTTGTGTACAAAAATTACATAATATTGATCAAATATGTCATAATTTTCAATTTTACATAACCCAACATTTAAAACATACTTAATTGTTTGTTTTTGCAAAAGTGAAATTTTTAGCTCTGAGCTATAGTCATGGTCCTTTGTCCATCATCCATTGTACATCTGTTAACAAGGCACATTTTAAAACCTAAAGACCTACAAATCCAAAATTTGTCATTGAGTAAGATGTCCCAAAGTTCTCCTACCACACCAAAAAATAGGTCACTGTGACTTTTTTCCTTCAAGAATTTAGAACAAATCTCTATTTTTCTTTTAAAAAACCTATTGTTACACTTCAAGATTGCCCACTATGAAAACCACTGATGTTGTTTTGTTCAAATTTGGCATATATGGTCCTCTGTATATTTCCTATGCACTTTGACAACTTGTCAAAATGGTTGAAGCTAGAGTTTTTTTAGCGAACCTGTGAGCTTATGCGATGGTGCGGCGTCGTGTGTCGTGTGTCGTGCGTCGTGCGTCATCTGTACCTTAACCATAGCTATCTCAAAAACGGCAGGAGCTAGCATCACCAAATTTTTTGCAAATAATCAGTCGTCTAAAAAACTACATCGAATTTTGTTTATTTTTTTCTAATTGCATTTTCTTAGATTTTACAGGGAAAAATCTGAAAAAGCTCTAAAAATCTTCTTCTCTGAAATTGTCCAGCCAAATTGTTCAATATTTCACAGAAATGATCCCTGGAACAATCTTTCTCAAGTTTGTTCGAATGGTTCCAGTTTGGAGATTTTTGGCCAAGTTGCAGGAGGTTGAACTTTGTTAACTGTGCAAAAAAGCATATTAAAATTTAAATCTCAGAAATGGCTGGAGCTATCATCACCAAATTTTATGACAATGTTGGTCACATAGGTCATATCTAAAATTGAGGTATTGGTGGCGCCACCTGCATCGGCCTTTTTTGTACGGGGTCAAATATTGATTTAAGCTTTAAGATCTTAAATTTGATAAAAAAAATTGTAGCTTTTATCCAAGTTTTTCAAAGACCATGCTATAAAAAATAACTGCATGCTGTTTACATTAGGCATAGCCTACATGCCATATGTGGTGTGGCCACCTGAGGCTGTTTATGAAACAAATGAAAAAAAACAATTTGAATCTTATACTTTCAATGTTAAATTCAGTTTTTTTCAGACAGTTGAAAAAAAAGATTTTTTAAACAAATAACTTTTCAAGATTTGAATCCCAGGCTTATCATATTGGAAATATTTGTTATTTATTTTTTTATATCAATATGATTATATATAAGGATCTAATATAAGTGCTCATTGACATGTTTGAATGTATAAAAAGGTGTTAATACTTTGTAGCATTTCATTCTTAATTATCTCTTAAAGTTGGCTAGACCATGGTATGAATAAAACTGGTACACACAATTAATCAGGAATATAAGGTAAAGTTTTATTGGATTTAATTTTTAGCTCACGTAGCCATATATTTAACTGTTGAGAAATATTACATTTACACATTTCTTTGTTTTTGAAATATATTCTTTCATATAACACTTAGGCCCAGTAATATTCTTTTACTTATTGCATCATTAAATGCTTTCATACCACAAGTTTCATATATTATACATTGAAAATGTTTACCTGATTGGCTTGTTTAAACAGCCTTATCAAATTTGGGTTGCACTCATTTTAAAATAGAAAATATTGTGTACAGCATTTTATTTCAGTTAACAAAATAAGTGTTTTTATAATAATGCTTCAGCTCAAGTCCTTTATTCTGTCATTTTCAGGGTTTTATAAGTTCCCAGTGGTTATATTTACATGCATATTACCGTCACTTAGTTGAACTACTGAAACTTTTCCAAGTACATGTATGTGATTATGAGAGGCTCCTCCATCTGTCATGTAGTCCAAAGTACACAGTCAACACAACCACTAGGATTTTATACCAATATTCTCAGAATCAGTTTCAGCTGAGTGCTATGACCCAAAGGTCCTTTGTTATATGTTTGAAAGGCAATTGGTTCCCATAGAAAAATAATTTACTATGTTGTTTCTCTTCAGTCTATTTTTTTCTGCTGCTTTTTATGCAATGAAAATTTAATCCATGGTGTGTTCATCTTTTTAGCTCAGCTGACTATAAGTCATCTGAGCTATAGTCGTGGTCCATTGTCCGTCGTCCGTCCGTCCGTCCGTCCGTCCGTCAGTCCGTCCGTCCGTCCGTCCGTAGATGTGGCACGTTTTGAAACCGTAAGACTTAGGAATCCAAAATTCAGCATAATGTTAGATGTCCCCAAGATCTCCTACCAAGCCAAAAACTGAGTCTTTGCGACTTCGTTCCTTTGAGAAATTAAGGAAAAACCTCAAATTTTTATTAAAAACCTATTTTCACTCTTCAGGACTGCCTAATATCAAAACAACTCATCTGTTTTTCCTCATATTTACCATAAATATTCTTCTATATAGTTCCTATGTACATGCCAGAAATTAAGTCTGTTAAATATAAATTCTTTAAGTTATGGGCCCAAACATAATAGACTTTGTAAAAAATCAGGAAAAATATTTACTCACTTAACATGAAAAATTTAGAAACTAGAGTCTATTTTCCCAAGTATATAACTATGTTTAATTAAGATTTAATTGTTTACCCAAAATTAAATCTGAATTTTGTAAATTTTTTAAGTTATAAGCATAAAAATAAAATCAGTACCTTAAATTTAGCCCAACTTTTACCATGGCACATTTTTCTCCTGTATGTACCATTGATTTAATTTTCACAGCATGTAAACATAAATATTTATTTTGTTTAAATCTGAAATTTGAAAATAAAAGCTTGAAAATTAAGCTAGTTATTGATTTTTTTTCTGTGAGGCTCTACTGTAGTCATTTGCTTTGATAACAGATTACAGATGCAGGGTCCCACTCCAGGTCACTGGAAATCGGGCTATGCCAAGGTTTCTGATTTGTTACAGTCACTGGGGGAGACCCCCTGCTGTGACAGGTGTACAGTTATTCTAATATCACCACCCCAATCCCCCCCCCCCCCAGGCAAACCCAACCCACTAAGTGTAATGCAGTAATTGTTATTGTTTTCACTGTATTTCCTTAATTGTAACACTGTTTCCACTCCAATATACAAAAACTTTCCTTAAAAAAGTAATTCAAGTGTAATCCAGAAGATGCCATGTTGTGTTAATGTAGCATTTTTAAAGAAATTAATTTTTTTTTAAATGATTTTAACAGATATAATTGAACCCATCAGTATGCTTAAATTTATAAAATGTGAAGCACATTATGGATAAATAAAGACACAATTGAAAATTGTGAAATCTAAATCAAGTATTATTTTTAGATATTTATTGTTTTGCAGATTTAAAATATATATTTTTGTGGTAAAAAATAAATAAACATTTTTATGCATGGTGTGGTGTTATATGACAAGATTGAGATTTATGATGATGCAGTTGAGAATTATGAATCAACTTTTATATTCAGATGTATCTGTTTTATTGGAAATGTATAGAAATATAAACTTAAATTAAAAAAAATTAATGTGATAACAGCAGAATTTGAGATCAGGCTTTGTTTGCCCTGTTTTATGTTGTTAATTAGTTATATTTCATCTGTATACATTTCATAAAAAAATACATATATATTTAATAATATATATTATACAAAAAAATAGATTCAATTAAACAAATTTGTAAACTACTGAAATGTCAACAGTTAATCAAAAAGCCAACTGATGATCATGGTATAGTACAGATAGTACAGTTCACAAACTGCTCACATGCTTCAGTTTCAACATTAGGAAACACATGGTCAGGTCACAAAATATTATTTGCAACAATTTCTTGCTCATCAATACAAACCAATCATATAAACCAACCATGGCCTTTATTACCTCTTCCTCTTACACTTGATCTCCATTTGATATTATTTTAGATTTTTACCTTCAAGGTCAACTTCAGCTGAGCACAGTGACCCATAGGTCCCTTGTTTTTAATCCTAAACTCTACTTTTTGACTGGTCTGACATTTTAATGTCTTTTCAGATTGGCTCATTCTTTATGGTGAACCTGTGTCTTGTTGTCATAGCAACTCAGTTTTCTGAGACAAAGAAGCGTGAAACTGAGCGGATGATTCAGGAGAGAAAACGCTTCCACTCTAGTAGTACTCTAGCTAGCAACTCTGATCCAGGGGGATGTTACGACGAAATATTAAAATATATAGCGCATTTATACCGAAGGGCCAAAAGAAAATTCAATAGATATTATAAGCAAATACAAGGTAGAAGACAACGCAAGGTCACCCCAGAGAGGGCCATATCTTTAAAACGCAAAAGGAACAAGCACAAAGGGTTGCCTGATACATTGGCACACCACAGACATTTCTGCGTCCACAGCCCTGAAAGTGCAGTAATCAGCAGAGGCAGTCCGGAGGCACCGCGCGCCAGCCCTGAAGTGTCCGACGTGGACCCCTTGGCCTCACCACGGCGCCCTAACCACCTTATGTTGCCTTACGATATTAGTGCAAATCCTTCATCCGAATCTGTGCCCAGTGTCACACCCATATCAACTAACTCAGAGAGCCTGAGTGTACATGAGTCTATTCTAATTCGGCACCCTTCAGTACAGTCTTCCCCGAACCGCCTGTTGGCATGCAGAGGGGTTTTAAGTAGGACGCCATCTGTGAATAGTTCAGGCAGTGGACACTTGGTGTCCGCACCGCCCAATACATGTGGAGTACATGGTGCTACAAACGGGAACAAGGACACTCTGCATCCTCCAGGAGTAGAAGGTAATTACTGTTCATTATTTATAATTGATTAATTTTATTTTTTATTAATTTTATTAATTTTACAGTTTTCAGTTCACCGGTGTTGATCAGTTCTGATGGATCCTGTGTTACAGTGTGTTTTTTGCGTTGAATGTTTGTCAGGAAATTAAAAGATAATGTGATAGATTTTCATGGAACTTAAACTCTTGATAGGTCACAGCACAAGATAAAAAATGTAGTAGTGTGATGTCCAACAGAATCCAGATACAAGTCCAGGATAATTCTATACTGTTGAAAAGCATCATGAAATTCAGCATATCATGAAGGGACATATTCACAATATCTATAAGTGTTCCATTTTAAAAACATTTGCTTAATCCTGTACACAAGTGGAAAAAAGCTTGCACTGAGTGCTATCAGTGTAAAACAAACAGACCACATGGCACCTGGTGGCAACATTGCAAAATTTAACAATCAAGATTTTTTAGGCTTCCAACCATTGTTTCTTATGCAGGTATTAAGCCCGTGTATGCTGGGATGGTTTTGCTTGGAAACATTTTTAGTCGGCCAAAATGAGCTTATAATACACATTATTGCAAATGAATATAAACCTTTTAGTCTCTTGGTTGGTAGGGTTTTAAATTGAGCTCACTTACAAAAACAGCCCAGAATAGAATCCTAGCACAGCAAAGCTTATAGTTATTTTCTCTTTTCTTTCATTATAGTCAAATACTTTTAAAGTTTCAGAAATATATAAACTTTACACAGAATATATTTATTGCACATGTTCTTCAGTAATGTATAATGCAGAATTTCTGTGTGTTCATCAGTATCCAATTGCACCACTTAAAAGGTTTTTCTTTCCAGTCAGATAACTTCAAACAATCTCCGACCATCTTTCAGCTTTTGCTTCACATATGTGGTTGCTGAACAACTGTATTTGTTATATCTGGTGTTTGTTATATCTGAGTTAAAATCCCTAAATGAAAAATTTTGAATGCCCAGTCATCTCAAAGGCTTGCAAATTGGTAAATGGTTATTTCTTAGCAACAACAGCTAGGAGGTGGGGCTCAACCAGAAATTGGAATTGTCAATTGAATGATGACCCTAAGGTTTTAAAATCAGCAGTAATTTCATGCAGCAAATGATATTAGCAAGCTGAAACAATAGGGGATGATTGACATGATTGGATAGCCAGTGTTTAATATTCATTATAAAACCAATTAATATTTTGGCCTATGATTAAGCTCTTCGTAATTTCCTTAGCTTAATTATACAGGATGATACATCAACCTCTGCAATGCTCTGTGCTTAAATAATCACATTAGCTGCTGTGCTATTAATAACTGACTAATTTGTTGTTCTACATTTGCATAAATGAGGTGACACATTTGCTTTACTATGGTTGTCTTCTAAGCAAGCATGACTCTGCTCTTAATAGTTTGATACTGAAGTATGAATTAAACTTATTGGCAGATGTATCAAGTATTCTTTGTTGTAGACAATAGGAGAGGTTCTTTAAAGTCTACCTGTGTTGCCTGTTAGGGGACAATATGGCAAAAAGACTATATCCTCCAGTCTCACTTCAAACGTAATGTAACCAATAACTTGTGTTTCATTGGTGGGTTCTTGACCAATTGTCAGAACCAGACAATCCTGTGAGGTAATAAGTGTCAGGGTCAAGGAAGGTTCCATTTGCAAAATATTGATCAGTGTTTGAAGGTCAAGACTGGACAGGTGGACTTAAGGGTCTTGCTGATTTATGTAAATGCAACAATAGACCTTCTAACTCACTGCTGCCACCTATCAGTAATACCTGATAGTGAGTGTTTGTCTGTTATATAGTCAAGACAGTTATTATTCTTCTATATCTCAATAGGTAAATGTAAATACTCTACCTTACTGTAAATAATTCTGTAATAATAATATAATTCTGTCTTACCTTCAATAGCAAGATTCCTGTGGAGCCATTGACTTCAATTTAATTTTGGTTAATGCAGGTTTCACAGACTATGATTTCCTTTGATATATCTGTGATTTCTACAGCATTATAGAACTTTGTAGAAATAGCCTCAAGTTAGAACAACCATAACAAGTGTCTGCCTTAGCATATTGTAGGATATAAATCACAGCAAATCATAGGTTTTGTTAATGTGAAAAATTGTAAATCATTCCTACTCATAGTAGCATTGTGTGCAAGAAAGTTGTAGAGAATTGCAGACAGTTGTACTTATTGTAAATGGGGCACTTGTGCTAAAACAGTCCCAGGGAATGTGTTGTTTGGCAGGTGGTCATTTTCTGCAAATCTTTCAGATTGTGGCAACAAGTCGTAGGATATTGTAGTTATTTTCACATAAAAAAATTTAGTCAAATTGCACATTGTGAGGGCTGCTTGACAGTTATTACATACCTCTCAATATGGAATTGACTATTATGCTCAATGAGCATGCTCAAGGTGGAGGTCTCTTACCTATGTACCATGGCCGTTTTAACGAGATTTAAGAATCTAACCAGAGTTTAAGCAAGGAAAGTTCTGCTGTATGTACTTTCTTCCTCTGGTAGTTTTGCTGTACTTGGATGTTTTGTGGCTGGGGATGTTTTCAGAAGATCAGCTCGTGGCAGAGTGTGAGCTGGCATGGTCTGGTTTGTTGCGGTATGTAGGGCTGTGTAGGCTGTAAGTCGACCACTGATAGCAGCGAGCATTCCAGCTCGAGTACATCCCACAACACTGGTCCTTGTCTAATGTGTAAACAAGCTTCTCTTCAGGACCATTCACACTGTTCTAATTTTTTAACAGGATGCATGGTACAAGTGGGGTATCTGTATTTCTTGGAAACCCTAAAATGCCCTCGAGTTTGTTATATCAGTGAACAAGCTTGTAGTGTAAACTAAATCAAAATAATGTTACTGTTTTCACACAGAACTCTACTTGCGATTGTTTTAAATCTTATCATCTGTTTTCACACAAAACTGAACTGGTGGTCTTCATTCATGGCATGTTAAATCTTTTTAACTCACTCTAACACAGGAATGATGAAAATATTTTCTCTTGCCAGTTGTACTGGTCTGGCCATAGTTTTCAGTGTGATGATTGGAAGAATATCCTTATTGTTATACACAAAAAAATCAATCATAAATTTGACTGGGAAAGCTTATATGAAATCTGGCAGACTTTTCTGATCATGCATACATCTGTGAGTCATGATTATTTCAAGATCAAGGGGATACTTGACAGCTTTGAATCAAACTCTTCCTTATTTAAAGAGGCCCAATCACCTATTTATCTTTATAAACTAAAGGAAATCCCTTGAAGCTTTTATAAAAATAGGCCAGAAAACGTTGATACACTGCACACAGGCTGCTTGTTTTTGTATCAATGAATTAATAATATGTGGGAGCCTACCAAAATAATATAAACAAATTCAACAAGGACATCTGGTAGCAAGTCAGATAAGAGCTTTGCAAATGGTGTTTTGCAACAAGTAACCTTTCTACCTCTGCATATATACAACCTTCACAAAGCCTTTATAAGAACTTTTCACAACCAAAATTACCGTATTTATTCCAATTTGGCGATCCCTCTTATTTCTCGACCCCAAAAAATATTTTGAAAGCATAATTTCTAAAATGACTCTTAATTTCTCGACTGCCGACGATGTTTTCTGTCGACGATGTTAAGGTGAAATGTCTCCGTCTCTCACGGGCAACGCAGTTTGTATCTGACTTGATTCTTATTACACTGGGCTTCCACATCAAACTTGCTTCCAATAAAATTTATGAAGATACAAAGATGCGTTTTTCATAATATATAAACTTGATAAAGCATTCAAGATCCAAATGGGTGTCCGTGACGAAGCAAACTCGTGTACTGTTCCTGGTACGCACGTGCCTCGTGTGCAATTCACGTGGGATCTTCAGCAATAATATTTACAAAATACTGCAAAGCTCGCGTGGTGGAACAACTGTGACACAGGTGGAAACTGTCATCTTAGTTAAGTCTAAACGGCCCCGGTTAGTTTTTGGATGGGTGACCACGCGTACCAAACGTGGCCCGATCGAGGGCACGTCGCGAGCTAGGACCATTTCCGGTCATATATATTTGAACGCGCCTTTACTTTCCTATATTTATTACGTATTATGCAAATAAAAGTTATCTGATAATAGGCAGTTATTTTTTATAAAGTCTTCTTCCAACTTGATGCAGCTGCTTGTCCCTTTTCGGCCCGCCGGTATTGCCGCCTTGCGGGTTAACTTGAAACAACTGGTGGTTACAAGATTTGCCGTCTATGTCTAGTGATCGTACCTATACGCGAAGTAGTGATCATTTTGTAAAGTGATTGAGCTCAGTTTGATTAATCATTTGCGGACGGCGTATAATTCATGTGCTGGCTGGAAGCCCGTTTGTAGAAAATACTGTTAAGATAACAAAACAAACTTATATACGACCAAATTATCACCCAATTCATATGAGTGTCAGAGCGGCTCGATCTGCGTCTCTACGGAAGGTTATCAAACTGCATGCCTCTAATATCTCGACCACCGCAAATTCTGCATGAAGATAATTTTCAAATATCCTCTATTATCTCGACCTCTGAGAAAATTAATTATTTTAAGTGGTCGCCAAATTAGAATAAATACGGTACCCTTAGAAGATTAATATATACACGGAGAATCCAGAAATCATATAATTTCTTTTACAAAAGGTAGGTGAATGGGCACCTTTAATAATGAACTCTAATTAATTCTTAGAAAGTTTCTAATAAAGCCCTAGTGACAGTGGTGTAAGCTTGTTTATTAACAAGCTGTTAGTAAACATGGTATATATGCCCATGTTGAGGAATATAAAAAGCAGGTAAATGTAGATGGTTAACTCTACCTATGTGGAAGTTCAAAGGTCACCGGTTATTGATGGTGGGAATATATATGAAAAATCATTTGTCATTTGCAGAACTCTGGTTTGTCTGATTAGCCACCAGCTGTTTTCTTGTTTGACATGATTGGATAAGGACAGGTGGCCATTTTTTAAGACCAGATGTATTATAAACTCATGGATATATATATAAAATGGACAGCCTGTGGAATGTGAGATAGGTGCTTTTTTTTTAAAAAGGTGCAAGGAAATATCTTTGTTTAACAGAGGTGATGTCAGAGTGAGGAATATATGCCCTATAAAAAACTCCACCCTCTTTACAAAAACATCTAAGTTTACAAAAAAATTAAAATATTCTCCATTTCCATTTATCTTGATATATTAGTCTGCAAATATTTCTAATGGAACACTATTATTTCAGTAGATAAAATATGTTAAGAACCTGAATGACATATTCAAGTGAGGCTTACAGTCCCTGGGTATCAGGATTTTATTCTACACCTATATATATGAGAGATGCAGCAGTATTGATTCTATTCTGTCTTTGTGGAGTTTATAGGGTGAAAACCTAGATGGGGGAGCTGGCCAGCTGAAAACATCATCGATTACGCAGTATGCTTTGTACTATCTTGTTACATACTTTCCGTCCATACAGCACAAGCTGCTCAAGTTGGTCAACATAGAGATTTGTAAATACAACAGCATATTGTATGTTGACATTCTCCCTGGTATCAGTCATGTTACTGCAGGTCACATGACTTAGCAAGTGCACTGCAGATTAAAGAGGGATGTTTATAGATTTTACAACATTCTTAGTACCTGAGCAGAGCTTTCCACCACATTTTGTATCATGTAAAAAGTTGGTATGCAGATTTCATGCTGGATAAAATGAAAAATAAACTCATTTTCAACCTTTCCTTTGTATTTTTTTTAATTTCTAGAAACAGTTTCAATGGAGCAGCGTTTTTTTTTCTTATTGAAATATCTTGGAACTTGCACTTTAATTGAAGACATGAAAAATAAACAGATACATGCCTGCTAAATAAATATTCTTTTTAAAAAGAACTATCTTTTTTATATTATTTATCGTTAAATATTTATTGAAACTAACAATAATAACATTTTTTTTTTTAAAAACAGCTCTTTCAGCTGCAACAGCAGTTAATGCAGTTAGCCAAACCAGTTATATAGTTATATAATTAATACTGAATACCAGAGGATTGATCATACACAGATGTTGATAGAACATATAACTTTATTGCCATCATCACATGATACTCGTCTGTAGCTAAATTAGAAGATATTTATTATAAATTTGTATTCATTTGACTTTATTTTCAGCATAGTAAATGCTGATTTGATGTAAATTGAAATTGGTGGTTTCAATATGTCATATGCTATTTCATTGCCATTTGAATTTTAGTAACTTTTTTATCTAGTCTTTTATATATATATATATTTTGTTACTGTTTTGATTGTTTTTCTTCATCAGGTCACATGGCAACATTCATAACTTCCCAACTCAAGTTGTCTTGTCCAGCATCCAAAGGGCATGTGTCATTGTATCTTGTATATGAATATGTTCTTGAAACTCTTGCCACTGTCAAGTCTGATAAACAAGTGGAGTTTTTTTATCTGAGAGTGCATAACAGACAATTGTATGACTTACAATCTCTATTTACATTTTCTATAAAATGTAATTTTTGGTAGCTCTCTGTTACTCATAAAATTATCCCATTCATAAGGGCAAATCTTACTGAAATAGATCGAAGCATATAAAATATCCTGTAAAAATGTCCTGAAGTTTCTGTGGGCCAATCCAAGTGGGATGGATTTTAGCCGATAAATAATCTCACGGATCTCCAGTTTTAAAAAGATCTAATCTCATGAAAAAACCCTAATGTTAATAAGCCATGGAAAAACTCAAGTTATTCGATTGTCAGAAAATTTCCGGAGCCCTGTTGATTTTGTCAGAAAATTCCTGCAGGTCTGATATTGAAACGTATTTTGAGTGATGCCCTGAGATTCAGAAGCTAAGAAAAAATTGTGTCCTGTCACTTGCTCTGATGGGTTTTTACTCAGTCTGCTTGGAGAATTGGGATTACAAATTGACTGATATTGCATTATGACCCCCTGGTGCATTTTCTAATGAGATTACCCATTATTTATAGCGTCCAACAGGATAAGGATGGATTGTTTAAGGGATGTTCATCCATGAGAATCCCATCAGCGATTCTTTTGGGTTTAAGGATTATCTGATGGATAAGATGTGGTATTTATATAGGGAATATTTGTAAGTGAGATATATCATATAGTCATCCATTTGGTATATCTGTCCAGGGATTGCTTCTGTGGTCAAGTTGACAATTTCATGAAATATTAATAGTAATAATAATAATGAAGTTGTTACCTGTCTCTGTCATATCAAAATGGATGAAAACAGTTATAAATATAAATGCTATATTAAAATACTGTTCATTCACTAATAATGAAAATAGCAAAATTGTTAATTGATGCTCAAATTATTAATAATTTCCTTACCTTTTCTATTATTTGTGTATGCTTTAAACTTTTTTCTTCTGGTCTTTTATAAAATCAACCAGCAGACATCTGGATACAGATTTGCAATGATAATTGAACATACCTGAAACAAAAACTTAATCAAATTTAATATAATAAAAAAGCTTCTGTCAGTTTGTGATGAGCAATAATTTACATGTACTTTAACATCAGCAACTGCCAATTATGACCAGAGAAAATTTTCTCATACTTCAAGTTATCTTAAAATTGCTGAAAAACAATTACCCAGTGGCTCTAATTGGCATGGTAACTAGGCCAGCAATAGATAATGAGGCCAGTAACTATCACAGGCCTGGTATTTTCACCTGAAGGTCTTTTACATCCTACAAGGGCTCACCTGTACAGAGCTGGGGGTCTGCGGCCTTGTAGCTAGGTAGGATATTATGTTTGGGTTCAGTAACACAGGAAACAATCAGAGGTCAAGCTTGGGGTATATACAGCCCCTCAAGGACTGCCAGATGTTCTCACTTCTTTACCTACACACTTGTAAGCCATGATTATTCTGTGGTTGGCTTTTTGTTCAAGAAGGTTTCAAATTTGCAATATTCTGAAAAAGGAAGTTATAGCAAACAATGTTTTTGTGAAACAAAGATGACTGACTTACGCAGGTAAATATTTATTAGAAAGGCTTAAGATTGGTATTTTAAATAATAACAGATCTTTGATATTCCCCGTAATTAAATACTGATATTGTAAATAATAGCAGACCTTTTATTTAATCTATGAAATGAACAGGGTACTCTTCAGATTGTTAAGATTTTGTGCACATTTCTAATAAATTAGTATAGTTAGGCTGAAAAAAAGTATGGTTCTCAGTCACTTTTTCATAAATCAGTGTGGGAGAAGATTTTTTTTTACCTTTTTTTGAATGTTTCGATAAAAATGTCGTATGATAAGGGAAAAACATGATAATAACAGATTTTTTTTTTCTAAACAGGTAAAAGCACTGCAGAACAAAGGAAATCTTATCAAAATTGTATTATTTTATCTTCTTGAAAGATGAATCAAAATCAAATTGTTTGATATGGGGGAGAGGGGTTAAAATTGATGTGGGAGGTGTCACTCTTAGTCTTGTACAGGATTTGTCTCCAGGCTTTAACCATTTATTCGAAATCTGATGTCGAATCTATGACCAGCTGCGTAAATAAAAAAATTAGAGATTAAATTATATATATAAAGATAGGATATATACGTGAATGTGCCTTGTCCCTAGTAGCAATATGTGGTGTGAATATCGATTTCATTCATAAAAGAGGAAAGTCATTATCATTCTCCTATAATCGCTCACATGCGCCTGCTTGTCATGGAAGTACTGACGTGCTTGCTATATACATTTATTAAGAAGTCTTAAAAGCCAAAGCAACAAATATATAGGCTGCAGTGCATTTAGATTTATAAATCATCATGGTTATATGTAAAGTTAGAGTTAGAATGCTATATTCATTAGCAAGCAATCAATACAACCAATACAGCATGCAACGCATTTTGGTTATCGTATCTACATGGTGTATCGATTCGTAACGATTTATCGATATATTGATACAGCCGTAATGGATATACATGTACAGTTTAGGTTTCTGTATGATGAAAATTGAAGCTCACAAATTTATGACACCAACAAGTGTAAGGCCATCTTCAGTAGGATCAAACAGCTTCTGTGTCAATTTATGACAAGCAGAAAATTAACCTGCATCATTAGCAACTGCATATTAGGACCAAAAAAAAAATTCTCATACTTCAAGTTATCTTAAAAATTGCTGAAAAACAGTTACCCATTGGGTTTAACTGGCATGGTAACTAGGCCACCAATAGATAATGAGGCCAGTAAAGACATGGTATTTCCACCTGAAGGTCAAGCTTCTACATTCTACAAGGGCTCACATGTACAGAGCCGGGGGGGGGGGGGGGGGTGGGGGGGGGGGGGGGGTTGGTGGCCTTGTAGCTAGGTAGGACATCATGTTTAGGTTCATTAACACAGGCAACAATCAGAGGTCAAGTTTAGAGGATGTACAGCCCCTAAAGGACTGCCAGATGTTCTCACCTCTCAACCCACACTTGTAAGCCATATGTTGTAAATGACCATCTTGGTTTTCAAACAGGAGAAAATTAAGGCCTTGAGATTCTTCAGGTGGCTTTCTCCTGGGTTTTGGTATGCTATATTTGTCATTTAATTTATCATCAAACATAGTGAAACAAAAAAACCCTTATCATTGCAGTGATATACTTTTCTTGTCAAATTTAGGGTTATTGACAATATTGTCAGTCAGTATTAACATACATTTTTCAGCCATATACATTGATACTGTCTCATTTTAATCAGTAAGTGTTGATGCTGTCAGGCTCACTAAGATATTATTTCTGGTTAAAAATGATTCATTGAACACATTTGTATTAAACAATTTTTTAATATAGCCAGGAACAATATTTGCTTTCATAATTATAGATTACAAACAAATGATCACAGATTATGATGCTGGAGAAGTATATTTTACCTTGAATTATGTCTCCTCTCTCATTGGTGAGACACGGTGGTGGTGGCATCTTCAACAGCGTCGTCTGTGTCAATTCTTGTGACCGCAATAGCTTTTGAACGACTCAACATTTTTGCAGGAATTTAAACTTTAAATTGTTTCTACCAGTATCTTGGATGAGTTCGAAAACCAGTGACCTTGACCTTCATCATCAAGGTCAAATAGGCCAAAATAGATATTTTTTTGTGGACCCCATAACTTTTGAAGTATCGCAAATTTTTTCCTCAAATGTGAAACAAATGGTTTCTACCAAGTTCTTTGGTGAGTTTGAAAACCTGTGACCTTTACCTGGATCTTAAAGGTCAGATCAGCCAGAATAGAAATTATTTGTGAACAGATTAAATTTTGAACCACTCAGTATATTTCCACTTGTGAAATGTTTCTACCAAAATCTTGGAATAGTGAACTTTCACATTCAAGGTCAGATCACCCAGGATAGAAATTATTTATGAATGTTGTGACTTCTGAAGTATCACATTTTTTCCTGAAATTTGGGTATGGGAGGCCAGTAGGGAGGAGAGACATATGTCTGTTTTTTCTTTGCAAAAGCAACCTCATTCTAGTTTTTTAGCTCAGCTGACTGAAAGTCATCTGAGCTATAGCGATCACTCTTTGTCCGTCGTCCGTCTGTCTGTCTGTCTGTCTGTCCGTCTGTCTGTCCGTTAACCAGGCACAAATCGTAACCACTGGACCTGGAATCTTCTAACTTGACATCCAGGGAGTACCATGAAAAATCTCCTTGGAAACCTGAAATAAGGTCTCTGTTACCCATAACCTCTGAGCTATGGGGCTCCGAAGTACCCCCCAGAAAAATGGAAAATTTGATACAAAAGCTCAAGTATCTGAACAACTATTGCATTGATCACCATGATTCTGTGCATGGATATTGATCATGGAATGTTTCATCAGTTTCTGCAGACTGGTGGCGCCACCTATATTTTTTCGATTTTTACGAATTTTTTTCTCTATTTTTGAGACCTCATAAGATGTGGTCATCTGTTAACAGGGCACAAATTGTAATGACTGGACCTAGAATCTTCTCTCTTGAAATTCCGGGAGGCCCATGAAAAGTCTCTTTGGAAACCTGAAATTAAGTCTCTGTTACCCATAACCTCTGAGCTATGGGGCTCCGAAATACCCCCCAGAATAATGGAAAATTTGATTCAAAAGCTCCAGTATCTGAACAACTATTGCATTGATCACCATGATTCTTTGCATGGATATTGATCATGGAATGTTTCATCAGTTTCTGCAGTCTGGTGGCGCCACCTGTTTTTTTTTTATTTTTACGAATTTTTTTCTCTATTTTTGAGACCTCATAAGATGTGGTCATCTGTTAACATGGCACAAATCGTAACAACTGGACCTAGAATCTTCTCTCTTGACATGCTGAGAGGCCCATGAAAAGTCTCCTTAAACACTTGAAATTAGGTCTCTGTTACCCATAACCTCTGAAGTACCCCCCGGAATAATGGAAAATTTGATACAAAAGCTCAAGTATCTGAACAATTATTATATTGATCACCATGATACTTTGCATGGATATTGATCATGAAATGTTTCATCAGTTTCTGCATTCTGGTGGCGCCACCTGTATTTTTTAGCTCAGCTGACTTTCAGTCATGCTGAGCTATAGCGATCACTCTTTGTCTGTTGTCTGTCTGTCTGTCTGTCCGTCTGTCTGTCCGTTAACCAGGCACAAATCGTAACCGTTGGACCTAGAATCTTGTAACTTGACTTTCTGAAAGGTCCATGAAAAATCTCCTTGGAAACCAGAAATTAGGTCTCTGTTACCCATATCCTGTGAGCTATCGGGCCCAAAAGTACCCCCCAGAATATTAAAAAATTTCATACAAAAACTTCAATATCTCATTAACTACATAACTGATGGTCATGATTTTTGGCATACATATTGATCATGGAGTGTTCCATCAGGTCCTGCAGACTGGTGGCGCCACCTGTATTTTTCGATTTTTTAAGATTTTTTTCTCTATTTTTGAGACTTTTAAAAATGTGGACTTCTGTTAACAGGGCACAAATCGTAAAGACTGGATTTAGAATCTTCATTCTTGACATTCTGAGAGACCTATGAAAAGTCTCCATGGAAACCAGAAATTAGGTCTCTGTTACCCATATCCTTTTAGGTATGGGGCCCCAAAGTACCCCCCCAGAATAGTGAAAAATTTCATACAAAAACTTCAATATCTCATTAACTACATCACTGATGGTCATGATTTTTGGCATGGATATTGATCATGAGATGCTTCATCAGTTTCTGCAGACTGGTGGCGCCACCTGTATTTTTCCATTTTTTACAAATTTTTTCCTCAATTTTTGAGACCTTTTAAGATATGAACATCTGTTAACAGGGCACATATCATAACAACTGGACCTAGAATCTTCATTCTTTACACACAGGGAGACCCATGAAAAATCTCCATGGAAACCTGAAATTAGGTCTCCGTTACCCATATCCATTAAGTTGTATGGCTCCAAAAGTACCCCCCCCAGAATAATGAAAAATTGATACAAAAACTCCAGTATCTCAATAACTACAACACTGATGCTCATGATTTTTGGCATACATATTGATCATGACATATTCCATCAATTTCAGCAGACTGGGTGCGCCACCTCTATTTTTTTTTTCAAATTTTTACCAATTTTTTTCTTTATTTTTGAGACCTTTAAAGATGTGGTTATCTGTCAACGGGGTACAAATTGAAACAACTGGACCTAAAAATCTTCATTCTTGTCATGCAAGGAGGCCCATGAAAAGTGTCTGTGGAAACCTGAAATTAGGTCTCTGTTACCCATATCCTCCAAGCTATAGGACTGCAAAGTATCCCTCAGAATAATGGAAAAATTCATACGAAAGCTGAAATATCTGAACAACTAATCCAGAGACCACCATGCTTCTTTGCATGGATATTGAACATTAAGTGTTTTTATTAGTTTCTGCAGACTGGTGGAGCCACCTGTATTTTAAAAAAAAATTTTTTTTTCTATTTTTTAGATATATTAATACAGACACAATCTCAGCCTGTTGGTTAATCTGTTTGATGCTTCAGTTGAATGGGTATATACTACCATTCAGATGATAAAATTTCCTTTTGCAAATCTCTTCCCAGTCAGCTGAGCGTCATGACCCATGGGTCACTTGATTATGTATATCTAACCCTGACTGACAGATATTTCCTTGTGTACAAATAAGCTATTCCCCTAAATGGCAGCATATATTATTTATCGTATCCCATCCCCCAGATTCCTCATGACAGTCTGGTTGGATTGTCATCAAATTTGTTGTTCTTATAGGTCTTGATGAACTTAAGCTAATATGCATCAACAATGATGCCACCTATCTTAATTAGTTGTCTGTGCAAGGACATATTATCAACATGTCAGTTGGCTGAGCGTCATGACCCACGGGTCACTTGTTCTTTGCAAAAGCAACCTCATTCTAGTTTCTTTATGTATATCTAACCTGAATGACAGATATTTCCTTGTGTACAAATAAGCTATTCCCCTAAATGGCAGCATATATTATTTATCGTATCCCATCCCCCAGATTCCTCGTGAAAGGCTGGTTGGATTGTCATCAAATTTGTTGTGCTTATGGGTCTTGATATACTTAAGCTAATATGCATCAACAGTGATGCCACCTATCTTAATTAGTTGTCTGTGCAAGGACATATTATCAACATGTCAGTCAGCTGAGCGTCATGACCCATGGGTCACTTGTTCTTTGCAAAAGCAACCCTATTCTAGTTTCTTTATGTATATCTAACCCTGAATGACAGATATCTCCTTGTGTACAAATAAGCTATTTCCCTAAATGGCAGCATATATTAATTTATCATATCCCGTCCCTTCTGTATGCTGAATGTTTGATTTTAAGATACACTTAGTTTATAAGTGTGGAAAAAAAAACAGATATACAGATATGATGTGAAAGCAGTTCTTTGGGTTGACTAATTACAAAATTACTGGTTACAAGGTTTTCTGGTGTGTTCACTTAAAGGTAACACAAGTTTATTTACCATTGATAAAAAAAAAAATTGTCTGGTGCCATTTCCCCTGATTTTATAATTTATAAATGCCAACAATTACAGTGTCTTCTGCCATTTTCCCTGATTTAACAATATAATTCATTCACGGTGAAAAAATTTAAACTGAATGATAAAATTTGGTGTCATTAATGTCATTTGATATTCCTGGAACAACACACATTTTCTGTTTGGTTGAAATTAAACAATTTTGAAGGCAGACTTATTAATATTAATTGACTCTGATATTGAGAAATATAGTTTTTCAAATAAGAAATCTGAGAAAGCACCAGCTTTTACATTTGATTGTGAGTGCAACAATTAAAATGGCTTTAAAGCTGTAATGTAAATGGCCTGCTGGAATCCCCTTATTAAGAGAAAGCACAAATAACAGTAAAATGAGACAGTTCATCTCCTGTACCTTGGCTCATGTGGTTATTGATCTAATGTTGACAATGTCCTTTCTCTCCATAGCAGATCAGTCTAACGTGAGCTGTTTCAGTCACAGTGCACTCCACCGATATTTGTAGTCATCCTCGTTTTAGATGTTTCCTCACAGGTGGATATCACCACTGTAGTTTTACCCCAAAGCCTGCTTTTTCCATGACAGAGTAACATTTCAGGTAGCTGTGTCCATTTTCTTTTTGTGGTAGGCAAATGTCACCCTTGATCTTTTAACTTTACAAGCAGTGAGTCCAAGATCTTGTTACATCACAGACAGCAGTGTCCATGATCTTATAACCTAACAAACACCTGTGTCAATGATCTTTGAACATCACTGTTGATTTTTTCTAAATGATCTTGAATATAATGTAAGTTTAGAACGGCTGTGTCTGCGATGGTGTAACTGTATAGATACCTATGTCTTTTGCGATGTAACATTACAGACAGCACAGTGATGTAACCTTACAAACAGCTGTGCCAGTGATCTTTAAACCTCACAAGCTTCTGTTTCTAGATAATCTTGTAATCTTACACAGCTGTGTCTGTAGTGATGTAACCTTACAAACAGCTGTGTCAGTGATCTTTAAACTTCACAGGCTTCTGTTTCTAGTTAATCTTGTAATCTTACACAGCTGTGTCTGTACTGATGTAACCTTACAAACAGCTGTGTCAGTGATCTTTAAACTTCACAGGCTTCTGTTTCTAGTTAATCTTTTAGTCTAACACAGATGTGCCTGTAGTGATGTAACCTTACAGACAACTATGTCAATGAACCTTAAAAGGCACCTGTTCCTAGACACAGTTGTGTCTGTAGACATAAATCTTCACATGCAGTTGTATCTATAATTATGTAACTTCATAGACGGCTGTGTCCACAGTTGTGTGTTCTCTCAGATAGCTGTGTCTATAGTGATGAATCCCCAGTGGCAGCTGTGTCCATAGGGGCTTATATAAGATCATAGGCAACTGAGTTCATAGTGAAAAAATATCACAGTACGCTCTGTCAATAATGATGTGGTGTCACAGACAACTAGAGCCATATAATATAACATCACAAGCAGCTATGTATCATTAGCTGTTTTACACAAGTTAGCCATTTAAATGAACTGTAGGTGAGAAAATGCCACAAAACAAACTGTACCTGAAATTGGGTCTGACAGATGTCTTTAATAAATGAGTGTAGAACAGAACAAGAACACTTATTACATGGAAAAACATTCCTGGATCAATTCCAGCATGCAGGTAAATGTCAGAAGTGAATAGAGATAAAAAAAATATTTTCATTGTTCCCAGTGAAGCTTGGAGCAGGCAAGCTCTAAAAATTTGGAAGACACATTTAATGAATTAACTATGCACAGAATGGTTTGTGGTGCAGGAGACAAGGTATTGATTGGCTCTCTTCTTTTATACAAAGCTTAGAAAATCAATGTTTCCTCTACACAACCAGAATATCACATCACAGATCTGTGCATTAATTATCATGCGGCACGTGAGCATACTGAAAAAACACTGTTCTTCCGGGCTACATTTACAAACATTCCGACACTACCGGATTTATGTTACCAATAACCATCAGGTCACCCCAGTGGCTGTATGTGATGAATCCAGATACTGTTGTTGTACAATCTCTCATACCCAGTATTTTTGTTGTGCAAGGAATTTTTGTCAAGCTCTCCAAAAGATGAAAATTGAAATTTGTTGATATTTTAAAATTAAGCTTCCAGATATAAGCAATGCAGGAATGAAGCATAGGCCTCTTTTAACTTGAACAAACAAAAAAATGCAAATCATATTGTAAAAAAATTATTTTATGAATTTAGCTTAAAAATTTCACAAAATTTTAATATTTTTTTCAATAAAAGGTCCAAGTAATTGTCTTTATGTGATAGACATCAGATATTGCAATATGCTTTTATGTTTTGCAACACAGCTGATAGCCTTATTAATAAAGTGTGGTTGATTTTTTTTTTGTGAGGGTTTCAAATATGCAATATTCTCAAAAGGGTAATTTATAGCGAAAAATAAATCTTCATGAATAATCATTCCCATCATCAAAGGCAATATTGAAAAGTAAAAGGTTGACATTCTAAATGAAAATATATTGTGTATGTTTAAAGATGGATTACTTAAATGGTATCATATCTTTCCAATTAATAAGATTTTGTGTACTTAATATTAAGTATAATTAATCCACATAAAATGGAACCCACGCTAAACACTGAAAAAGTGAACACCACAAAATTTTATCCCCGCGAATATGAAGCTTACCATAGTGTTAAACTGCATACTTATCATCTGATGTGTTTAATTATCATCTCATGTTGATAATGCATTTGATCGTTTGCTTGTTTTTTGTATCAAATTTCATTTATTTAATTAATTGATAGATGCTCTATACTGGGAAACATGATACATTTATAAAAGTCACAGTAGGTCTTCTCATATCAGGAATTTGCAGCATTCTTACTTACACTGAAGTACTATTACTTAATTTCTATCTGGAAGAGTGCTTTCTATAACCTCATGACTGTAGAACCAATAATTTTGAATCTGTTAACTGGATCCTCATCTGATTTCACTCCCAAAAACCAGAGCTGGCTTTGTCACACTATCCTCTTTCAGCTGAGCAGAGCTGAATTATTATGACACAAAAAGATGGATTGACAATGTTTAGCCATATTGTTGGCTTCTGTGCTTATATTTGGCTGGGGCCTTAGTTATGTGAGCTTTCCATTTCATGTGACATATACGGTAGTATTTGGTCTGTCGTTATTGATATCTGTGTGGTTTATCTTGAGTGCAAAAACTTTTGAACCACTCCAAACCTTTTCATTAAATTTGAATTGTAAATTGTTTCTACCATAGCCTCAGACTCATTTTAAAACTACTGGCCTTGGCAGTCATATTCATGGTCAAATAAGCTGATATGAAAAAGAATTTGGAACCCTATATCTTTTTAAGTGTTGAATATTTTTTCCTTTAATTTGATAACCAAGTTGTTTCAACCAACCTCATATGAGTTCTATCTAGGGTAATATAATTACAAATAAAATATAATGCCATAAATGTAGTCACCATAAATTATTTGCCTATGCCTATAAGAGTAGTTGACTTAACTGGCATTATAGGTAATAAAGATCAAAATGGTTAATAAACCATACACATTATCACTAAAGACACTCAAAACATATGACAGAACTCAATATATAGTTTTATTGAATTCTGAAAAATACAAAATCATTATTTTATTGACCACATGTTAGTTTATTGAATTATCAACTACAGTTTAAATGAAGATTTGTTTTAAATACATCTTGATTTATTATAAATGAACAAAGCATTGTGACTGTGGTAATTGTTAAGGGACACTAATTAAACTCTTGCGACCTTGTTTTCATTCCCCGAATTTCAGTCCTTTATATTAATAAGTCATTTTTACTCATTACCAAATCATTAAAGTTTTAATGGCACTTGATGGTCAGCAATAAATACAGATGAACCACCCATTTGACCTATATATGACAAATGTAACCATCATAATTAAATTCTAAGAAAGTAGTTTGAATATTAAAGTGGTAGACAAAGGGAGACATTTGTAAAATTGATAAGATGATGTAATTCCCAATAGATAATGATCCACCATCAGCTATTCATCTCAGGTTTGGAGGATAATGATTTATTCTGTGTGTTTTAATTCTTGTAGAATTCTTTTGTTGTGTGTGATATACTAGGCCATTGTAAATGCAGAAAAGTTGAGGCACACTGATAAGGACAGCTCTTGTTAGTGTGTTACATCATTAGTAAATATTATTCTTTCATAGCATTTTGACTTACAGGCAGTGAAACTATCCATAATCTTTACAGGCTGCTAGGGATTGGATTTTATTGTACTGGAAATGTGTTTTCAAAGCTCAGTGAATCTTAATGGAATTAGCTAAATATTAACCTCAGTGTTATGAGATTTGTCCAGGTTCCTGACCAGGAATAGTCTCTTTTTATGTGGCCTGACGCTATTAACAGTCTCCCTGAGGAACATCTTTTTGGATATAAAACATGCCCAGTGCCACCCTTGGTTTTGTTGTACAAGCTACAAAAGACATTAGAGCCCAGTTTGCCTGACATCAACCGCAGCCACATCCGGAGCTAACATGGACCCCTGCCGCCTGCTACAGTAATGTTACTCCAGGCTGCAAGTTCGATGAAGGCTCTAGCTCTCTCATCCATTATCAACACTTTGACCTTTCTAAATCTGGTAATTTTCAGTGTTTCGCATACATCAAACCATGTTTCGGGATTTATTATTACCAGTTAGTGCTGGGTAAGTTACAAATTATCCAAACTTGACCCGCTCTGTATTTTTTCTCTCAGTTTTTGACGTTTTAGGTAAGAGAAGTACAAACATCTGAACTATAAGGACAGGTTTTAAAACCTTGCTGTTGCCATATGCTTATTTATTTAGAAGCTGGGGGTGACCTTGAACCAGAGGAATAAATGGAACATCTAGTTTCCAGTTAAAAAAGAACATTAATGGAGACATATGAGCCTTGCTGACATTTAATGCGACTCCAAGTTAGTCACTGATCAGCAAAACATAAGGGTATTCTCCATTGTAACCTGTATGAAACACATGATTCTAAACAAATGTCTTTTTTTTTTGTTGCAAATGTGAGCAAAATGAGACTTCATTCAGAAGTTTTGTCAGTCCTGCTTGATTTGTGATGCAACCATATACCATAACTCTCCTTGATAATTTATTTTTTGCAGCAAATACAGTTTGTAAACTGAAACCAGTATTAGCTTACAATATTGACAGCTGTTTTAGTAAATCTGTGAGATTATGCAATGGCGCAGCAATGTCTGTCCGGTTGTTGTCCATAATTTAAATTAACCAAAATTTTATGGAAGAATCAGTCACATGTCAAATTATATAGGATTGGTGCCATCTGCATTTATCTGCATTTTACAGAGAAAAGATAAAAATCTTCTTTTCTGAAACTGTCAAGCCAAATTGTTCAGTATTTCTTAGAAATTATTCCAGGCATTAACTCTTTTCAGTTTGTTGGAATTGTTCCAGTTCAGAGGTTTTTGGCCAAGTTACAGGAAGCTGAACTTAGTCATTTGTCCAAATATATAAGCATACTAAAATTACAATCGCAGAAACAGCTGGAGCTATCATTACCAAATTATATGCAGATGTTGGTCACAGGACTCATATTTGAAATTAAGGTTTCGGTGGCACCACCTGCATTGACCTTTTCTTCATAGGGTCATCTGTCATCTGTACATTGACCCATAATATCTCAGGAACAGTAGGAGCTAGAATCATCAAATATTATGCAAAAGTCAGTCACATGTCAAATGTGTGGGATTGAGCTGTAAACAGATTTTGCAACAGGCTTAGATTTTCTCTGTATTAATAAATAATAGCTTGGCAGACTGCCAACTATTTCAGAATTTGCAACCGGCCAAGTTCAGTCAGGATATATTTATAGTTTTGGCAGACTGCCAACTATCAGATTAGGCATCAGATCAAGAGTTCAGTAAGTGCAGTCAGGTACAGGTCAAGAGTTCACTTGGTTCACATGGGGCAACTACCTTCTTCAGTTGATCTTGGTCTTCTGAGTGTACCTGATCAAGAGAAGTTTGATGTATCAGCTGAAGAATCAGCCTGAAATTTTGGCCTGTCCATTAGTGTTGCTCCTAGAGTGCGGCATTGCGGCATTGCCGCAATTTTATTGGCCGTGTCCCTTTATTTTTAGGCAGGCGCGTCCAAGTGGACCCACTATTTTCGCACGTGTCCCTCATTTTTTAAATTATGCGACCATTAAACGAACGTAGTTACATGAAAATTAATACAGATTGAAAACAATTGATGTACGTATCCCTTCAGAAAGATTTGGGGAAATCCTCTGGTATCTGAATCCCTGATAAAACTATACGTGGGATTGCATAATACACACAGGTTTAATGGTCACACCATTGATGTCTTGAATGCATTGCCTCAGGGTTGGTCCATTCACACGGAGGTGTTGCAGCTTTTCTGACAAAGATCGATGTTCTATTGGTCAAAATAAAGTTGCAAGCGAGCGTCCAGTGCTTGACACTGACGTGATTTTCTTGAGCCTACAGTCTCACGATAATGCATTTTAATTATTCTTAGACATGAATATGAAAGAGCAGATATTTTTAAGATTTATCGAAGTTTAGAAGGTGTGACCTGGTCAATATTTACGGCGTTTCACCCCTAAGTTAATCCGCGAAGTACAGTTAGAAACTCGTCTGCCCAGTTTTCGAAAGTTCGCATGTCTTGTCAAGCAATTCTCAACAACGTTAGACAGTTTTGAATTATCAGATCGATCATTTCATTATAATGCCTTAGATTACTTTACTACGATAAGTCAGACGATTATTTCCCTCAAAGCACTTAGGTTAGGTCTTCCACAATGCTCTCAAACAATTTGCCTGTATAGTGACATCGTTTCATCGCAGGCCAGCCAACCGACGGCCCCTCTTTTTTTAATGCATATTCCTATTCTGGACTGAACTTGTCATAAGCTTTAATTTGAATAGAAATTCCCTCGTTCGTAGAGCCTCAGGGTCACGTGATTTTGCTGCAGCCTGGTTCGAAATTAAGCCCAAGCCGGGGAATATACTTCTTCGAAAATGTGATATTTCTCGTGACTAAATGACTCACTATCGCAGTATATACTCAATATGTAAATGTCATAATTAAGAAGAACCGATCTATTTTGTTATCGGTTGCTTTATATTTCTCGGACCAATAATGCAGACGTTTTAAAATCGTTTGATACTGTCAAACAAGTATGATATGGCGGCTATCGGCAGCATTTTTTCCCGGTTAAGCTGACATCGTTTCCGCGGATATAGGCGTAGGTTACGTAGGTTAGCACGAAAATTTCAGGAATCAAGATGCACTGATCAAAATATTCTGAGTACAGTTTCTGTAATAAATAAAGTACGATTTTTTAGAGAAATTGTGATTTCTAGTAGTTTGATACTTACCTAACAATTATAATAAGCCTATAAGGCAATGTCGGCCGCAAATTTTCCCGGCTGACAAGTTACATCGTTCCACGGCTATACGCCTACGCATAAATGACATGGAAAGGTCACTTAAGTTTCAGTTACCGATTGTTTTACTTTTATTGGGAACAGAAATTTGGATATTTATTGTATTCCTTTCACTCTTGTCAAACTAAAATTTTATATTAACATGCCCGTAACAGACTTTACGGGCAACTTACGCTGGTGCGGTTGACTTTCTTAATAGCCTCTCTTTATAACATTAATCGACGGTGAATAAAACCTTGCGTAAACGTTTGTTTTATCCCCCGTTAACTGAGTTGTTCAAAACATGTTTCGATACTGACTTGCCACTTTGAATGGTACAAGCTGACTCAATTCAAGATGATTGTGTGTAAGCAATTTGCAATCTGTACATGGTCATCTATGTATAATGTTGTTATTGAGACAAGAATTTCCTAGGCTTAAGTTTTATGAAGACTTGAGATAGGTGACCTGTAATATATTTAACAATTCCAGCCTTTACAATACCTATTATTCATTTCAAAATGCGCAAGACTTAAAACATTCATATAACATTGATTATTTTAACATAAAAAATTGCTTCGAAGAACGTGTCCCCATCTAATTTTGGTTTGTCCCCCAGAAATTTCATCAAGGGGCCCGGTGTCCCTTTGTGTTTCATGCCTAGGAGCAACACTGGTCCATGCATCTTTGATAACTTTCTCTTATGCAAGATTTTTGTTGCCACCTACAATAATTTTTGCACAGTGTATGTCCCCTAATTTCTCAGGAGGTATTTGATATATCAGCCTAAAGTTGTGCATATCTGTACATCTTGGATATAAAAGACTTGTGGTGCCACCTGCATTTGTTTTTGGGTTGTGTACATCCATGCCAGTATTTCAGGAGTGACATTTGTGTAATTAGTGCTTGTACTCAGGTTTAAAAGGTTTAGTAATTGCTTTGTACATGTCACACATGTACTTGAAAAGCAGTCAAGTACTTTCCTATATTGGTCAAGCATGTTATCATGGAAGCATTATACCTGATGTATATCCCATTGCACAGGTTCGCATTAGGCCTGTAGGAATTTTTTGGCGATTAACAAAGAATATATTATAATGATATATAATTTATATCAGGGAATCCAAATGTAATTAATATAATTATATAATCTATATACTTCATATAATTTTACTTCATTATATGTCAGAAACTCTAGTAGAAAGTGGTAAATAAGAACAGTAAGCTGCAGAAATAGACATCTTAGATATTGATTGGATAATTAAAATGCTAAATCTTAAAAAATTATGGTAAAAAGTATGGTTACTTATTGATTATGGCATACAGTATTGCCTTAGAACATCAAGGTGATAAAATATATACTAAATATTATCCTGAAAAGTTTCATTTTCTTATAAATGTAATCAATATAAGAATAAAAACTGAAAATATAATTGAAAGTTTAGTAGAATAACAAATAAACTAGTAAGATTAATCACATCACAAGCTGAAAAGTTATTATCAGTGTATGAAAGATTGATATTTGTAACCCAACAAGGGCTTCTTACATTCAAACTCTTCAACAATCCATCAATTTATCTGTCATGAGAGGCAAACAATTTTAGTCCATACATGTTGCTGCCTGTCAGAATTTGATGTTACAAAGGAGGTCCGTTTGTCAGAGGTGAAACTGTTAGGTGAAATAAAGCCTGAATGTGGCAGGAGACGCTGCTACAGCACAAAGGCAGCTTGAAAGATTGGCAAAGCGAGTATGCCGGACACATATCATGTGCCTAGTCATGTTGAACTGTCCGTGAGACAACCATGGAATTTTGTAGTGGAAGAGTGATATACATCACTGAGCATTTCTATGATTGGTCTATGATTGACATGGACTTCAGCTTTTATATTCTGAAAGCCAACTGTGATGTTTTACCTGCAGTGTATCTGTGTGTATGTGTTAAACAGTTTTTAACACTACTTAAGATCTTAAAACCTGAAATTTTGTATGTTACTATTTTTTGATATATCATTAAAATGAGGAAATTCCAGAAGGAATCAATGCAACACTTGTTTTTGGGCACCTTATAATGGTAACACCATGGCATGCATTACTACATATTGGATCAACTTCATCAGTTTGACCAACTGCATGATAACATGGCTCCTCATGGGGATTTACATATTTCAGTTTAAAGGTTAATATATAAGTCTATATTTAGAGGTTTGAAAGCTAAGGCAATGATGCCACAAATGCACAAAATAAGACTTCATTATTGTGTGATGCAAGACTCTGTATACAGAGCTTTCAGGAAGATGGGGCTAAGCATCTGTGAAGCTTGTGAATGCCCAAGCATCTGATCAGATGTTTTAATATCAGAATGTAAAACCTAGAGGATTAAAGCAGGCTCTTGTTCAGACACTGGCCATTGCAGAAGACCAGAAAAACCAATCAAAAACTGTACTGCTGATGAACAACTAACCCATGTAATCCACTATAATCAGATATTCATACACTGACAGCATATAACAATAAAAATAAGACAATTATTACATGAAATTAAAAAAAATGATTAAATTCAACATAAGAATTCAAAATTTGACATAGATCCCTTGCCTTTGGGATGCTCCAGAGTTTTGGTTGGGGCGTCCAAGATTCTCCATTTTTCTTCTTAATTGAAGGCCTGTGTATAGTTAACGTTTTGTGTATTAAGCATTTGATGTAAATTTTACAGGCAAGCCAAATATACAATATGCACATATGTATAAAATAAAAGACAGCCCATGTGACTGATGTTTGGGCATCAGCACAAAAACTAAGGTGGAAAAATGAAACTACCCCTTGATTTTGTATACAAAAAGCTAAAGATAACAAAAAGACAGATTTATATGCCATCTTGTGGCAAAGTTCAGAAGTGAGTATTGCATGACTTTCACAATAGCTGACATCCCTTACCGAAAATTTTTTATAAGTGCCATATATGTGAAAGTTATATGGCACATATAAGGCACATATATGTGCCATATATGTCCCTTATATCCAACCTTATAACTCCCATATATGTCACATATATGTCTGGTATATGGATTTTATATGCAAATTAGGTAGGAGCCTTATATGTCACATATATGGGCCTTATATGTCACTTATAAGGCTTCCACATATAGGTCCCCTATAACTCCCATATATATCCCATATATGTCCCTTATAACTCCCATATATGTCCCATATATGTGCCTTATAACTCCCATATATGTGCCTTATAACTCCCATATATGTGACATATATGTGACATATATGGGACTTATAAGTGCCAAATATGTCCCTTATAAATGACATATAACTCACATACAAGTCCAGTGTATGCACCTTCTGTGCTTTTTGTCAATAGCTCAGTTACTATCTGTTGTATGTTCTGTTTTGAAAAGTGTTTTCTCTTTTCTTTATTCCACAAGCAATTACGTTAGATGATAGAAATTAAGGTTTTTGAGTGTGTGTGGTGAGCTTCCTGCACTGTGCAATTCCTTGAAATCAATGCTGGCCTGCAGTCACACTGGGGGTCATCAACTTCATACAGTCATATGGACGCAAACACATGAAACATAAAAGTAAGAAAATACAATAGCCAAAATTAATGTTTATTTACACATTTGTAAACTGAAAATAATATTTTCATAAGATTTTTAAAACTCCCTGGTTCAGTCAGATTTGAGAGTGTTGTCATTTTAGGGAATGAAGGCTGGAAGGAAATATACACCCTTGCCACACTCTAAATCCTTTTCTGTCCCCTCCTGTTTGACCTGCAAAAACAAATGTTACCAGTCTAAGTATACACATATAGTCATTATTGCTCAAATTAATTATTTAATTAAATAAGTTTAAAGATAATCTTTTGACATTGATGCTTAGTATTGCTTTTCTTAACATTAACATTGGTTTACCTTATCTGGAGGCAACACACAAGTAAAAAAATGAAAAGAATTTATTTCACTGAAAGTACATCTGCTCTCTATATAGGGGTTTTAAATGTTCTGAAAATATGCCTGTTTAACATTTAGGATTATAAGTAAATACAGTTGGACTTCTCAATTACTAACAGAGGAAGAGTTTTCCAGTTATACAGAGTATATACAAACATTACAGATTATTAAATATACTGCCCTTAGCAAAATGAAAAGTTTGCCGCTGCTTTGCTGCAACCGTGCTGCAAAGCAGCAGAAACCAAAATAGGCTGCAAGAAGAGTGTGCAGGAAGGCTGCAGCTAGCTGCATGCTTCCCGCTGCCTGGCAAAGGCTGCAGGAAAGTGTGCAGCAAATCTGAATTGTGTGCTGGAAGGTTGCGGGAGGGTCGCGGCTAGCCGCAGTCCTATAGAGTATTTTAATACTGTGTGCAGGAAGGCTGCGGGAGGGTTGCGGCTAGCCGCAGTCTCACAGAGTTAACTGGATGCTGTGCGCAGGAAGGCTGCGGGAGGATTGCGGCTAGCCGCAGTCTGCATAGAGTCAACTGGATGCTGTGCGCAGGAAGGCTGCGGGAGGGTTGCGGCTAGCCGCAGTCTTTTACAGTTTTATTTGCCCTACTTTTCCTGTCTTACCCTGCTGTGATTGGCTAAACTGATTTTGGAGGGAAAAGCAGCCATTTTTGCAAAATTAGGAAAAGACAGTGCTTTGTTAGCTCTTCTAAAAATATGAAGATCTGTGCCAAATAGCTCAAGTAAGAGTAACATTCAACAGATCCAGCATGTTCAGAGGACTTATTGGATTAATTAGAACATACAATCAGTTGATGGGAGGAACAAAGAGAGGGTGTTATGTTACTACCACCAGTAAGTTTGAACTACATATTTG
Source organism: Sipunculus nudus (assembly GCA_026874595.1). Taxonomy (NCBI): domain Eukaryota; kingdom Metazoa; phylum Annelida; class Sipuncula; order Golfingiida; family Sipunculidae; genus Sipunculus; species Sipunculus nudus. The sequence continues at coordinate 45,976,936 of CM049307.1, read as the reverse complement.
TACCCTAAGGGCTTCCGCAGCAAGCATTGATAAAGGGCAGCCCAGCACTGATAAGATTGATTTTTCCTCAAGTAATTTTATACACAGAAAGTGTAGTATTAAATTTAATTTTGTGTAAAAGTAAAAACTAAGATTAATGGTGGGATTGAAAGTTGTATTCAAGCTGGAAGGCAGATATATCAAAGGCAGCATGAATAAAATTCTGTGGTTAACGTGTATATCATGCATTTATTGAACTCCAATTCATTTTGAGTTTTATTGATTTGAATATGAAACAGTAACTTTAAATAAGGTTTTGTTTTCATCTTCACACAAATTTTAAAATACTTAGGCTAAGCTTCATTTAAAGTTGATTTGCTAAATTCTGTTTTACGTATGTCTATAGATGTCACCCTAAGTAAATGGGAAATTCCTAACAATATTGAAGTAACCCAATGTCACTTTGTGGTTCATGTTTCTAGTCCTTGGCCTGACAATAAACTCACCCAGAACTTTTATTCAACTATGTAGCTACACAACTTCATGCAGGATTCGTGTGACTGTGTAGTGTGTACTCTGATTCATATTCATCAAGGTGTAATTTCTAACAAAGCTTGATTAAGTTTGGTTTATATTTAAAAGCCATTATGGATTAAGGTTTAATTGTATGTGCAAATTAAATGGAGTTTCATGAGAGCTTGTTCTGTTGAGTACCTGCATTTATATTTGGAGCAGAGACAGTCACTGACTAATGACATGGCATGTCTGCTTGTAAACAATAACTGAGCCCACGTGCTGTTGTTTATACATATCATGGCTAGCTGCTATCTAATTGGCCCCTGCTGCAGGAAAGTGTGCCAGAAGGCTGCGGGAAAGTGTGCGAGAAGGCTGCGGGAAAGTGTGCGAGAAGCTGCAGGAAGTGTTCGAGAAGGCTGCAGGAAAGTGTGCTAAAAGGCTGTGGGAAAGTGTGCAAGGCTGCAGGAAGTGTGCGAGAAAGCTGTGGGAAAGTGTGCGAGAAGGCTGCGGGAAAGTGTGCGAGAAGCTGCAGGAAGTGTGCAAGGCTTCAGGAAGTGTGCGAGAAAGCTGCGGGAAAGTGTGCGAGAAGGCTGCGGGAAAGTGTGCGAGAAACTGCAGGAAGTGTGCAAGGCTGCAGGAAGTGTGCGGGAAGGCTGCAGGAAAGTGTGCAAGAAGGCTACGGGAAAGTGTGCGAGAAACTGCAGGAAGTGTGTGAGGCTGCGGGAAGTGTGCGAGAAAGCTGCGGGAAAGTGTGCGAGAAGGCTGCAGGAAAAGGGCTGCGGGAAAAGGGCTGCGGGAAGTGTGCGAGAAAGGCTGCGGGAAGTGGGCGAGAAAGGCTGCGGGAAGGCTGCAGGAAAAGGGCTGCGGGAAGGCTGCAGGAAAAGGGCTGCGGGAACACTGGTTGCAGCAAGCCTGCAGCAAGGTTGCCGCAAACTAATTTGCATGGCAATTTGTGACCTTGCTGCAAGGTTGCTGCAAAGCTGCAGCAAGTTTGCAGCAACTATGCGTGGCAAGCTCGTTTTTTGCTAAGGGTGGTCACGGGACAGACACTGTGGCCTAAAGATGCTCATAGGTTCAGAAAGTAGGTTACTCAGTTGAAACAATTTTAACATGTAAGCAGTTATATTAATATCCCATATGCACAATAAAAGTTAACCACCAAATTTGCACTTCAAATATGGTAAGTTCCAGCTATTTGATAAAAAAAACCTTACAATTCATAACATTTCCCATTTGCTAAAAGATATAAATGTTCCTTTATATGATACACTGAATATGCTTACCAGACAATTCTTGCAAGGGCTGGAGATATCTTGGCTCTCCTTATACTTTCTGCACCATTTCTTCATACTGGTTCTAAGAAAAGTAAAGAAATCATTGCAAATCATAGAAACAAAGGTTGTTGGAAATAAATAATTAAGAACATGGAGTCTTGCATATTTTGACATTTAAGTAGACAAATTATTTAACTAAAAAAGGGCCTCACATCAATAATATTACTAAAACAGTACATCAATGATATATTGGTGGTCAGTAATGTTCAAAATGACGTCTTGATCTTTTATGGTGAAATGGCACTAATACATGTACATGTAAAAAGAAATCATTCAAGGTGGACTAAAAACCCACTCTTGATCAACCTGTAAATTGAACCAGATTTGATTTCTCTTTGGGAATCAAAACAGTACCTAATGAAATCATCTGATCCTTAGTGAAAAAAAATTCCCAAATTATTATGCTTTTTCTTTTGTGATGAAAGTGAATATGTCAGAAAAACCTCAAAGGAAAAGAAAAGTCAGAGGACCAATCCCTTTAAAGTTAAAGTGCTCATGACCTTTATAAAGAGTGTTCTTGATCTTCTGATGTCAAATTCAGATTAAATTCATACACATGGTTATGAATGGTTTATGGGTCGTTATGAAACCTAGTGTGTTATGTATCAAATTGTTAATTAATTGGTGTTTACAGTATATGTAAATGACATGTAGAAAGGCATATTACCAAATTAAAGCTTAATTTAGGAGCTTTTGTGTGATAGACTCCAATATTAAAAAAAATATTTGATTAGTTGATATGTTTTGGTTGAGTACAGCAAACCTCTCTTCAATTTTATAAAAAAAAGCATTCATCAAAATTGAGACAGTGGCTGTAAATTCAGCAATGATCAACAGTGTTAATGATTACTTCGCCTGAAAGAAAAACTAAAAAATTTTGTATAATTAAACATTTTTAATCATATTATAACTTTTTGGCACTCTAGCAAGACAGAAAAATTCAAGTCAATTTGGAAAATGGAAAGGAACATAATTACCTTGTAGCAGCTTTTTCTTTTCATGACCCAGAGTTCAGCTAAATAATAACATGGTCAATAGCCATGTATAGGTTCAACAAATAAAATGGTTGTATGTGGTACTCATAGCATTTGTGTGCCGATTAAGCTTTATGTAGGTTAACTGATCAACCTTTCACAGGTAGGGGACATTCAGAAATTACATCAATATGTAACTTTAGGGCCTGCTGCTGACTCTTGATTTTTCCACACCCTATTGCAAATAGCACCACTGAAAAGAATATGTTCTTAGCTTCCTGTTGGTGCATAGAACATGCACATTGTCACTATATAGGGTTAACAGCATCAGCTTTTTTGTAGAAAATGTGGTATTTTGTAAAAATGGGCCACAAAATAGGAAATGTTATCTTGAAACACAAAAATTCTGTTTTTGCAGGGCAAACAAAAATAGGTGAAGTCATCTTTATGCAATCACTGGTTTACTATGCAAAAATAACTTAAAAAATGCAAGATTACTTACCAATGAGACATTTTTTCAGCTATACTTTCCCCTTCTGCTTGAGCAGCTTGACAAAGAACTTCTCTTCAAAGTGTGTACTCCCTTAACGGTTACCGGATGTTATCATTCAGATGTAAACTGACTCTGCATGCCTTAGTTGTGCACAGCCTGTACAGTATTCATGTGACGTCACCACTATTCCAGGGCAGGGTACAGTAAGGTCAATGGCCCATTGCAGAGAGAGCTTGTACAGCAAGCTTGTCTGCTTAGGGGGGGGGGGGGGGGGGGGTTGTTACATATACTTGTGAAATTTACTGATTAGAATGCTGGTTATTGTCACAATAAGAATGCAGATACTTATTCTTTTTAAGTACCTCTGCTTTTATCAATGCTGTTGATTTTCAGTGGCAATATTTTACTGCTAAAATGTAATCGTGTGGGTGCTGAGCTGTTTCTAAAACCAATATGATATTAGGTTAATCATTTAATGTCTATGTATTCCCATAATTGGTCAGTGGCACACTACATCAGTACCCTTTGTTCTGTATTTATGAAGTAGTTATCAATTGCAATTAGATGCTGAAGTACTTGTATATACACTACATTCCAAAAGAATTATTTTTTCTTATAATTATCAAGGGCACAAATTATAACCAATGTGAAATATAGTCAAATTATTTTTTTGTATTGTGTTTTGTGTAAATGATGTTTTACTGCATGCATGATTACTATATTTTACACTTCTTAATGAATAAGTCAGATCAAAAAAAAATTATTTATAGTATTATTTTTCTAATATACATAAAGTTCTGAGGAAGCTGGTTATTTTGATACCCATTTTAACATACTTCTTCAGTATTTATTATTCAATTATAATTCATTTTCTTAAAACCATAATGGAGCTGGGACTTAGAAGTTTCTGCAGCATTTGTGTTCCCTTGGAAAATGTCTATAAGTCCTATCTTGTAGAACAGTGAGCTCACAGTATATAAACTTATAACTGACATATAACTGACATATAACTGACATATACAGAACCCCTTCACGTTCACCTTCCTTATATCTCCCATACAAGTCACATATAAATGAACTGTACAGAATGGCCTCATGTGCAACTCCCTTATAACTCACATATAACAAACATACAACTCCCTTATAACTCACATATAACAATGCCTGACTAAACATATAGCAGCAATATACATATAACTCACATACATAGCATTTATATGGGAAATATATGTCCCTTATAAGGGACATATAAGGCCCTTATAAGGGGCATATAAGGCACATATATGTGAGTACTTTCCATTTTCGTAAGGGATGGTGTTCAAATCGATATCCCTCTCACTTTTCTGTGCTGTGCTGCAAACCAATATAGTCTGAGATGTAATGTGAAATAGTCTTGTCAGCAAGCACATACAGAATTTAAATTGAAAATTATGACTCAAAGATCCCAGAGGGATAGGACTGCTATCGGTTTGACTGGTTAGGAACATGGCCATATATGTATAACCTTTTCCAACACCTGGTTTTAACTGTTTGTTCAATATTTTGATAATTCTTTGAATCTTTTATATCTATAACCCAGTTCTGTATTGTAAAACTGAAGGTGAAAGCAATGGCGAAATGATTTCTGATATTGTTGTTTGCTTCATATGGATTATACATTTATTTTTTTATGTCTTTGTTTCTTCACTGCCTCAAGTATTGGTAGCTTTAGGTTTACCCATGAGCATTGTTCATACTGGACTTTATAATATTTCAGAATATCTAAGTTTAAAAAAAGAAAAAAGAAATTCCTGTTTGTCTGTAATCATTATGTCACTCCCCTGGAGGGGGGAGACATGTTGTTTTCAGTGCCATTGTCTGTTTTCGTTGTAAGTTGTCGTCTGTAGGATATCTTTTGAAGGGGATAACTAAATGAAGGGCCCCATATTTTCCTCAAAAATTTTAATCACTCATTGTTCATCCTAAAATCTCGGATGAAATTGAAACCAGGTGACCTTGACTTTCATCTTTAAGTCAAATCTGTCAAAATATGAAATTCTTGTGAACCTCAAAACTTTTGAAGCATTTATCATTTTTTCCTCAACTTTGGTACACCAGTTGTTCCTACCAAGTTCTCAGAGGAGTTAGAAACCTGGTTACCTTGACCAGGATCTTCAAGGTCAAATCAGCCAAATTATAGCTATTGTCTTGTGAAAGGGATAACTTTTGAAGGGCTGCATATTTTCCTCAAATATTTTAAACATTCATTGATCCTTCCAAAATCTTGGAAGAGTATGAAACCCTGACCTTCATTGTCAAGGTCAAATCTGCCAAAAATATGAAATTCTATGTGAACCTCAAAACTTTATGAAGTATTTATCATTTTGTCCTCAAATTTTGTACACCAATTTTTTCTACAAAGTTCATGGACATGTTCAAAACCCAATGACATTTACTTATAAATAAATTATAAGTTATACCAGTCCATTTTGGTATGCTAACATAGGGAAAAAGTTTAAGTATTAGCTTTTTATTGAGCCATGTTGATTTGCATTATAAAGAAAAATAAAGGTATATTCAATATTATCAAAATGTTTTTAGGTATGAAAAAAAAATCAGCTAAAATGATGCATGCTAGTTTTGTTTGTAACAGATATAATTCTACTTTCTATAAAGACAAAGTGCACTTTCAATAGCAATTGACCTATAAAAACACTGATAGTGATTTAATGTCCCTGTGGACTTTTTAACTGACTTTTCGTCTTTCTTGTTGATATATAAATTTTCCAGTGGATTAAATGATGTTGTGCCAGTAACCATGATAACATTTCTGACACTGATTACACCAGTGAGCATGTTACCAGGAGAGAGTGAGTCTATTATAGCTTGACCATGAACCCCGGTATTGCTAACAACCTAGTTTCAGGTGCCCACCATGACTATATTTGCGCATATTTCATTGTACCTGTATAAAAAAAACACAACTGATTGTTTGATCAATACTGGACAACACAAGCATCATGGGAGAACAAAAAGTAGGCAAAATTAGGTGAAAACTTAAAGCGTGTGATGTCTTTTTGTTTATTCAGAGCCCACAGTGGAAAGTTTTGCAGGAGATGCATTTATCTTCATTACCATAGTGACAGTTTTGGTTCAGAAACGTGTCCAAATTTGAAAATTACAAATTTTTTTTTTAGATGTGTCTCAATAGAAAAATGGCCATTTTCTGTTACAGCTGCACATAGACATTTGAGTATGATTTAATTCTATTATTTTAATAATCTGAAAATTTATATTTTAATTTATAAGAATTGTATGTGTCACATTAAGAAAATGGATATATTCAGTACTAAAAGTATCTATTTCTATCTGTAATATATAAATTTTAAAGTATATTCCCTGATGGTTTCAACTAATATCATGGAAGCTTCTCATACCAATTATATAAAATTAAACCAAGATGAAAAGATAATGCCATTAAATGGAAAAATCTAATCTATTCTGGAGTTCTATGTGTTCACAGAATTATAATTTTAACCTATTTTTTGGGAAAAACCTTCCAGTATAAAGCTAAAAAGGGGCATTAGTGTCTGGCCTTGGCTCAGATTTTTTATAATCCATGGAATACTGTCTTGGACCAACATTTTTTAAAATAATAACCATGTAACCGAGCTTTTCTGTCCCAGAGCCGAGGTGCGGTGTCATGGTCAACTACAAAAGTGTCAGATCAGGAAAAATGAAAAAAATAAAAGACTGGCAAATTAGAAGTGACAGTCCCTGAATCTTCTCCATCAGTCAGAGGCTGAACAGATACCTGTCTTCCCCAGTTGAGATGCATTGGCTGTAAATTGGCAAAGAGGCTGCTGAATCTTGTCAGCCTGTCACCGTGGTGATGGTTGCACAAAAACACTCCCTGCACAAAAACCTCTTCCCCTGAAGTACTAAGTTTGACAGGATCGACCTCTTACCAGCATCCTCATAATTGAGAGACAAACTCAAAGTGTTAAATATTGGGTGATTTTCTCATTTTAAATGAGAGCCAGAGATCTGCTACAGTTCATTCGTTGTGAGTGAATATCAGCATGTTTTCTTGTTGTTTTCCATGCCTTTGTATAACCAGTGGGTCATATCATATGATAATAGTTGTTACCTATAATACAATGTTAATTAATATAATGTTAATCTTTTACAGACACAGAGAAACTAAATGAATAAACAAATTTAAATGAATTGCTCAATATTATAAAATTAAAATAATTAATTTTATAATATAAAAGTACAGAGAGATGATAATATATTTTGTCTTTGAACACCAGGAAGGGTCATACCCTATCCTTGAGGTTAGGAAGATTTTTATATACAAGAGACGGGGTCTTTGTGCTATTTTTCCTTGAGTCTCCCAGAAGACTAATTTTTCATAGACCTTGAATCTGTATGTATTTTGGAGCCTTTTTTCAAAAGTTCCAAGTTTGGATTGTCATGAATTGTTGTCCTTCGGGAGCAAATGTTTGGATGACACCTTTATAGTCCCAAACGTTGAAATTATAAAAAGTTTAAATTTTATTGCCATTTGACTTTTATCAGGATAAGTCAGAACCCTTGGGCAAGTTTTGATCAAACTTTGGCAGTTGTTAGCTCTTGGGCTTGTAAAATAATATCCATATTTTATATACTGGTATAGATCTCTGTGCACATCTGAATAAGGATATGTCAATGAAGACCCCAAGTGAACATTTTATACAATATACCAAAGAATTCTTCCTTTTGACCATGGTATTCAAGGGCATGATTCTACTGGAGAGAAAAAAAAGTAGGAGATATATTAAGATACCTAATATGTATTATGATCAGTTTATGGATATGGTGTTATAGCAAGTTCTGTCTGAATAGAAAAAAAAAACCAGAAATTTTCAAGATAACAAAGATTTGTTACCTTTTTATATTTCTGTCTAAGATTTTTCATATATTATGGTATGGGTAACATTGGTCCTTACATCAGTACATATGTCCATCTGATAAATTTTAGTGTCTCCATGATAATTTGCCAGGCATATGATGGATTTTAAGGAAACTCACATACTACTAACAAATGATTAATTTCACCTAAATTCAATCCACAGCAAAATTTGTGCTTATTTAATGATGGCAGAGGTCACAAGACTTATTATGGGCCTGTTACATAATCTTAAGGTGCTCATGTTTTCTGGTAAAAATAGTTAAATAGACTTGTGAAATAGTCATCGGTGGCACTGCCTTATACATGTGGATGGAGGGTACCATACTAGTGTTCATATTATGATGGAAATCATCTGTCTTGCAAGCATTGTTTGCACAGGGGTGGAAAAAGTCACAATTGGCATTTAGAAAATGCAAAGGATTACTGTGATTTGGTTAAAATTTCAACTGAGAACAGGAGCTCTGAACACAAATACTAATAGTCTTTTGTTCTGCTCCAATTGAAAACTGCCCTTCAGTGATAATTTATTGTTCCATATGCCATTAATTGCTGTCCATTACTGATCCTCATTGTTGATAAAAAAGCTTTACACAACATTTTTAATACAATACTATAAATGTACAAGTTCTTAATAAATTTGTAAATATTATAAATTAAATAAAAGTTCAACAGGTCAGTCTTGGCAGCAGACTAACCAGGTGTTCATGTGTTTCAACATATGTTATAAGAAATGTATTTCTAATAAATTAATAATTACAGTCGCGACTTGACATTCCGCCCCTTAACAATCCGAAAACCTTGCAATCCGACGGTATTTTGCAATAAACGAACTAGACCCATAGAAATTAGCCTTGACAAACCGACAGCCTTGGATTCCAACTCCGACATGACATTTCCCGACACAAACAAGGATACCGACGAATTTTCTGACTTGACAATCCGACCGGTATTTTGTTCTTTTATGTCAGTCGTCGGGCTCGTGCACACAGCACCCTGATCAATTAGGCGTGAAATGCAGCGATGCGTATTGTTCTAAATGTACACTAGAGCCAATTATTGAGTCATTTTGGCTCACTTATTAAGTCAGTTTAGATCCCTATGTGGCAGACATGAACCTCTCAGTATGTGGAACATGCGGAGGTGGAGAACGGTGTTGGGGACCTTTTCCAGGCACTCAACAGCGCTGACCACGTGACCGCAGAGGAATCCCTCGTATTAGATAACATGGAGCCCACGGAAGCAATGCCGACGGCTGCTGATATTTTGTCAATGGTAAAAAAAAAAAAAAGGAGGCGACAGTGAGTATTAGGATGAAGATGGTCCTCTTAAACCAGTAACTCCCAGAGACACGATTGGGGGAATGGAACCAGGGCTACGGTATAGAGGAGCAGGGCTTCACTGCAGGGGACGTTGATCCTGACCGCGGACTGCTTAAAAAAGTCCATGAAAATCAAAACAAAAGAACAAGATACCAGACAGATATGCTTGCATTCTTAAGATGTACCTGAACTCAGTAGATCAACCGCTGGTTCATTTATTATATACATTTAGTTAATATTTGTTCAGAAATATAAGCATGTCTCATAATGGTAGAATCTGCATAGGTCACCAATCTTGATGAGCGTAGTATATAAAGCTATGTATAAAAGAAATAAAAACAGTACTCCATGACAGATTTTTATTTTCTAATTCACATGAATCATAACAATATCATATAAGTAGTTTAATGTTACAAAATACTAAATGAATTATAACAAGCCCTCAAAACATTTAGGTCACAAGCCCTCAAAACATTTAGGTCACATTGTATCTTGAGCCTCCATCACTTTTATTAATTTGACAATCTGACAGCCTTGCAATCCGACATAAATTAGGGTACCGGTATTACATTTATCAGATTATCAAGTCACGACTGTACATTATTCCATGGTAAAAGAGAATATTATTTCTGTACCAGCAAAACATTTGTTACTCAGATAAACAAACTGAAAATGCTCATTTATATAGGTCAGTTGCCATGGCAACCATATTTTTTTAGTTCTTTCTTTTTTCAAAGCAGTACCATCACCTGTTGGTTGTCCTCATCTTTACTTCACTCTATTCTTTGGCTGTCAGCATCAGAAAAAAAAGAATGACCGTAGAGGGCTGAAGGTTCATTGCTCGACCACTCCCCATAATACATCTGTTTGTTTTTATGGAAAGCCAAGTGAATGATGATGTCTGCATCAGGGATATTATTCAATTGATTTTCCAGTTACTTTGTCTTCTGAATCATTGCCCAGTGATGTATGATATACTTCAGTTGTCCTGTTATCAAAACATTTCCACAATTCTTTTTGCCGTCCCTCTTCCCAAGGTCCAGTTCAGTGCCAGGGAGAGATCTTATTTAAATTGAATAGATGCCCCACTGGACTCACTGGGTTTCACTGTCTGAAAGACACGATATAATTTAGTTCACATGATAAAATATTGTTTAATTTGCTTATAAAACATATCAGGAAATCATTTTGTTTTCTTCAACATTTTCAGCTGAATTGCTCCTCATGTTTCAGTCTGCAGTCTAACTAACAGTACATAGAATAATAACATAGAGTTTTGAAAAAAATATGGAAAGAAACTCCTGATCAAAAGTGGGTGATAATAGTAGATAAAGGGAAAGGAATTAAATGGAAGTGACTAAATGATTATAAAGTAATTACCATTTATAAAATAGATTTAAAAAAATATATGTTTGCCTTGCCTCAGCACCTCTGCTTATAGTGTCTTTTACTATTTTGTAGCCAATGTAATTTTCTGGATTTGCTTGTATATTTAGATATTTGGATAATTGTTAATAGATAAATGGAATTACAGTTAAACTTGTGTAATAAGACCACCCATACATGGGACTGGCCAGAAGTGGTCTTAATTCACAGGTGGTCTAAATAGATAGGTCCCTTTTAACCAATGAGAATGTATTATTTCACTGATGGGTCCTAAAAATATTAATAATATGATTCTAATAATTTATTCATTTATAAAGTGCAATTATACATATGTTTCAAGGTTCTGTACAGCACTAAGAGATCAGTTTAAATGCCATTAGAGAAATAAAAGAATATTTGCTGACTAAATTAATACTGAAATGAGGGTCACTTGGTAAAAAGAATGACTAAATATAGGCTTCTTTAAAAAGGAATCAACGTCTTTAGCTACTTATTATAAAATGTCATGACTCATGGTACTTCTGATGTTTGCAGGTAATGTGTTTCATAGTTTAGCACCAAACACATAGAACATTTGATGGCCAAGTTCCACTGATCTGAGGATGACCTACATTCTTTTCTAGGTTAATGTACGGTTAACATTTCTTGCAGATATTGCAGGTTCTTGCAGATATTGCAGGTTCTTGCGGATATTGCAGGGCATTCGTTGTATGCAGGGATTCTACCCGGTATGTGCTGTTTCACGGGCAACCAGTGCTGTTGGTATAGCAGGTGAACATATTAGACAGGAACAATATTGCAATAATGTATTACATTGTTTTAATCAAAATTATAACTCGGATATCATTTTGTATTGTGTTTTATAATGATATTCATATAAAAGATCTTCATTCTTTTTGTTAACCTTACAACTCTTTGTCTAAACCTGGAAGAAATGTTGTTCTTTTCAGGAGACCCAGCCCTTTCAAGTTTGCCCAGTCAGATGCTTGTCCCCAAGAGAGACCATGATGGACAGGGATCGTCTATGGAGGCTGAGTGGACAGATGTAGAATCAGAGATAGGGGACGATTGGCTTGATGGCCATATAAGTAAAAAGAGGAAGCCAGGTGAGTGATCAGATACCATTCTTGAGAGATATCAGTGAAATGTTTTTTTTATCAAGGGATGCTAATGGAGATTAGGTGATTTTTGTACAAAGTATACTGTTAATTAATATAGAATTAGAAATCTGCATTCTAATGACTGTGGGGACCCGATTGTGGGGTACTCTCAGAACTGTGTTTGAATTAACTTATTCGGCTCCAACCTAGGTTCATTCATGCATCTATGATTCTACATTTGTAAATATTCTTTGATGGAGTTCCTGAAACTGGATCATGCCATGTCCACACCAAAATCTAAATAATTCTTCTTTCACCCATTCCACAAATGTTCGTTAAATTTTATGAGATTCCATTCTTGATTGCATGAGTTATGTTGTGTACAAACACACACTTGAATGGGGATGAATGTATACCCTTTTGGTGGAGGCAAAAATTACCTTTAATTCAACTAACAACATACCATGCAAAGATTTTGAGAAAAACAGTTAATTAAATATATATGACAGTACTATATATTTTGTCATGGCACGTACAGGGCTCTAAAATGACTGGTGCACTTTGTGACTGGCACTTTGTGAGAGACATTGATCAGATGTTGGAAACAAATATTATCGCAAAATTATCAATAAAGAGATCTGATCCATTGCACTCATTGAAGATGTGTCTGATGAGTTGTAAAGTATGCATTTTATAAGTATGAATCATTCACTTTTACTTTTACTTTGCTTTTCTTTCATTGTGACATTTAGATTTTGAACAGATCCGTGTCTTACATAATTATAACCCCCCCCCCCCTAAGGGCACACCTAGAAAAATGTTGATAATGAGACCATACAGAGCTTGATATGTCTTCATGCACTATGTTGTGTGCTAAATATTCATCTTTAACCTATATACTTCAGTGTTAAAATCATATATTACACAGGTCAGTTACCTGAGAGCTTAGATACCTAAATGACAACATATATATGGTATCATGATGCCACAGGGAATTAGTATAACTTCCTTACCACACCATCCTTTGATCACAAATGTTGAACATGTGTAATTTTTATTACATTGTAAGTACATTGAGAGTACTTTTCTTCATTGATATAATTTCAATTAAGTCTGTTTCACTTTCAAATTATCTGTACATCCTTGTCATATTTTTTTATTAATGTTAATTCTTAGTCTGTTCTTTTGTAAAAATATGTTGTGCCCCATTTATAATCGAGTAACTGTTATTAGTAGGTCTACACTCTGCATTGCCTTTTTTCAAGACTATCGTTTCCCAATAATGGTGAATTTTCAAAGAGTTTACCATTTATAACTTAATTACAGGACATTATTCTGTTTTTCTTTTATTTTTCACTTTTCAAACTTTTCAAACGTTCTTTTTCCTTATATGGCTTATACTGTTTTATAGAATACATATATTTTATCAGTTTGTTTTATTATTGTCTCCTGTACCACTGTCACAAGAAAACACATTTGATTCTTTGTAGTTTACAGCAGTTTTAATTTTTGTGAGATAAATAAACAGAAAGTTAGACCCTAATCTACTTTTGTAAGTTAGAGAATGTGACCATTTCCTGCGTACCATAAGGCTAAATGAGTTGTCTTTTGCTGAAAGGGGCAGTTTAGGTAATATATATTGAAATATAGAGAAAGCCAGCCTCCTCACCTTTGTAGTGTTCTTATTGTCTGTGCTTCAAAAGAAGTTATATCCCGGGAAAAGAAGCAGTTTGAAGATCATTATAAGTGAATACAGAGAGAGTGAGGCAGTTTCCTTCTCCAGTACTGGTAGAAATGCTGCGTTGATGGCAAAGAAACCAATGAAGAGAAAGATCAGGAAAAAAGGAGTTTATTTTCCTCTGGATCACTTTTGCTTAACTTAGGTTGTAAAATCATAACCAGTCTGCTGCGTTTCTTTATCTTGACTTGGTGTAAGAGATGGTGTGGATCTCCTTAGATCTTCTCGATGAAAAAGACTTCTTGTAGTTTCAAAAAGAGTTTGCGAAAGCCTTGAGGCTGTGATGAAGTGATTCTAGTTGTTGCTCACTAAATCGGGAGATCAGTGTTTTTTGGTAAACCATATTTAAACATCCAAGGTACACTGCAGACCAAACAAACCAGTATTCTCCCTCTTCTACCATTATCAGTCAGGGCAAAATATACAGCATATGCACTCCTGCCATTAATTTACTTTGCATACTTTGTATAATTTTTTTAAATTGGATTTTGGAAAAATTAAGATATATCTTTGGCAATTTATTTAGTACATGTGACATACATTTTTTGTAGGAGAGTTAATATTTTTGTTCTTTGTCAGGAAGATAAAAAGATTGGGAATCAAAAATGTATATATTTTCTGATACTTCATTCATAAAGTATTTGTCTTCTCAAGCCCAAAATACATTATACATACTAAATTTACCATTTTTAAGGTGTAGTTTGATTTTTTATATGCTCTTCATATGACGGGAGTGTTATGGTATACCCAGCAGCAGTCCATCCATCTTCACGTCTATTCATCTGTCTGTTCATTTTAAGTGTCACAGCATTAACTTACCTTGGCTTTGATGGATTTATACAAAACTCACCAGAACTACTTACCAACAGATTATCTCACCCGAGTTTGATTATGGGCAACATCCATGCATATTTAATAATCTCACAGGTCACCAGGCTACTTTGTGGTGTTGCCATTATAACTTATAAAGAATATGAAGGATTTTAATAAAACTCATCAGAAATGTTAATCAATAAAATATCTCACCTAAGTTTGATTTGCAGCAAAATCCATGCATATTTAATGAGGTCAGAGGTCACTGCACATTGGAGGCACCTTGGTGACTTACCAAAAGATCCTATGGATTTTCATTAAACTCATTATACATACATACCAATAAAGTTTCTCAACTGATTTACCTTCTCATCAAAATTCACACATATTTAATGAGGTCAGAGGTCACCAGATACACAGTGGGTGTATTATGCACATTTGCGGTGCTTTTGTTAATGCTTTTCAGATGTTTATGTTACTGTTTTCTTGATAAGAAAACATTACTTATTTTTAAATATCTAGTGGCTGTATGGACAAAATATTCCTTTCACATTGGAGAGCCCAAGTTGATCTTGAATGAATATATATTACATCAATTTTCCACAGAAGCATAATCCCCAGACAGACGTAGTTAACCCTACCTAAATAAGTAATACACACTATTGATTTTCATTCAGCTTCCTTATCCATTACATTTCTTCTAGGATTTAGAAATCACATCTTGATATCTGGCTGGCTGTTCTTATGCTGTAATTACAGTCTGAAGGTCTGTTCCATCAACAGATAAGGAAATCGATTTGAAGAATAATTTTCTTGTCTTGTTGATAATTGGCCAACGGAACGTGCTGGCTCCTTTTATCTAAACAGAGCAGAGGAAAAGTGTATTTCTTGTTTGGATACATTATATCATAAATGGGATATATGTATATCCATATATAAAATATTGAGATGTTGCTTAGTAACCAATCACATGATAATAACTGGCCTTGCTCATGGGTGGGTTTTATATAACTATATCAGAGTCATTATTGTGTTACTTGTGCAAAGTAATTACTGAGGAGCTTTACTATGATGGTAGCCATATGATAATATTTTAAGTAACAGCCAATTTAAGAGGATCTTCATATCATCCCCCTGCTAGAGATACCCTTTTAGCACATATTAAAATATCAAAGTTTGGTCTTTTGCCTCTCAGTTTTCAGATTGTTTTGTAATTTTTTGGGTAAAATAAGTTTTGACTTTTAATGCATGCAGAATCCATTTGATGCTTTTGAAAGGCCAAAGATCTGTTTATGTATTTTTTGAATGGTGCAAATTCTCTAGACATGCAATCGACCTCAGAGGACTATAGGTTAATGTCAAATATGGATATCAGTGTCATGTTTGGATTTCAAGTCTGTATTATATATATGTTTGAGAAAAACAAGTCCTCATTAGTTTTCATGGGCATCCTGGTTAAAAAAGGGAAAATAGGAAGTTTCCTAATCTCAGGAAATTTCAAAATTTTGATTTCAGCAATTACGTAATTAAGGAAATTTCATTGGCTTCTTTCAGACCTATATTCTGGCCTCTGGTTTAAAGACATTTTATGTCTGCATATTCTTGCTGTTTAACTTTTAGTGTATTTGATTGAAATAAATAAGTTTTCTCAAACCAAACAAGATGAGAGGTCATGGGGTTCATATAAGGTACAACATACATGTTCAAATCCAGGATCTGTGGCAAGGCCTTGGATAAGGTGCAGTGTTAGGGTGGGTTGTTGCATTCCTCGGTGCTGTGGGATGGTTTACCAGCGGGAAGAAACCTGCTATCTTATCAGACATACTAGTCCTCTGCTCAGCATGGGCCACATCTAATCTCTCTCTTAGGCTGTGAGTTACTATTGGCTGACTGAGATGTATCTGTTAACATTATGGCTGTTGGTTGTTTTGGTTGTTTGTATTCATGTGAAGCAAGTATGGCAAGGTGAACATTTATCCATGGAATATTGTTCTTTGAACAGAATCTTTAAATGCATCAAAAGAAATATTTTGGGTTTGATCAGAATACCAGAAATATCTTTATTTACTTTTGCACATTGTATTGTTGAGTTGACATAGTTTTATGTTTTCTGTGAGCATTATTGAACTTTAAATTGAGATTGAATGTAATTAGGGGTGGGAGGACATTGCTGAGTGGTTAAGACACTGGAATTCAAACTGAAGTCCTCAGGTTGTTATCCCTGACATTGCATTGAAAACAATGATTTCATATCAGTAGGACCACAGAAGTTCACAATAACAACTTACTGACTTGTTTTTACTTTTTGGAAGTTTTTCTTTTTAGCCCAGGGCATACAAATCCTGAAAATTTTAATGCTTAGTAATAAAATAATTCTCAGGGTATGGTAACCTTTATCAAGAATCAATAAACTCTACAGTACCAACAACTTGCCACTGAGCATATATCCTTTTTAAAGGTAAACAATTGCAAGTACACATTGTTGTCTTATTCCATTATTTATTAACTTGTTTGCCTGAAACTGGCTTCTTTAAATTCTTTATATAAGTGTCTTTTTTATAATTACTGGTTTATATGTATATAAACTTCACATAAATATGGTGTCATTTTGTGTTAAAGCAGGTAATTCATGAATGATTGACAAGCAGAGTATCAAGTGATAATATGATTAATATTGAACATGTGGCCATGACCAAGGTGCTGCTTATGCAAATGCAGAAAAATAAACAAGAAGAGTAAATGATTAATCAGCTTTAATATCAACTGTGCCCGATGCAGTTTAGTCGGACCCTGGCATATTTTGAATAAGTGTTACTAATTTTGGTTTTATAATCCAGACTTTTATATAACCTGGTGCTTGTTCATTGTTAAAGCATCAGCCCAGGACGAAAAATGAATCAATGGATGCTATAAAGAGCTAATTATAGAATCCAGGCCGTCAACATATTTGATATTGTGCAGACAGATATAACCTGGCGCGGTTGAACTATGATCTGGAAGCCGACGTTGTATTGAGTCCCTGTGTGCTGCCAGACTGCATGTTAATCTGTGACGGTCCTTGTGGCAAACGCACCGCCAACACTCACGTGATGTAGCCGTGTTCTTTATCACTACTACAGTCAGGGTCCACGTCACTGTCACCATGTAAACACGATTAGGGTCTACCTGGCAAGCTTTTAACTGTGAATGATCATCATAATATCCTGATCTCCCTCGCGACACTTTCATCTGTCCTGCCGTGTTGAATAATTTTACTGTATTCTTGCTGCAAAATATTACCACTCTGGCATTTTGCTACTATTGTAAAGTCTTATCTCTGAATCCCCTGGAGATACAGTTTATATATATATATATATTCTGAAAGGACTAAAAAGCACAGATTCTGTTTAATATTTACCAGTGAAGGTGCAGAAGACTCATTTATAATAGAAAACTTTACGACAGCTGATTATTAGCTTCACTGCAAAGCCTCAATTATCTGAACATTAATAAATTGAAATTTTATTTATCATTATTTTAAATTAGGATGTTTTTTTTATAAGATATCTGTTGAAGTTTTATCTTGTAGATTTTATCTGGAGGGGTTAATTATTGGACCTTATTTTTTCCATGATGCATTTGGATCATTTATCACCCACAACATTTCAATTAAGGTCTCAAAGTTTTACATCTTATAATTTAATTATCTACTTTTTGATCAATAACCAATAAACATTTAAATTAATTTCTCTAAGGCCAAAAAGAATGGTTTTCTCAGGCTTTGCATAAAATTTGGCATACACAAACACCATACATCAAAGAGTTTAATTTTAACTTTCAGTAGAAATTTACCAAATTTTGAGCTTAAGCCACTATTTCAAGAAAATCAAATAATAAAATTTCCATAAAAGTTTGTTTTATGAATTGCTTTTATCTGTTTAGCAGAACATTTCTGGTATTACTATGTTGTTCCTTGTTCATATGTAAAGTTCTATCTAACACTGATTTATAAAAAAAAGTGCCTTAGAAAATAATGTTGTACAAAATGTATTACCTAAAAATGTTGATATAATTGATGACAAGTAAATAAAAGTTATAAATATAGATAATTGGTAGATTTAATAAGCTTAATATTTTTATCTCCTAGTTTCCCTTGAAATAATTTCCACTATCATATTTTCTGCATGAATATGAGATAAACCTGATATTACCATGCCACATTGTAATTTTTTAACCTTATATTTACATAATATATATTTAAGTTGATATAAATAAAATCTTGGATTAATACTATCACTTTTTCATGTAAAAATTTGTTTATATTCCTGTCAAAAAAACATTGTTACTGAAGACTTTTTATCAGCTTTAAAATTGTAAAGACTGAGATAATTCAGTTTCATGCTGCTATTTTAATGGACTGACACCTGTGCAGGTGAAAGAGTTTTTCCAGAGAGTCATGTTTTTGCTGACCTTTATAGAACTGATGGTTGAACAGTCACAATGCATCAGCACTCCAGCCATTATTAAAGCATCCCTGAAAGCACTTCACAGAACAGCTTAACAAACCTGCCAAGATGATTTATACAATTTAAAAACATTTTTATCTCTTTTAAACAATTTTTTAATGGAAAATTTTGGTTCAGTGTGGTAGAAACCATATGGTTTCAAAACTGCTGACTCACTCAGCATAGTAGGAGGCCCTGATGGCTGTGTTGATGGGAATAGACCTTAAACAACATGAAAAATGAAACTTCCTGTTTAAATTCTCTCTCTCTCAACACCCCCATGTGGTATGGAAAGGTTAAACAGGAAGGGGCCATTTAACAAGAACCTTTTCCTGTGCTAGATTTCTGTGGCCACATGGGAAGAAGACCTACAGTGCCCCCTGGTGTCACTGTAAGGTTTCTTCTCTCAGGAAAACAGGCATTATTACACCCCAAGCACCATTTTTTTACCTTTTAGGTTATAAAAGTGTAAAAGATTGAGGGAATACCTTGTAAAGCCTAGGTTCATCTTGCCACTAGTGCTTCTCTTGCTAAAGATTTAGTATTGCCTTTCATAATTATAAGGAGTGTAAACATTAAAATGACTTCCATATATAGGTTATGGTTTAGATATATCAGATGTATGAAGATAAGATATATGAGCTTAAAGTTTATGTAGTTTGATAAGTAAATCAAATGATTAAACAATATGAATTAATGTTAATATCTTGATGAAAAGCAATACATATTCCATATTATCTTATTTTGCAAGATAATACAGCAATTTTTTAATGTGAAATCTTTTATTGGCCTAGGCTTTTTATACCGTAACCCTGATATTCAAACCCTTTTCATTTTGTTTTATGATATAATTTGTAATGTAATTTAAGCATATTTCCAATATATATTTATTACATGTATTTATATAAATAACCATATATAGACCTAAAATAAACTCCTTTTTTTGTATTCATAAACTGTATGTCATTCCTCACTTCCTTTCCACATTAGAGTGTACTTTTACTTTAAGTCATCAATATTAATTTTGTTGTGTCACTATGACATATGAAAAATTGCAAAAAAAAATGCATCGTGCTGGAACCTGGTTGCTAATGATTGGAGCCTTAATTATTGTTGGCTTTCCTGATGGTCTGAATGCCCCTCTATCCTGGCAGAGTTGCACTGGCCTTTGTTAAACTTGAGCATCAACAGGATAAAACCAGCCATACCTGGCACGCTGATAGGGCTGGTATCCCATGACTGATACAGGGACTGAGCAGGGCAGTCGAAGTAACAAAGAGTGTTTACTACTTGTCCTTAATCATATCTTTTGCAACATGTATGTTTATATATATATAACAGACTGTTGTGAATTTACAGTGTTGTTTTTCTTCAGCGTTATACTGCTCTGGCCTAGTCTGTAGGCCATAGAGCACTTTACAACAGAGGGTAACTCTACCTTATATATATATATATATATATATATATGAATGTACAAGCTGGTAGAATACAAACACATTGGAATGAATGTCTATATCATAAATAGAAGCGTGAATATCTAATGATGCATCATAATGTTTTTAATTGTATCTTATTTTACTATACTATACCATTTTACTGTACTATTTTATATGGGCTGTGGCCCAAAATAAACTTCTATCTATCTATCTATCTATCTATATAGATATAGTAAAGATATAGATATAGGTGTGTGTGTGTGTGTATATATACATGGTATATATGTATATGAGGATACTACTGACATCATTACTTCACATTATTGTATCAGTGTTACCCAGGTTCCGTTGAAGGTGACATGAACATTACAATATAATGTTGTTATAATGTTGTTACAGCTGGACATAGAAACTCCTTAGTTTACATCCAGGGAGGTCAATAAAAAATCTCCTTTGAAACCTGAAATAAGGTCAGTGTGACCTATTTCCTTCAAGCTATGGGGCTTGTAAGTATCCCCCCCAGAATAATTAAAAATTTGATACAAAACCTCCAGTATTTTGATAATTAATGCATGGATTGCCATGAATCTTGCCTTGAATATTGACCATGACTAGTATTGTCAGTTCCTTAAATGTGGAACTTTTTTTTGTCAGTTCCGGAAAACTGTTGGCACCACCTGTATTTTTCTAATTTGGACTATTTTTTTTTCTTTTTTTGAGACTGCCGTATGACAGCAATTATGTCAGGTCCTCAGCTATTGTTTCATCCAGTGTCCTTAAACCAAGTGTGATTATTGATTATGATTGCATGGTTTCTTCAGTTCCTGAAGACTGGTGGCACCATCTGTATTATTCCTACTTTTGATGCATTTTTCCTTATTTTGAGACTGCCAAATTATATTGATACTATTAGATTTGCAACTGTGGATTCATCTGTGTCCTGAAACCTTGTGTTATTTATTAGGGCCCAGATTGAATAAGCGGATACCCTATACTAATCACCCTGTCTGTCTGTCTGTCTTTCTGTATGTCTGTAAAATTTGTTTCCTGATGATAATTCCAGTTTGGATTGACATATGAATTTTAAAACTTGACTTGTATATGGCCCACCTCTAAGGCAAGAACTCTTTTGATTTTTGGGCCATGAGGTCAAAGGTCAAGGTCACAGGACCCACATATTTAGAAAAGTGGTGATACATTTTAAGCCAAACTTTTCATCCCAAACCTTCCATCTTGCACATATAGCTGCCAACAGGGGTTTTGTTTGATTTCAGGGCCACAAGAACAAAGGTCAAGGTCACAAGGGCCATCTGTCGACATATTTGTTTCCAGATAATAACTCGATTTGGATTGACATATTGGTTTCAAACGTGATTTATATATGACCTACCTATAATGGTAGAATCCTTTGAATTTGGGGTCATGAGGTCAAAGGTCAAGGTCACAGGACCTGCTTCTTTAAAATTATTGTGGTTGCATTTTTTAGTCAAACTTTTCATCATAAACCTCCTGTCCCCCACTTGGCGCTCTTGCCAATAGGAGAAGGTTCATTTTGATTTTGGGGTCACTAGGTTAAAGGTCAAGATCACAGAGCCCACACATTGACAAATTAGTTTATAAATGAAAACTCCAGTTTGGGTAGATAGGTTGGCTTCCAACTGATCACAGGACCAATATTTTGAAAAAACTCATCCTATCCTTATAGACAAATTCAGCTGAGTGCAAGACCCATGGATCCCTAGTTATATTTAAAGTATGTAGCCATAGAAAATACATAGAATGATCAAACCAGGACTTGGCATGATTAATTAGAATTTTCAAGCCCTGCTTCAGTGGCTTACAAGTTTAAATAATTTATTGAATGAGGTCCAGCAGAATACAATAGGCTGGAGGTTAATTATTGACAAGGGTTCAGTGTAAACCAGGAAAAGAGTGGAAATTGTTTTTGTACTTCATCATTTATATATGTGTGAGAGGAATTCTCCCACCTTGCACCATTGTGCTAATAGCAGCAAGAGACTGTGATTCATAGCTAGAAGCTTTGTTCCGTATAACAGATGTATCATATTTTATCCTATTTCACAGTAAGTGTGCCCAACTGGGCTAGCTCAATGGGGAAATCAATACATTGTTCTTGTTTTTTTTCTCAACTTGCTTTGCAGGGTGGAATAATTACCTAGTCTGGTTTTCAAGATATTTCACAACTTTTTCAAGTTCTCCCCCCCCCTTGCATTAAACGTATAGATTTATTATAAATACCATTCGTCATGACTATGATATTCCCAGTGTTGTAAAAATAACCTGTAAATAGTTTAGAAAAAGGATACCTTTGGTCCTGCCTCCTATTTAGATCAGTTGTCCAGAATTATAATTTGAAGTTTGAAATGTTTTTAAAAATCATATATGGTGTGTGCTTTTGAAAGTAAAATTGACACTTTAATTTACACTAGAACTTAGTTGACTTGGTGAGAAATATAAAAATCAATTATCAACTTAGGTTCATGCAGTGGTTTATTATTGATAATTAAGATATTGATATTTGCATAACAAAAAATCTGTAATATTCAAAATTTGATGAGTACATCAGTTAACTCACTATTATAGCAGTAGCTGTTCAGGGCACATCTTTATTGCATGATTGATATTGGAAACCAAAAAAATTGCTAGATATTCTAAATGCATCCAATTTGTCTCAAATAAAATTTTTGTTAATTAAAATTTTTTTTGTTGGGTAAAAACTACTTGGGCTCCAGTGTGGCATCTGTATTTGGAGATTCCCACAGCACTCTCAGTAATGTGTTCCATGGCTTGTTCCAGGGCATAACTTCATAAAATATCATCTTTCCAAAATTATGCCCCCATTTTGAGCTTTACATTATGCATCAGAAGTCATTTTATTAACAGAAACCCTGTGTTTTTGTAAAGGAAATTAGCATCCATCATTCAGCCATTGCCACTGTGTACAGATGTTTGTAGGATGTGAGGTCATGCCTTATAACTGTTCGTCTTTTAGGACAAGGACCCCGGGGTTAATAGAGAACCTGAAGTCAACCGGTACACAGAAACAGGGGCTCCTTCAAACATGTCTTTTGTTCACAAGCAATATAAGGCTTTACAGATACTTTTATAAGGATTTTGTTTATTTATATAAAAACTGTAAAATATTTAAAAACTGAAATAAATGCCTTAGATCCAATTGAATTATAAAAAGGTAATAGAGACTTTTATCAGTTGTTAGTGCCACTTTGGTTAAATCATGTGATTAACCTCCATTCAATTTGACAGGCTGGAATTATGGTTTTGCGATTTATGATTGATGAAGGATGCTTTGAAGAAAAATGCCATACTAGAGATTGCAAATCATTGTTACCAAATATTTATTGCCTTGATTTCCTAAAGTCTTGTTTTCAAGACTCAGTTTTAATTCCTGATGAAGCTTTTGCCTCCTTCATACAAAACTTCATCGGGTCTATCAGAATTATCCACCATGTCACATGACTTGGACATCAGATTTGACATCTGTTACTTTCAGACCTACATCTGTGTGTTAAAAATGTAGAAAGTATATGTTTGTTCCTTTGTCTGCTTTAACTGTACTGATGTCTACCGTAAAGTCCTATAATTATGTCATCAGATGGGTTAGCTTTATCTGGCTATTCTAATCATTATTGAGCTTCTCCCTGAATCATCTTAAATTAGGTCACAGTATACTAATATAAAAGGACTCATCAAGACCATGGCTGGAGGTGTTAAACCGCATCAGTTTACATCAGTGGTGAGAGGGCTTAAGATTAGCAGTTGACCTCCATAATATTCCAGTAGTTTAAGAGAAGACAGTACTGGCTTTCATTGGCAGGCACTTGTTATAGGCCTGTCTATGATGGGACATATTATATTGTATACCCAGGGTCCATCTATCCGTTTGTCTGTCTGTTAACTTTTATTGTCACTGGGATAACTTACCAGGGCTTTGATGCATTTTCAGGAAACTCTCCATAACTACTCACCAATAGTTTAACTTGCCTGAGTTTGACTAATGGCAAAATCTACAATTATTTAATCAGGTCAGAGGTCACAATGCTACTTTGTGGTGTCGCTGTGATAACATATCAGGAATAAGATGGATTTTGATGAAACTCAACAGAAATTTATAAACCAATATAATTTCTTGCCTAAGTTAAATTCCTGGAAAATCCATAATAATTTAAATTAATGAGGTCAGAAGTCACTAGACATTGCATGGTGGTGCAGTGGTGACATACCAAAAATCTGAAGGATATTCATAAAACTCATTAATTTTAAACAGTAAAGTTTCTTATCTTACCGGTAATTTTATTCTCAGAAAAATTTATGCATATTTATTGAGGTCAGAGTACACAAGACATAAGACAGGTGTATTATAGGCACTTTTGATGTGCTCTTGTTAAAGGGTTTGATCCAGATCACATTTTACAGAAACCATCCAAATTGTACTTGCTGTGCAAAATACAAGATTCAGGGTTCAGGGGTTTTTCATTAAAATGATGAGTCCAGTGAAATATCTAGCTCCTAGTTTGGTAGATTTTCTTTTGTGCTTGATCAAACTGTCCGATGGATAATTTTACCAGATTTCAGGCCTGTGATTACAATTTATTTCTTTTTCCATATACAATACATATCAAATATATTTGAAAACTACAACTAACCATGCTCGGGCAAATATTCACCAGACAAATGTCGTGTCAACCAATATTCCCCAATGGGTTGTCCCATAGATAAGGTGTGTGATCCCAGGTGTATGATAAGCTTGAATAAATGGATGATTTCATTTGCAAGTTGTTACATATGTTGTTCCTTTGGGTTTACAGTGTGTGGGATATATCTATAACATGGCAGTGGGTGATATGCCTCACAGTATATGTCATGGTATAAAGCTATATTCATATGGTATTTGCTATATATCACAATAAATGTGGCTATAAATTTTCTCAAGAAATATTATAATTCTTGTGTGCCCAAAGTACACAGAACCTTGTTTGTGGTTACTGCAACATCTTTACAATATGAACAAAGAATTAAGCATTCCATAAAATCTCAAATATCCAAATAGTTTTGGGGACATAAAATTTGTTCAGATACTTGAGGTTACTGATATAAAAGGTACACCATTTATTCAATAATATACTATTACTACAGGTACACGTCAGCATGTCAAAGTTCCAATATGTAAGCTAATCTTGATTAGCTAGCTAATCCTCAATTCTCTCTTTTGAACGTTTCCTGAGGATTTCATTTTTAGCTCAGCTGACTATAAGTCATCTGAGCTATAGTCGTGGTCCATTGTCCGTCGTCCGTCCGTCCGTCCGTCCGTAGATGTGGCACGTTTTGAAACCGTAAGACCTAGGAATCCAAAATTCAGCATAATGTTAGATGTCCCCAAGATCTCCTACCAAGCCGAAAACTGGGTCTTTGCGACTTCATTCCTTTGAGAAATTAAGGAAAAACCTCAATTTTTTATTAAAAACCTATTTTCACACTTCAGGACTGCCTAATATCAAAACCACTCATCTGTTTTTCCTCATATTTCCTATAAATAATCCTCTATATAATTCCTATGTACATGCCAGAAATTGGGTCTATATTATATAATTTAAAAAAGTTATGGGCCCAAACATAATGCATTTTGTAAATAATCAGGAAAGAAATTTTATCACTTAACACAAAACTTGTTAAAGCTAAGCACTTTTTTTCCAGTAATATTACTTTTATTAATCAAAATTAAATTTTATACCCAAAATTAGATCAAAATCTTTTAAATTTTTTAAAATATTAGCAAAAATAAAAAATTGGTACCTTAAATTTTGCCCAACTTTGACCATGGCACGTTTTTTTTGCTGTAACTGCTGTGGATTTAATTTTCACAGCATGTTTTTGTTAGCATTTCAACTGTTATCACCAAAAATTTGAAACCAGTTGATCAAAAACTGTAGATTTTATTCAAGTTTTCAAGCACCATGTCACATATTGCTAGTGTTATGCAGTTTGCTAGAGCTCAGCTCCCGAACTTCAGCTCTAAGTTCCTTAAATTTGGCATACAGTTAGATTTCTCCAAAATCCCCTACCATGCCAAGAATTTGGTCACTAGGACTTAATTCCTTCGAGATATCAATGAAAAACTTCATTTTTCCATGAAAAACCCATTGTTACACTTTAAGACTGCCTAATATCAAAACCACTGATCTGACTTTGATCATATATAATATACATATTTTTCTATACATTAGCTATGCACATGCCAGAAATGATGTCAGTATTGTGTATTTTTTTTAAGTTATGGGCCCAAACATAATGCACTTTGTAAAAAATCAAGAAAAATATTTACTCCCTTAACAAGGGCATTGCTGAAGCTAGAGATTTTATTGTCAGAGATGTAACATTATTTAATCAAGATTCAATTGAATACCCAAAATTAGTTCTGAATTTTTCAAATTTTATAAGTTATTAGTATTAATATAAAATTAGTACCTTAAATTTTGCCCAACTGTGACCATGGCATGTTTGTTTCCTGAGAGCACTGTTGATATAATTTTCATATCATGCACACATAAGGATTTCAGCTTTTTAGTTTAGAAAGCTGAAAGAAATTGGCCAAATATTGTAGCTTTTATTAATGTTTTTTATGAGACCCTGTCAGACTTTGGCTCTCTCCAGCCCCTCTTGAGTCACCTGTATGTTGACCTTGTTGACCTTTCATCAAATTATGCACGCTTGAGGCGAGAATCCAGGCAGCTTATGGCCAGCCACAGTTGATCCAGGTGTCCAACCCAACTCATCTAGTAGTTTTAACCAACAACATAACAATAAACAAGAAATTAATAAATTTTTCTTGGTTTTTAATAACAAATTAAAGAAAAATAGAAAAGGAATTTGTTAGTTTATAATAACAGGAAATTTACTTGCAGTTACTGATGATATAAGAATCTTGTATCGATAGGTAGAATGTCACATACTCCAAATAACACCATGCAGTCACCTATGGCATTTTTCAGTTCATTTTTAATGATAAAGAAGTAAATCATATTATTCATTACTAATCATTAGGGATTATATGAAGGAAATTAATGATAGACAAAGATGCATTTGATAATATTAATCTAGATTCCTACTGTTTCTAGTGTGTACATTGATGTGAAATTAGTCCAAAATGAATTTTTTACAGTTATTTTTTAATATAAATAAAAGCCATAAAACCAGGTACTTATGATCATTATTTAAATGTGTGAATTTTGTATATTCTGGATTCTCAAAATCATTGTTTGGTGAAAACTGAAATTATATTTGGGACAATATTTGTAATTTTTTTAATAAATAGTTAAACTCTTATATTATATGTTCTGCTTATAAGTTATATGGCCAAGTCAAAATCTGTGTGACAATAGCACTCCATTTGTTAATAAAATAAATGAAATCAATCCTCTTCCCTGTCTCCAAAGATACTATCAAAATCATACATAATCTAAACACCCACAACTCATAATACAGCTTATATTTATTACCACACAAAACCAGCATGTGCCTCATTTCTAAAAAATATTTTTTAGCTCAGCTGACTATAAGTCATCTGAGCTATAGTCGTGGTCCATTGTCCGTCGTCCGTCCGTCTGTCCGTCCATCCGTCCGTCCGTCCGTCCGTAGATGTGGCACGTTTTGAAACCGTGAGACCTAGGAATCCAAACTTCGGCATAATGTTAGATGTCCCCAAGATCTCCTACCAAGCCGAAAACTGGGTCTTTGCGACTTTGTTCCTTTGAGAAATTAAAGAAAAACCTCAATTTTTTATTAAAAACCTATTTTTACACTTCAGGACTGCCTAATATCAAAACCACTCATCTGTTTTTCCTCATATTTACCATAGTTATTCCTCTATATAGTTCCTATGTACATGCCAGAAATTATGTCTGTATTATAAAAATTTTAAAAGTTATGGGCCCAAACATAATGCATTGTGTAAAAAATCAGGAAAGATATTTGATCACTTAACACAAAATATGTTAAAGCTATAAACTTTTTTTCCAGTAATATAACTTTAATTAATCTAATTTAATTGTATACCCAAAATTAGATCAAAATCTTTTAAATTTTTGTTAAATATTAACAAAAATAAAAAATTGGTACCTTAAATTTTGCCCAACTTTGACCATGGCACGTTTTTTTCCTGTAAGTACTGTGGATTTAATTTTCACAGCATGTTTTTTTTAGCATTTTGTCTGTAAACACCAAAAATTTGAAACCAGTTGATCAAAAACTGTAGATTTTATTCAAGCTTTCAAGCACCATGTAACATATTGTTTACATCAAACTAGTGTCATGCAGTTTGCAAGTGCTCAGCTCCCCAACTTCAGCTCTCAGTTCCTAAAATTTGGCATACAATTAGATGACTCAAAAATCCCCTACCATGCCAAGAATTTGAATACTAGGACTTAATACCTTCGAGATATTAATGAAAAACTTCATTTTTCCATTAAAAACCCATTGTTACACTTCAAGACAGCCTAATATCAAAACCGCTGATCTGACTTTGATCATATATAATATACATATTTTTCTATATATTCTCTATGCACATGCCAGAAATGATGTCAGTATTGTGTATTTTTTTTAAGTTATGGGCCCAAACATAATGCACTTTGTAAAAAATCAAGAAATATATTTACTCCCTTAACAAGAGGATTGCTGAAGCAAGAGATTCTTTGTCAGGGATGTAACATTATTTAATCAGGATTCAATTGAATACCCAAAATTAGTTCTGAATTTTTCAAATTGTATAAGTTATTAGTATAAATATAGAATAAGTACCTTAAATTTTGCCCAACTTTGACCATGGCATGTTTGTTTCCTGTGAGTACTGTTGATATAATTTTCATATCAGGCACACATAAAGATTTCAGCTCTTTAGTTTGAAAAGCTGAAAGAAATTGGCAAAAAATTGTAGCTTTTATTAATGTTTTTGTGAGACCATGTCAGACCTTGGCTCTCTGTAGCACCTCTTGAGTCACCTGTATGTTGACCTGGTTGAACTTTCAGCAAATTATGCATGCTTGAGGCGAGACATAAACTGGGGTGTCCAGGCAGCTTATTATATAATGGCCAGCCACAGTTGATCTAGGTGTCCAACCCAACTCATCTAGTAGTTTTAACCAACAACATAACAATAAACAATAAAATAATAAATTTTTATTGGTTTTTAATAACAAATTAAAAAAAAATAGAAAAGGAATTTGTTAGTTGATAATAACAGGAAATTAACTTGCAGCTATCGATGATATAAGAATCTTGTATCGATGGATAGAATGTCATGTATTCCAAATAACACCATGCAGTCACCTATGGTATTTTTCAGTTCAATTTTAATGATAAAAAAGTAAATCATATTATTCATTACTAATCATTAGGGATCATATGAAGGAAATTAATGATAGACAAAGATGCAGTTGATAATATTAATCTAGATTCCTACTGTGTCTAGTGTGTACATTGATGTGAAATTAGTCCAAAATAAATATATAACATTTTTTTTAATATAAATAAAAGCCATAAAACCAGGTACTTATGATCATTATTTAAATGTGTGAATTTTGTATATTCTGGATTCTCAACATCATTGTTTGGTGAAAACTGAATAAATACCAGACATGGTGCGAATACTTTGCAATTGTATTTAAACATGAATATGAATATGTACTCCATTATAAAATTTCTTTCATAAGAATGGGAATTCAGGTAAAAATGAAAGTATATGAATACCAGTGCAAATATTTTCAAAATGTATTAATGAATGCATTCATGAATATATTCTTTAATATTATTTTAATAATCATTTCAGTCATATTTTATTTGAAAAAATCATACTATTCTCTTATTATTTTTAATAAAAATTATATTTAGGACAATATTTGTAATTTTTCTAATAAAAAATTAAACTCTTATATTATATTTTCTGCTTATATTAGTTATATGGCCAAGTCAAAATCTGTGTGACAATCCCACTCCATTTGTTAATGAAATAAATGAAATTAATCCTCTTTCCTGTCTCCAAAGGTACTATCAAAATCATACATAAGCTAAACAACAACAACTCATAATACAGCTTATTTTTATTACCATATAAAACCAGCATGTGCCTCATTTCTAAATCATATTTTTTTATCATATATATTAGCTGAGCGCCGTGACCCATAGGTCCCTTGTTGTATTTACACCAGAATGTATATAATCTAAATACAGCAGTATTTCTAGTGAGTTTCAAATTAGATTAAATCTACTTTTCAATTGATAGAGGTTAATTTTGGCCCCACAATTTAAATTGTGAAAAAAAAACAAATTTTCAGAAAAAAAGAGATATGGAAATTTGAGGTTCTACTGTATTCAAATGAAAAGGCAAACAATCATTTCAACTTACTTAGTTAAAAACATTGTTATGTGGGGATAAAGAAGGACTTCGTTCCTTTGAGATATTGAGAAAAAACCTCAATTTTTTATTAGAAATCTATTTTTACACTTCAGGACTGCCTAATATCAAAAGCACTCATCTGGTTTTCTTCATATTTGACATAAATATTCCTCTATATTGTTCCTATGTACATGCCAGAAATTAAGTCAGTATTATTTAATTTAAAAAAGTTATGGGCCCAAACATAATGGACTTGGTAAAAAAATCAGGAAGATATTTGGTCACTTAAGACCAAAAGTGTTAAAGGTAGGGACTTTTTTTCAGTAATACAACTTTAATTAATCAAAATTTAATTGTATACCAAAAATTAGATCAAAATCTGTTAAATTTTTTTAAATATTGGCAAAAATATAAATTTGGTACCTTAAATTTTGCCCAAATTTGGCCACGGCACTTTTTTTCCTGTAAGTACTGTGGATTAAATTTTCACAGCATGTACACATAAGGATTTAAAATCTGAAATTTGAAAATAAAAGCTGCAAAATTAGGCTAGTTATTGAATTTTTTTGGAGGCTCTTGTTGTATTCCCTTACATTGTGAAGCAGTACACTTTGATGACTGTAGGTCATTCAGTGCACATCTCTATGCTCCCCAGGCTGTTGGCATAATTTTAGATGTCCCCAAAATCTCCTACCTTACTGAAAATTGGGTCATTAGGACTTTGTTCCTTCGAGATATTAAGGAAAAACCTCCGTTTTCCATAAAAAAAGCCATTGTTACACTTCAAGGCTGCCTAATATCAAAACCACTGATCTGTTTTTGATCATATATAGTATTCACATTTTTTCAAACATTTTCTATGAACATACCAAACATTATGTCAGTATTGGGTATTATTTTGAAGTTATGGGCCAAAATATAATGCAATTTTTAAAAAAATCAGGAAATGTATCTACTCACCTAACATGAGAATTGCTGAACCTAGAGACTTTATTTAATCAAGATTCAATTGTTTACCCAAAATTGGATCTGAATTTTGCAAATTTTTCAAGTAATTAGCATAAATAAAAAATCAATACCTTAAATTTTGTCCAACTTTGGCACTGTTGATTAAATTTTTCACAGCATATATACATAAGGATTTAATCTTTTAAATCTGAAATTTCAAAAAATTGATTGGAAAGAATAGCTTTTATTCACGTTTTCATACACCATGTCAAGTGTTGTTAACATCTAGCCCACCTAGTAGTACAGCCTTCACTTGCATTATGTAACCCACCCCAGGCAGCTTGCCTTGGCTCAGCTTGGCCACTACCAGCAGGCTTCCCCTCTGCCCTGCACTCCCCCCCCCCCCCAGATGGTGCATAAACTAGATGAATGTTATTATTTTCTGTATTTGATTCATTCTTATTCTAGGCTATGCTACATTTTAGATTTTGTATTGTACCACCAGGGTTACTATGATTAAAGTGTACATTTAATTGTGTCTACAAAGTGGTGTATTGCTATGAAAGTGTGGATGTTCATCAGATAGGTAATTCCTTACTTAGAGTAAGGAGTAAAAACTTCACCAGGTGTGAAATTGACTATTAATTCCAGTAATAAATTAAAACTGGGATAGTAATTAGCACAGTGATATTGTTTGTCCCTCATTTAACCGAAAGTGTGTATACTTTATTTGAAAAGATGTTTTATTTTATCAAATTTACTGATTCTTTTATTTTATTTTGGTGAATAAAATTAAGCATGTACTGAAAACTCCAATGTGCAAAACTTTTAAATAGTGATTCAAGGAATATTCTTGTAGATGCCATGTTGTGGCATTATTTTCTTTTAAATTCAGTTTAAACATTTATGATTTAAAAATAATAAAATATAAGTGTATGCATAATATGACCCAATATGAGCTACACTCTGGATATATGATGATTGCAACTTTTGCAACAATTCTAATATTTTAACTTATAGTTTCAGTTTTTTACTCTGTATATATAATGATTGCAACTTTTGCAACAATTCTAAACATTTTATTTATATTTTCAGTTTTTTTTATTAAAAATTTATAAAACATGTAAATAAAAAAAATGATTCAGATAAAAACTTCTTAATGGAAAAAGTGGGTATGCTTAAAAAAATTGGCTTATATATAAACTTAAATGCATTATTCCCTTGAAAGTGAAATAAAGGTGTTAGTCCATTCTGTCCACTTGCCTGTCCATCTGTAAATTTTCATATGCATCACAGTATCTCAAAACTTTTACTGTTTTTCTTCATGACAGTCTTGTCAGAGTATTAGTTTGCAATCATATATTTAGAACTTCACTATAACCAAGTAGGAGGGCCCCTTTCCTCTTAGCTTTTCATATTCTTATATAAATGAAAAACATTACAATAGATTATTTCTACATCCACCTTCTTGCTGCCCTCACTTTTCCCTTCTCCGAACCCCATCCCAAAGTCAGCCTCAGTAAGCAAGAACAAGATGAATCAGATATATTCATACTTTAATATTTTGTATAACTATTTGTCCATAGGTACCTATGTACATGCCAGAAATTATGTCAATATTGTGTAATATGTAGACATAGTGGGCATCACAATAATGTACCTTGTCAAGACTAAAGAGATATTGTGTCATACAGTCACAAATTCATAAATCACTTCATCAGCATAGTTAATCATAACATCATATCTGTCAAATTGAAAGCTTGCAGACTACCATACACTTTAGATCCTTCAACAAATAGCCTTATCATCATTCTACTACTGCTTATTACTGCTGTCATTGCATTCATATTTGCTCAAATATATCACAATTTTCAACCCCTCCTAAATAAATAAAAAATAAACCACTATATTTTACTCTTTTAATCCATCAGTCAGGTAATTTCATTTATCATTTACTCACATATTACATTACATTCCTTTATAATAGCCGTACATGTCCATGATATTCATAAGCTTTATCGACTCGATATAGTATCACAGTGGAGAAACATTTATAGTCCAATGACGATCAGCTGAGTGCCGTGACCCATGGGTCCCGTGTTTTTCATCACATGAGTGTTGAAGACCAAGTACCCCAGTTAACATACATAGCCACATTTACAATTCAATAGCATGAAACTCAACGCACTGTGGCTGCAGTACTGAACTCATGTGAGCAATTGTACTTCAAGTTTAGGTACCTCTTGAAATGGATGGTCTGGTTCACTTTTGTACCAATTAGCATATTTAGCTTTATATTATACATTACAGGAAAAAAATGATAAAATCACAAGAGTGTACCCCTGAAAAAAACTTCCTAAAACGGGTATTTTGATATCTGTTTATAAATAAAAATACTGCTATTTGTTATGCCTCTGATATATCACTCAACTCTAGCATTAGTGCTGCTGCGTATAAAAGCAGTAGTCAAGCAGTACTCTGGAGTCTCTGGTTACATATGGTGCACCAGTAATTATAATGTCCCCTTGTCTGCCATATCTGTGAAACTGTACCTTCAGTAAAACGTGTGTCTGTCTTTTTTGCAGGTGTTATAGGATGCTTTAGGAAAATCATTCAAAAGCTGGTCGAACACCGCTTCTTTCAACGTGGCATCTTGGCAGCCATATTGATTAACACTCTGAGCATGGGCAT
This sequence comes from Sipunculus nudus, assembly GCA_026874595.1. Taxonomy (NCBI): domain Eukaryota; kingdom Metazoa; phylum Annelida; class Sipuncula; order Golfingiida; family Sipunculidae; genus Sipunculus; species Sipunculus nudus. The sequence continues at coordinate 45,942,360 of CM049307.1, read as the reverse complement.
TGAGTTCCATGACCAGGTACGTGGAGTTGTTGCGTCACACGACAGGGCTCATCAGGAATATGTAATCCATCCATATTAGAGACTTAATGGTGCAGCAGTGTCCCTGTGGCAGATGATTTTCATGTAACCTGCAGTTAATATGATCAGACATGTTTAAGCATTTTTACCATGAGCCAGCTATCAGTGTAATTTAATTGCATCATGTACATCTTGGGAACCTTTTGTTTAATTTACAGTATATATCTTCCTCTGGCACGTTTCTTTATCAATCCAGACTTTGTAACCCCTGACTGAAATTTTAAAATTTTCAACAAAACAACTGCTAAAGTGTGAGGACATTTTATTTCCTGTGATGCAGAGCTCTCCATTTTCAAGGTCAAGGCAACTGCTGATATTTCACAGGGTCTTGTCAAGGCATTATCTAAGTTTATCTGTCTGGGATCCTTTTTTGATGTAAGTCCAGAAAGGGAGCCTAAATACCTCAGTAATGAGAGCCCTGTAAAAATAGTTACCATGGTTGCAGCACATTTCCCAACTGAATTCAGAAGAAAAATTTAGTCAACTTAATGAACAAGATGCATGACCATCATTTAATTTAAATCTGGATATTCATGGAATTTCATGTAATTTTTCATTAAAATATAATGGTTTGTCAAGTTTTATTAGCTGTACATGAGGTGAAGGTCATATTTTTTATTGTCTGTCTCTTAAGAATTTTTGTATAGATATTAAGATCAATTTTCCTCACAGTAAGAAATTCTAGATTTGTTTCGGTGATAAAGCTGGGCTGGTATACAGTCAAGTAAATAGATAGCCTTGTGCATTTCTTGTTTTAACTATAATTTCAGAGCTTTTCTGTACACCCAGTTTTAACTGTTATGTAAACAAATATGTCTTTTAACTTTAACTTCAACTGTTAACACCAAAAAATTGTCCCAGGAATGATCTAAGTAAAACTGAGCTTTTAATTTTCAAATTGTCTTTTCTTATTTTGAAAATTAGCATTTAATTTACATGATGTTTGTATATTTCTTTTACAGCCTAAGTTACTGACGGAGATCTTGGAGTACAGCAACATCTTCTTCAGTGTATTGTTTGCGTTTGAGATGTTGCTCAAAATCATTGCCGAGGGAATGTTTGGGTATATAAAAAACGGCTTCAATGTCTTTGATGGTTTCATTGTTATTCTCAGGTGAGTACCTTTAGGAAGAAGTTGATTGTATTTCATGTAGCCAAAATCAGGTGTCATAACTCTCCCATCAGACACATCCACCATACATTGAGCATTAGCTAGTCAGAGCAATCTTGTATTATATTATTTTGTGCTGTCTAACTTTGTGTCAATTTTTTTTAAGTTTCAAAACTTTCTTGTAAATAATTATTTCTCAAACTTAACCACATTGCTTTAGGCATAAGAAGTCAGTTTTTAGCTTAGCTGACTATAAGTCATCTGAGCTATAGTCGTGGTCCATTGTACGTTGTCCGTCCGTCTCTCTGTCAGTCTGTCCGTCCGTAGATGTGGCACGTTTTGAAACCATAAGACCTAGGAATCCGAAATTTGGCATAATGTTAGATGTCCCCAAGATCTCCTACCAAGCCGAAAACGGGGTCTTTGCGACTTTGTTCCTTGGAGAAATTAAGGAAAAACCTCAATTTTTTATTAAAAACCTATTTCCACACTGCAGGACTGCCTAATATCAAAACCACTCATCTGTTTTTCCTCATATTTACCATAAATATTCCTCTATATAGTTCCTATGTACATGCCAGAAATAAGGTCTGTATTATATAATTTAAAAAAGTTATGGGCTCAAACATAATGCATTTTGTAAAAAATCAGGAAAGATATTTGATCGCTTAACACAAAACATGTTAAAGCTAAGGACTTTTTTCCTGTAATATAACTTTAATTAATAAAAATTAAATTGTATACCCAAAATTAGATCAAAATCTTGTAATTTTTTTTAAATATTAGCAAAAATAAAAATTGGTACCTTAAATTTTGCCCATCTTTGGCCACGGCACATTTTTTTCCCTGTAAGTACTGTGGATTTAATTTTCACAGCATGTGCACATAAGGATTTAATCTGTTAAAATCTGAAATTTAAAAATAAAAGCTGCAAAATTAGGCTAGTTATTGAATTTTTTTGGAGGCTCTTGTTGTAGTCCCTAACATTGTCAAGCAGTCCACTGTGGTCACTGTTGGTCATTCAGTGCAGCTCTCTATGCTCCCAAGGTTGTTGGCATAATGTTAGATTTCCCCAGGATCTCCTACCAAGCCGAAAACGGGGTCTTTGCGACTTTGTTCCTTTTAGAAATTAAGGAAAAACCTCAATTTTTTATTAAAAACCTATTTTCACATTTCAGGACAGCCTAACTATTAAACCACTCACCTGTTTTTCCTCATATTTACCATAAATATTCCTCAATATAGTTCCTATGTACATGCCAGAAATTAGGTCTGTATTATATGTTTTAAAAAAAGTTAAGGGCTCAAACATAATGCATTTTGTAAAAAATCAGGAAAGATATTTGATCACTTAACACAAAACATTTTAAAGCTATGGACTTTTTTCCCAGTAATATATCTTTAATTAATCAAATTAAATTGTATACCCAAAATTATTTAAAATATTAACAAAAATAAAAAATTGGTACCTTGAATTTTGCCTAAATTTGACCATAACACTTTTTTTCTTATAAGTACATTTGAATTAATTTTCACAGTCAGTTTACATATGGATTTAATCTGATGAATTAATTTTGAATTTGAAAGTATAAGCTTAAAAAATAGTCTAGCTATTGAAGTTTGTTAGAAGCCTTAATGTATTTGTATTTTCTAGTATCATGACTCTACATTTGTTTACCTGGTAAACCAACAATTTGCATAATGTTAGATGTAATTGTTAATATTCATATTCTTCCATACATTTCCTATGTACATACCAAAATTGAGGTCAGTATTGCATAATTTGTTGAAGTTATAGGCCCAAACATAATGCACCTTGTAAAAAATCAGGATATATATTTACTCACTTAACATAAGAATGGCTGAGACTTTTTTTCAGGAATATAACATCATTTAATCAAGATTCAAGTTATTAGCTAGTGGTGGGAGTCGGTTCCTTTTTCATAATCGATCATTGGTTATAGCAAACCGACTGATGATCGATTATTAATCGGTTCAGACAAATATATGCAATGCCTATATATTTAAATGCCTCCCAACCTCTATTTTGCAATGTACCTTTCGTTAGAAAACTCTCCGCTGACTTTCGATAAAACTCTCTCTTGTTGAGCTTGATCAGGCTGCCAGCATAAATACCACAGGGAGCCTTTCTCTCTCCCCCCCCCCCCCACCCCATTCTGTTGACAGACCTGTACTCCATACAAGATGAATCTTATAATTTCACATTTTTTCAGCGATGAACAGTAACACCAGAGACCCCTCCCTGACCCACCGCTTCGATACACAGGACTAATATACAAGACAAAGCTTATAATTTTAATGTTAAAAATATTCTTTTTGTTGAAACTTGGACAATTTTGATTTTTTTTAAAGAAAACAATGTTCAGGAATTTAATCCTAATATTCAAATATGGTAAAATATTAGGACCTAATGTAAGTGCTAACTGACAAGATTTAAAAAGATATAAATGGTAGCATTTCATTCATATCTCTTAAAGTTGGTGGGGCCTAGTTGTGAATAACACTGTTAAACCTAGTTTTTAAAATTAGGAATATTGGTCAAACTTTGTGGGATTAATTTTTAACTTGTATGGCCATATATTTAACTTTTGAAAACTTAATTACCTTCACACATTATTTGTTTATGAAATGTTACTTTTATATAACACTTACCGTAGGCCTATTTGTTCCCTTGGTGCATCACTAAATGGTTTAGCTCATGTCCATTATTCTATAATTTACAGAGTTTCATTTTAGCAGGGCCATTTTCTCATAGCTTTTCTGATGATAATATACAAGAAAAACCAAAAGAAATAAAAATATTTTGCAGTTACTAATATTTTCCAAAATTCAGCTGAGCGATGTGACCCATGGGTCCCTTGTTCTTATTTTAAGCATACTTTAAACAAATAATCTTAATATTATCAGGATTATAAACACAACTTCATACTATTTTCTGATAAATATGGGTAGATTTATTGAGATTTGAAGCTGTATTGTCTAAGTGAGCTATTCAAGCTGTTATTAGCCCTGCCATACTGTTGTCCTCAGAATTTCTTGATTTCAAGATCTTTCACTTTCTAGATCTAGTACATGATCTTGTGAAGCAATACTTAGGGCCCCAGATAGGCTTTCTACATAAACAAAGCTAAAAAATGAAAAACATTTCATAACATCTTTGTGAATCAGTGATTATTGTATCCGCCAAAACAGAGTTTTGCGGATACTATGTTTTCAGCTGCACGCCGCCGCGGCCGCGTAGGTGTCCGGAGAACTCCTCCGTAACCGCTGGGCGGAATTTTACGAAATCAGGATTATGTTCAGGTCACATGTGAACTGCTGCGCCCCGATTTTGTTTTGACCTCTGACCTTTCCTCTGCGCTCTGCGTCCGTTTGTGGGTCTGTTTCCACACATAAACCCACATATCTCGGGAACCGTTTGACCGATCAGGAAAATTTTTTTACACAAATGTAGCCCTTGGAGAGCTTTATAACATACACTAAAAATGGTGGCACCACCTGCAACCATGTTTGCACAGTGTCCATCTGTTCGTCTGCCTTGGGTTAAAATAACTCATATCTCAGCAGTGACTAGACTAATTCACCTGAAATTCGGCATGCGTAAACATCCTGGATAGCTTTTCTGATTTAATGACAGGTGGCGCCACCTACATTCACATTTACGCTGCAGACATCCAAGCTCATATCTCGGGAACCGTTTGACCGATCAGGAAAATTTATTTGCACAAATGTAGCCCTTGGAGAGCTTTATAACATACACAAAAAATGGTGGCGCCACCTGCAACCATGTTTGCACAGTGTCCATCTGTTCGTCTGCCTTGGGTTCAAATCACTCATATCTCTGCAGTGACTTGACTAATTCACCTGAAATTCAGCATGCGTACACATCCTGGATAGCTTTTCTGATTAAATGACAGGTGGCGCCACCTACATTCACATTTACGCTGCAGACATCCAAGCTCATATCTCAGTAACCATTTGACCGATCAGGAAAATTTTTTTGCACAAATGTAGCCCTTGGAGAGCTTTATAACATACACAAAAAATGGTGGCGCCACCTGCAACCATGTTTGCACAGTGTCCATCTGTTCCTCTGCCTTGGGTTAAAATCACTCATATCTCTGCAGTGACTAGACTAATTCACCTGAAATTTGGCATGCGTACACATCCTGGATAGCTTTTCTGATTTTATGACAGGTGGCGCCACCTACATTCATGTTTACGCTGCAGACATCCAAGCTCATATCTCGGGAACCATTTGACCGATCAGGAAAATTTTTTTTGCACAAATGTAGCCCTTGGAGAGCTTTATAACATACACAAAAAATGGTGGCGCCACCTGCAACCATGTTTGCACAGTGTCCATCTGTTCGTCTGCCTTGGGTTAAAATCACTCATATCTCTGCAGTGACTAGACTAATTCACCTGAAATTCGGCATGTGTAAACATCCTGGATAGCTTTTCTTATTTTATGACAGGTGGCGCCACCTACGTTCACGTTTACACTGCAGACATCCAAGCTCATATCTCGGGAACCATTTGACTGATTGGGCTAAAATTTTGCATGTGTATAGATCTCACATAGCTCTTCATCATACGCAAAACTGGTGGCGCCACCTGCAGCCATTTTTGCACAGCTCCTGTCTGTTTGTCTGCCATGGGATAAAATCACTCATATCTCGGCAGTGGTTTGACATATCTGCCTAAAATTTTGCAGGTTTATACATCCCCGACAGCTCTCTTGATTTTATGACAGGTGGCGCCACTTGCATTCTAGTTTATGCAGCAGACATCCAAGCTCATATCTTGGGAACCGTTTGACCGATTGGGCCAAAGTTTTGCATGTGTATAGTTCTCACATAGCTCTTTATCATACGCAAAACTGGTGCCGTCACCTGCAACCATTTTTGCTCAGCGTCCATCTGTTTGTCTGCAACGGGCTAAAATCACTCATATACATGTAGTGGTTTGACTTATCTGCCTTAAATTTTGCATATGTATACAACTTGGACGGCTTTTTGGATTTTGTGGTATGGGGGGCAACCTACATACACAATTTGCCTGCAGACATCCATGCTAATATGCAACACTCAATTTTCCCTTGCCACTCAATCCATGCCTCACTTCACCCGTTCCACTCTGATTTAGGCAGATACACGTAGTCGCTTGTCGACTACCCATATTCTAGTTCAATAACTGTAGTTAACTGCAAATATATGTGCAACTAGAAACTAAGAAACAAACATGGTTGAGGGAACAGACATCTTTATCAAAATGGCTGAAGATTGTGTGGTTGCATGACGTCAGAGAACTGTCACTGACTGATAAATTTGCATGTGAAAACCATGTCTCTATGGGCTCACAAACCAAACTATTTACTTCAGCTTATTATCATAGTGATTACTGAAATTTTATTACCACAGATGTGTATTTCTGATTGGTCATATTATTTCCCATGTAACAGCTGAATCACACCATAGTGTGCGTCGTTTGAAATGTTTACATAGTTTGTTCACAGCAAATATCCTCATGTTTTCTCATATTTAAAATTTCGTCTGTTGTTGGTATGACAGTTCTTCAGGCAGCTTGAACATATGTAACACCATAAGATTAAGAAAAAAAAGTCAGTTGTTTCCTCCATTGCCAGTGCATAAACTGCATTCTTTGGCACACATGACAATTGGTAGCCCTATGATTGACAGCAGAGCTTGCCCAGAGAGTGCTCCTTTTGCTGGGACCTGCCTGGAGATCAAACCGGCATTGTCACTGGGCAGGAACACTTCTGCAGGAAAATTTCCCTTCTGTATCTTCAACTCAGACATGATAATAAGAGGAATTTTCCGCATAGTGTTTGCAGGATCAGTTCTTTGCCTAGGCATGGTGTGTTACCAGCCGTCATATCCTGGGATAAAATATATCAGACCTGTAGAAGGGTTTACCTCAAACATGAAGTCAGCGTTTTATCTTTCCTAGTACATGCATGGAGTTTTCTGGAAATCATTGCAAATAGGAATATTTATATCTAGTCATGTAATCATTCCTGAAAATTCCTGATTCTTTAAAAAAAAAATATTTGCCAATTTATTAAAAAACATTACCAGCATTTTCTGCATTAAGCAGTTGACAGAAGAAAAAACACAAAGACTGTTTAACAAACTGCTTGAATTATTTGTGGCTGCTTTTACTTTGCAGCTTTTTCCAGCTCATAGGATGAAACCATGCATGAAATTTCTAACAATCTCTTGCAGCGTCGTAGAGTTGGTAGAAGGAGGAAGAGGAGGACTGTCTGTTTTACGAACATTCCGTCTGCTCAGAATTTTGAAGCTGGTCCGCTTCATGCCAGCACTCCGTTACCAGTTGGTAGTCATGCTCAGGACGATGGACAATGTTGCCACTTTCTTTGCCCTTCTTGTTTTATTTATTTTCATCTTCAGGTAAGCATTTATCAGTTTAAAGTCAAATCAGAGACCCCTGTAATAATGTGCAATGGTCCTTTGTACATATTAGCTTACTTGCATTAATAAATATAATTACCATGTCTTATATTTATTAACAATTTTTCAAACCAAGTGGTATATATACTAATTATTATCATTATTTTAATTTATAATAATACTATATTTACAATGTAAATTTATGTCTCTGTTTTATATTGATGAGGTAATATGGCAGATCTTAGACCCTCTTCTTCAAATTTGAACTTATCATATTATTTGAATAATTGGAATTCTTTTTGTATATCAGCATTTAATATTATAATGAATGCAGGTCTGGATCCTTACACAGAATTAGTTCTGTCTCTTTTATCAATACTTTTTTCTGTATTTTTTTTCTTTTCGTAATTAAGACAACTCATTTCATCAGTTAAGATTTAATTTATAAGTAACCCACTTTTCCCCAGAAGCATTTTAAAAATATTATTAGATCTGACAGCTTGCATCCTTTTCAAGTATATTATCACAATTCTTGGGTTTTACATAAAATATATATAAAATATCTTCAGCTCATCTCCTTAAATTCCTTAATTAGATCTAGTTATTATCCAAATTCATTCAAATTTTTTTCTGTATAAGACTTGATCTTATTTGTCAGTATCATAATGTCAGTAACTTACTAAAATTCCTTCCAAAGCTAATTTCTAAAATCATTCAGAATTTTCTAACATCTGCTCTGTATTATTCTCAAGACTCCTGTAACTTGGGATCCATAAATTTCATAAGGTTCTAAAGACCTTACTTTTATATAGAAATAAGAGAAATCCTTGATCCCCATAATCTATATTTTATGAAAACTATTTTTATATGGATTCTTTCCAGTATCTATTATATATCATTTGGATTTTTTCCTTTTGCAGATATTTTGTGAATAAAAAAATCTGCATGCTTATCATTATGACAATATGATGTGCAGATGTGAATCACTTTACCCACAGAAGATATGAATTAATTAAAAAGCAAAATAATCAATCAGAATCTTTGCTGAGACGCCTTTAACACCTGTCTTGGGTTTCCTGGTTCCTCAGATTAACTTTCCTACCCTGGAGCCAGACACTATGAATTCTTTAGATAAAATTCGCACTCCCTTAACACTCTCCCGCTCAGGTGTCAATTCTCAATGAAGCGGATGAGTGATATGACTCCCTCTGGAATATGGCCGTGTTAACGATGTCTAGATTCATATGTAACCTAATTTGCTGATTAAGTGGCTCAAACTCAGGACTCTGGTGATTTAAAAAAGGTTAATTATTTTAAGCTTTTTAGATGCCTTATGTTACACTTATATGAAATCAAAAGGTTACAGGATACTATAAATATCAGAAAGTAAATTGTTTAATGTTATTTTCTAGTAGGTGACTGTTGTTATGCAAAATTTTCTGCATGTGTAATACATGATCAAGTTAAGAATGTAACATTTACCTTTATGATTAACTTTGAATTTGTGACATTGACCTTCATGAACAGAAATTTAACCTGAGAGTTTTAAGTTCTAGGATATTTTCACAATAACCATGCTTTCCTGTCTTATCTTTCTTCTTATTTTGTATATGTTTCTCTTTATTCTTAAAATAGCTTATTTCTATTTCTTCATATCTTTCTCCTCTATGAATAGAACCGATTCATGATTATGTGTTTATACCAATGTAATATGTGTATTTTTAAAATGTTTATGGTAATAAAGTAAACCTTGGTTAATTTTTACCTACATTGCATTTGTAATCATGAACTAATGCTTGCTTAATCATGAATTTCATAGAAATTTGATGATGCAAGCATGATTATACTATTAGACATGTTCTAGAGCCTGGTTTCTAAGTTAATGTTTCCTACATTTCTAAGAAACTGTTAACATATGTTATAATATATTTTTTCCTACCTTTGGGGGAAAACCTATTCTTTTTTTTAGCAAACTGGTCTTAAATGTTCATCCGTCACTACCTTCAATGTCTGATAATATTTTGATGTGTACTTGTCCCATCTTGTCTCTTGTCTGTCAGCGTTTAGCCATTGATGGTCAGTGATGCGACTGTGCCATATGTTCTTTATATGTTATATGTAAATAACCTGGAGCCACATGACAATGCCCAAATACTTAAATTGCTGTTTCGGTAAAACTGTTATCTTGGTCTTGTTCTCACATTTATACACAATAATTTTGTGTTAGATGTTTCGTTATTTTTTAACACATGAGCACTTGTCTTATTGGATGTTTATAACTTATATCGCATGTTTTTTTCGGTACAAGCTGTGACTGTTTCTCATAACCATGTCCTGCTGGTGTGTTGGAGTATTTATGTATCTCTGTTAGAGTGTCATTTAAAGTCTTGTCACTTGTACTTTCTTGTGAAAGGCTGTCTTTTGTTCTGTTATACATTTCATTTGTTTTCATTCTTCAATTATCTATACTTTCAACATGTCAGATGCTTTTTGTTACATCCTATGTATTTCCTCTTATGTTCGATTAATTACATGTTAATTAAATGTTAATTTATGTTAATTAAATGTTAATTTATGTTTGCCTTGGAACAGCATCCTAGGTATGCACCTGTTCGGTTGCAAATTCTGCGTGAAGGGCAGAAGCGGCTGCAGCCACTGTCAAATAGGCCACCCATGGTACCGCAAGTGTGGACGCACAAATTTTGACTCCCTCCTTTGGGCAATTATTACCGTTTTCCAGGTACTGCTCCAATCGCCTGGTGCATGAGATCTTGGGCATTGTGCATGGGTCTGTAGATGGCGTGAAGTCCATGGTTATATAGACAGGACCATGGGGTCAGCTAGTTTTTTGGACACAGCTCAGGCCAGGGGCTTGGCTTTGTGCATGTGTGACATCACTGTAGCTGTAGGAGTTTAAATTTATGTGCTTAGCTTCCACTAAGCAGCCTTTACTTACAACAATGAAAGATAATTTCTGTTCCACCATCTGCGCTATTTTTATAATTTTCTTTATTTTTTTTAATGGATTTTCAGCACATTTTGAGTTAAGCACTGTGTTGAATTGTTTGGATTGATGTGGCAAACACAAATTTGTGGCATATGTATGTTTTGAATAACATTAAAAAAAATGAAGTTTTGAAAAATCTAAGCAAATCATTAAAAATAACATTTTCTGGAACTTTTAGTGCTTGCAGTGCTTATTTGGTTCAAGCACTGGCATAGTGTCTTGAAATTTTTTTTGTTTCCTGGGTGTTTATAATTTGATATATAATTTTATATTTTATTACTGTAGTTGAGCACAAGTGAATTTTGCACCTTTTTTTGCACTGGTGGGTTGTGCGTTCATGATTTGACACTAGGTTGACACCAATGACATTCTATATGAGTTGACACCAGTCGTGTTTGGGTTGTTTTTATCAAACACACATGCACATAGACATACTCTGGCCGAGCTGGCATATAGTAATGCTGAGTCTGATGGTGAGGTTGGATGTAGTTCTGATGTAGTTGTGGTTTAGCACAATGAAAAGGGAAAACTATTGATTCAAGCTGATTGTAGCTCTCTTTATGTTGCATCTTTGGACAGCGTGCTAGGAATGCATCTTTTTGGGTGCAAGTTCTGCGACAAAGAACAACAGCAGAACTGTCGACGAACCAATTTTGATTCCCTGCTCTGGTCAATTATCACGGTGTTCCAGGTAGTATAGGCTGCAAATGCACATATTTTTCAGCTGCATGTATCTTTTTCTTCTACAGCTTGCAAAGCACAGCCATTATTAACATGGAGGCGAGATGCCATTTTTTTCTCTGATCTTTGTTTGTTTTTGTATTTTTTCATTTTTAACAAGCTCACCCTTGTATCCCTTCATACATAAAAAAATATAATTTTCCCTTATTCCTTCACACAAAATGAAAGATACAATTAAAACACTTTTGAACTAGATTTCCCCTCAAAATTTTCATAATAACATTTATCTCTTTCTTCACATATATAAAACTTGTCATATGCACACTTCTTTAAAGATTGTCAATTGTCAACAGATTTTTTACATAGGTCACCCCAGACAGAATAGAAATTTTCACACAGTGCCCTCACACCATAACATGTAAAATTATCCGTAAAATGCCTCATGAAACACACATAGGCACACAGCAAGAAGTTGATTGGATATAAGAAAATTTTTTTAAATGTACAGAAAGTCTGTGAAATATTAGAAACGTTACATCTCTTTTTGAACCTTTTAGATGTCATCAGTTTAATTGCTGACTGAAGACAATGACACTTGCGTGAAAAGTATTTGAGACTAACATATCTTGTAAATTTATAAAAAAAATGTAAACATCTCTAAATTACTTTATGTGTTAATATATTTTAACAAAATAATATTCTTTGATAGTGAATCTAAGACTGTTGTTTAAATCTAAGTAGAGAGTTATATCTGACAGCTTTGGAAATGTTTTTAAAATGGTATAATAATTTTCATGCATGTACCATTCTAAATAAATCTCACATGTCTAGCACTTATTGAAAAACAATTGAATTTAGGGCTCTGTGACTCACTTTAATATAGCTTAGAAAAATTAAAAGAAGTAAATAAGTTAAAAAGGATTTTAAAAAATGAACCATCAGTTTGCCTGAGGTAAGCAGGTGATTTGAGAAATCATCAATTTATTATGTGATTTTTTATTGCACACTTATTGCATACTTGACTTAAACTATCTCAAGGTAAAACTGTAAAATTAAGTGACCAGGAGTTTATAAGATAAATACTCTCCTGAGTAATGTAAGTGCTCTTTTACAGTCTGATGAAATATTTGATTTGATTTGTTATTTCATTTGGCAATATTAGCGACACTCGGGGGAGCCAGAAAAAAACCTGAGCAGTGCTTCATGGGATTTTACGTCAAAATCAGGCCTGCCATAACACTTTTATAGAGGTTGAGGGATTTATAATTCCCTAAATTGGGCACACTCCATGTCACTTAATGAACAGTTACAGTTAATATAAGGACACACAGGGCCATCAGTCAATATATTATCAACCGACCCAAGTTATAAGCCCAGTGGTTGTCAATTATACCAAACCAACAATGTGAAACCAATTATGTGGAGCTATTCAGGTTGTAGTTTCCTAATTGGAAGTTTAATTTCTGTAAAATTAATGAGGTCAAATAATGAAAGTCCTCAGTGTTTAATAAGATTTTACAGAAATTATTTCGTGCAAGTCAAATTAGTATTTCCATTTATACTTTGTATGATATAAACATATAATATTAAAGAATATGTATTAATTAAATTGAATAAGTTTATTATTTATGGTCTAAATATATTCCCAATTAATATCCAACCTATCATTATCATACAAGTTTAATAATTTCGCTCGGTTTTATCCATTCTTTTCTGCTAAAGAATGCATAAATTACATTAGTGCATGCATGGCATGGCTTTAAATTGGTACATTTGTAATACATTGGTGCTGAAAAATCATATTTGCTTGGTTAACAATAAACTAAAACTACTACAAACATGCTATGGTGTGTTAATGATACTTAACAAATTCTAAGAATGAAAATATAATGTTGTTGTCTTCTGTGTGTAAACAGAAACACATATATAAAACATACCCTTTAACATACAATGTATGTCCTCATGATTTACCCAACTAGAGACAAACAGCTCATGAGTAATTTTATGCAATGTTTATTTGATAAATCTATTTACATGCACATAGGTCTGTGTTCCATATACTGGACCAAACTTAAGTTAAATTTAAACAAATCACAAGAAATTTTTTACATAATCATTTAATAGACTTCATACACAAATTGTAATTTATACACACCAAACTAAACAGACCCATACCACATACAGTTAGGAATTTTTCCTTGAATAATACATTTTACCTACAAAGTATCTTTGACACAAAGTTTAGTAAAATAATCAACTCAAGGACTTACATTGTACTTAGTTGTACTTTTTGACCATATTACACAGTCATTGTCAGCAGACTGACGTGCTAGATGGTCGAAAGCCACAGCTACATACAATGTAAGTCCCTGAGTTGATAATTTTACAAACCTTTATGGAACCTTCAGGGAAAAGATCCAACATACATGGTTTCATCTCCCACACCTTTGACCCAAGTAAACACAAACTATATGTTGATAGATCAAGTTTGTACTAAGCTTTTGAATAATACATTTCACATACACCCAAAAGGATTCCAACCACAGATTAACTGTAAAAAACTTGTTTTGAGCTTTGAATTTTTGTGGGGCTTGCAAGCAGTTAACCAAATGTGCTTTGCTACATGGCCATGTGTGCCCAATTGTTAGCTGTTATGAAATTGGTGATTTTGTAACTAGAATCCCCATAAAGCTTCTCAGTAGGCGATATTATATTAAAACTGCATGTTGAAACAGGGAGAAGGTTATTCTGCTAGCTGGCACTGTGTAGAGGGTGTACTTACCATCAAACAGGGGAAGCTGCATGGTCAGTACTGTACCAGAATGCTCCACAATGAAACCGAGGGAATATAAAGGCATATTTAGTATCAATTCTGAATCGACAATTATGAAAGACCATAACTTGGTTTATTTTTTGGGGAAAGAAGAAAAGTAAATGTATAGTGAGGTGAATTCTTTTGAGAATTAATATAGAGGAAAAATAATTGTCTAAACTAAGAAGTGATGTTGAATCTTCCTGTCTAGCGACCATATTTTGTTTGATCAATGCATTTACTGTTTTCAACCATTTTGGTGGTTAGGTTATTTGAAAGAAAAATAGAATTCATACTTTTGGAGAGCTGAGGAAATACCAGTAATTAAATCTGAAGGAAATGAAGGAGACTGTATTAACTTGTTTTAAGAAAAGAAACATAAAACAGATAACATTTTTGTGGTTTACAAAGATGATGGTTTTTGATTAAGTTTTGGCAGTAGCAGATTTAGTTTTTGAGAAAAAAACACAAAAAGATAATGATGTTGAAATTCTAAGAACAGAAACATATAAATTCTATACCATTTTTGGGAACTGAAAGAATTAGTTCATAAGATTTCTTTAAAAGAAAGGAAATACCTGTTCATCAGGCTTTTTGGGGAGGCACTTAAAATGCTGATTTTCATCATTTTTCGGTGATAATATCTGTGACAGTGAGACCACTCAACTTCAGCCTTGATGATGAAGCTACTAACAGTAGGTTGTCTGCTTGTGTTTCAGTATAGAGGGCACCAGTAGTGCAGACCAGTGTACCTTATCTAAGATTATTGCACATTTGCTTTTCAGGTAATTGCACATCAGTTCAGTATGACATCACTGGATGTTGCGGACAAATATAGAACTAGAGGCAAAAAGTTGCAAGCCATACAGATGTATGGGTGCTTATTATATGATGGGATAGGTAGCCAGGTCTGGATTCCGATCTGCTTTGTTTGAACTGTCATGTTCAAGGCATGTTGCCATGGTGACCACTACAAAGAGGTGCCCCAGAGGGATTCTTCCATAAATCTCTTCCCCTTCATTGGCAAATGGAAAATGGAATATTTTTTACACCAAGCTCTTCAGATTTGAAAAGTAAAAATCAGTGCAAGCAAAGACAAAAAGAGATTTTACATGTAGAATTATTTTATATGAAAGGTAAACATTAATTATTTACTTTTGTTGGCAGTATGAAGGTCAATGGCTGTTTTTATATTGCTGTATGGACATATATATTCTATAGATGCTATATATTTGCAAATTGAAAAAAACACAGAATGATGTATAGTCATGACAACCCCCTGTTTTGCATTCCTATGACAATAAAGTCATTTTTAATATTCTTTAACTCATATTTTTTTCCCAGCCATGATGCAATATTTCTCTTTTTAAAAATTAGCCTTTCTGAGTTTTTTGCCTATAAAAGGCTAGATTCGAGACTTCCAAAACTTAAGAAAGATGCAAGCCCATGTGTTTTTAGATCTTTGAATTAAAAAGAACAATAAATGTCATATTATGCTCATACATTTGACACCTGAAACCAAAAGAATATAAAACACACAAACCAGGAAAAAAGTGGGAGATTTTTGCACCATTTAAGATTAAAGAAAATGAAAAAAGTTAGACAGACTCCATACTTCATACTGTTTATACTAAGTTTTATCAGTAATATTGGCTTTTTCACTCACCACAATCTTTGCCTCAGAGAATGTTAAAGAATTTGTAAAGCTCTCCTGTTGCGGAAAATTCAGTTGTTGACCTTAAAAGTTATTTAACCCTGGAAGACTATGAAAATCTAATACATAGTTATACAGTCAGTTAAATGAAATTGAAACTCCTGTTGCATTTCCAAAAAAAATTAATGAAAATAGATACATCAAGGATTTTAGCCCATCAAGCAGTAGCTAACCTATTTCCTAAACAAACCTTAACATTTTATATTAGATGAGAGTGCAGCTTCAAAGCTGTTAAAATGGGGGTCGAATTTAGTCATGTGTTTGGGGCAGTGAACTTTAAGAGTTGAAGGTCTCTAGTTTAATCCTTGGAAACCCCTTTTTTAAAGCAAAATGGCAAATTCTCAATTCAACCTCCAGTGTCTAGTTATACTTGCTGAATGATTCCCAACCTCTTTAATGTTAAACCTTAAATCCAGACGACTTATTTAAAGGGGCCCAATTACCTATCTGACCTTTATAAACTAAAGGTAATCCCTAGGAGCTTTTATAAAAATAGACCAGAAAACGTGGATATCACCACACAGGCTGCTTGTTTTGTTTATATCATTTTGTTTAAAATATGTGGGGGCCTGCCAAAATAATCAAAACAAATTAAACTGGGTATCTGGCAGCAAGTCATATAAGCCAGAGCTTTGCAAATGGGGTTTTGCAACAAGTGACCTATGTACCTCCTCATATATGCAGCCACCTTAGGTTACATATTTTTCCCGTCTGTCAACATTGCTGTGTCTACAAACATGTTGTTGAAAAACAGCTTCATAAATCCTTCTCGAAGGCCTTTTAAGAATTTTCATAACCAAAATTACCCTTAGATCATTAATATACACACAGAGGAAGCCAGAAATCACATTAATTCTTTTTCAGAAGGTAGATGAATGGACCCCTTTAAGGTCCCGCAACTGTCTCATGAATCTGTTAAAACATTGTTTCAGTTTATCCCTTAATAATAACCTAAATTGCTGCTCTGGGAACCTACATGTACAAATTCTGAAAGCTAAAAATATGATCTATAATGTGATGTATGAAAAATTAGGGATTTCCTTAAAAAGTCAATCTTTTCTGGTAAAGATATGAAAGATTTATTTAACTTAAGATTAATATTTCTCAGCCATAAATTATTCAAAATATCCATTTTCAACATATGGAGTAACATATCATTCACATTGTATGGTTATCTTTATCCACCAATGTGACACCAGTAACCTACAAAAAAGACATAAAAAATTGTATAAATAATAGGTGTTCCACTTACAGACAGACGTATCATAAAGGGAAAAAAATATAAAGAAACTACATTTCTGATGCAAAAACTTGGCAGCCTGCATATAAAGTATAAAACTGAGATGGCCTGATCAAAATATATTCATATTTGTATAGATGGCTTCCTTCATCTAATTTCAATAAATATTGTAACCAAGAGGCCAAAGACATATCCTTTAAGGGAAAACCAAAAGTGAAAACAAAATGGGCAAAAGAAAAACACAGGAAAAAGCTGTACTTATAACAAAAGCTGACCTCTGACCTCCAGTGATGCCAAACTGACCGGTACTGTGTTAGGAGCGTGCTGAGTAGGTGCTTGTTGTAGTTGGGTCTGGTGGCTACTTAGTTCTCTGTATGTGACTTTTCCCGTAGCATCCTGGGTATGACCCTGTTTGGTGGAAAGTTTTGTGCCACACCTGATGGCTCTGCGTGTAGCTGTGCACACCAGAGGAATGCTTCCATTGCATGCAAATGTGACCGCAAAAACTTTGACAGTCTTTTGTGGTCCTTAATCACAGTCTTCCAGGTAACGTAGTACCAGCTGACACAAGCTGTGGTTTTATACTATTTATACTTTTTTATCTATTTTTATTTTATCAATAATTTTATGCCATGAATAATTTTGTTTCAGGTCACATGCTTTACTGTCAAGTTCAATTCTTAAGTGATTTTAAAAAAGCATTTGACTTTTCATATTTGATTTGGTTCAGTTGTTTACCTTCTTAACCTCTCATCAGGAAAAGGTTCATCATTTGAACAGCTGTCTGTTATATAATTACAAAAGCTACCATATTTAGTTCCTTATTCCTTTGCTTTGGCTTTGCATTGTTGCAAAATTATAGAAAACAATAAATGTAGATTTATCATTGAAGGCATAGGTTTCTGAAATCTGGCTATTTTTAAAATCAAGAAATGGTTAGAAAAATTTAATAAAGTATTAATGTATAGTAAATACTTGTTGAAGTGTGTTGTGTGTGTTTGCATATATGTGCCCAGAAGAGAAAGAAATAAGTTTAGAAAGGTACAGAATGGTGATACTGTTATGGCCTACAATTTTAAAGGAATTTTTCAGATATGAAACCTCAGAGAGGGAGAGAGAGAGTGAGAGAAACAGAGGGGGGATATTTCTACACAGAGGACTATAACATAAATATGAAGTATTTTATTTGAAGTGACATTGTAGGATATTAAAGATAAGAGTTAAAATGGTAAACTAGTTATTTCTTGTATTTAACTGAAATAATTAATGATATTGCTTGATGTTTTATTCTAATATATTTATGATTACATATCTGCTTGTATCTACTCATGTAGAGAGAACGAGATAGATGACAATACCAGGTGTCTGTGTGTGTTTGTATGTGTGTGTGTGATGTTTTATTCTAATATATTTATGATTACATATCTGCTTGTATCTGCTCATGTAGAGAGAATGAGATAGATGACAATACCAGGTGTCTGTGTGTGTTTGTGTGTGTGTGTGTGTGATTGCTTAATATGACAGAATTTGTGATTTTGTGACATTAAGGGAATTTATGCTTTCAGTATCAGTAATAACTATAGCCCAGCCTAATCTAATGATTTAGTTCATGTATAGGTTGTAGCTGCAGCAATTACAAATAATTTGACAAAATCATGTAGTTCTTATATTGATTATATAATTGTTCAAGTTCTACCAATGAAACTTGTATCATTCTTAATGTCAGTAATGCCTTATTGTGTATCTGAAAAAAATAGAATGTATGCAAGGTTGTATGTTAGTACTTGTGTAACAATGAATATACCATTTGAATTAAAATCCATTACACCTAATTTAATGCCAGAATGTAAGTTTTTCCAGGTTAGATATCAGGGTTTTCAGTTACATAACTATATCTTTCTTCTTAACCTGTGTAAATGGTAACCAAACCATAGTTTATAGATCAGTATTTATGTAGTTACACACAAATTCTCAAGAAAAACTTGCCGCCATTGATACTTGTATAAACTGGTAGTGTTTTGTGCAGTGTTCAGCTGAGCTGATTTTTCTCTCTGCTCAGCTACAGCAATCACCCATACCAGCTGACATATGATGGACCATTAGGATAAGACTTTTCACTACTGTTAACAGTGAATCTCTGCCAGATGGATACCATCAGCAAATTTTAAAAAAGATGGCTCTGGTTCTCTCGGTTGATGCCACAGTCCAAAGAAAAATATTGAGGCCAGTTAAATTAAATATTAGAATAATTTCTCATGTTTAAAATTCATCATTTTTCACCATGTATGCCAAGAACTTTCTTTTCACTGTTAAGTCTCATTTTACATACGAACTGTGCAGACAACTATAATAATTTGTTCTATTTTGGAAATGACAGTTAGCTGAATACTGTATGGTGGGCCAAAGGCATCTTTACAGAATTGTAACTGGTTTGAATCAGCAAGCTATCTTTTGTTTGGAAAATATTATGTTTTCAAAGGTTATTGGGTACATGTTTTATCAGGAGCCCTTATAGTTTTGAGAATATCCCTTTGTTGCACTTGAATAAATGTACTCACTAGCAGCTAGATGGCAGCACTTACCTGCTCCACATATATGCTTCATGGTAGTAGACACTGAATGTAGTGTGGCATTTAGTTTAAATACAATCTCTCAAGTAAAATTTAGTAGGCCAGCTGTTTATTGGTAGCAAGAAAATTGCAGTTTTTTTCTACTTAAACTTTGGTTTTGATATTTGTTAGTTTTTTTATTGTTAATTTCAATTTGTTGATTGCAAGAATTTTACACATTTTACTTTGTAAAATCATACAAGTAAACAGATTTTAAAGATACTATTGTACATGGTATTTTTAATGTTGTTTTGCATGATTATAAGGTAATGATGATAGTTTTAATGATATATAATTTCTTTCTATAAATTCTGTAATAATGATCCCTTGTTCAAACATGATGGTATGATTATTTTTTTAAACATATCGGTCTCAGCACACTCACATAAAATGTAAATATTACAGTTTCTATGTGCTAAACAGTGATTAAGGTAAAAATGTGATTTAAGAAACTTTGGTGCATCACTCTCTCTGTACTGAAGGCTTGAGTACAGAAAAACACCAGAGAAAGCTGCTGAAATGTACTTGATGACTTTTGAATGTATCGTTTGCATGAATGCTGGGTATTCCACACAGATTCTTACACAAGAAGATTGGAACGAGGTCCTTTACAATGGAATGTCAAGGACATCTGCATGGGCCTCTCTCTACTTCATCACGCTCATGACCTTCGGCAACTACGTTTTGTTTAACTTGTTGGTAGCCATCTTAGTGGAAGGATTTTCATCAGAGGTTAGTGCCAAAAAAAAAAATAAATCACTTCCCTGCCACATTTTTACCCAAATCAAAAATATTTGTAATATTGTTATGTAAGGAGGTTATGTTATTCACCAATGTTTGGATGTATCAGAAGCAGCAGAAATGAAATCTGCAATTTTTATATAAAAAATGTTTTGAATATTTTTTTATTATCTTCAAAGAGGTTGTGTTATTCACCAGTGTTTGAATGTTTGTTTTAACAGATTAATAGCAGGATCACTCTCTCTTCAGATAAGTCATGATATTCAGAAAATAGTATAATACATCAGTTTTTTTGGTCCTGATTCAATGTACGAGTTACAAAAACAGTTTACATATTTTCCTTGTATGATTAAGGCCCATTATGGGAAGTTTATCCATGCAATCTTGTAATTTCAAGTCTTTGAATTTTCATAATTCAAAGAATGTGTAACAAAACTCTAGTATATGCATGGAAAGTGTAACCGTACTGTTTGGTCATTTCATGTTTCATGGACCAAGAAATTAATAAAAGATACATTTTCTGCATCAAAATATTTATTAAACCTCTACCAGGAGGAATTTTTCCCTTGGTCACATTAGTGGATTTGTTTGTTACCAAATTAATGCAAAACTTCTTTAATAGATTTTAATGAAATTTTGTGGAGGGTTTAGGGTAATACACAAGGAACAATCCATTAAATTTTGGAGGTAAACTGGATCACCATCATAAGTTTTTCATTCAGAGGATTAGTTGTAAGAATTGGTAAAAAAATCATAACCAGTGATCGATTATTAATGGATTATTTTATGTACTTTCTATATTACCTTGAAATCTGCTGTACAACAGTACCTAAAAAAATATTGACCCCAGTAAATAGTGTGTCATGTACATTGATAATCACAATTAAACTATCAATCAACCAGAATCCAAGGTTGACCTGCAGTTGACTATTATTTGCAGCGCAAGGTTCTGTTTTGATGCTGTTTATTACTTTGTGTTTGTATTTTTCTAAAGGATTAGAATTTTCATGTGCAAATGCAGTCGATTATATGACCAATCATTGATTTAATCAATTAATTGGCACACCACTAAAAAGTATTCTATATCATTGTGACATACAGCCATTTTTGTCTGAGCCAAGAGCCACAGTTATTGTAACTAATTGGAGGTGGTTTTGTTCAACAGCTGACCTGTGAATTGGATTGATATACAGGGCCACAGTAAAGTTTTATAAGGATTACCCCTCAGATTACACATCTAGTATATCCAGCTACTCATGTATCTACAGTATTATTAAAATCATCTTTATCCTGTTTGGGTGATCAGAGTTGAGCTTTCAGCCTGTTATTTGGCTGCATCCCTAGGATACTGTTGAATTAAGCATAATTTGATACTGTGATTAAAAGTTTTAAAATCTTGGCAATTATTTGTTAGAAGGTGTCTAAAACAGGAGTGGGTGGGATAAGACCAGCCACAATTTACTGCTGAGTGAATCTTTTTAACAGAATACAACAGCAGCCAGAGCAGAGTCATCCCACATGTTATGGCATCCGATCATTAGCGTCAAGCTGACTGGCTTAAATATTTCATGATTGGTATTTGCAGATGGTCACTTAAAATTTTTTTTATCAGTGTCTGCCTGTCGTTGGTTAAAGTGGGGGAGACTTGGGTTAACATTCAAGTCTAAAACTTTTATTCACTTTGACCTTGACAGTGTCTTTGAAGTCCCTTAAGTGGTAACCATGGTAACCAGTTCATTTGAAAAGAATTAATACATATTCATTATTGCATTTGCCTTCAATTGGTTGCATCAGTTATTGCTTTGTCAATTATCAGACCTGTCAGTTTGTGAAATTATTACTGTTTTGATCAGCTCATCCATGTAAATGTTATTTATCTGAAAGTTCAGCGTCATTAACTGTCTGTTACCCAAGTATCACAGTGAATCTCATGGACAATGTGCGCTTTCTTCCAAACACTAAATTGACATTCATTCCACTGAAGCACTCTCCACTTAATTTACTAGGGGGGAAAAGCTCACAGGAAACAGCTATTAGAAAATGAAATTATTTTATTATTTATCAGAGTGCTGGCCTCAGCCACCATAGGCGAGAAAATGTCATCTTATTAACATAAATCACATGAATCCTCTAATGACAGTATGAAAGCAAGCCTTTTCATGCTTCATAGCTTTCAGCCATTACTGTAAACATGTTAATGAAGGGTTTTCAGAGCAATATAGCTTAATAATCATGACTTTTTGTCATCATGCAAGATTATAGATCAACAGTTAAAAATATCTTATTCTTGTTTTTGGGATATTTTTATTGATTTTTCTAAGGAATTTTATTGCATTGTTACATCTTACATTGGCAGCTTCTAGGACAGTTTTTCCACCTAGGACTCTTTCCATCATTTCTCACTATGTGTCAGATTACTAAAGTTACTTGATACATCTTCTCACCTTTGTTCAAAAGTCTGTTAAAAAATAATGATTGATTGTAGTGGGTTTGGATTTCATGGGTACAGTTAGGGTACATTCCCACAGAGCTGTACCTCACAAGTCATATACTGTGATGGGCTTGTTGTTCGTGGGTTTTTCAAATTTGCAGTATTAAAAAAATGAAAATTATCACAAAAGTAAGAATGCCTCAATACACAAGTGAATGGTAATTTATAATCTGGCCCTACTGACATTTTATGTATACAGTGGCGTCAATTTATCTTCAAGGGTAGGGAGGATGACAGACACACACACAATATACATTTTTGCTCTCTGTTTGACACATTTCAAATATATTAGCGTCTGTATGACACATTTCAAATATATAACAGAGTATAAATGGAACCAAAGCCTATAATTCTAATTATTAATATATTTCATTTGCATTATATAAATATTATTCTCTTAATAGGGGGTGTGATTACATTGACCATCCCCCCTTGCCCTCCCCAATCCCCTCCTATATTGGCACCACTGTATGTATGTTATCAGTCAACCACACCTGTACATGTAAAAGTTGAAAGGCAAAATTTGATATTATAAATAATAACATATATGTTATGTTACCAGTAAATCAAAGACTGATGTTATGAATAACATAAGATCTTTCAAATTATGTACCTAAGGGGATAAGAATTACTATTGTTCTTGTGAGTCCTGCTCAAACTGTAAAGATTTAGCAGGCATATTAAATAATGTCATCTTGGATATAATATGTGTAGGTTTAGGTATTAGATGACTGGATGATAATAAGGTGAATATAAGCCCTCATGAAACGATGAAAAATGAAAATCACAACAAATTAACCTGGCAAATATATCAGCAACAGTAAATCAACAGGCTACAGAATCTTTCAAAATATTTAGTTAGAATGTAATTAAAAATCCAGAGGGTCTGGTGCAGGTAAAAATCCAAAGATAGTCTTTCTACACACACACATGTACAGAAACATACCAACAGACCACGGGTGCATTTCTATACATTTGTGGTTCTGACACAGGGAGGAAATCCAAAGAGTTTATTCTTATTATTTCCAGGAGCACAAAAGGGAATTTTAAATACTGTGGGGTCGGGGTGGGGAAAAAAGATGCTCACATGCAGGACCCACAGTCAAGAGTGTTTTATAGAATATACTTTTCATACAGCTCCATCGTGGATAATCCCCTACATGAAGAATGTGCTGTCATAACTGTCTGCTTAATGACATAGCCTGTCAGGGTGTCAGAAATCGCATAACAAAGACTCGTGTATAAAAAATACACCAAGTTTGATAAAGGGAACATCCCTGCCAAAACTCCCTAAATTTAAAATCAATGAAAAAACTGTTTTAAATGCATATTAGAAGTATATATCATTTTAAAAGTGGTACAGAGCATCTTCTAATGGTATATGTGTTTACAAAATTCATGTTCATATTCATATGAAATTTTTATAAAATGTTTGGCAATAATTAAACATGGTAAAATAAAAACCAAAAAATTGTTTTGAGATATTGTCATTTAGTTTGATATTAGACAATTAAAAATTGGTTGGCAGTTACTGGTTGTTAAAATCTTTTTAAATGTTATAATTTTTTATGAAAATTAATGTAAATTTTGTAAATACATGTACCATTAGAAAGAGCTCTGTACCAGGTTTAAAATGATATGTACTTTATGAGTCTAATATGCATTTGAAATGGCTTTATTGTTGATTTTAGATTTAGGGGTCTATAAATTGCCAGCGAGGTTACCGTAAGGTCCAATTACTGATACAATATTCAAATAGATGATAACTTTAGAAGTTTGGGGCATGCAGAAATATAGACACATGCAATCAGATTTGTGTACAGAATCTACTGCCAGTTATGGGCCATTAATCTATAATCCAGTGTTCTTTGCAGACCATGGATCATTAATTAAGTCTAAACAGTATGTGCCATGGAAAGAGAATACAGTCTCAGTAACTATCCATTGATTCAAAATGCGCTGTCCATTATAGACTCTTACATATGTTTCTAAATGTCTGTAATAAATTACTTTTACCATGGTGGGTATTTTACACATATATGAGAGGTGTTATTTTGTAAAACTTTTAAATACATTCAAATTTTTAAAATACATTCGAATTAAAGAAATATGCTAGGATATCAGCAGTTGTAATGTCACTATCAATATCTGAGAAACCCCTCTTTGATTTGAACAATTTGTGGCAGTTTTAAAATTAAAGAAATACATGTGATGATTTTTATGATTTAATCATAAATAATTTCTGTGCATTTATACAGCAGTGTGTAGTTGGCTGTTGGGTACATTATTTCTTGCCATCGAAGAAATATGAAAGGTGTAGCTTGTAGTTAAAAAAAACTCAGAAAGTAGTTAAATAAACAACCCATCTTCTTGAAGCTACTTTTTTACTGTCAAGAAACTGTCCTGAGACTTTTAGTTTTATAACATTGGGCCAACAGATATGTTTTCTAAAGAATAAGTTTTATATGGTTTCTTTTAGTAGTATGAATATAAGTTTAGGAAAATGTCACAGAAACCAGGAATATGTTCTGCTGATCTTTTTTATTTAATTTTTAAATGAACATTTTTAACAAGTTCTATTTAAGCCCACATTTAAACCAAATAGAAGTTAGCTGGGAAAACACTCAAATTGCTTCAGAGGTTCAAGAAATATGGCACTCAGTGGATAACAATTTAAACTTCAAAGTCGGGGAAAGTCTATTGAGTTTTCAGAGTGATAAGATCCAGCACAAATATTCCAAGGAAATCTTAGAGACCTCTTATAAAATGGTACTAATGGATATCTACTGAACTAGAATGGTTCTCACAGAGCACAGACCTCTGCCTAGGCAAAAAATCCAACCAGATCCACCCCTTTATTATAGTGGGATCTTCCATGGCCCATGTTCCACCCCTCCGTAAGGTTTAAAGGAAATCAGTTTGGTAGTTTTTTGCATTATCCTGCTTCCAGACAAACAGTCAGGCACAGGAGAAAACAGTCTTCTTTTTGAAGGTAAAAACACAGCAGTAATTACTACATGATAACCTTCATCCTTGTTTAGTTAGACCATACCAATTTCAGTGATATCTCTCCTTTCACAAAAGTTAAAAACCTCTGATCTAATCAGGGTACCTTTCCATTATGGACAAATCCAAAGTCCTGTTTGTGACAGTATATTCCTTGACTATATCCATAAAGCTAACTCAGTTTGAACCATTTTTAGCTCAGCTGACTACAAAACATTTTAGCTTTAGTCGTGGTCCATTGTCTGTCGTCCGTCCGTCTGTCCGTCCGTCCGTCCGTAGATGTGGCACGTTTTGAAACCGTAAGACCTAGGAATCCGAAATTCAGCATAATGTTAGATGTCCCCAAGATCTCCTACCAAGCCGAAAACTGGGTCTTTGGGACTTCGTTCCTTTGAGAAATTAAGGAAAAACCTCAATTTTTTATTAAAATCCTATTTTCACACTTCAGGACTGCCCAATATCAAAACCACTCATCTGTTTTTCCTCATATTAACCATAAATATTCTTCTATATAGTTCCTATGTACATGCCAGAAATTAAGTCTGTTAAGTGTAAATTCTTTAAGTTATGGGCCCAAACATAATGGACTTTGTAAAAAATCAGGAAAAATATTTTCTCACTTAACATGAAAAATTTTGAAACTAGAGTCTATTTTCCCAAGTATATAACTATGTTTAATTAAGATTCAATTGTTAACCCAAAATTAGATCTGAATTTTGTAAATTTTTTAAGTAATTAGCATAAAAATAAAATCAGTACCTTAAATTTTGCCCAACTTTGACCATGGCACTTTTTTTCCTGTAAATACCATTGATTTAATTTTCACAGCATGTAAACATAAATATTTAATTTGTTTAAATCTGAAATTTGGAAGTAAAAGCTTGAAAATTAAGCTAGTTATTGATTTTTTTCTTTAGGCTCTATTGTAGTCATTTGCTTTGATTACAGAATACAGATGCAGGGTCCCACTCCAGGTCACTGGAAGTCAGCTATGCCAGGGTTTCTGATTTGTTACAGTCACTGGGGGAGATCCCCTGCTGTGACAGGTTACAGTTATTCTCATATCACCACCCCAATCACCCCCCCCCCCCACCCCGCAAACCCAACCCACCAAGTTTTATGCAGTGTTGTTATTGTTTTCACTGTATCTCCTTAATTGTAATGCTGTTTCCACTCTGATATGCAAAAACTTTCCTTGAAAAAGTAATTCAAGGTGTAATCCAGAAGATGCAATGTTGTGTAATGTAGCATTTTTAAAGAAATCATTTTTCTTTTAAATGATTTTACCAATCATAATGGAACCCATCAGTATGCTTAAATTATGATAAAATATGAAGCACATTATGGATAAATAAAGACACAATTAAAAATTGTGAAATCTAAATCAAGTATTTTTTTTAGATATTTATTGTTTTGCAGATTTAAAAGATATATTTTTGTGGTAAAAAATAAATAAACATTTGTATGCATGATGTGGTGTTATCTGACAAGATTGAGATTTATGATGATGCAATTGAGAATTATGAATCAACTTTTATATTCAGATATATATGTTATATTGAAAATGTATAGAAATATAAACTTAAATTAAAAAAAAAATTGATGTGATAAAAAAATGAGGATTTGTTACCAACATTTGTTCATTATTTTCCTGCATCAGCAGAATTTGAGATCAGGCTTTGTTTGCCATGTTTTATGTTGTTAATTAGTTATATTTCAACTGTATACATTTCATAAAAAAAACATATATTTAATAATTTATATTATACAAAAAAAAGATTTGATTGAACAAATGTGTAAACTACTGAAATGTCAACAGTTAATCGAAAAGCCAACTAATGATCATGGTAATTGTACAGATCATTTGTTCACAAACTGCTCACATGCTTCAGTTTCAACATTAGGAAACACATGGTCAGGTCACAAAATATTATTTGCAATAATTTCTTGCTCATCAATACAAACCAATCATATAAACCAACCATGGCCTTTATTACCTCTTCCTCTTACACTTTATCTCCATTTGATATTATTTTAGATTTTTACCTTCAAGGTTAACGTCAGCTGAGCACAGTGACCCATAGGTCCCTTGTTCTGCCAAGTTTCTCTAGATATAATGATGATCTCCTCACCCTCTCTAAGCCTAGTAAATCCTTAATTATCATAAATCATCTTTCATCCTCAGCCAGCAGAAAGAGACAACCACAAGCCATTTTCGTAATAAAGATGCAGGATACATTATAATATCACACAGATTTTGCAGCAGAAAGAACAGCAGACATCATCCTAATTTGTTATAGAGTGCCACCTGCTGGCCATCCTCTGATCTTTAGAAAAAAAATGAATCATAATTATGGCCAATATTTGTATAATAACCACAGGGAGAAGAGAAAGAGAAAGAAAGAAGGAAAGAAGCAGAGCGTGAGCTGGAGGACATTAGTTCCTCAGACAGTTTGAAGGCAAACCGCAAGGATAAAAACGGGAACCGCATGGACAGCAGTAAATGTTCCCGCTGCAGTAATGATGGTCAGCACTTAATTGATTCTGACTGTGGTCATGAGAGAAATAATCATGATAATGGTAATTATGATGTTAATCATTATGTAGGTCATGTAAGTGAATGTGATGATATGATGATATTATGAGTGAATGATACTTAGTATGTAGACAAATTGTGATTTCAGTAATAATAATGATGTTCTTTTCATGACATCATTCTAACTATTTATTAGTCTTCAACTTTTTATCAGTTATGATTTTGATCCTAAGAGAAATGTTCATAATCTCTATGCATGTATATAAAAATAATATTATTGTCAGAATAATGTCAGTAATATAAATCACGTAACTAATGCTGATAATAATGTAATTATGATGATGATGACTTTGTCACATCATTGATGAATGGTAACATTATCAAAGAAAGGACAAAGTTTATTTTATCAAGAAAACATACCATGTTAAATCAGCATTTACAATGGTTATATTTGTCATTATAGATGGCCGAGTACCCACCCTCCCTCCATCAGTGTCAGTGACAAAGGATGACCACTTGTCATCCCCTCCAGATGCCAACGGCAACCAAGGCCCGCTCAACCCTCCCATTATCACTCATACCGGCCCAACACCGGCAGCCACGCCCCAGGGCTCCCCAAATGAGAAAAACAGCAGCAATGGTGCCAAGAACAGCCTCACTGTCTCAGCCTTCAACCACAACTCAGTATCCATTGATTCCATTGATAAGACTTCAGTAAGCTCTGACACATTTTTTTTCTGATTGTCATCTTGCATACTCCCCAGAAGATTTGTTCATTAATAAGCAAAAACTTAATCTCAGTTGACATCTATACATCAGAAAAAATTCCTTGGTTATTCCCTTAAATTAAAATTATATGTATATTTTTATCTTAATTAATATGTAAATTAATGGGTCAAGAAAATGATGAATCTTTGATATTTGCAAAAAAACGTATGAATTCATATAAATTTTGTTGAGAAATTTTCCAGTATGCTGCTGTGAAGCTCATTAAGGTTTTGGTTTCATTTATGTAAGCTTCGATCCAAATAGGCAAAGGAAACTTATAGGAAGCACTCTTTGTTCAAATAAGTGCTGATAAAGGGCATTGTCAGTCCTGCTGCAGCCTAGTGAGTCAGACAATGTTTGTGGAGATTTTTCTAAATAGCAAGAAAATAAATGGTTATGTTACAATGAACAATTTTTTTAAAACAAAAAGCATAAAACTGTTTTGTAATTAAGTTGTGTACCAATATAATTAATTAAATATACCATTCATTTCTGATATTCCACAGTCAAACCTGAGTGTACGTTCAATACATCTGACACCACGTTTGCGCCGCCATGACAGTAGTGGAAGCAGGCGGAGTTGGTTAGCCCGTCTACGACAGCGAGAAGAGAAAGTCAGTCTGGTCGATAGCTGCTCAGACAGTGGTTCTGAGGGTGACATGGACCATAGGATCGGCCATAACATTTCACGCAACTCCAACCACTACAGGTAGAACGGCTGTGAATTAATTATCAGGTGTTCAGTGTTTGAATCTACAAATGATCATCTTTAAAGTCAGTTCATAACTGAATGAGGAAAGATGTTTCACACTTTAATTATTAGCCTAACCCCTATTAAATCTGCTCTTTTGTTTTCATTGGTTGTAAAACAGCAGACTGTGCAGGACATTCAGTAGTTTATTATAAATTCACCATAAATATTTGGGTAAAAAGTACCAGATGTAACTCATGACAAAGTTATATGATTCATTTATTCATAACCTGCATGCTTTTATTTTTTTAACACTTCCTGCAAAACAGATTCCTGAAATGAAAACTTGCAAATTGGCATCCTGCAAATTATTCTTTTTGTTTTCAATCTTGGATTAGATTGGTCCACATAGATTAAAGCTTGCATGAACATTTGTTCAGCAAAGTCTCCTGTAAACTGTTATTAAAGGACAAAGAAACCTCATCAATAGTATGTTACTCCTTGTTGATAATATTTATAAAATTGACATCCTTACCAGCTCATGCCAGAGGTAGAATCAGGAAAAAATCTCATATTAAAATATATATATAGAAACAGAGTCATTACTGTTTATTCATTTTCATATATCCAATATAAAGAAAGATTCCTTAAGAATCTAACAAATCAGCACCTGCATTCTTATTGACCCCTTATCTGTCACTGATTAATCTTAGTTTTCAGTGTTTTCCATTATGATTTGTCATTGATGAAATTAATCTTCGAGCAAATGATCCAAGGGTCCTAGATAAAGTCTTATCACACAAGGATCAGTCATCTAATGATCAGACTTTGAATAATGATCCAAGATGACCTATCCTTGTCACTGGTCCCTTCTTATTTCACAGTGGGCTAGGTGTGTTGTTTTAGAAGTGATTATAGATGATTTGTCCATTGATCCTTATTAGAAATACATCAAGGATCTTTGTTTCTTGCATGGACTTGATTTATTTTTTTAAGATTAACAGATTCTATATTGCTGATCCCTATACCCCTCATGTATTAATAATGCTTCACTCCAGGTGATTGATTCTTCCATAAATTATCCCTAAATAAAGTAATAGAACAAGAGGTATGTATCTCAGGCACTGTTTGCATGAATTCTGGCACCCCCATAGAAAAAAATGTTTAATTTTCTGTAGAAATTTTCCAATTTTTAGCTTCAGCCTTTCTTAAAAATTTCTTTCAAGAAAATAAAATAATAAAGTTTTGGTAAAACTTTGAAAAAATATGAAATTCTATAGAAAATCTATACCGGTAGTGAAAAAACTACTGATGTCTTGAAAAAGCACCTGACAGACTGAGAACCATACCTCTGTTTTTGCCTAATAATCTTATACTGAATGATTCATAGCTGACTTGTATATACAAGCCTTACACATTTGCAATCACTGAGTCTAGCATGGGCCGGGTTTTGTTATATGTTCTGGCTGAGCATGTAGCATTGCAGCAGCATCACACTGATTTTAAATGGCTTCTGCCTTCTGTAGCCTCCGGTCACCTGCACACAGGTTTGCTGTCCTGTCCACTCACCGCAGTCTGGGGGAGAGTGACCACTCTCTGATTTACCCAGTCCAGTTACAACCAGCACTACAGTACAATAGGTAGCCTGCACCCGGATAATTCACCCTGTCCAAGAGTTCCACACCAACCAGCCATATTGTAAAGGTTCAAAGTCATAAAACGCAAGGTTGTCAAAGTTCGTTAAAACCATGTCCATTTAGACTCACCACAGTAATTTATACCTCAGTAATTTATTTCCTTAAAAGAGATTTCATTCCTTGGTAATAATGCACTTATTTTCAAATTTGCACCCAAGAAATGATCTCTAAAAAGCATTTGTTGTAAAGAATAGGCTTTAATGGCAGTCTTATCAAAATAAAGACTAACACTAAAAATATTATTCTGAAAGAATCCATTTTTGCCTAAAATCCACCAGACCAAAACCCTTTCTTTATGCTCAAAGGAGCACTGATCCCCATTGTAACATGATGTAGCCCATCTGTGTGATTAATTCTTCATTCATTTTTGTTTAAATAAAGTGAATAAAGTTAATAAAGTTGAGAAGATATGAGTTTGAATAAAAATGGTTTGCTTGGGTAGTTCAAGAAGTATTTTGAGTATCTTAAAGGATACATATATACATATATGTGTACGTTTTATTTCCTTTGCATAGTTTGAAAATATATAAGTTGAAACCTCACTGGCATCATTTTCAGCATAAGTATGTATTACCTGATATTAGCAAATTGGTAATATTGTTGAACCTGATCAGTGGATTCAAGAACTACTACTACTTAATCTTTAGTAATGTAAGAAGGGAGACTGAAATTCTGTTTATGTTACAAATGTCTGCGTATTGGTGGAACTCTTGGACAATTAACATTTTTACCTAGCATGTTACAGAATGACTTATTTTGTCTGTCACAATATTTGTCTGCTTGCCTCATGCATTTGCTTGCTTTTCTCATATACCCTTCTCCAAAATTTCCTTACCCTTTTCCATGATTATAATCCAGTCAAAGCAACTTTTTTTTCACATTTAACTTTCACCTGTGTTTGAGAAATTAAAGACTTCATCTGCCAGTAGTCTTGCTCTTGAGCAATAGTTGCACAGATTACTCCTTATGGATATACGGAAAACAGGGCTCTGGAAATCCTTGATACATAACCTACAGAAATGTTTCATTTGTTTTTTTCCCAACCATCAAAGTATTCATTAAGCTGCACACTTACAGAGAGCTGTTAGTTATCTCATGCAGAAGGTTCTGTCAGTCATCACAGATTTGAAAATTTTCCTCATATGCTGTTAAAACCATACCGATCTTGGTGTACATGTATTTCCAAGGGTTTGTTGCAATGACCTGATTGATATAATAGGCTCAAATATGAAGTACAATTGTAAGTCACTGACAGGGTTCCTGGCTTATTCTTGGAAATCTGGAAACTTGAATCAGGGAAAAGTCCTGGAATTCTGCTCACCCAAAAGAGACTTTGTCTTATATCCAATAACTAGAATAAGTCTGAACACTGAATGGGTGCATTTTGTGGTATATAATGTGAAAATAAAAAAAGTCCCAAAATTATGAAAATGCATTAGCAGAAGTCAGGGGGAAAATTATGGAATTTTTTTTCCATTAAGTACTAGGAAACCCTGAATGCATAACAGTTATGATATCACAATCATAACAATGGTATTTATTATTGAAAGACCTAAGCGCATACTAATGTCATGTAGCAGAACTTTGGTAAATGTTTTCTGCTAGATTCTACCCATATTCCCCACCATATGTGACACAGATAGTCTTGTTGAGTATACCTCACTCCAAACATTTGGCAGCTGATATGACATGAACATTTCAACCAGTATGCTTCACAAGAAACATTCCACAGTGAACATATTATGAAGATGGTATAGGGTTAGTTTCGGAAAGGGTACACAGTTGGGCTCAGAAGCGGATCCAGGGGGGGTCCAGGGGGTCCGGACCCCCCCTTTTTCACCCGAAGCAATCTTTTTTAAGGGGTTTTAGACGTAATTTTCCGGCCTGGACCCCCCCTTTTCCAAACCTAATACCTTTTCTTAGGATTTTCATAAGTCCTCCTGGGTTGGACCCCCCCCCCCCCCCCTTTTCCTAAATCCTGGATCTACCCCTGGCCCGGGGCTTGACAGAATCAGGAATACTGTTAAAACTACTTTATTTCCAAATTGTTTTGCCCAGACACATCCTGTGGATTCATTGTGGCAGCATTTTACTGAACTTTGCAGATAGATTCAAGTCATTTTAGATAATTATATTTCATAACTAACTTTCCATTTAATATCTGTGTTGTTGTGGTGATGCATAAAGGATAACAGTCAGATCCATTGTAAGATGAAATGTTGTTGTGGAACATATTAGTATCGGTACTGGTAGGGCTGAGGATACAGCCAGTAGCGCCCCCTGGTAAACTTTGTGGTATTAGGTGTAGTTGTGCATTCATACAGTTTTCACAGTCATGTTTGTTGACTTCCGGTCCAGTGTTTGTGAAAAAGTGAAAGTCAGATTTATTCTACTTCTAATTTGGCTGCATAAATCCAGTATTTTAGATATGAATACTAATAATATAACACTCTTTTAATGCAATGCACAATTCATGTCTCTCTTTAACTTTGCAACATTTAGTCAATAGGCCTTTAGTACTAAAGTGCATTAACATCTTGGCATGTTTCTATATGTTTGGTGTGTCTTTAACAAATATTATTTATTCACAATATGATTTAACCTGCCTATCATTTTCATAAGTTCACTTTAATTTTAAAATTAGCAATATTATGGTACAACAGTGACACATTGATTTTCAGAAAATAAATGGAATAGATATGAATGTTTGGTATTAATGTAATGTTCATGTATATTTTTACAGTGACTGTAATGGGCATCCACCCTTAAACAACCAGCGTACACTGAGTCCTCAGAATTCAGTACGCAGCAACAACACACTCAGTCCCCACAACTCCATCAAAAGCCGAAACAGCCACAGCCGCCAGAGTTCCTTCAGGAGCATCCGAAGCATAAGCCGACAGAACTCGTTGAAAAGTCCCAGCCGCCAGAACTCTATACGACTCAAAAGCCAAATGTCCATCAACAGCAGCTGGACTCTGAGTCCGCAGAATTCCATCGGAAGCGGACCCAAGCATGACCTCAAACACACTAGTCTAAGTTTGACTCAGTCGGAGGTGAAATTTTCAGGCGGGTCCCAGAAGGGGGATGACATAGAAATATTAGACCCTGACGCAGTAGACGAGGCCGTAAGAAAGGTTCATCCATTAGATGTCTCTTTTTGAATTGACTTTCAATACATTGCATGCTCTTCTTATAAACTGCATGGTTTATAAATTAATGCATGATGAAAAAAGCATGGAGGCTGATGGATTCTGTCTGTGGATTCAGAAAAGTTTGTTTTGGCTTTTTCTATGTAAAATATCGTTAAAATGACAAGTAAAGGAAGATTTTCAGCTAAATTCAGTTTGTTGTGCAAAATTTAATGCTAAATTATGGGAACATGATTTCAGTTCTTCCAGTGTTCAGTAGATTTTGTAATTTATCTGAACATATTAGGCAATCAGGTCAAATAGTAAATTGCATGATATAAATTATCATTGAGATAAAAAAAAAATTTGATAGTGCTTATAATTCAGAAACAATACAGAAAGTGAAATTAATGAAACTTTCATATTTTTAATATTTGTAAATATGGCTACCAAATGTTAGTCCACAGACTTTATCATTTGCTTTACAGCATGAGGCACAATCACTCTAAATTTCTATACTTGCATCTTGAACAAACTTAATAGTAGCAGTGAAAAAAAAACAAGAGCCTATATTTCAAACTTTTTAACCTACCCTGGTAGTGTAATAAACCCCTTTCACATACCTGGGCAGATTCAAATCTTTGGTCAAGGAATGTTTGGCTTTCATCTCAGACTGTTTGTTTAATCTGCACCTGGCCATCTGTTCATGATACCTGAGCAACAAATTGAGGTGTCGCCATAGGGTTTGGGTATGACAGTTACTACATTGTACACTACTTTAATGGATTTTTCTTGAATTACTCATGTTTCCTCTGTATTGCTTCCAGGAAGATCCCACCCAAATATGGAAAATAGATAGATTAGAATATCATTAGCCAAAGAAAAATATAAACCCAAAGAAAAAATATAACTTGGTTAATATAAATCTTGAGCAAAATTTGTTGTTGATGTCCCAGTGCTTATAGTATTTAACTGAAGAAGGCTCTAGTTTGAAGCTCCCACAGAATGCCCATACTTGTCAAAACTTAATTCCTCACACCAAATTTTGGTTGCAAAGATAGATATACAGTCGGACCAAGCTATTGTCCCTGATGAAAACTGAAGCCTCTTATATCTTCCTAAATGCAACTGTTGAAATGCACAAATAACAAGCATGCCTTTTGGTGTTGCTCAGCTGACTTTGAAGTTATTCTGAGCTGTATGACAAGTTTTCTTTGTCCTGTCTGTCTGTCCAGTAGTCCTTCAAAAAAAGAAACTTTGTAACTTGTGGTGAGAAAGATCTGTCTGTCTATCCAGTTGTCCTTCAGAAAAGGGAATTTGTAATTGTGGGTAGAAAGTTTGAATATGATATCAAGACTGATTTTGATAGGATACTCCCAAAACCATGAAGCCAGTTCATGGTGACATACGATTTGCAAGCTACCTGGCAAAAACATGTCTTTGAGGATTTAAAGTCCAATGCTTGTAGATATTAAAAGATGATAAGTAAATGTTTTTTTTTGGTCATTACATGAAATGAAACATGGGACCTCATGGATCTGTTTATCTCTGTTAAAACAATAATTTAAAAGAAAATCAGTTTGTCAAACCTGAATCATCTAACACAAATGAATTAGAAAGATTGCCAAAAAAAATTGATTTTAAGCAATAAAATATTACTTTTTCAAAGTCTCTAGATGATAGACATACAGTTTCATGTTTACTAGCTTTCAGCTGAGCCATATGAAATATTTGGATTACATGTCTGTGGCCTAAATAAGTTTTTAGTTTGTCTTAACAAGATCAGTTTGGATGACTGCTCCACAGTTAGACCAATCAAGGGTTCCTGATTACTTTGTGTATCTTTTGAAAGTGGTGGTGGTGACAGACCAGATAATCATTGATTTATAGCATGTATGAAAGTATGAAGGAGGAATATAGCCACAGTTGTATATGTGCTGTGTATGTATAAATACATAGATTTAAAACAAGTAAAATCTGATGTGGCTATACTCCTCCATCATCAAACAAAAATTTTATATAATTTTGCCTGACTCTTTCTAAATATTTTTTATAATAATTTTACAGTCTGTTTTAGACAGCTGTATGATGTTTTACTTCATATAACTGATACAAGTTTACCAGTTTTGATAATGGATGTTATTATAGTAAGAATAGCACCCTATGCACTTTTATTATACTTATTTTTATCTTTATATATTTATTATTAACTTTTATATTTATCAGTTTTCATATTTATATCTTTTATCTTCTTTCTGTTTCCAGTAAATCATGTATACCATGCTATATTGACTGTATATATTCTGATCCACAGGACTGTGCTTACTCCTGGTGTCCTGAACCAAAGGGCTGTTTCCTGACGAGAAGTGAATACGCCCTCTACTGCATTCCTCCTGATAATAGGTCAGTACAGAGTGCTAAATATAGGAAGAGCAAAGATAGGTTGTACTTGCAGACTTTGACATTTCGAATGTAGGAAGTTTTTTATTAATGTCATGTTTACTTTGTGACTTTTATTATACTGTAAAACCTCGACTTATGACCACCTTGGTTTGGTAATCACCTCAAAACAATGTCCATTTTTTATGGGTTCTGATTTTTTTACACTCTTTATATAAGACCTTGCTTAGATGACCACCTCACACATATGACCACTGAATTGATTTCCCGATGGTGGTCTTCATTTTGTGGTGTTACTGTATCTAGGTCAGTTAATTAAAGAATATTGTTCCTCAGATTTGCTGCTTCAGTTATATATAGATATCAAATTTTTTTAGCAAATAAAGACCAGGTCTTTGGTAATGTTTCTAATTTGAACTATCCAAACTTTCTTAAAAGAATTCTTAAAGATATAGAAAACAGACTAAACTCTGTATTGATCATATACACCATTTCATGCACTGAAACAATGTTTTTTTGTATTTTCTAAGCACAATGTCACAATTCAATATATTGTGTCTTGACCAGTAAGGAAAAAGGGGTAAAACTGGGTAATAATATAGTAATAATAGCTCAGATCTGAGGTGAACCATTAACTCTTTACATTAAAAAATCCCTACCATCTCTGAGTGCAGACAACTGAACATGTGTCTTTTTTATGCTTACAGATTAAGGAAGGCTTGCTGTTACCTGATCAGCAGGAAGTGGTTTGACTACACAGTGCTGTTTTTCATTGCTCTAAACTGCATCACACTAGCCATGGAGAGGCCAACCATTCCATCAGATAGCTATGTATGACCTTTAACCTTTTATGTATACCAGTATTTATTTGATATGACCAATGACCTTTAACCTATTGCAGTTTAAATTAGTGTATCATTGTGGGGAATGAATGTTTTTGAGTTTTAAATATGAATTCAAACAAATAAGTAATAAATACATGAGTCATTAAAAAGTATTAAAGTGTTAAACTTATTTTGTAAAACAAGCAAGTACCGGCTTCTGTTGCTCAGGGGTAGAGCGCAGGACTCAAAGCCGGGATATCATGGGTTCGGCTTATCATGGGTTCGAATCTCAGCCGAGGTGGTGAGGTTTTTCACGGTCAGCCCCCACCTAGGATGAGGCTTAATGGGAAGGCTGTACCCCACAGCCATGTATCACCAACATACAAGTGCGTCTTTGGGGGGTTCCTCAGTGTTGTGACCCAGCAATGGGGATGATTACACACCCAGGACCCACAGGTGTGGTAGACACTGGGCCTGGGTGACACCAGGATGCAAAAATAAAAATGATAGGAAGCGAGTGCTACCGCCGTGTCATGTAGTCCCAAACCGAAATGGAAACTCTGAAGCTGTACATACTTAGGTTAAGAATTAGATAAGTCAGCATTAAAAAAATGGAGGCGGTTACCTCCACCAAAAAAATATTAGAAAAAAAGAAAAAAAAACCAAGCAAGGCACACGATCAGTGGATTATAGTACAGTTTGAACTTAGATTATTTTGTTACATTGAAAATTTGCAATATTTTCATAACTAAGAATAACAGTCTTAACATTTTCAAATTATAATATTTATGTTACTGATATGACAACACTTTGCTGTTTTATTATATTTTTATCTTCTTTTATATAGTCACTAATACTTCTTCTTTTTCTTTCAGGAAAGGCATTTCTTGACCATAGCCAATTATGTGTTTTCAGTCATTTTTGCATTTGAAATGACTGTTAAGGTAAGATCACTGGCTTGTTGTGTATGTTTCTATAGACGTCTCACAGTATATCCTAATCTGTTCAACCCTGTATGAGTTGTTCTTGGTTTATTCACAGAATTATCATATTTTACAATTCTTCTGGTTTGTTGTGTTTAACTTCTACACAGCATGCTTTTTAATCAAGCCCCATTTATATGAATGGTTTCACAAATAACCAATATTTATTTGTCATTTGTATTGTGCATATTTTGTTTATCAAATTGCTTATAACTAGAAATGCCTATTGGAATATGAAATGATGAAAGGATATGGGGGAAAATCATCTTTAAATAATTGGGTTAAAATTCTTTATGTGTTTTTAAAAGCTGTATGTTCAAGTGCAGCGAACCAATCAGATATTTGGTCAAATTGTGAGACTTTAAATATGAATACAGTATTTTTAACCAGTGGTTCCTGTTAAATAAATCTTCAAATAGGTTTAAGAAGAGTTGTTTCAAAACTAGTCCACAAGGAATTTTCATCGTAGTATATTTGAATGTTATTTAATTTTTTGCTTGTGGTCTTTATATTAAAAGAAAATCATTCTAAAGGTGTTTTAGCCTTCCATTAATTTTCTCTGGGAAACTGCTCCTTATCCTGTTAAATAATATTGAGTTGTTATTCAGTTTTATAATGCATGGTTGTTTATTTGACATTAGTAGGTTTAGAGAAAACATATAAGACTGCATAGAATTCCAAACTATTTTTAGGGAACACACTGGCCATGTACAATAACAGATCTGTAGAATTAAATTGAGTTGCTTGTTAGATATTTACTGAAACAGCAGTGTCCTCAAATGTCAATTTGAAGTCCATTTTAACTCCTTGTAAACATGTCCATGCTAAAAATAAATAGACTGCTAAAAAGGTGATTTTTGTGTATCTCTCATTTCTTTTGTCTTATCTGTTATAGTTTGTCACCACCTTTATTCATCAATATCTCATTGAAGATAGGAGACAACACATCTTCAGAATAAAATAGAATTTTCAAATAATAACTTGTTATAACATATCTATAGACAAATATGTTGAAAAGTCAAAGGTTAAGGTTAAACATGCTCTTTGGCATATAATCACCCCCAACCCTTACCTACTCCCATAGAGCCAGATATGACTCACTTCCTGAACCTTGATCAGTGCAGTCTTATGTTTTCTACATTGTAAAGTTAGGTTCACTTATGTTTAGATATGGCTATGGCAAAGTCAGGACCTGTGCCACCTGTGGTTGAATTGATACTGTGTTCACAGAAACACAGGCTCAGATACAGCTTGAAAAATGTACTGCTGGGTAGGCCTTTCACTTTTTAATAATAATTAATTAAAAAAAAACAGATTCTGTCACAAGTGGAAATATCCATCTAGCAGTGCATGCAGATATTGCACATAATAAGTCTCCATAATAAGCAATGACAATATGGTACATGTATCAGTTTTAGCACTGCATGTATACCTGTCAGGATGATGAGCAGTACAGCTAGAAAACAAACATTTCAGATATTGCCGTAGCCATATCCCTAGCACATGTGAGCATGGCTTCAGAGTGTCTTACCCTAGCTTGATGTGAAGTGCATGTGTATGATTTAAGTTTTGTATTTCAGTTCATAGTTAGCCTGTGACCCTCTCCTTTTATGTTCCTGGATGTCTTTGTGCCACAATTTGTGAGGTGTGTATGGTGTTATTAATCACATATAATCCAATACTCAAGCACAAATGCTGCCTTACATATTTTTCATACACTAGATAAAAAAAAGTGGAAAATTTATGAAATATCATTTGTGTTATTTGGATCCTAATTCTGAAGGAATTGACCTCATGGTTGGTTAAAAAAAATAACTCAGGTGACAGATACAGAGATATGGAAATTTTCTAGTGATTTTAATGTTCTATTTTGCTCTAAATGAAGTCTGTTGATGTATAAGAAAACTAGACTTGCAAAAAGGTAAGTAAAAATACTTTATGACAAATCAGGAATATAGAAAGACAGTTTATGAGACATTCTTGTTAGAAGTTTGTCCTTCATTTTTCTTTTATGCTACCTTTGTATAATTCCTCAAGCTCTTGGTGTTTATTTTGGCATTATACCTGTGAGGGGCATGAGTCCTTTGTTTCACCTTTAAAACCAGCTTTTGATGCATTGGAAACCTGATTAACAGAGACATAACACAAACTTAAGTTTGGCTCACAAAACAAGATACTTTATTACCTATAGCCAAATTAATGGTGACCTGTCAGGATTTTAATCATATATTACACATATATTAATCATTATATTACACATTAAATCTGTGCTTGGCCAAATTTGTAAAATATTTATCATTGATATTTAAGACCAATCAGTAGCATAATACACTGATGCTGATGAAGCATATAAGATATACAAAAAGAAGAGACAAATGAAATGACTTTAAAAGATTTTATAGGAAATTAATGGATATAAAGAAATAATAAAACATTGGGAGACAAAAGGTGCAACATGTAAAACTGATGAAGAAGGATTATAGGAAATTGGTTGGTAATCATAATACATCCTAGAAAAATCAATAAATGGTTACTAAGACATGATGGTTAAATAGTAAAAACATAATCAGCATGAAACATTATACAAAACAGCATGAAATTATAATAGTATTGTTTAGACATACAGGATTTCTAGGATCAAATAATTTAAAGAATACTAACATATTTCAGACCAACTGACCATTAAGAGACAATATATTTATAAGGCTACATCTAATTGAAAGGTTATTGCCAAGGGGATGCTAACAGGTAAACACGCTTACCTGAAGAGCGGCTGGAACGTGATGGATGGTTTCCTCGTCATCATCTCTGTCATTGACATCATCATCTCACTCACTGCCAAGACTAGTCCTCGCATCTTTGCCATCCTCAGGGTCTTTAGGCTTCTACGTACCCTGCGGCCACTAAGGTAAGTTTGTAAATAAAAAAATATACTGTGAAACCTGTTTAATAAGACCACCTGTGGGACTGGCTTAAAGTGGTCTTAATTCACTGGTGGTCTTATAAGACATGTCAGTTATAACCAATGTGAATGCTATCTGTTCACGCGAGAGTTGTTTTAATAGACAGTTGGTCATTTTAGAGTGGTGGTCTTTCAGACAGGTTCCACTGTATACATATATATATTTGGACATTTATTTATATTAAACATA
Organism: Sipunculus nudus; assembly: GCA_026874595.1. Classification (NCBI taxonomy): domain Eukaryota; kingdom Metazoa; phylum Annelida; class Sipuncula; order Golfingiida; family Sipunculidae; genus Sipunculus; species Sipunculus nudus. The sequence continues at coordinate 45,900,233 of CM049307.1, read as the reverse complement.
TTATTGGAAATATGTATGTGCACCTGGTGTAAGTATTTTATTGTGAAGACGTACATGTAGTAAGTGTAGTGTATTAAGACATCTGGAAAAGGCATTTATTTGTACCTGAAAAGTTTTGATTATTTATATAAATATATATTTACCTAAATAGAGTTATATAATTGATCATTATTTGTGTTACAGAGTAATTAGCCGTGCCCCAGGCCTGAAGCTGGTGGTCCAGACCCTTCTCTCATCACTGCGACCTATCGGCAATATCGTTCTCATCTGTTGTACATTCTTCATCATCTTTGGCATCTTAGGTGTACAGGTAAGTAAGGGACCTTTAAGCACAAAATACCTGACAGAGTAGGAGATAATTTAATGTATGTAGTCTATCATACCTGTAACCTTAGTGAGATGAATTTTACTTGTCAGTGACCTGTAACAGTCAGGTTCCAGATTAGACTCGTTTAAAATTTTTATCTTAATGAATGTGATATTGAAGTTTGAATTATCTTGACCAGCTGTTACGTTCACCAAAACTGCTCTTCAAATTAAAAATATTTTCACTTCTTTGTAAATATTTTATTCATAGGTGAGTAGAGAGAAATGTTTTTTTAACAGAAAAAAAATTGTAAAAATCACTCTCCTTTAAAAAATAATGTGAACTACAACTGTGACAATAGAATTCCAGTATATAGAACATATCAGTAAGAAATTTGCTTCCTTATCTTTCAGCTTTTCAAAGGGACATTTTACCACTGTACAGGCAAGGATGTATCAGACATCAGAAACAAAAGCCAGTGTATCAATAAAGGGCCAGACTACCGCTGGGTCAACCACAAGTACAACTTTGACAACCTGGGCAGGGTAGGCTGGACTGTTTATAACAGTCACTGTAACTTACCCCGAGAAACCACTTAAAGTTAATACAAGAACATGTTAGAATACTGCTTGACAGTCTGGGCCAGGAGGCAGCATTGCAAATTATGATAGCTATGACTTCCCTTGAATTTCACTCAAGTGGGTGAAGGTTATTAAAAAAATGTAACAAATATTTGTTGGGAAAGACATAGCCAAGTGGCCAAGGCATTAGAGTATGGACCGGAATGTTCTCAGTTCGAACTCTGTTGCCACTTAAGATGCAAAATGTTGAAATTCAAAATAAATTCATTGATAGGGTCTATTGTCTTTATGTAAAGTGATGACTTTTGGATCATTCTTGGTCCAGTGCATTTTTATCCTGAGATCTAGATGGCTTAACAATAACTTATCATTCTTATCATATTGATGCATCCATCCTGATACAGTAGACATTGCCAACAACAGGCAATTGACCTGTCCTAAAGAAATATAATTTCAAGCACTTGGAGGCAAAGAAAGTATTCATATTGTGTGCAGCTTGGATAGACAACAGAAATTACAATAAAGTATATCTGGAAAGATCTTAAATCCTGATTATGATGATTATGAGATAAGGTGCTACAACTTTTGAAAATTGCCATTGTCATTTATCATTCCATTATTGATTTCTCATGCCTTGACAGCCTTGTGGTTGGTTTGCATTTATTTGACCTTAGGCTTAATGTAAAGAATCTAAGATATATAGCCAATGGCTAGATGTGTGGCCAGTATAGATCATCAAAGAGAATACTCTGTATATTTTCATGGTCATATGCTGAGTGAGTTAGGAATAAAAAAGAAAGCATTGCTACCACATTGTGAAAATAAATGATAAATAATGGGTATACCATAAAGCAGGTCCAAGGTAACCCACTTCAGGTCATGGAGATTGCCATGAGCCTGGTTGAATTGCAGTTTCAGTGAGATGCAGGGCATTTAATATTTTCTTTACATTTGTTTTCAGGCCTTGATGGCACTGTTTGTGCTGGCTTCTAAAGACGGCTGGGTCAGCATCATGTACACGGGGCTTGATGCTGTTGGAGTAGACCAACAAGTAAGATAACATACATACTTCTAATTCTGACCCAAGTTGAAGATCCTTTTTCAAATATAAGCAACTTTAAAACAGAAATCTACAGATTTAAGGAAAAATGTTCCCTTGTTGTCACTGTATGGTTCATTCAGTCTTAAATCTTACAGTCTTTTTGCTCCATCATTAAACTATTCTCCACAAAATAGTTAATTTTTTTACTCATACTGTTGAACTTTGTAACTTATTCCCTTGATTGCTGTGTGCATGGAGAGCAGGACAAAATATTAAAGGAGCTGAAAGAAACATGAGGGTTACCTTAATTTTGACAACTTGTGTTTGACACTCATTTGGTGTCACTGTAAGTCTTAGGTTTATTACAGATGGTGAAACAAGTCTACATACTTTATGCAGATCAACACACAATATGACTGATAATGACATTGTTACTGACAATGAGACAAGAGTGTTTACCCTTTGTAAATATGACTTACAGACCCTGTAAGTCCTTACCCTTTGTAATATGACTTACAGACCATGATAACGTACTCTAAGAGTATAATTCTATTCAGCTTGCTGTGATTCTGCACAAGTTACTAGCTTGTCAACCTCAACTGATGTAGGCTCAGCAGGGAACCCTCCTATGACACATTACCTAAATATTAATCAGTTTTCAGTTTTGTTCAGTGGACCAATGAATTCCACCGTGAAGTCTGAAAATAATGCCCCACATCAATCTTTTCAAAAATACATTGAATGGCACCTTTATACATCAAATAAAACTATTGTATCTACATTGAAAAAATCTTTGTATTATTCCCCTCTCAAGCCCATTGAGAACAACAATGAGTGGAACCTCCTCTACTTCATATCCTTCTTGCTCCTGGTCGGCTTCTTTGTCCTGAACATGTTCGTCGGCGTGGTGGTGGAGAACTTCCACAAGTGTCGCGAGAGCCAGGAGAAGGAAGAGAGAGCCAGACGAGCAGCCAAGCGGGCCCGGAAACTGGAAAAGAAACGAAAGAGTATGATGGACGATGTGTCCTACACAGATTCCATCAGCACCCTGTCGCCAGCTGTAACTGGTTGGTATTGTGTCACTGAGTCTGGCTGCTCCGCATATAACAAGGCTGCCATTACGAAACCCTTCAGCTTTGATGACTGCGCTCAGTCTGCTGTGGATTATACCTGTTTGATACCATTCCTCTGGATGGTTTTGCCCTTGCATGATCATTTGCAAGTTTTACTTGAATGCAACATGATCAGATATTACAAGTGTGGCTTATTTCACAAATTCAACAGCGAACCTGCATCCTTTGATTGGCTACAGTAGTTTTCTTCTGTAGAAATCTCTTCCAATGCTTAGTTTATCGCTTTGTTTCTTCAATTTACAGGCACCTTTATCATTTATTGCCTGGAATTTTTTCAAGGTTTGCTAGTTTGTAAATCTCCACACCTGAATCTTTTTCTTGTATATATTTGTAAATGTTAAATCCTAACTGTGATTGTCATTTCGGGATCAAAGCAATTGATCCTTGTGATGCAAATACCTTCTTCTTCAAAGCTTGCACAAAATGGTAAAAGAAATAATGTTGGGTCCCCAGCAGTGCCTTGTTATATGAGGTAAGATCCCTCTCTCTCTCTTCTTCTTCTTCTTCTTCAGCATGTGTCCTTTTCCCCTGTCTACTTTGTCAGGCATGTCAGCAGATCTGTTATCTTATGGTTGTATATGCCGGAGAGTGAGTACACACCTCCCGGCATAGTCTTCAGTCGTTCATTTTTCCTTGCTTGCGCTGCCTCCCAGAGCACACAGCTAATTTAGCTGGTGTCCTCTGGTGGCGATTTTATTTGTGGATCTTCTGCGCTTCTTCACTGCTTCAGGAACACTGTGTTCCTCTTTTGCCTTCCAGTTTTGCATTCCAGTTGTTTCTTAATGTGAAATAAAAAGGTGTATTTTGCCTTTTTAGCACTGCTGTATTGGAGCTCACAAGCTTTTATTTATTCCAGAAGGTTCACTTGTGTGTTGCACCATTTGTTTTTCATGATTATTCATCAAACATTATGACACATTGCTGGGTGTTTTCTTTCACCTGTAGTGTGTTCATACTGTACCAAGCACTTCATTTCAACTTTGTCTCTGCAATGGTTTTGCTAAAGCATTTATTGAACTTCACTCTTGAAACCTTTTTTGTTCTCCTGTATTAAAGGATTTTGTTAACATAGAATATTTGACTACAGTTTTCTCAGTTGCCTCAGGATCTCTGCTTTGGAATTAGCAGTTTATTGTCAAATATGTCTGAAATTCAAATGTAGTGCAGTTCCATATTGTTTTCCATTGCTTCTTCACCATACACTTTTATGTTTAATTTGTTGAAAATTGTCAGAGAAATTCAGTTATTATTTCATAAAATATATGAGGGTTCTGTTGTTGATTTGAGATAATGAAAAAAATTTAAATTTTTAAATATTTTGTCTCTGACATAGAAAAAAAATTATATAAAATGCTAGGTATGCATTTATCATGGGAGATATTCCAAAGGGAGAGGCAATCCTTAGAAAGCACAGCCTGCCATTGATTCATGGCTATTGAATATAACAGTAGATGAGGCATTAAAAACTGAATGAAAAGTTTTCTAAGATTTCAAACTTGATAAACGTATGAAAATGTAAATGGTTGTGATTGGAGAGCTTCATTTTACCAGGATTACAAGGTATGAATATGAATTTGGCATTTAAGAGGAATAATCCACAAGTGATAGGGATAGAAGATTCACTATCATATAATCAATTGTAATAAAGTCTACAGATCTTTAATTTTTATCTAGTCTAAAGTACATGCCCATTCCAGCCATTCAGAAAGTCAGGTGGCAGTTCCTTCGATGGAGTGGTAATAGGAATTGGTGAGGTTTAAAACTTGCTTCAGGGATGTAGCCTTGACTTGAATCTACAAATATGTCAGTTCAGACTGTACATTCTGGAATACTTGTCTTGCTTGTAATCAAGGCAGTTTTCACTTAATATGCAGTTAAGTTTTAACTGTTTATTTATTAAGCCATTCAAAGTAGCTGTTTCCCTCCCCTTCCATGGATTGCATCATTGGGTTTGTTACAGTTTACTATTCTCTGAAACTAGATGTCAAGAATAAAACCTTGTAAACTATTCCATTTGAGGTCAGCAAGATTCAAATGCAACATAGGTGAAAGCATGCTGGTATGAAATTCAGATGCTTTCAGGAGTCATGAAGTTTTCAGGTTTGAAAGTCAGAAGCTTTCTAGTTTAGAAATCTCTGTCAATGCAGTAGTACTCTATTAGTTGTGTTGGTATGTTTTTTGATGACTTGGTCTCCAGTTGCTTTTAGGCTTATGATCCAAATATGGGCTTTGTACCATTTTCCAATATGCAGATGTACTAATCTTTAATGTGAAATTGTATTTCATCTCATTCACAAATGTTAATTGTACTTCATCTATGTGTGAACTTGCACTTTGTAAACTTTGTACTTTACCTCTGCTATAGAGGTTCAGAGTTACTGCTGACAATGTCCTGTTCTGTTAATCTTTCTCTGTAATCTAACACTTTCTGAAAGTATCACAGACCATGGTGCCAGTTCTTGCTTTCAGTCTGAAGTGTTTGATACCATCTTACACTGACACTCAAAATGTGCAACTGTTCATCACTTGTGCAAAGTGAGGTCCAGAGTTTTTGCTGACAGTGTCCTGTTGTGCTAATCTTTCAATGTGGCCCACTGCTTTTTCAATGTACTTGAGACCATGGCATTTGATTTTGCCATTTGGTCTTCACTGTAACTCTGGGTGTTTGTGACAAGATCAAAACATGCGCTCAGCTTTGCTTGGTTATGTATATTCTGTATAGTCTGTCAGGTCGTGGTAGGTCCTCCCAGTAGCTGGCCTGGGCAGGTGACCATGTGTGTACTACGACACTCCTTCTCCACTGTCCTCCTTCTAAGGCCAGACTCAGTAGTGTGCATTGTGCTTGTGCTTGTGGGTTCTATGTTAGAGTGTCCATCATGGTGATGTGTAGGACCAGGGATGTAGACTAGTGACAGGTCTGTTCTGGTAAATGGCGGCAGCGGTGGGATGATCTGGTTTTAAGCATGCTGCATGTTGTACTCATTATAAAATCACTAACCCAGTTTCTGTATTCACTTAGAACTTAGATTATGCACCTTATAATTGATACTAATCACTCATTTGTATGACTCTTTAACTCAAGCACTGTTAGATCAAATATATATTTTTTAAGCTCGGCTTACTTCAGTTATTTTTCTGTGTCCATCTATGTTGAAAGCATATCATTAACTGATGCAGAACAATGATATTTCTGGCAGAAATCTTCTTGTCATCATAAATGAATAAATTATGGATTAAGTAGAGTTTTGAATTTCCTCATGAACATTACATCTCTTAACAAAGCCTGTTTAGATTTTCCTATTGAGCCACTTTTTGTTAATCTCTCTGGTCCATTTAATTACATAACTTACATGTAAATGGTGCATCCAGTACTGTGCAACAGGTGAAATATTTCAGTATGAAATTGTAAAATGTTTCACCCTCTCTTTCAGTTTATAATTAAATTTCCTCTTACTTTTCATCAGAAGTGAGCTTTTATTTTAAAAAGGAACACCTGATATCTGCACAGAATAAATCATAAAAATAACTTTTCTATGTATGTAATTTCAGTGAAGGTTTATTTACATTAGAAAGTACTCACATGGACCCAGAACAGTTCAGCTATTATCAAAACACATTTATATTATTATTGGGTTAAAATAATGAAGTCTAAAATGTCTGGCTTCAAAAAACAGGTTATAACCTTCCCATTGCTATAATCCATTATTTAAAGAAAGTCAATTAATAAATAATTGTCTGTATTTAAAAAAAGTAACAAATTTTAACCTTAAATGTAGACATTCTCAATTAAACTACATCTATACTATAATCTAACTTTTAGTAACTGATTCATGATAAATCAGGAAACAACTCCTATATGTTGCAGAAATTCTCCGATGTTCTTGACCCATATTCATTTGTTTGCTGTATTTTTTATTAACCTTTCCTCAGTTACCTGCAATTTGAATTATATCAGTTGGTATTTACATTGATATTTTTGCTTTTATATGGCTTGCTATGTATTAAATATTATTAGCATTTATATTCACCCTTAATATCAATATAATTTGTTTGTAACCTCCACTGTTCCTGAACAATAAGCTTGTCATGATCAGTGACAATTAAAACAATGAAATATTCTTATCAATATATTTACCAATGGCCAAACTCCAACTGTTTTGGAAATTATGTAATATGTTTATTCTGCCACCAGGGGAAAGAAATATGCAAGACTTGTTCTTATATTCAAACAATGGGTAAAAAGAGGTGACAAAGCAAATAAGTATGTTGTAAAATTTGAAACTTAAATTTTTAATTTAATTACAAAATAAATTCGAGCATTAATATTATCTTAATACTGTCCTAAGGATCAGATGCTGTGTCCTTAGCAGAAAATCATTATTTTGGCATTTAAGTTGTTGCTAACAATATCTGTTTGTTAAATGAATTTGTTTTAAAGTGCTGTGAAAATCTTTGGTTAGTTGTCTGGTATTATATTGTCTGTGTATTTGTAATTTGTGTATTTGTTATATTTTGTTGCTATCTGTTGTATATTCTTTTGTAGACTTTGAATGGTTGAATCTAATCTTTAATACTGCTTGCTAATAAAAGAGTGATGTATCTTATTTTTTTACCTGATGATCAAGACATTATTGCATCACATTGTGATAAATATTGAACTGACATCTATGGAGTTTACATAATATAAAACAGCTGTTACTTTTAGGACAGTTTAGATGTGTTGATGAATCAATTCAGCATTCTCATAGAAAATCTGGGTTCCTGTGACCTACTTTTAAGAAGACAAAAGCCAAAGACATGTTTTCTTAATTATTAAAAAACACATCATATCACACCATAAGAGTGTTTATGTACCTGTGGTGAAAACAGGTGACTGTGGCCTAATTTTAAGAAGATGAAAGCCAACTTGAAAGATATGTTCATCTCAATCATATAACACACCATATGAGTATTTAAGTTCTTATTGTAAAAACAGGTGACTGTGACAATTTTAAGAAGAAGAAGGCCAAAGACATGTTTTCCTTAATTGATAAACCCACCATCAGAATATTCGTGTCCCTTTTGTAAAAACAGGTGACTGTACATGACCTAATTTTATGAAGGTTTAAGTCCAAGACATGATTTTTTTTAAGTATCAAAAACTCCAGATTATTACTTGTGATTATTCATGTAGTAAAAAAACAGTACACATTATTTCCAGAAGCAACATTTTGGCAGATTTAAAGCATAAAAATATCAACATTTATTAACATTTTAGTTCTCTTGACTTTGTATATCTGCTATTCTATAACCCAGTGCATCATTGCAGATATTATTATGATTTTTCAGTACAAACATCACATACATTTTGCCATTGATATTTTATCATATTTTCCTGCCCATTTAAACAGTATTCAGTTTAAATACCTTGTTCCTTGAAAAGGTTGGATAATTAAAGCCCAACTGTACATATATACTTGTATCATGGTTAAGTTCTGAATAGCCCTATCCAGCTGACAGTCCATGTGGCTTAAACCTTGGAAAGAAATTATATTAATATGTGTTTTATGAAGCCATTAAATTAAGATAATGATTGGCTCTGGATTGAATTTCTTTCAATGTTATGTTCACTCCAACAATGCAGATAAAAAAAAGTCATAGAATGGCTGAAACTTAAGATGGTAATAATTATACATGTTGTTGTGCCATATTTTAGTCCAGTGTGAAAAGTTATTGGTGCATGTTGATCTATCTGTGTGAATAATGCATGTAAAGTAAGATGGGTAAGCATTCAAGCATGGATGCAAAGCATGAAAACTAACCTATTTTTTCCATGACTATTTTTAAGTTTGTCTTAATAGACAAATCTCTAATTATTTTATTAATGCACATGATGAATCTGATAGTGGTTAATTATAATAGGAGTATTGAGTGATACTGCACTAATTTATAATTGTAATGACAGATATGTACTTAAGTAGATGAGATTAATTATTTAAGATTAAATTTTGTCAAGTTATACATATACAGGAATTTAAGAGACTCAATATTTGAATGATATGTGTAACTGGGATATCATTATCTAATTCCCTCAGTTAATTTATTTCATATAGATCAGTAAAAGATTAATTAATATTTTATTCTATATTAAAATTAAATTTTGTTACATGACAATTCTTTCATATAACAAAACGTAAGTCACATTTCTTTTGCCTTTTTGGAATACAGACAACAAGAAGAAGGAATAATTCATGTGAAGCAAGGCGATTTTTTGTATTTTCTTTTTGTAGAAATGCGAGAAGCTCCTTATTGGTCCAATTATTCACGACCTCGTCTGCTAATTCATACTATATGCAATAGCAAATATTTTGACCTTGCTATTGCTGGAGTCATAGGTCTCAATGTCATCACTATGGCGCTAGAGTTCTACATGATGCCACAGGTTGGTAAATTAAAATATCTCCACCAGGGGTCTCTGCTACACTTTAATTCACTGATAACCAGTCTGCTGTCTGTTTCACTACCCCTGTCCACTAGTATTTTGTACAAGGCAAATTAGCCCAAAACATAATTCTAAAAGACTGAAAAGAACTTGGTAATTTTGAAAAGATGAATTTAGCCAATATTTTTGGAGATGTATAACTGAAGCCATTAAAACAATGAAACCCGGAGTATGGGCAATGACTTTACGAAACATCTGTCATGGTCTCTGTGCAGTAAATAGGTGCTGCTTCGTAAAATGTATGGTTCAGAGACAGCATTTTCTGAGGATGTCATGAAAGACCTGGTCACAATCACAAGACAACTAGTAGTGAGGAAAAGTGCCCTGCACATTTGAATTTTCTATAATTCTTATTTTACTCGTTACTGATAAGTTAATTTAGTCTGACAAACCAGGTAGACCAGTGAGAAACATGGTGAACATTATGTGGACAGGTGTGCTGGAATAGAGTGCCATATAAGGAGTATGTACTTTATATGACCTGGTCATGACTGATCATCCTCCATTGTTGCTACCTTGCACGTATGGTCTTAACAGGACGGTATATTCCGTTTTGATATCACCTAACAGCATAAACATTTTTGAAATGCCACAACTGCATCTTTGTAACAGTTGAATACTGTTAAGTTCTCATATGCTCTCCCTGAAAAAGTAATCATTGTAACAAATCAGTTATGTGCACAGGGTTTCTGGTCTACTTCATGGTGTAAAAATGAAATCATTGTTGCAGCCTTTCACCAGTTGGTCTCAGTATTAGAAGAAGGAGTGATATTCATGATATTTGATTTGCTGTATGTAATTTTGAAGTGCACATTGTTGCTTCAAATCCTGGTTTTAGTTTTATGTTCAGTTTATTCATTGCACAAGTTCCTGCAAGCAATTGTCAAACTTTAACAGGGGTAAATATCAGCATGTGCAGAGACTGCAAGTGGGGACTAGTACTGTTTTTTATAATATATTATTTGAATATATGTAATTTGACATTGCAGGAATACCCATATGTATAAATTACACTGCTGTGTGAATTTCCTTTGTGAAAAATTTTGTATTATAGGGCATATTTATTACAATTCAGTCAGATTGGTGTCACCATAGGGCACATGCTAAAACTAATATATGATTTTAAAAATGTTCAACTAAATATAGGAAAGCAGATCTAATGTCATAGGATTCCATAAGTAAAGGTGCCTCCCATACATGCAGGTTTTTGTCTGTGCAGTACCTGCGTGGCATCTTTCCATATGTGCAGGTCTCGAATGTGGATAATCAAATTCATGCAGCTAATGCATTTGGTATTAATAATATAATTTTTAATTTTTATTTTTTTTTTAAATTCAGTAATCAGTTGATCACATCTGTAATGTTTATTCTATGGAGACAAAGTTCAGGGCTGAAGAGGATCAAATTATATCTCACCTATTGGGCTTATGTGGTAGCCATCTTCTGCAAAGACATTTTCTGCTCGGACTTAACCGGTGCCAGTACCTCTTTCATCTTTTCCTGAGACAAGGGCGCATAATTGATATTCCACAGAAAGCATCCACATGCGGGCCCTGTATTGTACCTGTGTGGCTACCTGCAAGTATATAAATGGGATAATGATAATACATTAATTGGGTTTTACCTGCACAGGGTGACACATGTATTGGATGGCACCCTTATGCACATGGTCGCCTCTGCTATGAAGAGGCTTGATAAACTGCTAGTAAGAAGAGAGCATTCATGGTGATGTTTTATGGTAAAGTAAATGTTATGACTTTTACAGCAACTTGGGTTTGCTTTGAAGATCTTCAACTACTTCTTCACTTCCGTATTCATCTTGGAGGCTGCGGTTAAAATAGTAGCACTAGGAACATTAAGATATTTCCAAGACAGGTAAGCATCATCGTAAAAATATTTGTGTAATTTCAAAGGTACAGTATTAGAGATGAGGATAGAACATACAGGTATTTGTACAGATATTGTAGTCAAAATGCTTGTAAGAGCTATTCACTGAATCACTATGACTTTTCCAAACATATTTTTTTTGTAATTACTAAGTCTTTTTAAAAGTTCTTTGAAGAAATTTGATCTTGCTCCAGTATTTGGCAGATATTTGACATGATGGAAATATTGAAATTGATTCCACATGTTCAATCAAATAAGGCCAAAAAACATAAAATTATGGTTCTCAGGCACCCTCCTTGTCATAAAAAGTTTTATTTTGATTTTCAATAGAAACTTACCATTTTTGTGCTCCAGCCACTCAGACATGTCTTTCAAGAAGACAAAATAATACAATTTCGAAAAGATTTCCTTTGTAATGTAGTGCTTTAACCTGTTTAGCAATAAAAAAATTTTGTTATTATCATGCTTTTCCCTGATCATATCACATTTTTATCAACACATACAAAAAAGGTAAAAAAAAAGCAATTGCCTGCCTGCATTGATTTCTGGGAATAAAATTCCTGAGAACCAAACCTAATTTTTTTTTTCTTTTGTTTTTAAAGTCTAAATTTTATTATTTGTTCTTATTGAAATGGTCTGTCTTTGTATCATTGAACCTGATTAATTTTATTATGCAAAAGGTTTTAGAAGTACTTGAGTAGTCAAGCACACTATTGTCTCACTCCAAGAAAACAATTCATTTGAGGTACAACCCCAGAAATATTTCCAGTTCTTGCATCTTGAACTGTTTGTAGAAATTTGACAGGATTTGTATGCTTGTAAATTTCCCTAAACTTGCTCCCTGCTGTGTTTTGTTATTTTAGTAACAGTTAGCAGGCTTTATACGTATTCATAACAGAAGCATAACATTTCAGGTATGCAAAGAGATTGAGTATCATTCATCAAATCATGAAATAAAGCAAATTTTCAGTTACTGTATATTGAATGATTTAATAAATAATTTCATGTTTAATTCAGTACCACTTGTGTTCATGCAAAGCTTCATATAAACACAAACTGTCATGCTCATATATAAATATAGAAGATACAGCAAGTGTAGTACATTGTTGTTACGTTTTTCAGATGGAACCAGTTGGACATGGCCATCATATTCCTGTCTGTGATTGGTATCTTTCTTGAGGAGATGAGGTCTGGCTTTATACCTATAAATCCAACCATTATCAGAGTCATGAGGGTGCTCCGTATTGCCAGAGGTGAGGCACAGAATGTTGAAAAACTAGTTACCATATTCTAAATAATAAGAGCTCCGGCTGCTTACTTTTTGAGAATGTGATGCTTTTCCCTAAAGAATTCTTCCACCCCTTCTCTGGAGCCCAACCTTGTTGAATTGCTGACAGACTTGAATGATTCACCATCCCAGTGATGTCCTGCAAGATCTGTCACCAAACGATGTCATTTGTACAAAAATATGACTGATATGATTATTTATTATCAAATATGATTATCAAGGACTGCAAATATCAGGAGGTACAGTAATCTCTACTTATTAGCAATTGGTGTAATAGAAATTTTCTTTTATTTGCAATAAAACCTGAAATTTCAAAACCATTTTATCTTTGACATCTATAATAATCTTCTTACTATAGCAATTTGGATAGGTTCAATTTTCGACTATTAGCAATACTGAAAAAATGCCTGAAGTATAGTTCACATACCTGATATTTGCAAACAAAATGGGTGTAGCCATTGAAATTTCATTCCAAAGCAAACTATTTCACTTGTTTATGTATGGTTACACTTATTACATAGGTTTCTTGACAAGGGTGTAACATTGAGATATGTTTACAGTTGTATTTTTAGAGAGACATCTGACTAATACAGCTCCAAAATTAAGATTTTCAACTTGTTCTATTGTTTTTTATGCTTATTTGTCAGTGTTTATTTGAAAATGAAACATTTTATGGCTGCATAATTTCAGTTTTCCTTAAAATTCGCTCATTGCCACCATTTTGATATTCACTTAATAGAAATCTCTGTTTTATTTGCAGTTTTGACCCTGACAAATAGAAGTTGCTATTAAGCGGAATCCACTGTATTTCTAAGAGCTCACTTGGTAGTATGTGGTATTTTTAGCTCACAGCTGACTAAGTCAGATAGCAGCACACACAGTGGTAGTTTATGTGATTGGTTGGTTGTTTGCAGTGCTGAAGCTGCTGAAGATGGCTAAGGGAATCCGTGCTCTGTTAGACACTGTAGTACAAGCGCTGCCACAAGTTGGGAACTTGGGCCTTCTCTTCTTCTTACTGTTCTTCATCTTCGCTGCGCTAGGAGTGGAGCTGTTTGGACGGTTAGGTAGGTCGATCTTCTCACTTTCCCGGTGGAAACTGTCACTTTCATAATATTAGCTTGAAATCACAGATAAGTGTAAGAAGTTGGGACTTGTGTAAAGTGAATAATGAAACCTCGTAGAGGATATCTAGATTTAAGTGTGTTAAATAATATTTTGTGATTAGAGAAAATATCATTATGCATTGTTTGATATCGTAATGTGCTAAATTATTCAAGAACTAAATCAATATAGTCTGCCTGTTTTAAATATTAACATACAACTATATATACAAATTACTTCAAATTATGTTTCTAAAATTTTCCATTCTCAGAATTAGTTGAATCTTACTAAAATTTGCTAATGTTACATCAGTTATCCCATATTTAAACATTGTTCAAACCATATGATAATATTTTTTGATAAAAAGGTTATTGGGCATGAGGAATAATTGTATATTCTTTTTCATTTCGAAGTAAAGTACGTAAAACCTTTGATCTTTTTGTTTGCATCATGACACAGAAAACACCAACTCCTCAACCCAGCTACTGTACCATAATATTGAGGCATGTTCACAACATCATTGCATAAAAATTTGATTTGTTCCTTACTGAATCAGATTATGTGTCATTTTACCCTCTTGATCTCTAACTTCACAATATATTGATGCATCATCAAATTATGTGTACATGTAACCTTCTGGTATGTGACCTCACAATATTGATGTGTCATCAGATTATGTGTACATGTAACCCTCTGGTTTATGACTTCACATTATTGTGTCTTCAAAACATATGTAATCAAAATATATGTACATGTAACACTCTGGTGTGTGACCTCACAATATTGATGTGACACAAAGATATTGCTCCCATTTGCCCTGGTTTATAATTTCACTATATTGATGTGTCATTAAATTATGTGTACATCTAGTGCACACCTTCAGTGATGGGAATATGACTCTTAATGCAATTTTCCATGCAATTCTCTGTGAAAATATGTGACTCTTGAGGAGCACCTGTCTGTGCTACACTCCATAAGCAGTGGTTCACTATGCTCAACTATTGGCTACACTACCCGCTGCAGTAAACCACAGTTGCCGGTCAGGTTTGGCCACCAGGTGGTGTTTTCTCTGTGGAATTCCCTATGCATAATATTTAACCAATCACATTGCAGGTATCACCAGCACAATCAGATGTTCTTTGAGGTACAGGTCACTTTGCACTGTAGTCAAAAGCGCTTGGTAGCACAGACTTTTTCCAACCCCTGTTGGAATACATACAATGCAATCGTCATCTTTCAACAGTCTCTATATTGACTTGCTGGTGTGGCCTGAGGTCAGTTATCCCCACTCTCTGCATATTTCCTTTCATGCAGTGCTGCATGAGCTTGCTACTGGCCCAGCCACGTTTGTTTACACGCTAAGCCAATCAGATTTTTTCTACCAGCTCTGCAGATTTGTTTGAACACAGAGCCATGCAATCAGATTTTAGTTTATCCAGCGCAAACTGACAGGGTATTTGGCACCTTGCCAAACCTGAAGAATCCTGGCATTTCTCACATGTGTGAGTGAAAGGTCACCAGGAGGTCACACGCAATGTTCAGAGCATACAATCTTTGCCAGTGTAAGATTTTATCAAGCTCTCTTGCTATATGTTTACACAAGTACTCTTTTCCTTCAAGACCCACTTTTCTGGGTAATACGTACCAAATTTGTAAACCAGATGTAGACATCAGAAGCAGTTTCTTTGTAGATGACAGATAAATCTGTACCCAGATATCCATGTCACCACAAAATTTAACAATATCCATCAGCTTAATTAAAGTTCATCAAAATCCATCCTTAATCTTTTGAGAAATACATACAAATTAACAGACAGACTGAAAAACTTACAGGAAATGGTTAAAACATAAACTCAAGGGGATATTCAAATTTTAATCACCACTGTTGCACAGGATATTTTCCAGCATAAGCATGGTATTTTGTTGTATGCACAGAATGTTCAAAATCACATCCATGTGAAGGGCTGGGACCACACGCTCACTTCCAGAACTTTGGCATGGCCTTCCTCACACTCTTCAGGGTTGCCACGGGAGACAACTGGAATGGTATCATGAAGGTAAAAGTAACATGTTAGAATGAGATTTGGGTTCAGATATAATGGAGGTAATATGGAATTTTACTGTTAAGGTAAAAATATCATGTTACAAATTGACAGGGGCACAGTTTAGTTATAGGATGTAGAGAATTTTTAAATAAATTTGCTGGGATGTATTTGTTGGTTTATTTTAAATATATTATATTGTATCACTTATGTCAAGATCTATATAGAAGTTACAAAAATGTATGATAAAAGGAAAAAAATACTAGATGTTTAAGTGTTGAATGTTTTGCTAAATAAATCTATCCTTTATCTAGTTAAGCATGGAATTCTGTATCTCCTGTTTAGTTTCACTCAGCATTGCACACCTTCCTTGGATATTGGGGTCATTCTAGCTGTTTCATCACTTTTAGTTAAAATCATTAAAGAAAAGTGTTTAATGAATACTGGTGGATATTATAGTTCATTCTCTGGCATCATATTCCAGTGTAACATATTTAACATATCAAATATAGTTAAACATATATTTCTGGAAATAAATTTATGTTCTGAAAGATTTCAGCACTTTGAGGCATGATTTTTCTGAATATTCCTAAAAATAATAAATTTGCTTTTATCTAGGAATGTCTAACAAATCGAGCCTCCTTGGTTGTGAGGCCCATCAGTGTCCACTTCTGGACTAATATGCAGGGACTTGCACAGTGCAAGAAGATTTGATCCTGTGAACAACTTATTTCAAGTTTACCCTGACCTAACGTCAGAAATTATTCTAGTAAGAATGATCTGTCCATCAGGGACTACAATAAATCAATTTTACATGTTTTATTTCACAGTATATACCGAGAGAGGACTGTGACAGCTCCGATGGCTGTACCAAAAACTGCTGCGTCAGCCTCATCTTGGCTCATGGACTACAAAAATAAAGTACAGTAGAAAGTCGAATATCCGAACACAATTTATCCATAAAATTGTTCATCCGAAATAAATAACGGAGAACCGAAATTTTAACCATTTATCCGAAATCTGAACAATGACAAAAAATATCAAATTAAAATGGTATAAAAGATTGTCTGATTCAAAACAAAAGTAGCAACTTAAGCGGTAATACATATTGCCGACTGATTAATGTCGAGCGTAGGCAGTAGGTGAAAACACCGCCACGCCGCCGGGGTCGTCCTCGCTTTAATCAGAATGCCCAGGCCAGGGTAATTAACCTATACAAACAAAATGTTACAACAGATCATAACTGAGTAGTCGACCGCAGGTTGTAGGTGTGATAAACTCAGCCTCGCCGATCTGTGTAGTCATCAGCTCAGCTTGATCAGGGTGGCTTTAAAGGATAGCTTTGATCTTCGTTCCGGTAGTCGCCCAGGCCTTGAGTAAAACGGTGAGCATTAGTTGAATTTATATGCGCCTCCGTTATTTACTCACAAAGTCTATTGGCCAGATTATTTCTACTCAATATATGGGAATTTTGATTAACTAGAATAGCTGCTTACGACTGCAGTCGAGGAAGTCTGAGCTTTTTATAAACCATGCTACGAAGCTGATTAAACTATTGTGATAGTGAATGTCAGCACGATTTACTGCTCATCCTGCTTATTCTCCATATGAATTTTTACCTACTGTTCACTCTCACTCGTCAATGGAGTCAGGTAAGCGCCATATCCTGTCAGTTGATGACAAACTGTCGATATTGTAACACTTGACGCGGGTACCAAGCCAGCTGACCTTGCCAGAGAATTCAATGTCGAAAGATCTATGATCAGTGACATTTACATTTCGTTTCATTTTTTTGAAATAAAAATGTGTACATAAACTTGTTAACTTGTACATTCAACCGATCCTCTTGCTTGCCATTTCAATAAAAATACAGTAAATGTTTAAAGGTTCCTGTGGTTAACCTATCTGCCTAGAGATGGCAGCACTTTCGAGGTCATGGCAGGTTATTCTAGTTATCATGGCAGCCATGCGTGACATGATGTAGTTACGATACTGATTGTTTCCAGCCAGAGCTGTTCAGCAATAATTATATTTTTATATAATAATGTGTTCTATATGGTGAATTTATTAAATCAATCGAAAATGTTATAATATATTGTCACACGTTTATCAGGGGCCAGCTTCATCAATTTGGGTCAGTCAGTATCTGGTAATGTCCCGAACTCGGCGGTAGACCTAATCACGTTGATTCATAGAGCAAATTCATGCCAAATCATTCATCTGAACGATCGTTCACCTGAACAAAAAGCTTGTCCCCCGAGGCTTTCGGATAAACGACACTCTATACATGTTTGATTTCACAGGATACGCTGAAAGAGGACTGTGACAGCCTGATGACTGCATGCACGAAGAACTGCCGCATCAGCCTCATCTTGGCTCAAGGACTACAGTAAATAAAGTATACATGTTTGATTTCACAGGATACGCTGAGAGAGGACTGTGACAGCTCTGATGACTGCACTAAGAACTGCTGCGTCAGCCTCATCTTGGCTCCGGTGTTCTTCGTGGTTTTTGTGTTGATGGCTCAGTTCGTCCTGGTTAACGTTGTAGTGGCCGTGCTTATGAAACATCTAGAGGTTAGTCTAACTGGCATTTTCCTCTTTTTTACTCAGTTATTTTGCCTAATTTCCTTTATATTTACATCAGTCATAAAATATGACACATCATGTTGAAATTATGCAACAGGGACCAACCTAGTTGCTAAAACACTGGACTTGTCAGTCCTTGAATTTGAAATGCTAAAAACCTCAGTAGAAACTCAAAAGCTTACTCTAATGCACTACAGTTACAAAATCTGAAATCAGAAGATGACCTACTGTTCTTATCATAAAGTTTTCCTCATCCTTATTCAGTTAGTGCATCTACATTGTGAGCTATATGTCAATAACTAGAAATCTGCATTCTGAGGAATGCAAGCCTCCACCATGTGGGCAGTCCTAAATGTGGGATGCTCCAAAAAAAGTGTTTGCATTCTCTTATTCAGCCCATACTCCCAGATTCATTCATGCAGAAGTCCCCCCCCAACCTGTGTTAGCATTCACCTGTTTGGCCCATATTGCCAGGTTTATTCATGCATTAGGGAATGAGCATTTTTGAATATTCCTGGAAGTCTTACCTTGACACAGATCTTGAGGTGGATCAACACCAAAATCTAATAGGTTCTTCCTTGGCCCATTCTTGAAATGCCCTGAAATTTCATGGGAATTTGATGAATGCAGGAGTTATGTTGTGAACAAAAACACGAACAAACACACACACATGAATTGGAAGGAACACAACCTCCTTGTGGAGACAAAAATAACATTGAAATCGATTTGTGCCAGTGAACTGTATTATTGGAGTCAAAAGGCACACATTTTTTGCATTTTACATATTATTTACTGTTTCCTAATACCTTGTCTAACTAGTTTTGGAAATACTTCTCAGCTGTATTTGAAAGTTCAAAAGTAAGTTGCTGTTGAAAACTTACACTTAACATTAATGGACAAAATTACGGCAAAATACACTTTATAGAATTTTTGTTACAGTTAATCTAAATATTATTCACAGTTAATTTACATATCTATATAACTGCATTATTTGTCTTTCCCAAAATACCAGACCAGTTTACAGATGTGCATATTTAGCTGAATCTATTTAGCAACAGAAGAGAGTTCATCTTAGAAAGTTCAAATAAACATTTTAACATGTTTAACCAAGTTTTCAACAAAGTTTGCATTTGTATTCACTCATTATTTTTTGAGTTACATGTACACATACATCTGTATAACAATTCCACATTTATAACACTATTATTAACAGGGGAAGTCACTTATATAGTTGGCTTTCATTTTGGTGAACATGCAAATCATACTTTACAAGCATATGGTGACTTGAATTTAAATACAGGGAGAGATTTCCCGCAGGATAAGAGATAGAATGGTAAGTCACAGGTTTACATTTTCAGAGAGTCTTATACATACATACATGCATGCAACCTGAGCACACACAATTTTATTTATTGAATTAGATTTCCATGGAACACACATACATGGGAAATATTTTTTTTTTTATTTAGGCCTAAGTTGGTTTGATCTGATTTCTACTATGATATAATCCTTTGTAAAATTGTAAACATTGTATAAAAATAAGATGTTTATATAAAGCAGTAAATCTGAATTTCAAAGTTTGAGCTAACTGATAGTGAATTTTCACTCATATATATATTATATATATATATATATATATATATATATATATATATATATATATTTATATATATATATATATATATATATATATATATATATATATATATATATATGCACACACACTCAAATGAAATCATAAATAGCATGATTTGAATAAGAAATAAAACCTTTTGACCAGTTCAAATTCCCTTGTACTAAATATATTTGTTTAGAAAAAAATTTTAATTTGAGCTGTTAACGTATACCCATCAGTAGTATTGACTCTGATTCAGTCTTGTATACAGTACTAGTTTGATTTCTTTTTAACTGGGGTAATTTCAAAGACCTACAAGAATACATTCAGTCAAGTTCAGTTATGTCTATCATGGTAATGTATTGTGCATGGACTTTCATATAATGACACTGGGAGAAGGTTTAATTTACTCACAATGGAAACTTGGGATTAGTATAAAGCATGTTGCCTGCATTCAGGTACATTTATAAACACTTTTCAGAGCATCTCCTTCTTAGGATCTTTAAAAGTTTAATGAAAAAAACTAAATTAACAGTTAATCTATAAAGTCATATATTCAATTTGTTGTTTAATATTTAGACAGTATATAGACATATACAAGAAAGATAATCCCCATTACCAGATTTTAACAAGTTTGGTAGTGGGGAAAAATATATCTGTCTGTACATACATGTGTAACATGTATATATCTCTCTCCAAATCATTATGAAATAAAAAAGTAATTTTGCATCATTTTCAGAAAATAGAGAAAATGGTTAATGAATGAAGAAGGAATCAGTTAATGTGAATGCTTACAATAAATTTCTCAACAGAGTTACTATGCATAACATATATAATTGTATTACAAATGATCATTACATTTATCAATATGTTACTGCCTTTAGAAGAAGGTAAAACATGAATAAGTCTTATAAACATCTGGAAAGATTCAAAATCAATGTTTTTTTTTCAGAAAATCCATCTGGCTCTTCACAGCATACACAATAATTCATTCTGCCTGTTTTACCCCCTGTTCACCCCCATTGCCACCTCCAACCCCCACCCCAATGATTACATTTATCAATATTTTATTGCCTTTAGAAGAAGATGTAACATGAATAAGTCTTATAAACATCTGGAAATATTTAAAATCAACCACACCACCCCTATGAGATGTGGTTTCTGTAAAAATAATCTGTCATCTGCAGGATCCCTTGTGCATATGATGCCTTTCAAAGCACTGCATATATTTTTTCTTCAAATATGATACACATCTTGTTTCTACCAGTATCAGATGAATTGCCCTAGCCAGTGACCTGGACATTGATCTTCAAGGTCAAATAAGCCCAAATAAGAAAATCATCCCAAGAACGTTTGACAATGTTAATTTCCTCAAATTTGATATATGAATTGTTTCAACCAGTTGCTGAGACAAGTTTGAAACTGGTGCCTCAAACTTCAGGGTCAAATCAGCCAAAATATAGGATTGTGGACCCCCATCAATTGTGAAGCATTGTATATTCTTTTCCACAAATTCTGGAATAGGATGGGGAGGGCATATATACATTTTTGGAACTGTGAAAACAAAGCTCTACTAGGCTTTGTATTTGGAACATATCCCTTTTGATCTGTGGATTATTGTGATTATTGTGAGAAAAAAAACCAGAAAAGACAGATATAGTGTGTCATCAATATGTCAATCAAGTAAAGGTGATTCATTATTTATCTAATTTTTCTTATTCAGGAATCACATAAAGCCATGGATGATGATGCTGAACTGGAGGCAGAGATACAGAAAGAACTGGATGAAGAAAGGAATCTAGCCAGCCAGCAACAGAAGGCACTCAATGAGCCCAATACACCTGAAAAGGTAAATTCTGTGCCTTCCACAGAGGACTAGTGCTGAGTTGTCATACTATATAGTACTTTTATATTATAAATACTCAGCCCAAAAAAAACCCTTACCCCAAAAAAACCCTTACCCCAAAAAAAACCCTTACCTAGGTGCCTAGTCAAAGAGGCACATAGGGCCCAAAAAAGATTGGTTTTTCAGGCATTGCATGCATCAGTTTTGATGCCTTCAAAATTTTACTTGGATTTACTGTAGAATTTTACTAAATCTGAGCTCCAGTCATTGAAATTTATTTTTTTTTCAAGAAGTAAAATAATAAATTCAAATAGAAAAGAAAAAAATATTTCTTTTCTGATGATGTGCTTTTATCTGTTTAGCAAAATAATTCTGTTAATATCATGTTGTTACCTCATTCAATGAAATTTTTTATTAAGAAAATTGAAAAAAGTGCCTGAAACCCTAACCTTAATTTTCCCCAAGGGCGTATACTCTGATTTGCAACATACAAGGTCAGAATTATTATTTGTTAGAGGCCAGGTGCTTGATTGCTATATTTGTCTTAATTAAAGTGTATAAATGTTGTGGACTATTTGTAAATGAAGCCATGGATGGAGGTTTTGTCAGACCCTGTAAGTAGGGTCTTACATTTGTAACAGTATGTAACTATATATTTGTAACAAGATTTTATGACTTTGCTTCAGTTGGTATTATATTTCCATTTGGTATAAATGGTAGACATCCAGAAAGAATGTTTTACTGAATCAGTCTGTTGAATCTTTAGAAAACTTATTATAATGAGATCTTTTTTGTTTTTCTTTTCCCAGGAGTACAGTGTGCAAGAGTCCACCTTACAAGTTCCAGACACAGGTCACAAACCGGTCAGCAAACAGACCTCTCTCCCGCCAAATTTTACATTTAATATACGTCCACCCAGTCCAGATATACCTGACAGCAACCCGGTACCTGCAATTGAAGGTAATTGTCTTTAATGTGTCAGTTTTTGACAGTTACTGTTTTACATATATATGTTTGTTGTATGTGTGTAGAAAGGCTGATTGTCTTATTGTTTTCTTTTGAAAGACACACAACTCAAGTCTCAAGCAGGTATATCTTGACCTCCCACTTTCACTTGTATTCTATTTATAGCTGTTGTCACTTCTTGCGGTAAAAAAAGGGGCCGATTTTGGGGGGCATGTAATTATGTTTTTTCCTACCTAAAAATCTGGAAAATAGAAAAATAAACAGTCTTTTTAATCTACCCCAGATTGTGCCTTTTCAGTCTAAATTTTCAGTAAAAGTTGTGTACCATGGGAGGTTCTGCTCACCCCCATAATCTGCCCCTCTGCACCTCCTTATTCTAAAATCTTGTATCCAACCCTGATAAATAAAAGAAAAATGTCTGACAAATTGTAAGGGGGCCTGGCTTGGATGCACCCCCCCCCCCCCCCCATTCACTCATGTCGGCCGACTTGTCCCAATTTGTGGTAACACCTCAAATAGGTCAAAAGTTTAATGCTAATTGATTACTCAGTCCTGTTTCAGTACAATAAATATGTAAAAATAAAAACGAGATTTACCAAGTCAAGCCATGTCTTGCTAAAATGTTCTTCTTTTTACACCCATTGGTATTTTCATAATTTCCATAATTGACCACTTGAGCATGCCATAAAAGAGGGGTGGGTTTTTAACACCCACAGTTTTGAATCTGTTTTGAGGTCCTAACAACTTGACAGATTTGTGATGAATTGGTTTACTTCATTTAAATTTATAATCATTCTAAGTTAATATTCTTTACAATCTTGATATTTTAGTGATATTATTGTTGAAATATGCTGAGGGTGTCAGCAGACAGGACAGCTCTGCACACTGAACATGCTTGTTTATGTTACCCTGTTTTCAAGGCCAGACAGCGGTGTAAACAGTATATTGTAATGATTTTTTTTAGTAATTTTAAATAAGATTAGGTGTTTTTTTTTGTCTTCTCAAATCCAACAAATTATTCAGTATTTCAGCTTTTCTCTTGCTTAAGCTTTTGCCATAGGGGGTTTCAGGTAAAGAAAATATGAAGAGTCCAAGTTCAATTCTTATATGCTATCCAACTTTACTTGAACATCTGGCACGTTTAGTTTTTCAGGTTGCCACAATCAAACAGTTCCCCTTGTACAAGTAGGTACTGCCCTGTTCCCGCCATGATCAAATTTAACATTTCAGGAACCTGTGACATCCCATCTCTTCTATGCTCTTACTCTCAGATAACCTAGATCCATGTGCCAAGTCTGTCATCAAGAGTTTATATTTTATGCTTGAGGTTAACTCACCTATACTTTAAAAGCAGTGTTGTTATTGCGAGTTTATATGACTCAAGTCAAGCTGAAGACAGATTTTTATCAACCTGATTTTAAAGAAAGTTTTTGGATGATCCAACTTTAACACAGTGTGTTTAAATTATTTTGACATAGGAAATTCAGGCATATTAATTTAATGACCGGAATATAAGGTTAGGAAATGACCGTTTATATGCTGTTGCTTTTTTTTCTGTGATTTCTTTTATGCATTTACAGTGGAACCTGTCTGAAAGACCACCGGTCTATTAAGACCACCCTTGAGAGAACTGAAAGCATTCACAATGGTTATAACTTGCCTGTCTAATAAGACCAGCTGAGAAATAGGACCAGTTTGGAAAGTCCCACAGTTAGTCTTATCACACCAGTTTCACTGTATTTTAATATATTCAGTTTTTTTAGGAAGCTTGTCTCCCACCTCAAACATAATACATGAATGGGTCATGGACTTGGTATCTGAACTGAGGTCATCATGTAATGACGGTTGTGACTGAAGAGGATGGTCTTCTTTGTGTTACAACGTTAACTGACTCTCTTTTCTTAATTCCACAGATACCACTACTTTGTCTGAGGTTGTTTTAATAAATGCTGAATCATCAGCATGTGTGCGTGTTTGTGTGTGTACTCACTCAGTGACAAGAGCAGTTGATTACCATCAAAAGCTCAAGAACACATAACATTTGATCCTAATTTTACGTACTTTTGTCTGTTTATTTTCTTGAAATACAAGCATGTGACTTTTACAGAGAGTTTATGTCATTAACCTGTTTATTCAGAAGTTTGGTAAGAGCTGAACTTTATATGCTGCATGAATGTGAAATGTGTTCCGCAGTTAAATACTGTACAAACATTTTTTTTTTCAGATTATATGAAGAACTAATATTTCTAAAAAATGTTTGTTGAATGCATATGTTATATCATTCAGAATGTATAGTTATCATGCATAGCTTAGTTAATGCATAGCTAAGTGAGGTAAAAGATAACTCAGAAACCTTCAAGAAAAAGCATTGCTCTAGTAGGGAATATCACAATAAGAATTATTTGCAGTGATATGCAGTGATAAGCAACTGGAAAATCCGTGAAATTTGAAGATGTAGCAGTATTGGAGCACAAATTTAAAAGTCTATGCTGTGTTCCCACCAGATAGTGACTAAATTATTGAAGTGATTAACGGTGACTCACTGAACAAAATACTGTGGTTGGCTTTTTGTTCACTACAATTTAAAACTCAAAATATTTGCAAAAAAGGGAAATAATCACAAAGATAAACCATCAAGAAAAATACATCACATCTGCACAGATGAACACTAATTCATCATTGTATTGGAAGTATCCATATTAGAATATATTTTATGTTTCCCTTAGCTCCTTGTACAATTGTTAAGAATAACAGTTATGTACGTTTGTAAGTTACTGTATGGTAAATCACAAAAATTCAAAACCCCCCTGAAATGCTGAAACAGTGAAAATCATTAAGATTTAACCTCGCAGATATGAAGCCAACCAAAGTACCTCCCATCATTCCTCTGGGAATTCCTGTAGATGGCTGTCATGCAGCACCTACATGTATTCAATAATACATCAAAAACAGCGATGTGTGATGGCACAAATTTGTACCTATTTAATACGGTCCAGTCAATATTGACACATCATCTGTTAAAATTTTCAAGTTATCTAGGCTACCTTGAACTTTGCATGAGGCAAACTTTTACTTGATGACAACCTCAGAAGGGAGCAGAGATTTATATTGTTTATTTGCTTTTTCATTTTTCCAGGGTTGCAAGTGGCCCCAACTGAAATAGAAATCAAAATGGTGGAGCACAGCAGTGATACAGCCATACCTAACTGTGATCCGAGTTTTACAGAAGAGAACATGCCACTCCCTCTTAGGGTTTCAACACCAAGGCCCCCGCGCCCTGCCCCTCATCGGTTCCTACCAAGGCAAAAAGCTGTAGAGGGCAGCACAAGTACTATCGACAGTGTGCAGAGCACAAGTAGCCCTAAATCTGACTTTTCCCCTACGTGGGAGGCTAGTAAGGACTGTATGCGACATAGTGTTCCCCCTCATGTGAAAGACCGCAGGGATTCCGTTCCATGTAAATCGGAATCATATCCATTACTTCACTTGACTGGGCCTAAGTGCCCGAAATGTGTGCCCTCAAAGCCACCTGATTTACCAAGGAGTCAGTCTATTAGTTCGCTGTTAAATGCAGCAGACCCCTTGTCGTTGCAAGTGTCAAACATTCCACAGACATCCAGTGTCCCACAGTTATCGCGACGGACAGTTCAGCTGCCCCAGATTCGCCTGGGCGTCAGTGATTCCAACTTGCAAGGGGTGCCACCCAAAGGTGCTGAAACCTACAGTCCGCTCCAGGACCAGGAGGTGTTCCACAATCCAGATGCCTGGGCATCCGGTAGTGCGCTGGATGACTGGATTGAAGCTGAATGTGACCGGGAGGTAAAACAGATCACAGACAATGATATGGCTCCAGTCAGCCCGAAACCAACTCTGGGGGTAGACTTTGCATTCATGGTAGAGGCACCTCAAGAAACCTTGGACAATGTCTGCCAGGCAAGTGATTCAGGGAACAATAACAGACTTAGTAACTTGTGTGTTTTAGATCCAGACGGAGAAACGACAGTGGGAAGTACTAGCAGTGACAGAAATCCAGGAAACCTGAATAGTGGGGAATGTGAAGCAAACAGGACTACACTGGGTAAAGCGCAGATTTTAAATTCTGACCACCACATTCACAGCACAAGAACAGATCAACCTCAGTCAGACAAGGACGTGAGGAAGTGTCCTCAAGGCAGTCAGGATACCTTGGTAGTGTGTAACAAATCAGCTGGAGACGACCTCACCAACGTAGAGGAAACCACTGCTTTATGATAGTCACCCCAAACCAGTGGTGTTTACCTTGGTATATCAGTGAGTGTCGTTAGTAGTGCAATATAGAAAAGCAAGCCCCAAGACATGAGGCCAAGCACTGGGTCACACACAAAATGGAGGCTGTATGTCACAACTTTGTGTGGTTTGTCCCAAAGAATCTATGAAAGAAACCATGATTGACTGAGATTGAGTGCAGATGAGATAAAAACACTGGTGCACACAAAAGCTGTTAACCATAGATGCACTGAGGAACTGTTAATCACTTATGCACTGATGAATTCTTTACCTTAGATTCAGAGAGGAATGCTTAACCACTGGTGCACAGAGGTCTTCTTTACCTTAGGAACATAGAGGAATGCTTTTCCACAGGTGCACAGAGGAATTTTGTGTTCTTAGGTTCAGAAAGGAACGCTTAACCACAGATGCACAGAGGAATTCTAAACCTAAGGTATACTGAGAGAGAGGAATAATCACAGGTGCACAGAGGAATCCATTACCTTTGGTACATGAAGGAATATTTAACTGTGGGCTCACATAGGAAATTATAGCACAGGTGAACCTTTAATCACAGATGGGCAGAGACACTGTTTAACAGGTGCACAGAGGAACCCCAAACCATGCACAAAGGAGTCTGCACATTGTAGGAAATTGAGTCATTTGGGTAGTCTTTATGGCCTCAGGGGTACATGTCCAAGTGTGCGCTGGACAACTTGTTACGTGAAGAGACGTCAAACATGACACTTGTGGACAACGGTGGACAGGTGTGGTGGAATAAAATGCAATATACAAGTTGTGAAAACACCAAGCAGATGTATATATAAATATATATATACAAGTGACTCAGTCCTTTTAGCCATATTGCACAATGTAGTTGACACTGATCTACACCAATATTAGTAGGTATATGACACAATGACAGCTTCAGTGCCTCACATACTTAACATGAAAAGCCCACGCCTCTGTGATAGCCCGGACTGGACACGTGGCACCGCATCTTCTACCAATCCAGGGGACACACGGGCTGGGCTAGCTCATTTGTTTGGCTATTTTTAACATTTCTTTCACTATAATTCCTGCAGCTTTGTGCTTGTATACTCTTTCAGTTTATATGCAACTATGATAGTCTGTGTATACTCATTTCATATATAAATCTCATACTGTGCCCATTTTATCATGCGTCTACATCATGCACTTAGGATCTGAGGGAGTGTGATTATTATGTTCATCATGTGATGCATTTTAACCAAATGTTCAGCAAATAAAACCAATACTAACATCATCACTGCATGTAGATCAGTCATCATGACGATCCCCAGTGCATGTTTTTTTTTCAAACCTGAAATAGAATTTTTAAAATCGCTTGTAATATATGAATTACTACATGGTTTCAGAAATGGCAAAACTGAAGCCAGGGTGCCAGGATTTGTATGGCCTGCACTAGGGAACACAGTTTCTGGGCTGTCCGATTATATCTGTTGAATATATAATGGGTGCTGATGCAGAATTTACTACCAAGAGGGTGGCATCTAGGACAATCACTTGAAATGTTATGTTGACATGTCGGCCTAAATCAGAAAAAAAAGAGTGGCAGGAAACTGGTGCTGCCACCTGGCAATTTGTTAACAAACTAAACAGGTCACAGCATCTAGTCTGTACAATTTTATCAAAGTATACTAAAGTCACAAAATAGGATATTTTTTTATGTTGTTTAGGTTCAGGAGGATGTTTCTCAGGATTAATATGTCAAACAAGTTAAAGCAGAATGAGATTACCAACAGGTGTGTACTCCAGGTGTATACGTAGACTTGTACTGTGCTCTGCTGCAGTCATGTTCCTCAAGGCCAAATGTAGGTGCTGGCAAAAAAACAACAATTTTGGTGGTCATATTTAGAAATAGACTAGCTCCTCACTCATAATAGGTCAGACCCACACTTACACCGTATTTGTAGATGTGACTGCTAGTTTGGCCACGGTACACCTCAAATGTGTTTACAGTTTACCAGTGGGATAAGCAGAAAAATATTTTGTATCAGACATTATCAGCAAAGTATCGATAATAATCAAAGTGAAAATAGAGCCAGCCTCTGGTACTTTCAAAGTTTGGATACCAAAATTGCCAGTGTTTGCTTGTTGGATATATTTGGGTTAGAATATAACCCACAATGGGGAAGGTTTCCACTCATGTTGCTCTGGCTACTGTAGTGTCAGAGTTTACCTGCAGGTGGCAGAAGTGAACTGCCTCTCATATTAATACCTGCAAACTGTTGAGAAAACAAGAATGCTCACAAGAATACAGAGATGTTAAGTTTCATACAGCTACTTGCATAGCCACCTGGTCAAAAGGAGGTTAGGATAGAGTGGTGCCAAATTCCTGATATAAATATAATTATATTTGTTAATTTTTTCTATTCTCATTGTGTTTTACGTAGGAAATTTGTATTGTCTTACTGGTATGGAGCTTGTTTTTTTTTAAACTCAGGAGCGAAGACTCGTAACTTTTATCATTTTCTTTAATCTGCTTGTTCTGTCAAATATTTATGACTTATCATGTTAAACACCTGATACTGACATTACATAGGTAGGGATCATTCATAAATTTTATTCCCACCCCTGAGCAAGGGGTCATATAGTAAATTTATTACACTCTCTAACATCATTGTAGGCATGATTAGGAACCTTGTTAGGGTCTCTTTCATGATTCAAAATGGAGAAACAAAACACCTGATCAAAACTGATCATGTGACCTATAAAACATATCAAGCAAATATTCAAATAGATCAAATAACATCTCTTCAGTGGAAAGGTTAGGGAGAAAATTACATGGCATGTAGCATTTGATGTTCTTTATCAGATATCAGAATTGAGAATTCATATGTGTGTGTGTGTTTGTTGATCATTTTTGTAAAAAAATTGCCTAAAGCACAAAGAAAACATTATAAATGTGGTTTGTTTTAATACTCTTTATGTTTTATGTGTCTTAATACAACACTGATTAAAATAGTAATAGGGTAGGATTATTGGTTTTTTGTACCATTTCCCATGTCAAAATATGAAGGCAGTTCAGAAACCATCCAGTTACAAGGGGGCTTGGTCAACTTTAATAAAAGTAAATTCAGACTTTCGGCCCAGTACATATATTTTTAAAACTGTGGTTATAAAAGTTACAGGAGCTTTTTATGGGGCTAGTAGAGAAAACCTTTGATGACTGAATGATATTAATAAATGTATTTAACTTCATGATTTGATTTTTATCAAATAAATACTTTTGGTCCCAAACTTGCAGACATTTGACAGCTGGTTCAATAATAATAACTGATTGATATTGATTGCTGGGAAATATAAAAATAAATTTTCTCTTACACCCCTTTCTGCAAATTCATTATCTTATAAGAAAAATATATATAATATATTTTGCGATATTTTGAGATGGTTCTTTAATAATTGCTTTTTGTATCAAATTTGTTAGGTAGCTTCAGATCTTTCCCTAAGAGGTAAAAAAAAGGTACATTGTACAGTCCCTTTACTGTGTGTCATCGTTCTCCATGGATATAGTTGGCCTTTCATTTTCCCTGCAGAAAAGTAGGGATTGTGTGTATAGACCTCGGGTAAAATTCAGTAATTGTACCAGTTAATGATCAAAGCAGACCTTCAAATACAAAAGAAGAATTTAAACTGACCAAATATGTAAGTCTGTAGAGATGAGTTATATTTTATAAAACTTGCAAAATGTAAAACCTGCAAAACACCGACAGTTTATCACAGATTTTGATTGTAATGAGAGAGAAATTGTTTGTTACAGTTAGTAATTGATTATATTTCAGTCCAAAATCTTAATGCCGGTCCAGTTTATACAATACTTTGAGAATCAGAGGATAAATGTTTAAGTCAGTTTTATAATAAAATATAAAATTAAGATATTTCTGAATGCCTGTTTATTAAAGGTTATATTTTACAAGAAAAAGCTCTATATTTGATAGACAAATTTCAACAAACTGACATTCTTTTTACGAAAGATTTTTTGTTAAGGATTGCTGTTACAAAATTTCATGTATACAGTTGTTTTTGTACTGTTCTTTAGATTCTTGTGATTAGTCTATTGTGGCAGTGAATATCGCGTGTCCATTTACCCAGGCGTTTTATGGACACGTCACCAACATGTGTATTAGAATTATCAGTACTCGATTCACAGATATTGAAAGAACGCAGAAAGAGGGACAAGGGGTAGACCAAAAACGGTGACCACTCTGGGATGCCAGTCAAAATATGTTAGCCAATCAAGTCACTGCGAGTGATGTAGCTCCGCCCTTGCAGACACAAGTTCATTTACTGTGCCGTAAACCCAAACTGGGGTTGCTGCCAAAATATCCAGATACACAAAAAGCATTTTTTTATGTATTTGCTAGGTGCCATTTTGTATATTCAGGAACAGTTACTAGCAGTGTGGACAAAGACTTCCCTTAGCAACAGTAACTAAGGGGCGTGGATAAATCATATTTAAGAAAGGTCGGGAGGTCATATGTCATCAGCACCCCGCCGATAGGACGTACTTAACTTAAATATTGACATTTGTATCATTGTTGAAGAACCCATTATTAGCAGCACGCTGTACTCTGCATTTGCGTACACTAATTGTTGGTTTTATATTTACATTTACCTCGCCAAGGTATCGTGACATATGTGATTAACATTGCACATTTATTATGAGTATTTTTTTTTTGTTCTGTATCTGGTGCATATTTCATCATACCGTTGTTTAAGGATATTTTTCACTGATAATGAATTATTACAATGTGGTGTTTCGTTTCAAGTATTTGTTCAGTCGTTTGAACAAAATCGGATTGTTTCATAAATTATGTGTGCATTATATATGACATACTATATATAACAGTGTACTGCCAGTATATTTCCTGTTTGTGTCCTCAAATACCCAAAGACATCGACATATTTAAGATACATGTACAGCAGGGCTGTATCCCCCTCGAATCATGAATTTTAACATATAATTCTGTATATTTTGCGAAAGCAAAAAATTGTTACTCTGTAGATTATATACTAATAGAGCCCTGAAGCCTGGGCGGATCCAAATGTCGAACACTGTGTCCCCGCATTTGACGGTCATGTCTAAATATGTTGTGTGTTTGAAATAACCTCGTAGAATCCCTGGGGAAAGTAGAAATATCATAGTTAATTTAAAAGTATTACAGCAATCACCTGATTTTTTTCACTTTAATTTAGACAGCATGGTCTCCCATCTATTAATATTGAATTTTGGTCATGTATTCTGGAATATATGGTAGTAGATATTGCCCACCGAAAAAAAAACGACACCTGTCGGAGGCGATTGATACTGCGTGTTCAGGTCTCGTACCCGGACAAAAAGATGATGTTTATTAATATTCACGTTACAATAACACTAAAAGGCCTTATCTCTAATGGCTTAGTTCTTGGTGAAATCGATGGCATTTTTCTGAATTAATTTGCCATAAACCTGGAGGATGGCTGATCTGGCGCCAAAACGGCATAGGATTATTATCCAGTACGCATGCGCGTGTGAAAGGTACATCTTAAACTGATTCGTTTAGGAAGTGTTCTGTTTGGGTCCGCCACCACTTCAGTTGGCCTCCAGTTACTCTTTATAATTATCATCTTTTGCACAAGAAATGTACGCCCTTCAGTGTTACTGATGGTACCCCTCAAACTAAGAGCTTGTTTTGTTCTTTGAACATTTCTGTATCTAGTCCAAGATTGGCGTGTTCATGGAATATTGCTATGATCCTTGCATGGTCTTGTCCTCGACCTCCAGGAGGATAAAGACTGGAAAGCCAGTTAGTCCTGTTCATCATTTTGACAAATGTGATTGGTCCGCCTCTAAATATAACCGTCAGCAGCTTCCCTAGCGAGATGCTGTTATTAAATCTTAAAAAAAAAATAAAATATCTGTACCCCTAAGTGTCATGATCAGTCCGTTAACGATACAAAATGTACGCCAATGTTGGACCACTCTTTGATCACAAAGAATTCCTTGAATTAGACATCTATTGTGATGTAATATCTCCACTCAAGACAGCCTATCTCGATACCTGCTTGAATTTTTCATGCCTGACTTTGACTAATTTCTGTGTCCTCAAATATATTCTTTGAACCATAATTGACATAATATTGATCAATCTGCATGAAACGTGCGCATTCTCCACTTGCATCCTTATTTGCTTTACCTCAAGGCGCAGTTTATCGGAGCGCCATCTGGTGGACAATTGGTCAAAAATTTTAGAGGCGCCCGTGTCAAAGTTAACCACCCCCAAAAATGTTTATACATACTTTGTCCCAGTCCTTGATACCTGTGCAAGCGTTTGTTGTATACCAGTTTGCTGTAAACCACTTTGTGGTACACTAGTTTGTTCACGTAACAGGAGCAATAACAAGTGGTCATTCTGCAGTCGCTGGGCTGTGCAATTAATCTGTAACCAATCCGCTTTTCTGTATATTTCTAGAATATAGAATTCTACTATAGTGATAGTATTTGACCATAGTAACCATTTTTATACAGAATTAAAGTTTCTTTTTTAGCAATGCAAAATCGTTGTAATATAAAGGAACCCCAAAAAGTTAATTTACATAGGTATAATTTTATAACAGTTTATTAATGTTAAACTTTATAATAAAAACCATCATCGTCGTTAATGTTTGTTAAAGTGAACTCTGACAGTTAAAAAGTACCGAGAAAGAGAAGAAAGCCCTCTGGATTTAGGTTGCACGTTTATTCATTCGGTAAGACAAATTTGTTACACAAATCCCGGAGATAGTTAATAAAATTGTTTGTATAAAACATGTTTATTTAACAATTGCAATTTCACGAAAGATAAAGAATTGCCATCAGGCACGGAGTAAATTTGAAAAAAAGGGAAATCCGAGGTAGGCATATATCATTATAATTCATACTTTAAATCTGTTATATGCAGCGGGATACTGGAAAAATAGTGTTCTATTACATCTTTTATGGAATATCAGTAGTTCTGCAAAACCTGTATGTCGAGGATTTCTTAAAAGTGAAACATATTACCATATATTCAGTAAACCAAGGACTCCGCTAAGTTCGGTTAGATATAACTGTTATTTAACAGAATTTGGTAATGCCACTGTGGCCAATCTGTAATTCATCATCGGGGTGTTATGTAATTAACAGAAGGGCTAGTTTCATGATCTGTGATAATAGGGTGGCTGTTGGAACAGCCCGGTACCTTCACCCAAATATTCCTGCAACAAAGTGAACCGGGAGATACAAGCAGGTGTTGAAGTATATGATTCACATGTGTCAAATTACAATGAAAACATATCACCGATAAGGTATCTGCCGTAGTAGCCCTGTATTTACTGTGGAGTTGTTTTTGGCCTGTAGTTTCATGTGGTCATTTTGTAGATTGATACCCAGCGTTGTTGTGGCCCATGACTGACAGAGTAACGGGAACTGACGAAGTAACGGGTTCACAGGGAGCGCTGGGTACCAGTCTAGTGATTAGGTAGATGGCGCCGGTGTCTTTATTACGTTCTTAGCTAGAGCAGATTTTTCAATAACGATAGTGCTTGCTTCCTAATATTGTTTTGCTATTTTTATGTGCTGTTACACTGGTTTGTAGGAATAAATCTGTACTAAATCACTTTATTTTTTGCATGGGGTCTGTGCTGTCCGATTGATTTTTATTGGCTGCGTGTTATGTGATTTATTTGTTCTCAAAACACTACTGGTCTTATTATCTTTCATGTATCATACAACTTTATATCCAAAACTTGACAAATAGCTAGTGCATATGTATTTTGATATCGTGAATTACATAATGTTAAGTTGTGAATAAACCACAGAGCTGTTGATACGTGTTCAGGGAGGCACAGTTTTATATAAAAGAAAATAAATGCAATCATCTTCTCTTGACTTGTGTCTTTATTCTTTTATTGAGTTATTTATAAATCCCGCACAAACAACGAGAATCCACCCGGCTTAATTATTTTCTGACCAAGACCCAAGTCCATTTGCGGAGAATTCGATTTGCAAGGCCGTCACTAAAACGGAATGGAATTCCACGCCTCCTTTGAAGTAAACGAGTCTGGTGGTGCATGACCGTCACGCAGAGAGCAATAAATTTGTGATAACATTTGCCGTCAGATGGCAGTTTATTTGAGGCCTGAACTGATTTTGCACTGCTCATATTTACGGCAACCTGAGACTACCTTTTGCTCAGATTCACGGCAACATAAGGCCGTACATATTTCTCTAGGTCAGGTAGGTTTAGAAACCTGGGTATAATTTAAGGAAAATTCAGAATGGCACAAATTTGTTATCAAGCATTTCCCGTAAGCGTAAAACGAGGTATTTTTGCCCACCTCTAATTGTATTGCACTGGAGGCCAAAGAACCAGGGTCATCAGAGTCGGAGGCCTATTAATTTTAAACTTAAAGCACTACCAGTTGCTCTCGAGTTTCTATATATAACTTACATAAATTATTAATGACTTATACGCAGGTTCTGCCCCGCGTTCCGGAGAACAACTCTTGAGAGGACCAATCTTTCCAAAACGCAGCACAAAGACTGGTGGCGCCACCTTCAATCCTTTTCGTGCAATATGAATTCGTGCAATATCTTAGTCATAACAGCCGATATCTCAGGGGAGGTTAAATGTATTGGGCTGAAATTATGCATGTCTATAGACGTTGGATATCTCCATCTCGTACTTTAAACTGGTGGCGCCACCTACAACCTTTTTGCGTGACGTCCATCCATGCATTTGTGATGTTTGTCTTAGTGATTGGTTCTATGTATTGTGCTGAAATTGTACATGTCCATCCATCTTAGAGAGTTTTCTTGTATACCAGACAGGTGGCGCCACCTGCCTTTTTTTAGCGAACCTGTGAGCTTATGCGATGTCGCAGCGTCGTCCGTCCGCCGTCCAGGGCTGGCTCGTCCATGGCTGTAAGTCAGAAACCGTCGGAGCTAGCAGCTCCAAATTACATGTAAGAATTGGTCCTTTCAAGGAATTTACACGGATGGAGTATCAAGTGAGAGTCTGGCCGTGTCGGATGTTGCTGACGGGGGTCATAAAACTCGCTGCTCTAGGGCTAGCCATGACAACATGACACTCAGGCCTTCGGAAAAAAAACTGATAGGGCCTGGAGTCATGATTGCAGTCACAACAGAACGCCCATTCTATGGGTCGGATCAAAATATTTCCTGTCTGGTATTATTTGGCATCACAGGCTTATATAGTCGTATTATATGTGCTAAATATCGAAGAAAAAATGTTGTTACACAAAAATAATTACAATTGTTACCTCCTTTCATCACTGTGGCACCGATTCACGTGAAGCGGTACTTCTCATTCAAAACTAAATGTGTCATGGCGCGGTCGTGTATGTAAACTTGGAAGTCGGAAGCCGGAAGCCGGAAACAAACGAAAGCAGTTTAAGGCATATACAAAATGCTAACGCTTCAATACCGTTTTGGTTTTTCCCCGATAGAATAAGATCTTTTTTATCATTATGTGAAGAATAATAGTTATCCGTTGTTTAATCTGAACGTTATGGAAGATTTTGTGCTCGGAAGCCATCTCGGAAGTCAGTAAGAAGTGCTTGGATGTTATCCAATGTGTGTAACTCAGAAGTCACAGAGACGCACTGCATGATTCTGCTTTTAATGAGTGTATAATACAATACATGATACATAATCGGAAAACTTTGTTCTTAATTTTTTTATTTGTAAATTTAATATATATCTATATATATATATATATATATATATATATATATATATATATATATATATATATATATATATATATATAACTCTGGAGAAAAACAACACTTAATTCACAACAGTCTGTTTCACGGGGTGCGACCCGATCATCAGGTGAATTAAGTGTTGTTTTTATCCAGAGTTATACCGCTCTGTAGTCTGTAGGCCATAGAGCACTTTACATCGGAGGGTAACACTACCTTCTATATATATATATATATATATCGTCGGTGTTATTATCGAGAAAAGTGTGATAACGGAAATACTTCCTCTCTCATTATACTAGTATATATTTGGATGCTCTCTCAGTGGAGTAAATCACCAATTTATGAATTGGAAAGTAATAAATACAATAATGAAATTGCTAGGGAATAAAAAAGTAATCTGGAAAAGAAATGAAAATTAAGAGATATTACGTCTGAACGGGCTTGCGCCCTCTATGGATGCACCACTGAATAATAAATATGGTAAAATAAACCCTTATACGACATTAAAAACACAGTTATAAATCACGATGTCATTCAAAATAAAAAGTAGTAATATATTTTCCATACGTTGAGCAAATATGAACATTCAATATATCCCAGAAGGTCATCGCTGGAACAATCATACATGTATCATATACAAAACGAAATGTCTTTCAATATGTTAGAGTTCAACGATATTTAAAAAAAAGTTAAATTTATATCTTAGAAAAGGGATACAACAGTCCAGATAATATATAACATACTAATACATGTATTATTATAAAATCTGATCGATTTACGAATTTAAGCAAATATTTTTTTGAAAACTAAAATTAATTCTTTTTCAAGTTTTTGACTCTTTCTTTCAAGCTTTATAAATCTCGATATTTATATTATAATAATTTCACTCCTGATGTTTCAACATCACATTTCAACTTCAAATATATGGATATTTATTAATATATTAAAGTATGTTTGCAACTGATTGCATGATAAGGGCATATAACCAGAATGTGCTCCCTTCAACTTCATATTACTATACGATTAAAAGGGTCTCGATAAGAAATTACAATTTTGTTTACATAATATATATATAAATCAATGTGTGCAACCGGACCATGAAATTTAAAATATAATTTGGCATAAAAAGTATTACATAATAGATAAGAGTCTAAGAGATTCTTAATCCTGATGATTTTTTTTTGGTTAATGGAAGAGGAAATGTTTTTTCAATTTATATATTTAAATAAAATATTTTGTTCGAAACAACTTGTAAAAACATTAACTGGACGGTTTTTTGGTTCTGTCAAATTTTCTGTTTGAGTCTCTATGATATTATCAGGGTGATTTTCATAGGGGCACATGAATAAAATATTATCAAAACCTTTATTTTTTCTCATGTTTCCACCAACATAAAATGCGGTAACAGCGTAAAATATTGATGAGTTAAAATAATCTTGTTTTACAAAATGAAATAACATATCAATATAATATATTATTATATAACAGCATCATGAATGTTACAAAACAGATTGAGTTTATGAAAAATATATGATACTGAAGAAACTGAAAATGTTTGACACGTTTACTGACGATATGATGACCAGTGCATTTGCCATTACTGGCTTCTGAGTTTAACACATTTGGACCATAACCGGACATTTCCGAGCAAAAAATAGTCATTAACTTCGGATGGATAACTTTGATTATTTTACATGATGGTAGAAAAGACCTTATTCTATCAATAAAAATAAAAAGGTACTTTCCATTGATGTAGTAGCATTTTAATTATGCTTCGATCATTGCTTTAAAAAGTCAAAAAGTCCTTGCTTCCGACTTCGGACTTCCGAGTTTTACACATAGCCGTTTGGAAATCCCCTACCGGAAGTTATGGTTCTCCCGCTGACAGACGTGGAGTCGAGTTTTTCGAGTAAAACCAGCCTCGGAATTAAAAACTGCTGCACGTTTACACGTAAGTCAACCGTGTATGTAATAATTATTATTTTCCCCAACAGAATAACGACACTTTTTGTCTTAACTCAGGAAAATGACAGTTCGAGAAGTAGATGAAAATGAAAAAGTAGTGTCAGAAATGGCGTGCACATCTGCACATACTAGAATTGATGCGAACCCAATAGCTTGTACTGTCACCCCATCGTCTTCAGCTCATCTAAAATCGACGTTTGGGGTGACAAGCTGTCGCTACTCTAGGGCACAAAGAGATGCCGCTGATAAGCCCGGCGCTAATTGATACAGCGCGAGAGACCCACCTTCGGGGTGACTAATGAACAGCTCATTAGTTCCCGGAGACCCCCATCGTGTCTAATATCCGAGTTTTCACCGGTAGTACTTGATGTATTTAATGTAAATATTAGAACAATCGTAAGATTGTACACCATATTGTCATATGTGTGTGAAACGTGTGTGTAGCTGTTCATATGTGTGTGAAACGTGTGTGTAGCTGTTGT
Organism: Sipunculus nudus; assembly: GCA_026874595.1. NCBI lineage: Eukaryota > Metazoa > Annelida > Sipuncula > Golfingiida > Sipunculidae > Sipunculus > Sipunculus nudus. The sequence goes on along the minus strand of CM049307.1, from coordinate 45,860,890 downwards.
TGCTAATGACGCTTCAGCTAAAGCTGGGTTGCGGTAGACATGGGCGATAATACGAGAACAACGCCGTAAGTGACAGCGGGCGATGGCTCACTTTCATCCATTAAAATGAAAGTAATCCGTTCATCCGCGTCAAAATATAATTATCGACGGAATACTATAATACAAGGCTAATTATTAATATATGTCAAAAGTGTGAAAAGTTACCCAAAATTTTATAATTCCGAAGTTTTTCAAGGAAAGTAAGGTTTACACTTACCGATCGTCCGTCATGAATTTCGGTAGAAGTTGATGCATCTATCCCAAAATCGATCCAGTGATTCCTCAACACGAGACCTCTCTAGATATATGCGCATAATTCTTGACAAAACAAACCATTTGCTCATCGTTCACAAGATCGAGTTCGGCTCTCGAATGACATGGCTGGGTCTCCGCTGCTGGGATCGGTAGAGGGAATGTAGGTTGCTTCTGGCTTTGCGGCTGTGGATGCTGTAGCTTTCCTGAAAGATCACCGACTCGAGATGGACGGTGGCGGCCTTTGCGGCTCTCTGCTCGGCTTGGTGTGGCATTGCGACTGTTGGCTCAGAGAACGTGCTAATCCTTAAGGAGCACACATGGCTGAGGTCTTGACCGCAGCAACCTGTAGCTGCTCGAAGAGCGTTTACTTTCTTTGGCTTGGCTTAGCTTGGCATTCAAAATTCCGGACAATGTTGTTCCAGTGATTTACTGCTCAGTTACTGGATATATCGCTCTCCGCTTCAGTGAGCAACAGCGGACCGCGGAAGAAACATCAAGCAGACTCGCTTTATCAAAGGCCATGCCGCCGCTGCGCTAGCCATGACAACATGACATTCAGGCCTTCTGAAATAAACTGATAGGGCCTGGACAACATGACATTCAGGCCTTCTGAAATAAACTGATAGGGCCTGGAGTCATGATGGCAGTCACAACAGAACGCCCATTCTAAGGGTCGGATCAAAATATTTACTGTCTGGTATTATTTGGCATCACAGGCTTATATAGTCGTATTATATGTGCTTAATATCGAAGAAAAAATGTTGTTACACAAAAATAATTACATTTATTACCTTCTTTCATCACTGTGGCACCGATTCACGTGAAGCGGTACTTCGCATTCAAAAGTGAAGGTGTCATGGCGCGGTCGTATATGAAAACTTGGAAGTCGGAAGCCGGACGCCGGAAACCAAGGAATCGTTTTATAAATAATGCAGTTTAAAGATTATACAAAATGCTAACGCTTCAATACCGTTTTGTTTTTTCCCCGATAGAATAAGATCTTTATTATCATTCTGTAAAGAATGATAGTTATCCATTCTTCAATCTGAACGTTATGGACGATTTTGTGCTCGGAAGCAATCTCGGAAGTCAGTCAGAAGTGCTGGGATGTTATCCAATGTGTATAACTCGGAAGTCACAGAGACGCACTGGTTAACTTGTGGTCAGTTAAGAGCCACAGCCCAAATGCAGTTTCATTATAATTATAGTTGCATGCATATATTAAAATTGCTTATGCATGATTCTGCTTTAAATGCGTGAATAACACAAAACATGATACATAATCGGAAAAACTATAAGTTCTTAATTTTTTTATTTGTAAATTTAATATAAATATATATATATATATTATATATATATATATATATATATATATATATATATATATATATATATATATATATATATAAAAACATATATGTGATGGTATTTTCACTTAATATATTTCACCCTATCTAGAGCTATGTTTTGTGAAAATTATTTATATTAACATGGGGATGGTATGGGAAGGGATAAATTTTTAAAATATGCAATGTAAAGAGGACATTTTGAGGCACCTTAAACGAAAGATTATGAAGATTTTCTGTTCCGCAACTATACTCCTACATGTATTGGAACAATGTATTCAAACTTCAGGTTGTTGGGCTTTAATATTTATATTTCTATAACATTACGGTATAAATTGGAAAGTCCAAATATTCAAATGTTAATGTCAATGATGAAATGCGCGTCTATACATTTATAACTTGCAAAATGTCACTACTAGTATTTAAATGTAGTTATCGTTGTAAAATAATTGATATGTTAAAGTCTTATGACAATCTTAGCATTTTACCGAATTTTGTGATCTGAGAGCGCACATGCAGACTCGGACAGCACAGTGCGCGAGTCTGAGTATCAGCCGAGGAGCCGTGAGATTTTTCACGGTCGATCCCAACCCGAGCTGAGCTCTGTGGGGAGACCGTGTATGACTCACACGGTACTGCGATGGGGGGGGGGGGGGGGGGGGAATGGGGATTCCTCGGTGTTATGCTTGCGCCCTCTATGGATGCACCACTGAATAATAAATATGGTATAATAAACCCTAATACGGCATTAAAAATACAGTTATAAATTACGATGTCATTCAAAATAAAAACAGTAATATATTTTCCATACGTTGAACAAATATAAAAATTCAATATATCCCAGTAGGTCATCGCTAGAAAAAACATACATGTATCAAATACAAAACGAAATGTCCTTCAATATGTCAGAGTTCTACGATATTTAAAAAAAAAGTTAAAATATATCTTAGAAAAGACATACAACAGTCCAGGTAATATATAACATACTAATACATGTGTGATTATAAAATCTTATCGATTTGTATATTTAAGCAAATAATTTTTTTTAAAACTAAAATCAATTCTTTTTCAAGTTTTAACCCTTTCTTTCAAACTTTTTCAATCTTGATATTTATATATTAAAATTCACTCCTGATGTTTCAACATCACATTTCAACTCCAAATAAATGGATATTTAATAATATTTTAAAGTATATTTGCAACTGATTTCACTCTCATACGTTATAATATGTGCATGATAAGGGCATGTAAACAGAATGTGCTCCCTTCAACTTCGGATAACTGTATACGATTACAAGGATCTCGATCAGAAATTACAATTTTGAATGTAAAATCTTTAATAAATAACCATATAGAATCTTTATCGACACGTAAGACATCTGGGGCTTCAAGTAAAAGTCTGTCTAGAGGTGACCTGGTGTTTTAAAGATGCTACGGGATATAGGCATTTTTATTGAACCTGTTGCTCATCTTTATGATTCATTCCTTTAAATTCCACATAAAAATGATGACACCATGCAATAATGGAACCAAACCGGATTGATAAATCAAGTTAGATATTTACCGCTAAGACAAATATTTCAATTACAAATATTAATTATTCCCATTCTACTTCTGCTGTATAGAAATTTTTTATCTTTATATAAAAATATATGCATCTGAATATTCCGTGTATACTCACTATTTTTATTTGATTCATATTTTTATGCTCAGAAACAAAATTAACCGGACTATAATCGGAATTCTCGATACAGAAGTACCGTGCGCTTTCGGACCCCCTTCTCTCCGGACTTAATAGTTGCTGGTATCAGGTTCTACAAATAAACAGATTTTTTTATATCTATAACATTTGCTCTGTAACAATTTATTTTTAAACATTTAATGAACTTTTTTTGGCTATGCAAAATGTTTTGTTTGATGTTTTATTGATTTTTTAGTTGACGTATTTTACAAATATATATATATATATAAAGTATATAAATGTTTGTGTCCTGTGGTTTTGCAAATTTTCAGAACATTAATTTGATGAATATTGTGCCTAACTGCATAAAAAATATCGATTATATATTGAATCGTTCTGCAAAAACAGAAACTATTGTTTTTTATATGATGGTAAAATGTTACAATCGGGATCATATCTATTTACACATGCATTGTGTATTTTTTTCTGTCAAGGTATTGTTAATGCTTGTGGTTATTTTTTTGCAGGATACGTCTGATGAAATCAGTAGCAAACAAATTTTTGTAAAGCATCATGTATATTATGCTATTTTGGCAAAATTTCAAAACATGAATTGAAACAGGTTCCATTTACAGCAGGTATATATATAGGGGAAAATATCACATTGCAATGTGATTAATATATATATATATATATATATATATATATATATATATATATATATATATACATACATACATATATATATAAATGTGTGCAACCTGACCATTAAATGTAAAATATAATTTGGCATAAAAAGTATTACATAATAGATAAGAGTTTAAGAGATTCATAATCATGATTAAATTTTTTGGTCAATGGAAGAGGAAAAGGTTTTTCAATTGATACATGATAAATAAAATATTTTGTTCGAAACACCCTTGTTAAAACATTTACTGGACGTTTTGTGGTTCTGTCAAATTATCTGTTTAACTCTCTATGATATTATCAGGGTAATTTTTAAAATATTAACAAATCTTTATTTTTTTTTTCATGTTTCCACAAACAAAAAATACGGTAATAGCGAAAATATTGATGAGTAATTATATAATCTTGTTTTACAACATGAAATAAAATATCAATATAATATATTATAAAAAACAGCATAATTAATGTTACAAAACAGAGTTTATGATAAATATGTGATATTGAAGAAACCGAAAATGCTTGACACGTTTGCTGACGACATGATGACCAGTGCATTAGCCATTACTGGCTAGTTTTACACATGTTATTTGGACCATAACCGGGCATTACCGAGCAAGAAATAGTCTATAACTTCAGATGGATAACTTTGATTTTTTACATAATGATAGAAAAGACCTTATTCTATCAATAAAAATAAAATGGTACTTTCTATTGATGTAGTATCATTTTAATTATGCTTCGAACATTGCTTTATTTAAAAAATCCTTGCTCCCGACTTCGGACTTCCGAGTTTTACACATAGCCGTTTGGAAATCCCCTACCGGAAGTTATGATTCTCCCGCTGACAGACGTTGAGACGAGTTTTTCGAGTAAAACCAGCCTCGGTATTAAAAACTGCTGCACGAATACACGTAAGTAAACCGTGGATGTAATAATTATTATTTTCCCCAACATAATAACGTTACTTTTTGTCTTAACTCAGGAAAATGGCAGTTCGAGAAGTAGATGAAAATGAAAAAGTAGTGTCAGAAATGGCGTGCACATCTGCACATACTAGAATTGATTCGAACCCAATAGCTTGTACTGTCACCCCATCGTCTCCAGTTCATCTAAAATCGACGTTTGGGGTGACAAGCTGTCGCTACCGCTGCGCGTGACACCGCGGCACAATGCACGCACAATAGAATTAATGGGCTTATCAGGTCTTAATTGAAATTAGCACACGACTGTAAACTCCTTGGTCACATGTGAAACTTGGTGCCCTAGAGCTTATTATTGGGTGTCTGCATTAATTTAGATTTTATAGAAAAAAAGCTTAAAAACCTTTTAAAATCTTCCCCGAAATTGTCAATCCAAATTGTCCAATATTTCACAGAAATGTTCCCTGGAACAATCTCTCTAAATTTTGTTCGAATGGTTCCAGTTTGGTGATTTTCGGCCGGGTTACAGGAGGTTGAACTTGGTCATCTGTCCAAAAAAGCACACTAAAATTAAAATCTCAGAAACAGTTGGGGTTATCATCACCAAATTTTATGCCAATGTTTGTCATACAAGTCATCTGAAATTGAGGTATTGGTGGCGCCACCTACATTGATCTGTTTTTTTTACAAGCGAAAATGTAATTTTAGACTCTTCTAGCTTATACACTGTTTTATGATGAAACTGTTAAGCTGATTGGTTTAAACTTTTTAAGAATTATTCTATGGTAGGATTCTGTCAGTTTTATAAGAATAGATTGGGTAAATGCAGCTTTGAAAAAGCAGTGTAGCCTATTGAAAAGGGCTTTCTGTGTTTGAAAACAGATCTGACAACATGCCCAGTTTAAGCAGCCAAGTCAAGAGGTCACTCAGTACAACCAGGTGGGGTCCAGACATCACCATTGTTACAGGTGCTCTTTTTATTGTGTGACACGGGCGTAACTCGTGTTGTGGCGCCCACGCCGGGCCCTTTGTTACGTTCTATGTTTGATCTTTGCTGGTTGAACTCTCGTTGTCATGTGAGCCTTGAGCTTTCACGCCTGGTCGTGGGTCGTGATGAGCCTGGTGAGTAGTGACACGCAGCGCTGTTTTTCTGGAAAGTTCCTGAAAGGCGTGTTTACTGTTGAGTAGGATCCTTATAGACAGGGTTGGGTTTTAGGCTGCCCAAAACCTGTTTTCGGCAGGGCAGAGCCTAAAACCTGCCTTTAACTGCCAAAAATAGGTTATAACCTGCCTAAAACTGCCTTTAACTGCCTTAAACCTTATTTACCCTCACCTATTAATCTGACTCGTATTTGACTATGTTTTATTGTTAAACAACTAAATGCATTAAAGAAATATGCTCAACAAATTAAAAATTGAGGAACACTTTATTCAAACTAAACATACCATGATAAAAAAAAGCAACAAATGAATACAACACTACTTCAGGATTTTCTTATAAACACAGTTCTCTGACAGTTTTAGCTTGTATCCCCAAGTCTTGTTCTGAGGTCTCCCACCTCCATTACTGCCAATTTATAAAAGAGTGCTCCTACTTTAAGCTTATAACCAGATACTTTGATTGGCTTTTTGATCACAAGGGATTAAATTTTGTGATAAATACAAAAGAAGTTTTCCCGAATTTAAAAAGTTGTTCCATTTACACTGATGAATAGTCCTTCATACTGTTGTCTCACCAACATATCATGTATGTTTTGTATGCCTGTAGCTTCAAATGGCAAAAAGCAATGCATTGATTTTATAAATTTTAACATATCTTTTATGCTAGCCATAAACTAAAAATATGATAATATCTTTTACATTATCTGATAATGAACAAGAATTTCCACTATTTGTTTATTCCCTTAGCCAGGTCATCCTTAGTCAAATTTTAAGATTTTGTGCACATACTTATCATCTATATAATGATGGATATACTCCGTTAATTGTATGATGAGATTGTGAAAATGGAACCCTCATGAAACACTATAATTAGTATAAAACTAAAAAATGCGAAAATATATTGCAATGAATGTGTTGCAAACCACAGAATATTCATAATTACTTTTGGGCTGTGTTAAACCTGAAGGCCTGAGAAACCTACATGTCACGGTCAGGGGCCCTGACTGCATCACTCAGTAAAAAGTTTGACTCAAGAACAGTTTTCAGGGCAAGGGATTTGAATGCATTTTCCTTGTCATGTATGAAAGTTCACATGAACATCTACTAGGACACAGCAGTAGAACTTACGACCATTGGGTCTTATGACCCTATTACCCTGATAAATAGTAAGTAACTTGCCTAATCAGGCATGGCCTCCCCACTGATAGTGATACCCTGCCTTACAAGAGGCCTACTGGAGGCTCTATTACATCATTCCAGGTAGCAGGGCACTCATCAGGAAACCCAAATGGTCCTGATATCTTGGCCAATGAAACCATGTGCCACATAAACATGGTCTCATGCTCCAGGAACCTATACAGGCTCTTTTGAAGACTGCATGGTGCCAGCCAACAGGAAATCATGCATTACTTATACCTGAAACCTTCCAGAAACCCAGCAAAGCCTTGTGACTGCATCACCCCAGCCAGTTTAGTAGTTTTATAGATCTTTAAGTAAAAAATTTAAACAAATATAGGTTTTGGGCACTTTTGGTGCCTAAAACCTGCCTAAAACCTGTTTTAAGCAGGGCAGTTTTAACCAGGTTATAACCTATGGTTAAAACCTTCATGCCTAAAACTTGCCAACCCTGCTTATAGACTGTTCGAGAAGTGGAAAATATCCGGCTTGGGGTGTGAAGGTATATAAAGGGGCTGTTTTTTTAGAACCAAAGGGCAGACAGCACAGCAGATTCCAGCGGACGTAGAAGCGTGTGTCAGATTCTAAGACCTTATCCGACGAATGCGGCAATTATACAATTTCAAAGACTTTCTCCTGAATTTTATGCATTTGGACTTCAGTTTACTTTCTGGATGTTACAAGAACTTTCCACTGGACTGTCATTCTCCGAGAGTTTACATTTAAAGAACTTATCGTGGTGACGGTATTGGTATCCAGGTACTGTACCATTATCTGTCTGTGTGATTGTATTGACTTGTTGCTATACCGCTGTTTTACTGTATAATTGTATTGATTTAGTGTATTGTATTGTTAGGGTTGTTTTAAGAATAAATTATAGTTATTTGTTAACAAAAACCACTGCCTCTTTTATTCATTCCCCTGGACATTTTCCGCTGCCTAGTGTTACAGAATCTGATTTTTTTTATCTCCGTTACAGAATTTGTGTTCATCACGCATACGTGATCTGTTTATATTACGTTTCGTAACACCATGGCAACTGACCTGGCTCTGTCTGGTGTCAAGACAAGGTGTCTAGACGTCTAGACACAGCGTCTAGACACATCGTCAAGACGCAGAATGCCCAGATAAGAACTATTGGAACAACATATTTCAACTGTTTGAAAAAACCTGGGTTTGCATTTTTTAGCGAATCTGTGAGCTTATGCAATGGTGTGGCGTCGTCCGTCGTGCGTCATAGCTATCTCAAAAAGGGCAGGAGCTACCATCACCGAATGTTTGCAAAATATTTGTCATTTAAAAATTCTATCGGATTTTGCTTATTTCTTGGCTAACTGCATATTCTTGGATTTTTTTTTATATATATATATATATATATATATATATATGAGAGTGCAAATACCCAACAATAATAGAGTTGATGTTTTTATACCCATCATTATGTTGGGGGGGGGGGGGGGGGGCTCAGTCCCCGCGGCACCCCCCCCCCCCCCCTCCGGTTTCGCCGCCTATGATTACATAATTTAAGTTTTATTGTAGAAAGAAAGATGTGAAGGGGAAGAATTAGCAAATTTCTCGTAAAATGTATCCTTAACCCCCCTCCCCCCCCCCCTGACCCTCACCAGTCATAATGAAGTGGCATGGCTGAGACCTTAAGTTGTAAGCTTCTCCCTTGAGACATAACACGAACCGACATGTTGTTTACCCTGTTCGGTATACCCGAAATTAAATAACCCCAACCCTAGCCCTAACAAATAAGATTTTCTGGGAAGGTAAAATACAAACAAGTGTTTCAGTTTAATTCATGTTTGCTACACAAGGGTTTATATCACCCTTACCCTAAAACAAACTCAATACAGTTTTCCATAAACAAATAAAAATGGGCTAGTTGAACCAACGCAATGAAATGTTGAACCAACGCAATTAAAACTGCTGAAATTTACCCTCAAGCATTCGGCGCAAACGCATACATATGAACAATTTAAGCTGCATCGACGCTCGATATAAAACTGACCCAGACATTCTTGTCCAAATGAGGGCTTAAGCTAGCATGGTATACTAACGCGTGGCAACGCGATACTAACGCGTGGGAACGAGATAATTATTAGACTGGTACCCCGCTCTATTATGGCACCGCTGCTCTAGGCCAATCATAGAGACGGGCGTACAACGCCATCTTCAGGACTCCCGGCAGACTGGTTCCAACTCAAGTATGATTTATATATGATAAAAATAAGCATTTCGTTTGCTCAGAGAAGTTGTTAAAAGTTGGCTGTACATTTCGTGTGACATTTATGATTAGATTAATAGATACTGATAATAAACCAATGCCAAGTACAGTGGAATATCAAGTATTCAGTATAACGTATGATTCGTATCATCTATACATCCATCAGTCAATTTTTGTGCAAAAACTCATTTTTCTATATTTGGAAACTTTAAATAACTAAAGAAAGTAATTTTATATGTAATCTTCTTGGATAACCAGCCAGGATCGCGAGAACGTCCATGACAATCGGTGTGAGCGTACAGACTGGAGTTGGAACCAGTCTACAGGTAGGACAGGGGTTGCAACTGGGAGTACTTAAGATGGCGTTGTACGCCTGTCTCTATGCTTGGCTGAGGGCCTTAATAGAGCAGGGTACCAGTCTAGATAATTATCGCGTGGGAACGAGATACTATCGCGTGGGAACGAGATAATTATCGCGTGGCCACGAGATACTATCTCGTTGGAACGAGAAAAAAAAATATTTTTTTTGCATGCCCTATACGAGCCACCGTACTAATCAGTGATCGTCTGCGGTCGATTTTTATGGTCGAAATTTAGTTCAAATCATCACCACCAGGTGTCACTAGTAATGTAAAGACCACAAGGTGGAGGTTTAATTTCAGGGGCGGTTAGAGGACTTTAAAATATGCGTGTGTGTGTGTGTTGTTGTTTTTTTTTTTTTTTTTTTGGGGGGGGGGGGGGGGTTGAGCACAACACTCTGGCCAAGGTAAACAAATGTCAGTAGACTTTATATAGATAAATATTGCCTCCAGATGTAGGAAAGAGAAGTTCAAGGCGCAAATTCGTTGGGTCTTTGTTTTTATATCTCTTCCTCCTCCGGATCGAGCTCTGATCGCTATTATTACCTGGAATTTGATGGCTCAATGAAGGTGCAGTCCTTTAAGCCACAGATAGCTTTCAGCATGGCCGAGAAGATATTGCTCCATATATGTCATATAATTTGATTTTAAATCTAATTTGTAAAACGCAGTTGATTGGAACTGAACAGGGGGATATGATTAAATGGTCCGCAAAACTGTGTTTTTTAGACAGCAGGGGATAATTCTTCCTGATGTAAGTGAAGTTATACCTGATGAGGTGTACTAGATCCATCAAACGGCTCTTATGCTCTATTTCCAGAATTTAATTTGTAGTTTTTTAAATCATTTACATAAACATAAATATTTTAAGATTTCCTAAAGCAGATCATTCCGTGCACACGAGTGGATTTTAGATATCTTTCTGTGGCTGTCATTTTATTCGCGAGAGTTTCATATTCGTGATACTCGCGAAGGTGAAATTATCGCGAAATTAACATAGGGTGAGAGTGCTCCTGTGCAGGGAATGCATGCAGACTTTTTTTTTATAATTTATACAAGGGAACTAGGTAAGGAAGCGTATTGCTACCACCCGGTAATAGAAAAATAAATTATTTATCTCGTACGTACGACATACTATCTTGTACGTACGACATATTATCTCGTACGCACGACATAATAAATCTTACTGATCTGATTCACATACTACACATGCAACAGGCCAACTTATATTGTTAAGCAATATATATATATATATATATATATATATATATATATATATATATATATATATAATTATATATATATATATATATATATATATATTGCTTAACAATATAAGTTGGCCTGTTGTGTAGTATGTGAATCAGATCAGTAAGATGTTCTCCACCTAGAAAACAGCTGGAACACCGTTGAAACGAACACATATATATCTATTTATATATATTATATATTTAAAAGCTATTCGATTATATCATTTTTAATAATTTTCAAAATAAAATTATATAAGTACCACATAAAATGGGTTGCGGACTGTTCCGCTACCCACATATCATATCAATGGTTGTATGTGCATTAACTATTTTAACGATCCACTACACTGTACGTTATATCATAAATCTAATTTTTAGATCAATTATGAATATTAGAAACCTGCCCCATTCTCAAACCCTTAAAATTAAGCTGTTTGGTAGCTGTTACTTTTTCACTTTTCAATTTGGCAAAGGCAATATTTTTTTTTACATTATGACAGGTTCACTGTTATAACATCATACGCTGCCAACAGAATTTAATCACCTATCTAAAAATTAGAGTTCTGTGTATGACTGGCAGACAACGATTTGACATATATTTCGCTTCCTTGAAATATTTCAGAAAACTGGACACAAAAAAATTATAAATTATATACAGTATATATAAATAAATAAATAAATATTTATATATGTGTGTCTGTGTTTTCTTTACAACGGTGTTCAGGCGATTTGCAAGGAGATAGAGAACAAACATTATAGGACATGCATACGTGTATATATTGCTTATACATATATCAGTTGGCGTGTTGCGTATAGTCCGTGGACCAGATCCGTATAAGATTTATTATGTGGTACGTGCGAGATAAATAACTTGTTTTTCTTTTACCATGTGCATGGCAGCAATACGCTTCCGTAACTAGGTAGTCGTCTAATATATATAATTTATTTTTAACCAGAATGCTACCAAACGATGCGTATGAAATTGCACCAATATATATATGATGCAATTTTAATTTTGGAAATTTGTTGTTGAATATTATTTGCTTATTATGGAAATGTGCAAGATATAGTTTTACATGCAAAAAATCATATTAAAAAAATTATAAAAGCGCATGCGGGAAGGACCTGGTCAATTAGACGGAATTGTACATTTTTACGAAGTTGTTTCACACCTATATAAGATTAACCTTTGCAAATGAAAACACCTGTGGCACATTCTGAAACTGCATCAGGGTCTGGGGTCGCATGTATATATAAGCGTGTAATTATAGCGCTGTCAAGGGTAAATGCATTCATCTATAGTCGGAAAGGGTGCGTTGAGTATATACTCAGAACAGTGGACGTTTAACCAATTAAGTTGTTTATAGATCAGAGACCCATTAATAATGAGTAATCGGGTTAAGAACGGACAGAAAATAGCGCTCTCCATTTATTTTTAACTTTAAAACTAAAAGGGCCAGTATGTAAAAGGCAATGGGTCTAGCTTGCAGCGTGACAGCCGCGTAATGTGTATGGGTACATATATATATATATATATATATATATATATATATATATATATATATATATATATATATATATATATATACAAACTGTGGTTTTCTGTTTGTTTCCAAGGGTTTCAAATTCGCGATATTGACGAAAGGTGATTTTTTTTTTTTGGCAAGAATAAAGTCTTCGTTAGTAATATAGGTTTCTGGAGAAGCCGTCTTCTCTGGAGAAGCCGTCTTCTAGCTTTATAAAGCTACTTGGTCGATCAAGCAGAAATAAATATGTTTAAAACAAAAACATCATCGTAGACAATTTGAAAAGTAAAAAAAATGATATTAAGAATAAAAATAGGTTGTGCATATTCAAAGGATAGATTATATGCAGCATTTCAGCGAACAGGAGCCTGCAGAGATGGATATATATATATATATATATATATATATATATATAGAGAGAGAGAGAGAGAGAGAGAGAGAAAGAGAGAGAGAGAGAGACGGAAAAGGGAATCTGGTACGTTTGCATATTAAACCGTCCGGATCGTATGACTTTGATCTATTAGAATTTTTTTTCTTCCTGTGCAATTACGGTTTTTGTATCCTGCGGTGGCATGACCCCATATAGTTCTTGACAAGCCCCATGCGGTGTGTATACTTTTTTTTGTGATAAAGATGAATAAAAAATTGCGTTTACACCATTTATTTATTTATTTATTTTGCTGTGGGCACGATTTGGCGCCCTTGTGCATTTTCAAGAAACTGCCACTGGCGATGTTTACACTTAAATAAATGTACATAGTACATAGTCATATTGATTATAAGACGGCAAGACGGTGAACGAGAGACGAGTAGACTAGTGTCACTTCAAACGCCAACCTCCGGTCTACTTACAGATATTTACAGCGCCGTTCCAATATTAAACCAGTGTCACTTCAAGCAACAGTAAACTGAGGCAATTACCAGGCCAGGCTATAGTAGATATTAAAGTGCATTCAATCAAGATTTATATAGGTAATAATAAACTTAGTGTCTTGGGTGGCAAACAAACTATACATGGGTTAAATTAAATGTCTAAATATATATAGTAGTGGTTAACAGTAGGAAAATCGATAGCAGAATGAACAGGGCCGAGTTTTTTTTCTTTTATGATTTTTGTTGGGTTTGCATTGGTAGAGGGGCTGAGGTTCAAAACTCTAAATGTATACGTATATTTTGTTATTATTTAACGTGACGGCACGATAAAAGGAGAAATTGTTAAACCTTGGTGTAGATTGCGTTGGGTGTACAATTCTCGGAATGAGTGCACATCATACAGTTCATACTTAAATTATAGAAAGATAATTTCAGTTTAATTAATAAATTCATTTGTAAGACATTAGATATATCAAATAAGCGCCACTTTAATCGCAAAGTTAAAATGACTAAAGGTTTATATTAAACCGAGATATTCAACTATATACAAGTTGATATATATTGAACGTGTCGATATACTTGTGAATCTATAAATTCATTAATAACCAATATTTGGTTTAATGCACATAATGAAATTCAAACTTAAATTAAAGCAAGCTAATTTCAGTTTTGGTCATATTAAACACGTTAATGTGAAATTTTATAATATTTAACAAAAGTGGACCAACTGAAATGACTAAAGGTATCAATTAAACTGAACAATCCAACTATACAAGATTATATTGAAGAACATGCATGCCGATGCATGTATATGTGAATCTATTAATAAGGTAAAAATCAATGTGTTATACTTTTGTCAATTAACTAAGGACCCATGGGTCTCGACGCTCGGATGAATTTGTTTATAAAGATATTTTAATGACCCTTGTCAGTCCCATGTAATTACAAAATCAATCTACTGTTCTCCAAAACTGAAATCCTGGCAGTGATCCGAAAGGCAAACTGAAGACTACATAAAATCCGTCATAAATTTGAAGAAAATATATAATTGCCGCACTTATCGGAATAGGTCCCACAAACTGACTTACACGCTTTTGTGTCCGCTGGAATATTCTCTCACCTCTCTCTCGGCTCTAAAACACAGCCCCCTATTTATAACTTCTTACCTCCAGCCGAGAACTTTACATTTCTCGAACAATCCAAAGAATTTAACATAATACACAGTAAACACACGTTACAGGAAACAGCTAGAAAAAGAACGCGGTGTCTATACCTGTCAGGGTTCACACGTGAGCCGACACGGCCATGCGAGAAAGCCCCAGACTAGCTTGACAGCAAGAGTTCAACCAGTATGGATTAAACTGAGAGTGCAACACCCGGCCAGGCGAGGCCGCTACAACACGTGTTACGCCCGTGTCACACAATAATAAAAGACATCTGTAATATTTCAATCCAAACAGAGTTATCATCTGGAAACAAAGGTGTGGCCTGTGACCTTTGACCTTGTAACCCTAAAATTCTAAAGATTCTTCCACTGTTTGCAGGTGAGCAAATGTGGAAGATGGAAGGTTTTGGATGAAAAGTTAGGCTTAAATACATCCAAAGCTTTTTTTTAAAGAAGTGGGTCCTGTGACCTTGACCTTTAAACTCATGACCGAAAATAAAGGGGATCCTTACTTCAGTGATGGGCTATAATATACAAGTCAAATTTTAAATTATTATGTGAAACCAGAGTTATCACCCGGAAACGAATTTGTGGTTGGGCGGAAGGACAGACAGACAAACATACGGACGGACAGGGTGAAAACTATATTACAACCGCTTATGATCAATGAACACACCAGGTTTTCGGAGACTAGATGAACCCCATAAAAAAACATGATTGCTGTCATATGACAGTTTCAAAATAAAAAAAGGAGAAAAAATACAGGTGTCACCACCAGTTTTCAGGAACCAATAAATCTAGAACTGTTCAATATTTAAGGCAAGATTCATTGCAATCCATGCATTAATTATCAAGATACTGGAGGTTTTGTATCTTTTTATATTATACGGACAAAGCGTCATTCCTATATCTCCGTTGACTTTTCAGTCCAGTCAGCTGAACGAAAAACATAAAAGGGTTACATCCATGTGTATTTTTGCGTATACAACAGTGAAAATCTGTGTGTGTGTGTGTGTGTGAGAGAGAGAGAGAGAGAGAGAGAGAGAGAGAGAGAGAGAGAGAGAGAGAGAGAGAGAGAGAGAGAGAGAGAGAGAGTAAGAGAGATAAAAAGATAGAAAGAAAAGATAGAAGGAGAGGTTGGGGGAGGGGGTAAATTCAGAACCTGTTGATTTGAAAATAGAAAACAGACCATGAAATGGGAACATCCCTTCCACACTTTAACGTAACATTCGACCGTCAGGTGTCGCTCTGAGTTCACAAGGAATGATCCGCAAACAGTTGATAACGAATGTTACAAGAAATAGGCTTGGTGTTGGTCCGATGGTGACTTCAATAGCAACTTGTTTAACGAAGATCCAGTGTAATATGACACCCGTTCCCTCATTTTTTCGAGAATAAAAGATATTAATCCAGCGTTATTTATAATTTCAACCGTAAGGACTGAAAATGAGTAAAATCTTTTGACTACTCCCTACAGAGTAGTTCAGCCTAACTTAAATACATGAAAACAAGTCTTCATCTTGTGTTCAGTATAAAGAGAAAATTACAGCTCTGATCGACTAATCCAGTGAGCTCATATTCAATCTCAGGAAAAAGTATATATACCAGTGCTGCCACTCTGTGTTTAATGCAAAAACGAACAAAAATCTTGCAAGAAAAAAAGTAAATAATTATCTGAAAAAGAACACACAAAAAAAGTAAAACCAATTCCAAACAGCGCATTTTTGTTTGCAATTATACCGCATGCGATACTTCTAAATAAGCTACAGGTATGGATATATATATATATATATATATATATATATATATATATATATATATATATATATATATATTCAAGTATTCCATATATATATGTGTTTTTGTAAAACGTACATTTGGCAAGATCGCAGAATAAAATCGTCGCTAATAAATGCAACTATTATGAAATACTGACTGAGCATGTCTAATGCACTCAATTGGTTATAACGGTTTATAGCTTAATCATCACCTGATGTTTATGATAAAAAAAAAGTATAAAGAGTATTAACTCCTGAAAAAAGTATAAAGACAAGTATAGAAAGAAGACTTGCCTGGAAAAGTATGTTACTTTTACAAACGTTTATAGGCCTAGAATGCATGGCAGCACTGATATGCACTTCATATACGCCGTCTAGTCTTTAAACAATATACATGTTTAACGTACTGTATCGAATTGTGCAGTTATCGATTTTTTTAAAATTAAATATTGTTATTCATTGGCCTTTAGCCGATATAAAATATTACATTGAATATAATGATGATAATAATAATAATAATAATAATAATAATAATAATAATAATGCTTTTATTGTTACTATTATTATTTTATTATTATTATTATTATTATTATTATTATTTTATTATTATTATTATTATTATTATTATTATTATTATTATTATTAATAATAATAATATAGTCGTAAATGTGAACACTGGAGAATGTTGCTTGTTACATAAATTATAGGAAACTCGACCATGTAAATGTTTAATTATTAATTTTCTTCGCTTCCACCCTGACAGTATCATGAGCAAACGCAGAGCTAAATATTATTTCATGTGCCTGTTACCATGATGTTCAGACTACCGCATACAGCTGATCGCCTGAGCGAATTGCAATACCGTTACTTGTCACTGAGTCCAGGGATGTTTTCTCTGAAGTTGCGTGACGCAAGGTCTTGTGACCAAAATAGCTTACCTTACGCGCCGATCAAAAGACGACCCACAATTGGTTCAGGCGGCGCATGCGCACTGTTGGAGGGAGGAAGTTCATCATGCCATTAGCAATAAGCTACCAACTTGGATGACCGCTATCAGTGCCAGCGATCTAACAAATAAATCTAACCGCTATCACGCTACCTGGGAGCACACAGGATTTTGGATAAGTGTATTATCTAATCACCCAGTTATATTTTCACTGGAGTAAGGAAAGTTTGGAATTTACCTGGATTTCTAACGCAAGCCCGCGAGAGGGCATGCGCCCGTGAGTTGCAAAGCTTGACAGTTGTGTTTATAGAAAACAAAACTTGGCCACACTTGCTGTTTGGTGTTCGGATACGGCCCAGCCATGGGCAAAGATCAAGATCTTTTGCAAGCTGTAAAGGAGCAAGATGTACAGCTTATGCATAAGATCTTGAACAAGAACAAAGCATCTAAAAGTAAGTATTGCTTGTGTGATCTGTGCTTTGGAATGTTGTCAGATCTGTAACTGTCAGTGTTTCAATGTCCCAGGACTCTGGGGTGAACGCTCAGCGCGCACCTGTCACATACGTCAAAAGTTGTAGGTTCACTCGTATAACCTTGTCACCCGTCAACAACAGCACCAGTCTATCACCGCAGAAATAACTTGTATATCAAAGTGAGACAAAGTAAAATATAATATTAATTTGGATTGATTAAATTCTTTAAAAACTAAAACGAAACTTTTAAGTTTAATATTATTATTATATACTACAGCCTTAATGTAGGCCTAAATGACGATGATTTTTAATATATAAAAAGAATGCACATCTAGATACTGGGATTATACCAAAACAACTTGCATAACCAATACATAATGGTCAGGGTGAGATTTATATTTTTATGATTTTAATATTTAAATTTAAAAAAAAATGCAATTAGTACATTTTGAAGAAATCACTCATATTTGTATGAAATGAAATGTGAGGGTCAGTTTATAAAAAAAAGTCTCATCCTTTTATGAAAACCAAATCCAGAATAAAAAGTGAGAAACATACTTTTTTAGTCTTAAAACGGGTTTAGTTATTTTATATACTCGGATGATAATATTGCCATAGTGATAGTTTGGCGTGAATATGTACATTCTAACAAGCACAGCATCCTTCCTGTTTATTCTATTTGGTCAAGGATAATTTCTTCTGGATCTTTTCAAACATCTTAAGACTGATTGGACTGAACCATGTGCGAGGTTATTGGAAACCACTTTGCTTACTTGTGTGTGCCTCGGTATCATGTGCCTTGCACACCTTCACTCCAGCAAACAGAGATGAGTCGTTGGCCATCACAAGTCTGTTTGTGTTTTGCCGGAGCTTAACAGGAGATCAACACACACTGTGTCTGTGCCAAGGAGGGTTTATGTTTACCATGGAATAGGGCCTGGGACTCGCTAGACCTCCATGCATGTGTATGCTTCTCTGACTTCTTCCTGAAAAGCTATACTGTATCCCCTAATAGCTGGCATAGACACCTAGAGTTGTGGTCCCCTGATGAGCTGACAAAGTTTAGATGTGTTATTTGGACAAGGTTAGAAGGTAGAACAAACAGTGTGCACAGCCATCAAAAAAGAGGAATGTTGGTTCAATGCCAACAGACTGGTAGTTTGTAACTGTGCGTTAGACCTAGGTGCACGGAGAATGCTAGTTAAAGAACCGGGTTCCCCTGTGAACAACTGAATACTGGCTATAGTTGTTACAATGCCAGTGTACTGATGCTATGAGGTAATCAGCCAGTTATTGCATCAGAATCATGTTCCAAATTAAGGTACATTCAAAGCCGGCAAGCTGAGATCTATAGATACAGATATTTATGGAAATTGTGAATTGTTAAGCAGGTTTTTATTTATATCTATATAAGCTGTGTCCATATATGGATATACACATGTACACACATGTCTGTATACATATGAGACACTGACATGCTAATATCAGTGTTGTGGATACTTTAGCTGTAGTATCCTATTAAAGCTATTTCTGTGTATGAATATATTAATTCTGCTTGTTACAACTTGTACCATTTCTACAATAATGTCAAGTCTTCAAATGCAACTTTTATTGAGATGATCAAAGATAATAAAAATATGACCTTGATTGATGAAATTCAGAACTGTACACATAGAACATCATGTGCAAAAGAACACTGAACACTGTGAACAGATCTGAGTATCTGTCACTCAAAAAAGAACTTGTTATGATCTGCAGCTGGTAGCTTCAGGTCAAGCTATCAAGTACTGTATACTTTTCGAAACATATAAATGTAATCCTTTAATATTGCATGTTCAGGAAGGTGCTAAGACACTACAACATTTTAATATGTAAAGTCCTGCTAATGATCAAGCACCAAAATCATCTTTCATTTTTGCTCTGTGTATGTGAAATTCTGAATTTAAAGCAAAAGGATGTACCAGACAACAGTCAAATGTTCCACCTGACATAACATTGATAACAATAACTAGCTTGAAAGAGAATCTAATCAATTTCTATACATTCAAGCAGAAAATTACAATTTACTAAATTTATGTTACTTAAGATTCTAAATTTCTGCAAAAGGTGGGTGACATTTTCTTCTCTTTGTTGGTATACAATGCATTGTTCCTCTTTTTTTCTCACTCAATCAAAACCTTAGAATATGAAATTAAAATACATAGTTGTCAGATATTTAATAACAAAATACATTGTCAGTTCATACAGATTTGTTTGATAACAGTTTGAATTTTGCTAAACTGTTTATCAGAAAGAACAGGGATTATTTAATCTCCCTGGCATGAGTTATAAAAAACAGGACAATCTCCCACAATTTGCAAGAAAACCTTAACAGGAACTTTGCCAAAATTATGGGTGGACAATGGGTGGGGAAATAAAGTATAATATATGGAGATTGGGTATAATTCCTCTGTCTGAACTGAGTCCAAATATGAGATGATCCCCAGACAATCCACATTAAAGCCCTCTGTTCTGTGTTTAACACAGGACAGTGTAGTTGCCTGCTGACAGAGCGTGCATAAACCTGCCGCCTTTTAGGGGTCACTGGGCCTGTGCCCTGGTGTTGGGAGGTCATTCAATATATTTATCCGTCAGATCCCCCTGGCATGCAACCTCGATCCATCATCGGTATGCACGGTCAATCACGGGCAATGTTTTTCTGTGATCTCCATGTAGTGCTGATGTTTCCTCGCTCTGTTGTGTAACCTCCCGGTAACAGTGATAGCATATGTAAGAGTTTAGTTTTCAGTGACTTCAATTTTAAATGTCTGACAGTTTTAAACATTTACCCTCTGATTCTACTGATAGACCTGTCCACTGAGAATGAACATTATAATTTGATTTGTTTTTGTGATTTGGATGGTTGGTTAGTTTGTTTGTAAGGAGGAATCCAAGAAAAACAGAAGGGTTCCTGCGGGACCTTAAAAAGTCTTATTTTTGATTTTGCATTTTTAAGGCCTTGAAAAGGTCATACAAATTCCAGGAATCCTGATATAGGTCTTAAAAAGGTCTTAAATTTGATTTTTACCCATCCTGATATTATGAATGTGCACAAACAGTTTGGTGATCGAACATAAGCTTGAGACAGTTTTGGAGATATTGCGGCTGTTACTTGTCTCTGTAGATTCTCAGGACTGACTACCGTGAGACCAGTCCATACTTGTAGTGACCACCATTTGGACTCTTCAGTAGTTTTAAAGCACAGTAGGGCCATTAAAGAATTCTGTGTATAAAAGGGTCTTAAATTTTATATCAGCTGGCCTTAAAAAGGTCCTTTCTGGTTTTCATTGTTTCATTCACCAGCATATATTCCACATTCCTGTCAGGATAAATTTCCAAATAGAAGAGCACCACAATCGTCAGAGATCTGCCAGTTCTGGACACATTTTATACAGTTAATTCCTCTTTATTTACAGGCAGAGAGTATCATATATATATCTATGGACTTTTATAAGGATTGATTTTACATGTGAAAAAACACATGCATTCATGCAAACAAAGATATATATGAAGATGCATTTATTTATTTTTAAATTCTAAATTGATAGGATTCATTTATATTCAGAATAAGGTTATATGATATATATCTTTGGAAACAGGGCAAGTTATTATCATAAGGGCACAGAATAGAGAGTTATATTCAGGAAAATTGGATTTTAATACAAGACCATAAATTTTACAAGATGGACATGCATGCATATAATTATGGAAAATAAATACAGTAGGTGTACCGGTGTAGCTGGAATTTGTCCTTAAATATAAAAAAATAAATTTCTATGAGAGAATTACAGATGTAGTACAGTCTTAAAAAGGGACAAACTTTTACATAAAAATACGTGATGCACCAGGATTTATGTGTAGCTTCAGAGGTTAAGAGTTTGTTATGCAAGGACAAATGACTGAGAACCATCCAGGGAAGTCGTTTTAATCAGATGCCAGTTGTCACCAGAGAATTTGAATCTCAAGGTGTAGACTCAGGCTTAACGTACACAAACTCTACCTCTGACTCAGGTACTCAGTAACTGGGCAGGTACAAGTCTAAACCACTTCACCTGTGTATGGTGTGTTTTAGCCTCTCGTGATTGACATATACATACTACATGATCAAAGAGAGAGTCGACTAATAGGACCGACATACCGATGCATTTTAAGGACCTTGACAGCTATGGCCACTAAATTTAGGTCTAAAAGCTGATCTGCATAAAGCACCCCCTGCATTCAATCCTGCACGCTTTTGTTAAGCATCGAGTAGTTTGACTGCAGCCACAATGGTTGCATTGTAGCATCTGTGCGTACATATTAAGTGTTTAGAAAAGGTGTTGCAGTGTTACTTTTTTTCAGAATTACAAAAGTATTGACTGATAATAAAGGTTTTTCATAAACTTGAAGATCTTTTTTTATAAAGATCCCACTCTTTTGGCCTGGTGACCTTTACAATACAGAGTTAAAGTTAGTTTTTTGTAAAGTGGTGTCTGACATTGTCCTGTTATCTGTAAAGCTACTATATTTATCTGTACTTACAATACATCTGCACTCTGTCACCATTTTTAAACTGTAGGGAGTATTATTATTAAATTAATCTTGGTAGGTACTTGGGCATAGTATTTTGCAATAAAATAGGCTAAAAAGTAAGTAATGGATACAGACTATTTATAAGACAAGTGTTGCCCCCCCCCCCCACAAAAAAAAACAAAAAAAACTGAAACCAATGTGCCATATCATTTCTTATCCCAGATGGAGAAGGATATTCCTCACAAAGAAGGTTGTTGAATGAAGAATATTTCAATGAAGCATGCTGTAAAAAAAATATACATCAGATTACATCTTCAACAAAATGCTTAGTTACTGACACATTTGGATATAATTAAATGAGATATTAAATAACAGAATTTGGAGTAAACTGTCAGGTTAAGGTTTATTTAATACAAGGTCATCATCCTTGCAGGTTATTGACATTATACATGATCAGTTCCAAGGGAAGAAGCATCTAAAGAGGTGTGTCTTTGTGCATGAGACCACCATCAGCATTGCAACTTAATAAAATTAAGTCTAACCTCCGATCAGTCACCATTTAAGACGCTACTCTCCTCCCATATCCTGGGTCTGCAGTGTTTACAGTCCATGTGCTCGCTCAGGTGAGCGTGGCGTTCTTCATACTTGTTACGCCTGGCTTGTTTCTATTATTCCTGATCAATCACACCATGCCAGTAACATCAGGATCACGCAAGGTCGTTGGGTACTTACTATGACCTCACAAGGATGAAAATTGCTGTGACTTAGTGTAGCAGTAGTTTGTTAATTTTTTTTCCCAAACAAGCTTCGAACCCACTCCTTCAAGAAGAGTGATATTTAATAATATGTTACAAGGGACATGCATGTATTGATATTTCGTTCACACAGATTTGCTCAAAACATTCTTTTTATTTTTGCTGCAGGTGTTGGGGCCAAGGAACATATGATATGACTAAACAGAAATAATTCAAACATTGCTGTTTTGCCAAAAATCATAAAGTACTCTTCATTCTGATGAATGAAATGGTAACATGGAACTTTCGTTACTTACACGTCTGTTTTTGGTGTATGGATAACACTAGCATTTATTTGGAATTTCTGTGCTGGGTTTTCTTTAAAGATAATTAATGGTCAAAAGAGACTTTTTTTTTAACGTTGCTTAAAAAAAATCATAAATCAAGCATAAACAGCAGTATAGAATTATAATTATTACATATCTTTACAGTAACACTCTTTTATACTTTATGTTATAATGCTTTTGTTTTTATGAATCACTTCAGTATTTGTTCCTTACATGTTGCATTTTGTGTTTTTAGAACAAATCTGTAACATCAAAGTTACATGCATAGATAATGACAAAGATTAATCCATGTACCTTGAGCATGTACTGGTATCTAGGTTTGCTTATGAAATATACTGGAGCAAAACAGGGTGAAAGAGAAGTCCCTTGATAATGATATCGCACCTGTGACTGGGTAGGTAGGTATGCCAGGTACATGATGATCGATAATGATATAAGATATAGCACATTGAAGATAGGTCCTGATCGCATGAACGGCCAACGCCCAGACTTTGTAGATAAGGGCACAGTTGGTGGTATTGTTCTTGCACCTGGCCTGCCACCTGAGTTTTAACTTATTTACCTTATATTTTTGTATTTATTAAGGAAAGTATTGTTAATTGGATGAATATTTATTTTATTAATATTTTGAAATGTTTGATAGTTTTGGTAGTTTTATACAAGTATTTAGCTCAGCCTCTCAGAGATTATATAAAAAAAATAAATCCTAAAACCATTACTTTTCATAAACACATCATAATATAAGTTCCCAGCAAGTTCAAAGAAAGAACAACAAAAAATCAAGTATTGAAAAATAAATCTAAATTATCTTTTTTTATCATTAGCACTATCTATCTGTGAATACAAATGTCAACCACAGATTTGTTTTAAAAAGGTCATCTCTCCCAAACTAGTATTTAAAATTATCAGATAGTTAAATCAACATTTTAACTTCTCCTTTAGTGACAGAGCAGGCAGGGATTGGAACTTAATTATTATGTCCAATTGTAAAAAGTTCTGCTCCAGCCCTGAATGTCACTTCTTCAGAAAGTGCTTGTGTATCTCACTGTCCCCACATCGTCAAAAAAGAGAGATTCATTGAATAAGTCAGAATTAAAAAAGGTTCTTTCAAACTGTTTCTGTAAACTGAACCCCTGTTGGGGGAATTTCAGCCTAAATTTTGGCCTTCACTTTGACATATCATTTTGTGATGAAAAAATGTTCATCTTTTATGATTATAGAAAAACCTTTACAGTTGTGTTGGTCTAAGAGAATTGGCCGTATAGAACATACTAACAGAGGACTTATAATGATAAAATAAAAAATAAATATATACAAAATCAATTCTGTTTAATATGGTTGGCAGATAGCAAATTTAATCATGGCCCCCCTTGATAATTCACAATCCTGTTATGTCCAGGGTCCTGGGTAGTGTGTTTTACCATTCCCCTTTCTCGTCTGGCAATGCCTCATTTGTTGCCAGGGGTTACGTTTATTGGAAGAGGTAAAAACAAGAGTGGATAAGCGACATGAGAGAACCATAAGATTAATCTGATCTTTATCATAACAACACAAATCAGGTTAATTTTGTTTCTTTTAATCACAGATATTGATTATGGATAAATTGTCATGTCCAGGGGCGTTTCTGACATTCCACTGAAACCAATTTGAGCGTTTGAGAGATTGATAAGGTTTGGCAACTATTTTTTCTTTGACACCCAGGTTTGAGAACATGCAGCTCATGCAAAGACGATAATAAACTGGATTTGTTATCTGTGCTTTTAGTGCGGAGGTCGACAATTTAGGGAAATGAGGCTTTATGGTCGTATGTAATATTATTTTTAGCTTTGGTCCCAAAATTATTTTAAAAAAGGAAAAATATTTAAAGCTTTTCCTCTCTCTCCTACTATTCCTGAATATTGTCTTTTTGAACACAGTTGTAGGTTTTGCTACTTAAGTGTTCTGTTTTATTTATAACTTTGCTTTATTGAATTTAGCTGACAAATACAAGGACAGGTTTTATAAATGGAACATGATCTGAATTAAGTTCGGTCCTATGTCATTCAGAATGTTTTGTTTTCTTAAAAGTCCTTCATGCCATGAAATGTTACAAAATAGTTATATTGCAATCTATAAACAAATAGGTCTGAAATGAAAAAAAAACTACTTCTGTATGCTCTTTGTAGATAAATGCAAATATTAACTATATCAATACTTCATATATTTATGTAAGTTAATTTTCCTTGTGTGTGCAATATGTAACATGTCCCATATTCTGAAATTAAATCAAGAGGACTTTGTTTCTGTTATGAACCCCCTAACAAATATTCTGGATTGGTGATAGAAAATTTAAGATCTTCATCTATCTACTATGCAGCCGGGGACAGGTTTTCTTTCACAGACCTTGATTAAGTAAGCGACTCTGGTGTCTATTTCATGAATAATGAACAACCCTCTAGTGTGCACGGACTGCAGGTCTGCAAATCACGATTGCCGGTCAAAAGTTTAAAAATACACTGTACATGTGTCATGTGAACACATGAACCAAAAGAGAGACTGGCTTATATGGCTGTACCTGCTTGGTTTGATTCTAGATGCCCTCTGGGTAATGTTAAACCTTTGATTGAAACATTGCACCAGGCATCCTTGAACAAGTGTATGCATGTCATTTGATTTGTTTAATTGCCTTGTTCATCATTCATGAAATAGATGCCAAAATGGATTGTTTAATCAAGGTCTCTGAAAGCATAGCTGCTAGGCATTAATAAATTGTGTCAGGAGCCACAAAATCAAGAGGGGGGCCATCAGTATGAAAATTGAAATATCTGGACAGAAGACTAGAGGTGTACAGATCTCAGCTTGATCTAGGCCTTTATTAAATTTAATTGATGAACCAGAATGAATTAGTACTTAACCTATCATTCATATTATCTCCTGCTGGTGAATAGTGTTCTACAAGACATGTTATTTATGGATTTGCCAAAATGAAAGTGTACTCCACTATTGTCTCTATTGCTGGAATATCTATTTAATGTAACACGTGTAGTCATAAGCTGTGTTTGAACGAGTCTGCATTAGAGATAAAAATCGGTGCTTTCATTATTCATGATAGTATATATTATTTCATTTTTGGCTTAACTGCAGACTTTAATTGTCATGGACTTAAGAAAAGTGGAACTGCCAACTGGTGTGTGTTGGTATTATTTGGGTTGTTAAATGGTTTGTGTGGGTGGATCATGGATTTGAAAGAAATTTTAAAATTTGATGATGAATTTGATGACTACATTTGTAAATAGATGGTTTTATTCATGTGTGAAATTATATGTGAATTTTTGTTTTACAAGTGTTTTTGTTTCTTATATCCTTTCATTAAAAGAGTAAAGCAATTAGGTGTTCAGGCTCACTTTCATTTAGACAGAGTTAAATGAATCAACTTTTGCTTTTCTGTTAAGGATTGAAAATCTTTTAACATTAACCTAACATGCATCAAGGTTTTGCCAAAAGTGTAACTTGTCACTCATTTACATATGCTTTTTTCGTAAACGTAAAATACACACAGACCTAACTACAAGTGAAGCACTTCACACCATTGTTGAATCATTTCACTTTTGCACATGTTCTGAATGTTGGTCCAATTAGTGTGGTATGTAAATAGGACAGAAATCCTTTGCAAACAGATTATTTATTTTTCCCGGGCTACTTGTGGGTCTGTGTGTCCCTGAATTCACAGAATGGCCCAGACTACTTTGCATAAATTGTCTACCATTTTCATGCAAGGATTGTAAAAAAGTGCTCTTTAATGGCTAAGTCCACAGAGAGATCGCTCCAAATGCTGAGATCGATTCGCTGGAGGCTTCAGAGGCAGGGTTTGTTCTGACTGCCTGTGTTAAAAAAAGATTCCAATCAGACAGTTTGATATCCAGACGTCCATCCACAGTGTCACACAAAACGCAAGAGACAGTGAAGAAAGGTCAATCGGTGCTTAGCACAGCCCAGATTGATCTAAAGTAGACCATATCCAACAGTTTTAGTGGAGTACACCTTAGATCGATCAAAGTGCTAAACTAAGTGGACTAGCTGTTTTTTTTTACAGCCTAGATCGATTTAAATCCCCTGTGTTGACAGTGTTTTTCAAGTGACTCATAGAATCATGTAGGGTTAAAATGCTTGCAAACAGAATCTCAGTAAATGTTGCTGCGTCGGATGGTATTGCAGCGGTGCCTGAAAGTGATTATGGTGATGATGATGATGATGATTATAATAGTGAATTTTGATAAATACTTGTATAATGAATACGAGGATAGGAGTGTGTCAGTGGAACAGACAAGAAAAAGTCTTATATTAATAATAAAAATTATTACTGATATCTGATATTAAATTCACATCAAATTCATAAATTATGAGCAGATTTTGAAATGACTGATTATAATTACATGGAATTGTGAATGAAAATGACCAGACCCAACTCACTTAAGTGCCAGTTTTATCACTTGAATATTCAGTTCACGACTGATTTTATGAATTATGAGTGGATCTGCTGTTAAATAATAACCTAACGGGAGGGACTGATTGACTAATGTGACTGATAATGGCCTCTTGTTGACTTGCTGAGGACAGTGTCTGTGTAAAAATTCACTACTACATCAAATTATCTACTAAAAAATCCTGCCGTTTCCTCACAGGGAATGGTTTATTCTACCAGGATCATACTGAATTCCCACTTGGATTTTGGGCGCGAATATACTTTGATATATAATTGCAGAATTGAGAGAATTCAGTTTTGTTTGATTGTGAATTTCTTCACATAATGATCCCTCTCAGTATGAAAATATCACTTAGTGTAACTGTTACTTGCGTAATAGTTCTGTTATAATACATTTTAAGGTGATAATGGTCAGATGCTTATTGGTAACTTGATAAAAACCGAGCCCATGCTCAGAATACAAGTGTTTGCATTTGACATTATCTGTTTGAAATATATACATTATTTTACAGTATGTGATATATATCCACACTTCTCTCATGATACAACACACAATATGCTGCTTATGAATATATAATGTTTCAGAATAATTGTTCCTCCTTCACAGAAACATTACCAAACTTTCTCTCATTAAGTTGATTTCCAAACATTTGTTACTCCATGCTTTTCCCTTGTGTGCTTCAGGAGAAATGATATTACATTTGAAACAGCCCTTTTTATTGGTTAAAGCATGTAGTGATTGGCCAGACCGATACTGTGCAACTCATTTGTGACCAATCATTGTATCCTACATACCTTATACCTTAAATGGTGCTAAGAGAAATGTCAGACATTGCTTTCGGTGGGATGATCTTGCATGGACATCTTGCTTCAAATATAATCTTAATATTTGTGAAAAACTTTAAAAAAAAATATGTTCACTGGCTTGTGTATTAGTTTCAGTGTTTGGGTTCCAAGGTTCCTTTAACCTTCCTTGCATATTGCTATGAATATGATTCCCAAATCCTTGAAATATTCTAAAGGTGAAGGACATTTTTCAGTTGATGGCCACTTCAGCATGCCTAACTGACCTGATCCTATATTTACTACTTTTGGTGATATATGATGTGATGTAAACTGTGAAAAAGATTTACGCTAGGATCCCTGTCACAGATTTGGCAATAAAGAAAATATAATTACTGATGTGACCTTAGGATAAATATGTCCAGTGACATGGGCTGTCTATTTGTGTGAATTCTACCTCAATATTGGCTTGAAAGTTTTGTCTGTTTGGAGAAATATATCACAGGAGGCTCCTTGGGTGATATAATTTCTGACCCGACCTTGCGGTAGGTTTTGGTGATGGAGTACCTGGCGTTCTATATTTATATCTGATGACTTGCCTGGCAAACATCTGCTACCTGGGATAGGTTACTGGTTCTGATAATAACCTTACCAGTGCTGTCATGGTTATCTGGATGCCTCACCATGGTTACCAGTCCATCTGGTCAGTCAGCTGACCGACAGACAATACCTTCAGCAGCTGCTCTTTATTAAACTGACCAAAATCACCCCAGACATATTTATCAGAGCTGCTGGTTTTTCTAACAGCACAGGCGTTTCTGGCTGCCAGCATAGACATTTTAAGGCCTATTCTGTGCCTGTAGAGTCAAATTTGGAACCTTTGTTTCACGTGTCGCAACAGTTTGTGCAGGAAACTCTTCCACACAGTATTGCTATTTCAAATGTAATATAAATAGAATTGTGTATAATTTTTGGGTGTATTCTCTTCTGTGAGCAAAAAAAAGCTTCTTAAACAAACACGCACCTACAAACATTTTTTTGTGTGATGTATATTTTGGCATCCTTGCAAATGGCAGTTTGTGGCAATACTGTATTTGGATGGGTCTGGAACTTGAAAACTCATGTCCTTTTATGTATGTCAGTTTATGGTAAAATTTTCACAGCATTCACTGGAATGGTTCTTGAGACAATGCATGTGAAATGTCTTCCGAGATCACGGCCATATGGTATTTACAAGGTCTGAAACCCAGTTGCACACATTCTCTCGTAGATGACAATCTTCAATATAATTTTCATAACAATAGCTTCAATAGTTCTGGAGATAATAATAAAGTATGGAGAGATGGACTGACTGAAAACTGGATTGCTATAGGGACAAATATAGATAGATGACAATGTATTTATAGGGAGCATAAAAGTAAATCTCTATAATTACAAAATGGGAATATTTATAAAGATGAGATGCACTTTTTTAAGGTTAATTTGAACTTATTGCCTTTACTACCACCCAAAATGTTTTTAAGAGAATTTTATTAATTTTCAAGCTAATTTATTTCTTCCATGGGAATATTTTTAAGGTTAGATGTAGAAAGAATATGATAGAAATATATTTGAAAGGTCAGAATATTGCAGGAGAATAATTATATCTCTGTGATTAATTCACCTGTGGGTTAAAATATTGATCAGATAAAAATCTCATCTGACAGGAGGCAGACAGAAGGACGACCGACATGGGTGGTTAGATCAGCTCAGCTGAGCAGAGTCGCTGAGCTCTAAAACCGTCATCTAGTTCATGAGCAGTAAATCCTCATCTGGTGATGTTGGACAAGTTGTTCATCTTGATTAGGTTGTTTTGAGTGGTAGCCTTGTTCCACTGCCTTTGAAAAGTGTGAAAGTAAATATTGGAAATAGACTTATTATGGTAATGGGGCTTTGGATGATTGATATGGGTTGTTTTTAAGAATATCTGTCTTCTTAATAGTTCTCTTGTGAGCATTACTTTTTGGAATGTACGTAAAAAGAATGTCAGAAACGGTAACTTGGATACATAGAGGATATTTTTATAGCCAAGAATACGCAGGTTTTACACGAGTTGAATTTGCTGCATGGCAGGCTTTATTAGAAGATTGATAGTAACTACCACAAAGCAAGGCATTTCCATTAGTTGATCATATAGAAAGAATTACTCTCTCATACATCTGCTACATGTATATATTTCACTTTTATTTTGTCCAGGCATATATACTTGACACATAGATATATATATGTCGAGGCCCAGATTAGAATCTGGCCCAATTTAAAACTGGGCCAGCCCAGATCAAAATTTTGATTTGGACCGGCCCAGATCAAAATTCTAATCTGGGCCGGACCAGTTTTAAAACTGGGCCAGCCCAGATTGAAATTTTGAACTGGGCTGGTCCAGATTAAAATCCTGTGGTGAAGCCTTCAAGATTTAAATCTGGTCTGGACTGATTTGAAACTGGGCCAGCCCAGATTAGAATTTTGATCTGGGCAAGTCAAGTTAACAATCCTGTGGTGGACTGATTTTAAACTGGACCAGCCCAGATCAGAATCCTAATCTGCTCCTAGGCTGGCTTCAATTACACTATATTTAACTAGCTGGCCTTTCATCAATTCAAAGAATTTATAAAACATTATAAGACTAATTTAGTAATGATTAATATTAAATGAATTTATTTCATATTCTATGAAAATATTTTTGTTGGTTCCTGTCATATTTATTTTGTATTTTCACCTCTTATGTGAAATGTATAATATATAATTATAAGATAATCATGTTAAACATTGGTATTTTACAGCTAAAAACTACAAATATAGCTTGCAGAACATGTGCATTAATTCAACAAACTAAAACAAAATTTAATCAATAATAATTAATTTATATGTTACTCAATGTTAAGCTTGTGATCCAAGACCTGTAAATTCAAAATTTTATTTGTTATGTTATTTATTATTTATCATAGTTTGGGGTTTTTTTGTCTGTGAACCCCCCCCCCCCCCCACCCCCAGTCACCCAATAAAAAATTTGCACTTATTGTAACATTGGACCTAGAACTTATAACGTACTACATATTAAGGAAAGAAGGCCCTGAAACATCTATTTAGATAGAACAGTGGGAACAATATTTACCAACTTAGCATTTTAACTATTGAAGGTAGAGAATATTTGTATTGCAGCTTTTAACTATCTTCAATTTACGTTATTTATCAGTTAATTAATTAACTTTTTTTTTTAAGTTATTAACTCCAAAGTGAAAACTCCACCATGTTTGTCACGCTCTAAATTAAAATACTAAATTCCAATTTTCACTCATGTTCACCTCCAATTTTTAGACTGACAAATGACAACAATCATATCATTTTCTCAGCTGTGGATTTTCTGCTATTGAAAATTACAGAAATGGCATCACAAACCTCTCCCTAGCCCCAAGTTAGGGCACAATGTCATGTTGCTCACCCAAATGAGCATCAAGATTGATAAATTACTTTTGTTCACTTATAAATGGGTAAAGCTGGTATTTAATTATGCGTGTATATATTTAATATTACACATGAAATTTTGATATTTATAACAGAAAATTATTTGAGTTAAGTTGAAAATTTTGATATTAAGTTAAGTAGATGTCTCAGAACTGACACATATTCTAAACTGTGATAAATTTAGGTAGTTGGTTTAGCTGAAGTTCAAATGTGAACTTGTACGCTTGAAGAATAGATGAAAGCAAAGAATATCACATTTGTTCATTAGCTTTTTCCTCACTAAAATATTTTAAATGATCTTGTTCATTATCTGTTTTGTGCCCTTCAAAATGGTGTATCTGGAATAAATGTTAACTGTATTATCTGATTTAAGGTGATAAAAATCAAGCTAGCCTAAGATTAGATTAGGATTCTGATCAGGTTAGGCCCAGTTTAAAATCAGTCAACCACAGGATTGTAATCTTGACTAGCCCAGATTAAAATTTTGATCTGGGCCAGCCCAGTTTAAAATCAGTCCACCACAGGATTATAAACTTAACCAGCCCAGATTAAAATTCTGATCTGGGCCAGCCCAGTTTAAAATCAGTCCAGACCAGATTTAAATCTTAAAGTCTTCACCACAGGATTTTAATCTGGACCGGCCCAGATCAAAATTTTAATCTGGGCTGGCCCAGTTTAAAACTGGTCTGGCCCAGATTAGAATTTTGATCTGGGCCTCGACATATATATATGTATATGTCGAGGCCCAGATTAGAATCTGGCCAAATTTAAAACTGGGCCAGCCCAGATCAAAATTTTGATTTGGACCGGCCCAGATCTAAA
This sequence comes from Sipunculus nudus, assembly GCA_026874595.1. Taxonomy (NCBI): domain Eukaryota; kingdom Metazoa; phylum Annelida; class Sipuncula; order Golfingiida; family Sipunculidae; genus Sipunculus; species Sipunculus nudus. Next base: position 45,827,825 of record CM049307.1, on the reverse strand, counting down.
TTCTAATCTGGGCCAGACCAGTTTTAAACTGATATGGGCTGGCCCAGTTTTAAATTGGGCCTGATTCTAACTTGGGCCTTGACATATATATGTTAAGGCCCAGATCTTGATCTGGACCAATCGGCGATCGGTCCAGACCAGATCCTGATCAGGATTTGGTCCGGCCTAAACCCCGATCGGGATCTGGTCCAGCCCTTGTCCAGACCAGATCCCAGTCGGGGTTTAGGCCAAACCAAATCCTGATCAGGATCTGGTCTGGACCAATTGGCGATTGGTCCAGACCAATCGGGAATTGGTCCAGACCAAATCTCGATCGGGATCTGGGCTGGACCAATTCCTGATTGGTCCAGACCAAATCCTGATCAGGATTAGGTCTGGCCTAAACCCTGATCGAGATCTGGTCTGGAACAGTTCCTGATTAAGATTCCATGGCAGACTAGAGCAGGCTTTTGGCTAAACATTATATTCCATAAGGTTAAGACATGAAAACAATAAACCAAGTTGAGTAAAAAATATAATTTTATATATATTAATATATGTAATAAAAACATGAATATATACATATATTTAGTTGAAAATGTTGATATGAGAAGTTATAAATTGTTGGTTTTCATGAAATCAGGACTTTTCATATGAATGTAAGCTGTAAATGAGTTGATACAAGTTAAGAATATCCTTATTTGAAAACTGGGGACTGAAAACTTTATATGATACTTAACTTCTTATATATATCATCCATCTAACAATTTATTCTACCTACAAAACGCATCAAATATATACACTTATTTACAGAGTGAGTCAGCTTAAACTAGTTCAGTTGTTACATAAAAAGTTGAATAAAAAATCTGATGAAAATACTGGAAATAATAATTCAACTTGAAAAATAATACAAGGACTTGAAAAATAATACAAGGAATTGAAAAATATTTACAATAAATATAATCAATCAATAAATTCAAACTTAAATATTAATTAAGTTATTAAGATAGAATAATTAACACTGACTACAAACTAAATTAAAATTTGTCATTACTTATTAAGTTATAATTTCAGACATCCTGTCATGGACATAGGCATGCTCTGAATCTAGGTCTGGGCTGTCCTGATCCTTGATAAGTTCAGACAGGAACTCATTCTCTTTCCTAAAAGTTAATGATTGGGGTTTAGGCCGGACCAAATCCTGATTAGCATTTGGTCTGAACCAATCGCCGATTGGGCCAGATTGGGATCTGGGCCTTGACATATATATATAAAAGATATATTTGGTTAAAAATTAAAGTATTATCAAAGATATTGATATTTCAAAATTACAGATTTCTAGACCATATCTTGTTGACTAATGAAAATAGTTTAATAATTGATCCACTTTATCTTGATGATATTAATTCATTCAGGCTGACATATAGCTGGTGGTGGTGGGAGGGGGGGAGGGTGAGGCTGGTGTAAGATAAGGCCAGGTACCATATGAAATGAAAATAAAGGAAATTGAAAGTGTATGATATGGTATAAAATCACCAAACATAATGCTTATATTGGCAGCTGGTGTACGAGGATGAATATGAGAGTATGAGTGGATCAAGTCAGCTAATTACACAGGTGTATAAATTTTCCATTTGTATGTCCATAGAATTTCTCAATAAATTGAAAATTCTTCACTCAATATTATGTTGTGGTACTGTGTAGGAAAGTATTATACCACTATATAGTTACAGAACAGTTTACAAGAAATTGTTCTACATGACTCATAGTAGGTGCTTTCTATCAGCACTAAATGCTGGCAGAGATTTGCAGTATTACTGGAGTGAAAGAGGAACACAGCCTGTTTCCTTGTGCCCTATATGTACGGTGCCTTGTTTATCTGAAGAGGAACACTTGAAAGTCACATAAAGCTATTGGCCGCATTGAAGGTGTGTTATCTGCCCTCGTGGCTAAATGCAGGGAGATTAAAGTTTAAAAGACTCATCACACTTAATACAGTACAATGAGTATGGTCTATATTGTGTATTGCAGCTTATCCTTGAAAAAAAGCACTAATAATTGTAAATGATAGATTTGTAGCCACTGGCACATGCTTTTTGGATAAAGACATTGCTTGTTATTTTTTTGTAACGGTTAATAAGTGTCCAAGCTGTGATCCTGCATGATCTGTAAAAGGCGCCCTAGATCAGATATGGTTAATGTAATCAACTTGGATAACGACTCGTCAGAAGTTTTGTAATGGATGTTTATCTTGTTATCTTAAAAAAGTATGGCTGCTGAAATGTCAATTTACTTTTAAAAGCCGCAGCGGGAAGGAGAAGTTCATCCTGTGATGCTTGTGTTTGATCCCGATTTTGCTTTAATCTCTAAACCAGACTAGCCAATTGAAAGTCACATATGATCTGATTGTTTTACTGACATTTTGAATTGACATGACTGAATTGTACCTTCAGTATTTCTGTGAAATATGAGGTCTACAAGTCTGTTTTCATGCAGACTCAGTCACTTATGTTATCATAGTGATCATAAACAGAATACAGTCAGAGACGTGGCTATGCTAAATGAACAGGGTGATGGTCGGGTTACAGTAGAACCTCCCAGTTACAGACACTGGCGGGACCTGACAGTTTGCCCTCAATAGAGAGGTGCCCTTAGTAGTGAGGTTATAGATTTCAGGACCTGCTTTCAATGGACTGCCTGTAAGTGGCTGTAAATAGGAGGTGGCATTTGTACAGAGGTGCCTGTAAGGATAGGTTTTCATTATTTTTCTAGCTTATAAGACTAGCTAATACTAGCTTATAATACCTAAATAATACTTTTTTATTGGTTGGTATACAAAGATGAAACTGATAAAATTTAATAGATTATTGTTTTATTAAAGAAAATGAACAATCATCATTCAAGGTAATTGATCAATCGGCACAACACTACTTATAAATATGTAAACTGTTTCATAGTTCATCCTGACAAAGCGTGGGTGTGTGTGTGTGTGTGGTTCATTCTGACTAAGTGTGTATGTGGGTTGGGATAGGGAGGAGGGGGGATGGTTGGTCTTGTGATCTTTGCATTATGTTACTGATGTTACTTTCATCTACAAGCCAGGTCACCATTAACAGGGACGCAGCCAGGATCACAGGCACACCTGATTTCAGGAGACCAGCGATTACGGTGATGCCTTACTTATCCACAGCACTACATGCTGAAGTAGTTTGATAACTTTTGATCCTCTGTATCCCCAACACCACACACTATATTTTTAAGCTGTAATGGTCATCTGTGTCCCAGTTGGAGGGTATCCAGTTGGACATGAGTGGAGTTGGATGAATCCATTGAGACGTATCCCAACAAGATGTGAAGCTGTCAGAAATGTGTAACACAGCTGTCTTCTTTCTGTTTCTATATATTTAAGCTCTAAATTTAGATACATACACCTGTGTAAAGGAAGTATAGCTCACATTTTCATGACTGTTAGTCTCACATTTGTGTGACAGTGTAGGTTTATTTCACATTTGGGAACAATGTAAACCATACTGAGCTAGTTAGGTTTATGACATGGCTCCAAGCAAAGGTATATGTTGTACAGCCAATGTTGAAATTCATGCAGCTTTAAATTCACATTGGCAAGATTGCAGTTTCAGTGTTGTTCAAGATATTCTTAGATTTGAATTGTGACCGTGACAAATTATATGTATACTGAAAAGTGTCATTTTACAGTTTAAATTGGCCATTTAAAAAAGAACTTAAGATGTTAACCACCATGTGTTATACTCATTAGTAGCACCGATTATATATAAAATTATCAGTTACACATTACCTTATATGATATACTACATAACGCTTTCTACACAGTGATCTTGTTTGTGTGCACTGCATCTCAATATCACTCTCATGAAGAACAATGATGGATCATGTGGGCTGACAGTTGAGGGTTGTGTGGGCTGGTTGTGGCCTATGTGTGTTAACTTTAAAGCTTGTGTGGGTTGGCTCTGATAATAATATGGGTCCACAGATAAGTTCACATCAACTCCCTGTGATCTCTTTTTGTTTCCAACAACAATGTGGGCTTTGTGTCAGGATCAGGTCAAATGCAGGAACAATATGTAGTCCACAGCCTGTCAGGGCAAAACTGTGACCATCAGGGGTAATCAGGATTGCAGGACTTCGCCCTGCTGACATAAGAGATTTTGTGGAAATGTTAGAGTTGCATGCCCTCTTGTGTCAAGAATCACATTGTAAATCTAATCTTGGTGAGCAAGCAAATATTTTGGTCATTTTTGACAGCAGCTCCCAGGCAACGAGTATGCTGTCACTTCTACAAAATTGATCAGACCATTGTAAGATGTATTTTTTTTATACTTTCTGACAACACCTTCCAAGTGCAAAAGAAGACTGTAATAACTCAGCCTATTGGTAATTCCCTCTCATGTTTGTTAAACTTTTTGACTGCATAGAAGCATGTCTCCTATGTAATTGAGAGCTGTTTGAGGCTTATGAAAGAATGGGTGTTACCATAGGGATAGAATTACTATATTCTTATAATCTTAAATTGTGTTTAATTCCTCAGTTTTAGCTTAATGTTAAGATTTTTGGTACTTTACAGGAATATCAGTGTGACAGTATGGATGGCCTTTGCATTTAATTCTTCCATATGACTGACATGATTCTCTATACCAGTAGGCCTTATCAGTTCAATATGATTGTGAACAGGTCATGTATTCACAGCTTCAAACAGGAAAGGAAATCCAGGATTCAACTGAGCAGCTGGTGAAAAAAGTGAAAAGGTAAAGGTTAGGGTTTATAGTATGATATCACTGAACATGTCAGTCTCATCCAACTTTACAATTTGCCTTTGTGTTAATTCTTGTAGCTTTTCTCGGCTCCCCGGGGAGCATACAACCCAAGCAGCCATAACAGGCGCTGGAAGGTTATTCTTTCTGCACTTGCCTTCCTCCCTTGACCAGTACCTTATCACTCCTGGGTTGAGAGAGGGCATCCTTGTGGTAAAGACTTTGGCTAGGAGTCTTAGTGCAGACAGCGGTCAGATCGGGACACGAACCCACAACTTTGCAGTCACAAGTCAAGCGCACTATCCATTACGCCACCAAGCTCCACCTTTATTCACAATGAATAGAATCAGGTTTAGAAAGGTTTGATCCATATTTGTGATATTGACAAATTTGTACTAATCCATAAAGTAAAATTTTCATTTGGAAGAAGAGTAGGAATGAGAGGAATATTAATCTGCAAACATGTGCCTGGTAATCAGCAACCTGCTTTGAACATGGCAAATACAGGGACTTGCTTGGGGATGCACAGATTTATTGCTGTCCAAACATGGGCACTTGTAGAGGGTTATTAACCTGAGGTCATGAAGCTCTGAAGATGGCTAAGTAGATATTGTACTTGAGAGGTGTTTATTCATTATTTAGGTACAAATCTCTTGTACTGATAAAATTATTTTGCTGCAAATTCCAATTTTACAAATATTATGATTCCATCCAGAGTGTATTGTCACAGACTGATTTAGCTCAGTTTAGTATGAGAGAGTATTCTGAGATTTCTTATTGCTGACAAGTTTGATTTAAAGTACCACCTGAGTATCAAGCTTACATTAAATCATATCTTCCCAGCCTTTAGACACACCTGTCCTTATAGTACCAAAATCTCCCACCAGATATCAGGACTGACTGTTGGTGATTTCTTTCTAATCTGTTATAGAAAAGATTATCTTTTATCTGGATCTATGTATATATTCCAAAATTCTGTACCCATAATATCAGTGCAGTGTTCACCTTCGGATGAAATTTATAAAATAAGTGAAATAACATTTTGGTATGGATAAACAGATGGTGAACACTTGACCTCCATTTATGTCATTAATACAGGAATGATGTCTTACACAGTGATTACAAATATTACTGAATTTTTCTGGCAGTATATCTGCCAACCTGAACTCTGGAAGGTCCAGGTTTCCTCTGTTTTGGCTGTGGTCACCCTATCACAAAGGAACCGGTCTGGTTGTCCCCGCTTGACTGAATGAACAATAATCTTTCTTGAGAGTATAATTGAGACCTTCATATGTGACCAGAGGGACCATGCATGAACAGGTGAACACAAAGAGCAATTTGTAGAATCCCTTGTAAACCTGGATATCAAAGTGCAGTGGTTGGTCATATTTGGACCAGTTGGATGGTTGGTCATATTTTGGCACACACCAGCTGATGGGGTCAGAATATAGACTGGTTGTTGAAGCATATATATGACTTTTGAATAAGCTAGGGACCTCCAGGTTATCTGTTGTAGCACTGTTAATGCAGTATGGCGAAAGCTCATCTCAGCCTCAAAGATGTCCTTTATTGTCATAATTTCAAATTATTTCCTCATAATTGATTTAACCTTAGTCCCTCTTGACTGTTTCTCAAGTCCAGAGGGACTATTTACTATGTGATGTTCTTGGTTATTTTATGGTAAGATTTCTGGTACATCCCTGCAATAGACACAAGATATGGAAACATATAAAAAAAGAAGTAAAACTAAAATATACTGTAAAAATAAAACCCAGTATTTCACATAAATATGAACTTCTTAAATATTACGTATGAAAGTATATCTCCATATTTCTAATTAATATTAATTGATCATCCAGTATGCAGCAATTGATCATCCAGATTTTACTTGTTTTGGTATACATTGGACCGGAAGTTTGAACTGTTGGTTTGTGTGTGAGAGAGAGAGAGAGAGAGATTGAGAAATAGAGAGAGTGGTTGAGAGAGAGATAGAGAGAGAGAGGGATTGAGAGAGATAGAGAGAGAGAGATTGAGAAAGAGATGGAGAGAGAGAGAGAGAGATTGATATAGAGAGATTGAGAAATAGAGATTGAGTGGTTGAGAGAGAGATAGAGAGAGAGAGAGATTGAGAGAGATAGAGAGAGAGATTGAGAGAGAGATTGAGAGGGAGAGAGAGAGAGATGGAAGAAGAGAGAAATCGAGAGAGAGAGAGAGAATGAGAGTAAGATGGAGAGAGAGAGCTCCCTGTAATTCTAATGCACTGGTCTGAAAAATCAGGCTGTTTATCTTGCTATCATGAATGATCAATCTGCTTCAGAAAGAATTCTACTGAGCTAAACAATTTCTGCAGGTAATGGGGTATTATTACTGTATCTTCTTTGTCTAACATAGGAATCTTACCAGAGTGAAAAATCCAGGTAATTTCCTGTGTTGACTTAAATGATAAACTATGTGTGTAGATTGTCACCTGCTGAGATGAATTGTTAAGATTGCATTGTATTTGAACAAGTGTCCTGTTTTTGGCACTGAAAGAAATTGTGACAAATTATCACATTCCATTATCTTTTATGTTGGAATTCTTACATGAATCAGAAAAATATACCAGGGATCCATGATTTTATTTGAAAGTTTTTTTGAGGATAGATTCGTGTCCTGTTTTTGGCATTGTCTATTGAATGAGGATGAAGGTATTCATAAGATAAGGATGATAGGTTATTATTAAGCCGTCTGGATTTCAGGTTTTATATGCACGGGGTTAGGAATAATCCAGAAGTCATAACCTGTCATTAAGACAAATTAGTGTGAATCTTTGAGGTTCTAGCAAGATTTCACCATCATGCCATTGATGCACCGACGGAGTTCGAACTAGGGACCTTAAGCTCTGAAGTCCAACACCTTAACCACTAAGCTATGTCCTACCCTTGTGTGAAAATTATTTTCTGGTACTGCTGTCATGAACTAGCAATTAGGTTTCCATAAATTAAATTAGTAAAAGTTAAACTTTTAAGTTTTATATTGTTGCAAGGACATAATTAGGAAAATTCTCAGGTGTTTAATCCCATCAGTAGAACAACTCTGCAACTGTATTACAGACAACCCAACATAAATAGCTTGGGGTTTTCTTGTGCATGCCTGCAGTAGCAGCTATGTGCTTATTAAAGTCATGGTGAGTTCAGATTAGAGAGTTCTCGGTAGAGGGCAAACACTTCAGTCACAGCAGAAGGAAGGGGCATGTAAAAAAATAGAGGTGAAAGTTAAAGAGAAGGGTGATCCACTGAGGAGAAATCATCAATCCTTGTATGCATCCACATAACTAACAAAATTTATTATGTTATATATGACACTAAAGCCACTTATTCCACAAAGTTTCTTGAATATCTCCAGTAAGACAAAGACAAAACCCCAACACCATGGGTAAAATTATGTAACTATTTGGTCTGCATAATATCACAGATCGTAAATAAAGGAAATAACCCCTAAATTTATTTGTTTCAGTACTGTTATGTCAACATATAAAACATTTATCTAACAAACTGTGTTTGTGAAATAACACTCTTTCACACAATTGTAATTCTTAATATTATTTGACATACCTACCTTAAAGAGGTGAATGTGTTTCCCTTCATTGAATCTTTGATTCAAGCACAATAGGCCAATCCCCTTCTTTTATGTTTTCGCATGTTTGCTCGTTTTCAAATATTGCACAGGTGCCTGTCAGGTGTTTTCCCAGCTTTCATTGAACCAGTGATTATTTTGGTACATCACAGTAACATGCTCGTAGATCAGTCTTTAAATGGGGCCAAACAGCAGAATTGTTTGATCTTTACATGTTAAATAAACCTCATTTCATCATTCTGTGTGCTAAGTGAAACCTGGTGTGAAATGGGATCGAAAGTGATCTGTCAATTTATAGACTTCAACAATGTTTGGATAAGGTAATCTGCTGAATCAGGTCTTTTTGTGACTTATTTTGATGGAAAATTGTAGCAAATTTATTCAAGTTATGTATTCAAATTTTCTCTTTGAGAAATAATTTATATAGAACATTTTTAATTCATTGATGTATGAATTACATTTCTTTTTGTGTTGGCAGTTGTTACACTGTTGGTCCACTGAAGCTGAAACCATTGTGTTTTGTGAAAGAACTGTTTGGTTTTTTTGAAAAATTCATGTTTGAATCATATTTCATTGTGAAAGACTCTGGTTATCATTTGTTTATTCAGTGATAAATTGTTAGAAATATGGAAGACCTTTGAGAGTGTTTTACTGATGTTATCTTTTGCTATATATAATTATTTTGTTTTTCTGCTTTTGACCAATTTTGCTATACACAATTATGTTTTCTGCTTTTGACAAACATTTTACCAAATAATTATGACACACTGATCTTCAGTAATCTTTGGTTGAAGTCTAATTATAAATTTTATATATTTTAAAGATTTCATTAACTTGTTGGTAAAATGCACTGCATAAATGTGATCCTAGTGCATGAATGACACATACTTTGGACTTAAAACACTTTAGTTCTCATCATATTCAGTAAAGTAAAACTTTATTACAACTTGTTGAAAGTTGGGTAGAAATCTAACACCTCATCTTTTTTTGGACTCCAAAGCCATTTTGCAAGGAGGTTTTTGCACTAGACAAAAAGCTGTAAGATGATTGCCCACAGTACAATTGTGACTTTTGCCCATAAACATAATAAGAAGCTATTTGTTCACACCTCCACCAATTTTAACTTAAATATGAATGTCCAAATTGTTTTTTTTGCCAGTGCATTTTCTTTTTATCTTGACACAGTCATATACAATTTTGAATTACAGAGGCATGTTCACTTATATTTGTTTACTGGTGAGTAATATTTAACGAAAGAAAAAAATGTTGACTGAGATATTGATATAGGATGGCATGTTAAGTGAACTTACCTTTTACTATAATTGATCTTCCAGAAATCATTGGCTCCAACAAGAAACTGAATGTCAACTACCAAGATGAAGATGGGTAAGTAATTATAATCAATACTTCAGATTCTTGAAGGAAAGGGTCTTAGATTTTTGTGCCAGAAATTCTCAAACATTGATCCAGAATTTTAGGTTACAGCTGTGGCACGGGGAGGGCATCATTTGGGCCACATCCCATGCTTGAAATCCTAACCCTTGATGCTTTAGCCATTGCCATATATACAAGGGAAAATATTTAGTCTGCATTTGGGTCAGAGAAATTCCTGCCAGGTCTTCCAATACCTGTTTATCCCTTGATGATTATAACACAAGAACATTCACTGTGAATGCAAGTCTGATACATACTGGTCTCAATTCTTTGTGAAAAAAAAAATCAAAATTGTATTTACTGTATCACTTTATTGATCAGGCAGAATTTGAGAAATGGGATTTCCCTTCCTAAGTTTTTTAGCTTAAGACTACAATACAAACTTCTGTTGTCAGTTATTAAATTGCATGGTATCGTGGCAGATAGGATTACACATTGTTGGATTCCATGCAAAAAAATTGTATCACTGAGTCGCTTTGTATCCCGCATTCATTGTGTGATTAAGGCTATAGGAATCTGCACTTCAGACAGTGTAGCAATAACCTAGCTGGGGGCACGGATGCTTGATCCATATTATGGTCTGGTGTTATCTTGTAATCAATTTCTTATCACTTATAAAAGTACCAGTGTTCAATTGATCAAAGTTTACAGACAGTTATGAATACATTTTAGCTTCATGTAATCTAATAACTTTTACTTTTTACTTTCCAAATTTGTTGAACTGCATGGATTGTGATGTCTTGATAATGTTCAGTTATGTATTTTAGGTGTATGTGAATGTGTTTTCATTAAAACTTTATACCTATTACTTATTGGGTAAAGTTAAAGCCATTGCATTAAACTGATTAATATAAAATGATCAAACCATAGAAAATGAATTTTCTTAATAGAAATTGCAGTTAATTGAGCAATTTTTGCTTATGAAATAATTTATCAACCTTTTTTGAGCATGATGAAAGTGGGTTTGTAGTTTAATTAATTTATAATGGAGTGGTGTATGTGCATCATCACTGGTCTTCATAGTGCAAGTACTGTAAAATGTATTGTGGCTTTAGTTTCTGTCCAGTTGATACAGGGGAGAAACTAGGTTATATAATTGCCGCCTGAAGTAACATTTAAGAACATCATAAAAAGTACCAATTTTACAGCCCCTTGATCTCTGGTGCAAGAATTATGAATGTATATTAAATGTAGAAAAAAAGGGAAAGTATTCAGTTTACATTAGAGTGTGATATTTATTATTCAGTATACCATGACTTAGTGTACTTACGTGTGGTTGGCCTGATTGGTTTAGTCCTCAGGCTTGTTATCTATTGTATGAGAGCATTATTGATGGCTTTTTCCACAGGTTGTATAGGAGTAATGTTCATATTATATTACAGGACTTAATACTGGGTATGCATGCAGTGTATGAATATTAATGCACTATAGAATATATGTGCCTCCATAAAACCTACCCCCTGGATAATTGTACCTTCTCTGAAATTTTTGCTCCATACACAGAACCAAACTCTATGCACGTGTGGTAAACTTATGAAGAAAAGATGTAACGATTATATTTTAAGTAACTGCAAGGAGAGAGAACTATTTTCTTAAATTTATGGTAATATATGGATGCTTGAAAATATGAGCTGTCCCTGTGTGGTCACTGCGTAAACCGGAGGTCTAACCACATGTGGTTAATACAGGGTAGTGTATCCAGTTGTGGTTTATCTGTCATGACCTGTGGTCTGTGAATTATCATTATTTATGAAATGATTGATGTGACTCACCTGTGCTGTATTGTATTTCTCCAGCAAACCTTTCAATAACCCCTATAAACAGTATATATAGTAGGGCCTGTCTGAAAGACCACCTGTATTTATATAATAAGACCACCTGTCAATTAAAACCATTTTTTACTAGTCCTAGAGTGATCATAATACATAGGTTTCACTGAACAGGGATATTAACATACAGATTGCTTCACATCAAATTCGATAGTGAACCTTTGCGGAGGAAGTTTCACTCATTGGATTAAACTTCCTCACACAATGGTTAATGGTTACACATCACAGTCATTCTAGATTATATTTTTACCCATGCTCCATTTTGAATTTTTTTGGTGGGTCTCAAGACCAGGGCTGGCACAGGGCCAAGATTCAGGCTGAGTTTGGTGTCACAGATTTTAAAACTTGGAGCAGGATGCACAATCCAATACCAGATCTTATTGGTCTGATAACAATTGTTTTCCCTGTGCAAGCCTGGTGCTGAAACCCAGAGAATCTTGCAGGAGTCAAAGCGAAGGAGATCTGAAATGACTTCAGTGTATAACTGCTGTGTGAGAAGTGTAATCTTTGATGAGCTCTTCTGGAACACATTATGCATCAGAAAATTACAAAATTTCTGATCTTTAATTTCATTCTTTCAATAGATCTGTTCCTGTGTTTTGTTTCAGATCATCATTACATGTTCATAATCAGACCAAAATGATTTATGAGTGAAAATTACAGACAATTGACATTGAAATAACTTCTTCTTTTTAGTTAGAGCCAAATTACAGCTGTATGTTGGCCTGTAAGAGATTGTATATAAAGGATTTAGTATAGGAGAATCACAGATTTATGTAACAAAGATGAAAATTAAGTCAACATTACTTTGTACAGATTACATGGAATATATTAACTTCTTTAAAAATAAAAATTTGCACACTGCTTTTAAAAAATATTTTCCAGACTAAAAACCCCAAACAAAAGTTAAGGACTCCAGAGACAAGTTCTTTTCATGAAAAAATGAATAATTACTGTTCCAAGCCTAACCCCTTGATTTAGTAGCTCATTTTAAACCAATAGATGTCTCATTTTGATAAGCAAAATGACTCATCTCCTACAAGTGAGAAATTCAATACTAAGTGTTTACTCAGGTTCTCCAAGATAAGAAATTGCACTGCAGTTGACATCAAATGCATATTATTACTAAATTAAGCATAATATTGAAAAAATCCCCTCGAAGGAAGTACTACTGATTAAATTTCTACGATGGAGTTATAAATTTACTTTTTTTTGCTGGATAAACAGTGGAAGAAATATCGCAAATCTTGAGAACAAAGGATAGCTGTTTTGTCAGCTGTTACTGTTGATATGGTTTCCCTGCTTCAGTACTTGTATAAGAAATGGAGTGATACTCCTGTATCAGTTTACCTGAAAGAAAGTGAGAGTAATTACTGTATCAGATACCTGGGATAAGCTCAGGTAATGGTCTTATCACTTACCTGAAGAAACACAGGTGATGGATGTCCCATTTACCTGGAGAAGTCAAGGTTAATGTTAAAATGGGTTGGTCTAGGTATGTTAACAACTTAACATCGCGTCATTGGAATTCTGATGGGATTCATTGTCTGAATCATCCACACATAGCCACGTTGAAGAAGTCAAAGAGTTTGACATTAATTGCACCAATATATAGGGTGCTGCTAACCCTTCTGTTCCTGCAGAACTCACTGTGGTCTGGCATTTACTACTGCCTTGTACATTATTACTTTCTTCTTAAATGCTACTGAAGTGTTCCTTTGAATATACTTTGAAATAATGGAATTCTTTTAATGAAACATGTTTTCATATATTTGTTGGACTGGAAGGACACAAGACTTTTTGAGACTGCCCATAATAGTTAGTAACTGTAGGTAAACCTGTCTGGGGACACTCATCTTCTGTGGGCACCTCTGAATTAGAGACCATGGTTTAATTTTCAGTCAGTTGTAGCTTGAAGATAAAAAATTTCTTATCCTTAATAACCTCTCTAACATTAAAGATAGATCTCTCTTTATTTAGGCCATTCGAGTCCTGTGTGTACTGATGTAGTATATAGCTAGGGGAGATGCATGAACTGCACATCAATGATGATCAAACTATCCTTGACCACAGGGGCTCAAGCTATTGACATGTTTTCCCTTTTAGAATGAAGATCTGACCCTGAGGCACTGGTAGCTGCTTTCACTTGAGTAACCATAGATTACTGCAATTTGATTAGATTCTAAAATCATGCTCTGTCAATGAACACTCCTTCAGATTAATCAGCTGCTACCCTAGGGAATTGTGGGAAGGCTGAGGGACCCCCCACTCTCCACACAGGGGCATTAATTATTGTCTAAGCTAACAGGAAGGACACAGTGCTTGGGAGCCTAGCTTTGTCCCAGTATTGACCAGAATGGGTCCTCAGGGAACCATTCACAGCACTAAGATACAAGGCCATCCTACTGAGGTGGTCCATGGAAGTACCCCAGGGGTTGGTTTACTGTTGATGATAATCTTCACATGTCAGATCCAATCTCTACAGGATAATCTTTATATGTCTAATCTGGTCTCTGTACAACTCTGCTAGTTTGCTATTGATACCTGGTCTAGACATCAATAATGTTGTTCATATTTCATAAGTTTTTTTTCAGGACTGGTACAAAGAATTAAGTTTGCCATTGAGCCTTCCTGCAGAAAGGGAAGCTTTTCTGTTCATGAGGGGGTATAACTGTTTGTATTAACTTAAGATGTATGAAAATTGTGCCTTTGATGACCAATGTTAAAAAGTTTCTTTAGAGCAAAATGATACATTTAGTTTCCAAGAATGTTATGTCTATTCAAGTGTCCTATAACTGTGATGATATGTACATCAGAATATATTCAAGTATTCAACCCAATGAATTAAACCTCTGTATGTTGACCACTCAGTTAACATGGCCACCTAGGTATAATGACCATTTATTTTGGTCCAGGTCTATTCCACCAACACTGTGTTGTACATCCTGCAGGTGATTGGTTTTTTAAGTTAAATTAAACCCCAATATTAATTGATTTTGGGTTGATAACAGAGTATAGTGCAATAACAGTATATCCTGATTTACTGGTCAAATGAGAGTTTTATGGAGCATTTGGTAAATTTATATAATTGCATCACATTCAGTTGAACTTGGTTGACCTTGGTCTAGTGGTGATGGCAGGGCATAATTCACTTATACTAATTACCGATTTACAAATAGCCAACATGTATGTTGGGCTTACAGACAAACTGCTGAAAGTGACGGAGTGAAAGATAAAAATAGTTGATTTCCAGAAGGTATATCAAATTATAATACAGACTTGTTGAAGGTGAGCAAGCAGGGGCTGGGTGCAAGCAGGTTGCTGGCACATCTGAACTGTTGCTGGTTCAGGACAGGGCTCAGAATAAACAGAGTAGTCCTGCAGGAGGCTGTCCAGCGGAGGGAAGGCTTGTTGCCATGTCAGATGCAGGTTCACAAGGAGTCTGTCCTCATTACATCAATGACAGAAAGTCCAGATGAAGTAGTTTTGAGATATCTTATCTCTTGGTCTGTTAATAACCAGTTCATTGGATGTTTAGTGGTGGCCAGGGCATCAATTAGTTAATGGGCCCCACTGTATAGATAAAGCTAAGTCAGATCAAATGGGGGATTCTGATATATCAGGGGTGTAGATAGTTCACCAACAGAGGTAAAAGGGGTGTCAGACCTCCTTGCCCTGTTTTATGTTGTTTGCTAGCAGGACGTGTGATCAGATATCACCCAGCTACATTGGCCACATGTAGTTTTGGTTTCCTGATTCTGATATCAAAACCAACAAGCAAAATGTTTGAAGTCTCACTTTTCCTGACAGATTGGCCTCTGGACCTTGCATACTGGAAGGTTATGTTTGGTATCTGGAAAGGGTGAGAAAAACATGGTACATGCCAAAATGGCTTAAAAGTATATTGGTAGAAATGTATCAGTTTGATGGAGCTCTTGTTAAATTCCAAACAAAACCAGATAATCTCCCCCCCCCCCAGTAATGTCTGTCTCCCTCATATCACCTACTCACTAACTTTACTCATCATCCCTTTCCCCTACCTTTCTTCCCTCCCCATCCTAATTATGATAAATTCACCACCAAGCTCCACACTTAGTTTATATGAAACAGTTTTATTTGTTAAACATATTGACAGAAACCCACATAACAAATCAGTCTGGCTCATTATCATGCAGTAATTAATTTTCATTTGTTAAAGCATTGTTATGTCACAGCACTAAGATAAGAGGGTATGATTGATTATGCTGTTTCTTCATTGAGACTTGGTTTCTTGATTCAGAAAGAAGAGTTTATGAAAATCTCAGTCATATATATTCAAGTGATGATATCTGTAAATCAGGGATGAGACATTGACTAAATATCCCAATGGATGAGTCTGTAAAATAAGCCTTGATAACTCGACAGATGTTTATTATAAGTAATCAGAATACATACTGATGAAAAAGAAAGATATATGAGATAGTGTATAAAAACTTAATTAGAAGTGCAAGGGAAAAGTCAGATATAGGACATACATGTGAGACCTATCTACAACTGAAGGTAAAAGCTAGCAGAGAGTGTTGAAGAAGCAGTAAAAACAGCAACAGCCGCCAGTGAATGGATATAAGACGTCATTCAGGGAGAACCAGACAGCAGAACATTGAAAGCAGATTACATACCAAGGGGGTGCCATCCTCACCCCTGCGGCTTTAGGAGTAGTATACCTTGGGCAATAAAATGGCTATAGGGCTCCAGAGGTTTCATGGAATACAGTTCTGTCAGTTTCGGGTGGTCGTTGGTGCCAGGTGCTTACCTGACCCTGGCCCCTCCTCCATTCAGAAAACAGCAAAAACTGCAGGTTCGCCAGCACCCGGTTGTGTATGAATGGCTTCTAGAGTAACGGCTGCTGTTTTTTTTGTTTGTTTTTTTTGGGCTCCTGCCTCAGGCAGACTTGTACCATATGTGCTAGGTTTGGGATGTTGCAGGCCTGACTGCCCATGCTGTTTGATCTTCACTCCTAGTGATAGCTATATATGTGACTGGTGGCCAGCATAGGAGATCTGGGTATCTCAGGGTCATGTTTATATTGAACTATAACAGTTGCCCATTTATGTGATTGAATGGGTGATCACACACAGGGCCAGGGGGTGGGGGTAAGGGGCAGAGACCTGTATACTTGGGTTTGGGGTTACATTAGTGATCCTGCCAAGGACTACATGACAGGGGGTGGTTTCCAGTATATATCCTGTCAAGCACTACAGGACAGGGGGTGGATTCCAGTATATATACTGAAGGTATAGAACATCTCTTAAATGATGCACATGTGCACCAGTAAATGATGTCTCGGATGTCCCTCTATTGCTATATTAATAATATTTTATCATCAGACGGAAAGCCAAGTCTGTCATTCAAAACAGTCCTTCTGCACCATATAAGGCATGCAAGGTGAACATCCTTGACCACAGTTGCTTGAATCCCTATTTGTGGTTGTGTTTTTATCGAGAAATGGAAATGTGCACTAGATGATTATATAATCGTGCCTTACACAGGAGATATTGTATATCACTCAAGTCTTGTACAGAGGTGCCCAAAAGAAGATATGCTCTGTCACCTTCCCATTTCCCATGAAATAAGGATTCAAGTTACTGTGCCTTGACTAACAAAAAAACTCGATTGACATCTCATGGGCAGTGGAAATGAATTTGTATAAAGGAGTATATCATCATGAGAGAAGTACCATGACATTTAGCATGTCTTGATTTAGTGTAATCGTTGTTACAGTAATGGTATATGTGAAAGAGAATATAAATTTTAACATATTGTAATACATACTTACTCAAAAATACACATCAGAAGGCAAACCTACTAAAATAACCTCTTTCATCACCACAGATTAGTTTATGTTAGAGACATTCACAAGTCATTTCTCAGCATAATATTCATTTTAAAATATTGTAATACTTTTGAGCATTAAAAAATGTACACATGCAGTTAAACTCCACCAAATGACCTCCTTCACAAACAAAGGTTTGTTTATATCAGAAATATTTATTTTCCCATTGCTCAACTTGAAACCTATGGGGAAGCATGCATGCAAAAATGCCTTTTTTTACATGGTAATTCTATCAGAATTTTAATACATGATGAAGCATGATTGTTGATAAGGCACTTTGAATCATTGTTAAAATTCACAGTTCTGTTTAATTAATCATGTAAGTTTTTGTTAATTACTTTTAGATGAGTGTAAAATCCCATGTGGCTAATTAATTTTGTGTCTGAATCATCTTTGAGTGACTCACAACCATCTCATGTTGGAGACCATTTCTTATGTTTGCAAATAAACATGTCAGTTTCATGTAAAAAACAACAAATCTCATGATCCCATCAGTTTATATGGCTGAGTTGTTTGGACATTTTACATAAATAATCAACGGGAAACCACAACCAAGGGCATCCACTGATCCAGCACATTCATCACAGAAATCCAGAGAGTAGCAGTAATTGGGGATGTTGTAATTAGTCTGGTCATGGTAGGGAATTATTTTTCGAATTTATACTGATATTTTTATTATACCAGAAGTCTCTGACATTGGAACTGTTGATCATCCAGGCAAGCCTGGAGTATGTAGATCTGGTAGAACAGGTGAAGGAAACTGGAAGGAAGAGGTATTTTTTGCAACATATGGCTCTGTATGCTCTGATGACTGTTACAAGAGTCTGGAGGGGGCCACAGATGTGAGATGCCATTAGCTTCTATATCCTGAATTCCTGCCCTTCACTTACGTCTTATGTTTTATATGTGTACCTTTCTGTACTTTGCTGGTTCACCTCTCTTCTGCTGGCTTACGCATGATTGGCTGCCAAGGGCAGGAAGCTCACCTGATTGGCCATCACCTGCAGGAAGCTTACCCTCCGTCTGCTCAAGCTTCCTCTTCACTTTGGAAGTTGTGTACATGGATGTAGAGATCAATATCAACACATGTGGCCAGGAAAGCTCTGTGGCCAGCACACATATTGACCACTGGTCACTTGTTGTAAACTATTTGTTCTTGCCCCTCCCAAGAACAGCTGCAGGCCATCTGAATGTGTGTAACCTTCAGAGGTTATTGAGTCTACACAGAAACAGTATTGATAGTGCTACTGATTCTGTTTATTGTGGTTATAACACCTTTCTAAATACACCTGGTCCACATGATCATGGTACATTAAATGTAATCTAATTATTTCATGTTAATGTGACATTATCACCTTCATATATACATCTGGCTAATCACTCAACTGTTTTGATCAAGACACCTCGGGTTATCATTTGTAACTGTCAGCATATCACCTTTATAAATACATGTGATTCATAAAGTCATCAAGCATTAAATATACCTGAATAAACACTCATTCTACCTGAATGAACATGCAAATGTGACCCTATCTCCTTTGTAAATTTATACACCTGGCTAATCACCTTTGGCTCTTTTGATCCAGACACCTGATCAAATACATCAGAGATATTACTTTAGTTGAATTGTCATCATACAGTTTTAATCAATAACTGGTTAATTCCTACAGTTAAGTAAGATTCTAGCTAATTTTTTTAATACACCTGAGTTATCACTTATTTTATATTACAATGTCTTTTTGGTTTATTAAAACCTCTTGAATATTATGCAGTATTACCCATGAAGCTGGGATCATCCAGGATGGTTTTTCTTAGGGCTAAGTTCACCCACTGGATACACTGGCATGATTACTGATAGATGGTGCTGCAATACATTAGTTATGCCAATTATCAAATGTCAGATTCCCCACACTTTTAAATGGGCAACTGTATAACAATGAGTACCCCTTAGGACACACTTGGCATTGTCCCCAACATTTTATGACCAAAAACAGGCATTTCTGAGGTTTGGCTACAGAGGAGTTTCACCATCAATAATAATATAGATTTCTTTATTATGCATATTCATTGTGTACATTGTTTTCCAGTAGAATTTCAAGATGTCATATTTGCAGATCTTCATGCACTTTTAAAGAACACTTACAGGCATTAAATAGGCATGCAAGCTTTGGTACTCCATACACCCATCATTTGTGTTACTCCCAGTTGCTTGTCACTAAATTATTAAGCATTACCTCACAAAATTCACATTAGCCATTGTTTCATAGTTTCTTATTGATGTTTGGTACAGATTGCATGTTTTTATACAATGTGATATTGACAGTTGCCTTTAATTTATAAATAGCAAACGGAACTCTCTTCCATATACCTTGTTACTGCAATATCAAAATTGAAAGCTACTCGTTTTCATCAAAATATTTATAATTCCAGAAAACAGAAGAGTTATATACAGTGAAACATGATGGCAGTCTAATGGGTAACATTTGGTAGATTAATAATACAAGCAAATCTCACAATGAATTATTAAACTTTGGAATTTGATGAATCTCCATGGATGAATCTGCAATGTGTGTAACTTTTGAATTATATAGAACTGTTATCCTCATGAACAGTATTTTATGAACATGTTATAAATATGACTGATAGACTTGTTGTTTTAGTTTTGCTGTGGAGAGTAGATTGCAGGCTGCTCAGTATATCTAATAACTATATTATATTTGCATCAGGTGATTTGGGTTACAAGAATTCTGTCTCCCTAAGGAGAATTAGAAGGATATAAAAGCCTCAGATCTGAAGGTCCCTTGACCAAATACCACCAGTTTTGCGAATTAGGAGAAAGGCAAAATGGAAATGAGGGGTCTTAATCCATTTAGGTAAAATGGAGCCAGCTAATGATCCAACATTCCTGAACTTAAAAAAAAGTGCATCATTTGTTTGCTTAACTGTGTATAAAGATAAATAGTGTTTAAGCAGAGCATGAAGGACAACCAGAGGAGGTACCTATAATTATGCTCGACCTTTAACATGTCAGATATATATGACATATTTATTGTGTCACGATATGGAGTATACACAGGGGCAACACATTAGTGTTCACATACATAAATGGTGTCGATTTAAAATGTAGCATTAATTTTATACTGGCCCACCTCCTCATTTCACTTGACAAAACAACTTCCAGAGTTAACCAATCCCACTACTGAGACCAAGTTTAAAGTAGCTCAAGTATAGCCAGAGAGCTTGCAACTATAATGAACTTCTCCTACTTGGTGTCAGAGTTTGTCATGATTCATGGACATGATCAGTTGCACTGCTCACCAGCAGTTATACCTTTCATGTGCATGACCCTGCTTAATATTCAAGTCAAGATCTGAAACCTCTGTTGGCATTCCAGTATTGCTCCTTTCTTACAGTGGAGTATTTTACCTTGTTCTTCCAGGGACAATAGTATAAAGCTCATGCAGTACTTAGCACCATTTATAATCATGATCACCTATGCTTATATCAGTGATATGGTGTTAACTGAAAAACCCTTGGAAAAAGTATTTATTAATAGAACAATTGTAACATGATGACACTGGATTTCAAGAGATTGTTTAGACAAAATGAATCTGCCAAAATAAAGGCTAATGGAATAGGCATACAGACACAGAATTTTCAGAAATCATCTGAGAGAAATTGAATTATTTAAATAGAAATGAAGGATAATAATTTAATTTAATGGAATGCAAGGATTAAGAATCCTTATAAGACTGCAACTACTTGGAAAGCTAGAAGAAAGAAATACAGGGTTAAGCAAACTTCAGGGCTCATGAAACAACACTAGGAAGTGCAGGTTATCTCACAGAATTGAAAGAATAACCAGAAAATTCAAGGAATTAATGGTAAGACATACCAAGAGGTTCAGGAATTACACTTACAGTTACATTGCAGTTACAAGGTCTCAAGATTAAACTCTGCTGGATTCTCTGATCCAGAGTTGGGAATATTTTGAGTCTTACTGTTTGGCTCTAACTATTAAATGATAGGTCATGCATTCTGGATTATTTGAAGCTCATTTTCAGAGATGGTGATATCCTGAAGGATTCATAAAACAACTTAGCTTTATTTCATTATCAAATAAAATAAAATACTAATATATCTTACATATATCCTGACAATATTCTTCAAAAACACTGCAAACTTTATACCACGGTTCTGTACTTTAAAAGGAACAAGCACTTATTAAATTTATGAATTACAACAGCATAAATGATGCTTGGGTTTAAAATGAGATCTGGAACAAGAGAAGAATAACAATTAAACAAGAGCAAAAAAAAAAAATTGACTTAAAACTGCACAGTAGAACATTTGAATCACCTGCGTGTCAGATAGTGTTATCAGACAAAGAGTGGTGTCTTAAAACGGGGCCTGAATGTTATTGTGTGGGATAAGCTGTTGAAGTGGATTCTTTACACTTAGAATTGAAAAACAATTGCACAATGAGGCTCCAGTATAAGAAAACTGATAAAAAGGCAACTCATCTTCTTGCAATCCATTAGAACACTTGTTTAAATAATTAGAAAAAGAAGGGTGGTTTTCCCTTTGTGGAAAAATGGATTGTTCTAAAGTTGTAATAGTTTACTTTACAGTCCTTTGTTTGCATTAAGTCCTTTGAAGTAATTAAATATCTCATGACCAAACCACTAGGCTACATCCTACCATCATCATATATCTTTTAAGTCTTTTTCTTAAAATTAAAAATGACATTGGAATCTCCACTGCATCCAGTGGTCAACCCTTTAATATTGAATTTCTTAATGCTGTTTTTTTTAAATCTTTCAACTTTTTCTCAGATGAAGGAAATAAAGATAAATATACATGTATAAAACAGCGGGAACCTTCTTTTATTCAAGCCAAATAAAAAAACAAAAACTTAAGAAAACCAGATGATATGTTATTTTTTTATTGAAAAGCCTGGGTTTGAGAAATATAGAGACCTGCTCGTAAATTTGACGCCTTTATCACAATTCAACATCACTACTCACCAGAGATATGCTATTGCAGCTTATCTTATTTTGTTGATTTCACCATCTGTCAAACACATTGACATAGTATGATGTTTATAAGTAACATGATAGCAGAAAGGTGAAAGTAATAAGAACAGATGACACCATTTCTAGTGCAAAGTTGTAAGGTGATAGCTGGAAGAATTAACCTTTTGTCACCAGTCTTTGTTGAGGATGTTTCCCCAGTTCAGATGGTACACTGGTGTTTATACAATAGAAACACACCATAGTCTTTATAAACATGAACTCAGAGGTATAACATAACCCAGATGTCACCAGTGCAGACCATGAGGAGGATATTCTTAAAAAAAATAAAAGAAATAGTGCCATATTTAATAAACAAGACGATTCATAGGTTTTATCAGTGGAAGCAGTTTGTCTTGTTGTCTCTTGTATTGTTTTTCTCCCCCTGCTGTGACCAAGAATAGCTTCTGTATGAAATAAATATTTTTGTAGAGCTTAACTATATATACTGTGGGCCCTGTTTTAAGCAACCACACATACCATCTAAAGAAAAACAGTCAGTAATCGCAGGTGGTTGTTTGAGCAAGGCAAGTGAAAATTGGTCATCTACTATTTACATCCTGTTACAGTTTCACAAGTAAAAAAAAATGACTAAAGGGAGAAATAATTTGAGTAGTTACCAATTTAATGAGTACATATAACATCAGTGTTACATTCTTTTATGCTTAGTTAAACTTTAAAATAAGAGACATTTGTTTTATTCATCAGTACTTTCCATGTGAAGTGTAAGTTGACCTTCCATGTCCTTGGATTTGTCACCATAGTAGAGCACATACCTCTACATTGTCATATCTTGATCACATCAAAATTAAGGGGGTTTCCCTGGCACATGTCCCAACTTCCCACAAAGTTTTGTTGACATTGTTTAAATTCTATATTTTTTCCTTCTTTCATAAAAAAAATATTGACAATCACAGATGATAACATATCCTCCTTCAGGGAGATGATAATACTCTGCATCAACATTAAGCTCCATCTGTGTAATGAAGTACAGCAATTAAATGTTTGCTGATGATTTTGGTCAGTTGTTTTTTTTTCAAATCTTGGTCTTCTTATTCTGTGTCCTAATGCTACTACAGTGAAACCTGTCTGAAAGACCACCTCTGTAATAAGACCACCTGTCTATTAAGACCATCCTCAGGTGAACTGAAATCATTAACATTGGTTGTAACTGACCTGTCAAATCAGACCACCTCTGAATTAAGACCATTTTTGGCCAGTCCCACAGGTGGTCTTACTTCACAGGTATTACTGTACTTGTGCCAGTTTATAGTTTCATCAACATCTTTGTTTCCTAAAGGTTCCTGATTTATTAGTTGACTAGTTCACATTCAGTTCCATACTGTTTCCGCAATATATATTGTTTACATGAGTTTAATGTCATCAGTTGATGTATGCTTTTAGTTCTATGTAACTGCCATAGAAAAAAAAAGAGTACTTCATATAATGCAAAAAGATGTACAGGATACTATATACTTGGTGGTACATAACGAGTGATGGTGCAGTGGAATGATGCAGCAGTGATGGAGGGGGAAGGTTAACTGCTGATATATCATAGTTGTTGTCATCTGCACTCTGTGAGGGCACGTCCACTGAGAGCATAAAGTTGAATGTGTTCTCACACATGTGCCCTTGCATGACCAGCAACAGGTTGATGAATACAGTCAGGTTGTTGTCATTACTGCAGATGTGATAGGGGATTAAGCTGGAATCCCTGCAACTAAGTCAAAACAGAGCACAGATTCAAAACTCCAAATCTCTTTTTTGGTTTCAGCTTTTTAAGTTTAATACTTTTAATGTTCAGGCTCTGATGACTTCAGTATTTATTGCCAGTATTCTTCCTGTGTTAATAAATCTAAATTGCTTCTTACAGTGTTTTCCAGAGTGATTTATGTTACTTAAAAATCAAATTGTTCATAAAATATGAAGCAAAAATATATATACATGACTTGCACATAAAAATGACCCAGATGACAGAGGTTTTATCATAAAATAAAAAATAAAAAAGTTTATAAAAAAGTTTTGCCATCCTACTTGTTCAGTTACAGAGGCAGGGGCAGATCCAGGATTAAGGAAAAAGGGAGGGGGGTCCAATCCATGAGGACTAATGACTAAATCTAAAAAAAAGTCCAAAGCTACAGAAAAGTGGGGGAGGCTGTCAAGGCCACACAAATTTGTCTGAAACCCTTAGAAACAGGTTGTGGTGGCTAAAAAAAGGTGGGGAGGGTCTGGACTCTCCCTCCCCCCCCCCCCACATCCACTTCTGAGCTGCAGTATGTTATAATCAGTTTACAATAAAAAATGATACTGTGTTGCTGCAAAATGCTTGTGTTAAAAAATACATGAAAGTACTGTTTTAACAGTGAGGAATTTGATAATTATTCATTTATTGTATTTCAAAAAGGCTAAGAATAGTAAAATGTGTAAATTATTTAAATGCCAGTAAATCAGAATAGTACCTTGGTACAAACTGCCTCAGTAGTAGTCCTTGTGCAGCAGCGTGGAACAAGCGTTATGTACTATGACAATAGGTCAGTGGTTATATATATGATGATGCACGCAGTTGAGGAGATTTTATGAAACATGAAAGGACTTAACTGAGATGATAGTAAAAGTAATATGACCTGAATATACAATAATAAAAGAATCGAAACTCATGGCTTTGAACTCTGAGGGTTGATGGTGCTGTAATGCACACTCAAACCATTGATGCATCATTCTTGTTTTGTATGTACTGACCTTCACTTTGTATGCGAGGTGAATAGATATTGTTATCGTGATTACTATTGTATTTCAGCATGGCTGCACTGCACCAGGCCGCCCTAGTGGGGAATGTGGAAATCATGCATACACTGATAGAAACCGGAGCTACAGTAGATGTTAGAGACAAAAAAGGTTGGTATGAATAAAGAAGAATTAGTAATAAATGTTCAGACAAAAAATATTTATATGGATAAAAAATAATTGGCAATGACTCGTAAGTTCCAACTAAAGTGCAGAACGATTCATATATAATTGATATTTTGTCCTTTTGTTATTTTAATTCCGTTTGTCAGAAAACCCCTCAAAGGATTGTACCTGAATCACCTGTTCTGACTATAAATCCTGCCTCAGGTAAAAACAATTGTGGTGTATGGGAGGTAGCCATAGTAGTTAGATGAAATGGGCTTCGGAGATAAATGTCCTATGTTTGATCTCTGCCATTGTCTCCAAGAGAGAAAAGCAAACTCTTAATTAAACCTCAAATATTCAGTCTAGTGTCTTATAAAAAAACGCCTTTTGTGGTCTAAGGGTAGAGTGCAGGACTAAAAGCCAGGATGTTGTGAGTTCAAATCTCAGCCAGGGAAGGGTGAAATTTTTCAAGGTCGGCCCCCACCCGGGGTGAGTGCTCTGCAGGCTTATTGGGAAGACTGTGCCCTGCAAATGTGTATTACTCACAAATGAGTGCATCTTTGACCCAGCAGTGGGGGTGATCACACCCCAAGAGGACCCACAGGCACAGTAGACACAGGACCTGGGTGACACCAGTATTCAAAATAATATGATAATTAGTAAATTTATGCTACTGCGCTGTCGTGTAGTCCCATCTGCTGATTAAGAATTCAATAAGACAGTATAAAAAATAAAAAGCAAACAATTTACTGCACAACATCCATATTCCATATTCATTAACATATAATATTATCAGATGTGTCAGGACATGTAAAGTTTAAAAAGAAATCACATGCCCAGAAATGCAAACTGAAAAATCACAGGTTTGTGTATATGGTGGTCCTTCTTATTTAGTGTTAATATTTTGTCGTGAACTGATTTCCATTCTGATATACTTTTATGTGTTGTAATCAAGGTAACTGTCAGTTCTGGTTTATAAACTTTTTACAGTAGCTGGAGTATTTGCATTACTCATTGCATAGCATCTTCCCCAAATCAGAAAGCAGAGTTTGCAAAAGTTCAATTATTTCAGTGTCTGAAAAGGAATGTCATGAATTAAATTGACGTTTTGTCTAATTGTGGCCAAACTTATGTCTTAGGTTCAGTCTGTCTTCCTCTAAAATAACTTCCTAAACATGGGCTCACATATTATAGAAAACTGAGATTTTCAAAATTTCATTTGACCATATCTGTTACAAAGACAGAAATTAGCAAATCATGCTTCGTATATGTATTTTCTTGTTAATTTTCATATTTTCTCAAATTAGATATAGAATAATATGCTATCCCCGGATTACTTTGGATTGTTAGTATTAACTTCTGTTTAAAATCATACTTGTTTTATTGTTAAATTTTGATGAAATGTATCTTTCCTTTGCATAACTCCATCTGTCTTTGTACATCTTAACCAAAGTTCTGACCCCTCAAACTTTTTGTGCTTGATCTTATTACATTGACCTTAGTGTTAAGGACAGATACGGTTGTCCTCAGTATTACTTAATGTTTTGTATGTTTTGTATGAACTTATTTTGGTGCAAAACTGAATACATTTGCCTTCTGTCAAAGTCTTCTTTGATTTTGAATAAAAACTGGGGTCTCTATAACTGTATCTCCCTCGTTCCACCTTGAAAGGTTATAACCCCACAAAGACATTATAATCAGGGGTTGCACCCATTGATGGTCCTTTGGGGTTCACCTAAGTCCTGCGGGAGAATAACATTCTCCTTGTATGTCTTTATGGATTTGAAAGAGAAATAAATGGTCCATAGATCCTTATGCAAATTTTTATGGTCCACATGAAAACCATGATGGTAACAGGTTTAGGCCATGCATCTTTTATATTCTTTTTAGCATCAGTGCACAGCAACCATCTGTCCCTCATACTCAAAACCTTTAATGACTGAGCCCCTACAGACCAGGGGACAATTTCAGATGTCTTGGGATTGAAAACTTCAACCCATCATTAGCATACTTTTGAACAAGATTTCTTGTTTACAGTAAAAATTAGGTCAATATGACCTTATTAATGACTTGAATAAATAGTCATATATAAAATTTCAATTCTTTAATCATAAATGTTTCTTGTAAATACCATGACTTTGAGTGAAATTTTTTTCAAACCATTCTAATTTCTATTGAGGTCATGGTTTTACATTTTGATAAGACATTTGACCTTGTTTGCAGATGTAAAAGGAAAATACTTGTTAATTTTGTTATGAATACAAATGGTTTGTGATTGACATAGCTGTAAATGCTTCTGATTATCAACCATATCATAATTTCATATAAAAAAATATAAAAAAGCAGAGAAAATCATATAATTCTTTATGCAAAAAAATATATTAATTGTGTCCAGTATTACTTCTTTTGTAGATTATCAGAAAGCAAGACATTTCTACTTTTTCTTTAAATTTTTACTTTTAAGTAACACAAACATTTAATATTACTTACATGCACAAAAAAGCTTCAGCTTAGTGTTATTGTATCCGCCAAAACAGAGTTTTGCGGATACTATGTTTTCAGCTGGAAGCCGCCGCCGCCGCCGCCGCCACCGCCGCCGCGTAGGTGTCCGGAGAACTCCTCCGTAACCGCTGGGCGGAATTTTCCGAAACCCGGGATTATGTTCGGGTCACATGTGAACTGCTGCGCCCCGATTTTGTTTTGACCTCTGACCTTTCCTCTGGGCTCTGCGTCTGTTTGTGCGTCTGTTTCCACACATAAACCCACATATCTCGGGAACCGTTTGACCGATCAGGAAAATTTTTTTGCACAAATGTAGCCCTCGGAGAGCTTTATAACATACACCAAAAATGGTGGCGCCACCTGCAACCATGTTTGCACAGTGTCCATCTGTTCGTCTGCCTTGGGTTTAAATCACTCATATCTCTGCAGTGACTCGACTAATTCACCTGAAATTCGGCATGCGCAAACATCCTGGATAGCTTTTCTGATTTTATGACAGGTGGCGCCACCTACATTCACGTTTACGCTGCAGACATCCAAGCTCATATCTCGGGAACCGTTTGACCGATCAGGAAAATTCTTTTGCACAAATGTAGCCCTTGGAGAGCTTTATAACATACACCAAAAATGGTGGCGCCACCTGCAACCATGTTTGCACAGTGTCCATCTGTTCGTCTGCCTTGGGTTAAAATCACTCATATCTCTGCAGTGACTCGACTAATTCACCTGAAATTTGGCATGCTTATACATCCTGGATAGCTTATCTGATTTTATGACAGGTGGCGCCACCTACATTCACGTTTACGCTGCAGACATCCAAGCTCATATCTCGGAAACCGTTTGACCGATCAGGAAAATTCTTTTGCACAAATGTAGCCCTTGGAGAGCTTTATAACATACACCAAAAATGGTGCCGCTACCTGCAACCATGTTTGCACAGTGTCCATCTGTTTGTCTGCCTTGGGTTAAAATCACTCATATCTCTGCAGTGACTTGACTAATTCACCTGAAATTTGGCATGCGTATACATCCTGGATAGCTTTTCTGATTTTATGACAGGTGGCGCCACCTACATTCACGTTTACGCTGCAGACATCCAAGCTCATATCTCAGGAACCGTTTG
This sequence comes from Sipunculus nudus, assembly GCA_026874595.1. Taxonomy (NCBI): domain Eukaryota; kingdom Metazoa; phylum Annelida; class Sipuncula; order Golfingiida; family Sipunculidae; genus Sipunculus; species Sipunculus nudus. Next base: position 45,798,720 of record CM049307.1, on the reverse strand, counting down.
ACCGATCAGGAAATTTTTTTTACACAAATGTAGCCCTTGGAGAGCTTTATAACATACACAAAAAATGGTGGCGCCACCTGCAACCATGTTTGCACAGTGTCCATCTGTTCGTCTGCCTTGGGTTAAAATCACTCATATCTCTGCAGTGGTTTGACTAATTCACCTGAAATTCTGCATGCTTATACATCCTGGTTAGCTTTTCTGATTTTATGACGATGGCGCCACCTACAATCAAGTTTACGCTGCAGACATCCAAGCTCATATCTAGGGAACTGTTTGACTGATTGGGCCAAAATTTTGCATGTGTATAGTTCTCACAAAGCTCTTTATCATACGCTAAACTGGTGGCGCCACCTGCAACCCTTTTTTGCACAGCGTCCATCTGTTTGTCTGCCAAGGGCAAAAATCACTCATATACAATATAGTGGTTTGACTTATCTGCCTTAAATTTTGCATATGTATACAACTTGGACGCCTTTCTGGATTTTTTGGTAGGTAGGGCATCCTACATACACAATTTGGCTGCAGACATCCATGCTGATATGCAACACTTCACCCGTTCCACTCTGATTTAGGCGGATACAAGAAGTCGCTTGTCGACTACCTGTATTCTAGTTGTCTATTGGACTTTGCCTTTTTGGAGCTATAACGTGTCCATGAGAGTACCAAAGTTCCTGCCATCCTTTTAAGCACCTGGGCCTTTTTATGAGGGAATCTGGGTTCCATGAAGAGACAGCTGTCATTTGTTCCAGGAAGTGGGTTTTTCATTGTTATAGTTTTTGTGGTTGAAACACCCGGCATCAGTTTCAGCAGCCCTGGAAGTGTTTGATGAGCTGTTGCAGACACAGTTATACCCTGAATGATGGCTCATCAGGGACTTCCTCATCAAGAGGGAGAAAAAAATGTGAATGACAGTGAAAGTGAAGCATTGTCATGATGTGAAAGTAGACACTAAGGTTAATGTCACTGCCATGAAGTAAATGAATCACTGTGATCCTTATAAGCTCTGCTTTTATCAAAATGCTGTTGCACTGCTTTGGAAATCTTATTAATTCTTTGAATATTTTTATTCTAAAGTTTAAATCCTCTCTGGGTTATCGGCCATTATGACCTTTAATGTTTGTGTTGAATCACTGATCTGACGAAGCTATCAACTGACCATAAAAGTTCCTTTAAATTCTGATGTTGCAGCTCAAAGTGCTGAAACGGACTTTCACTGGGGCTTTTTGCTTTCCTGCAGTGCATTCCAGCAGGTCTTCTTTGATTTGGCGATTCAAAGGGGCCCAATCACCAATCTGACCTTTAAAAGTAATCCCTTGGAGCTTTCATAAAAATAGGCCAGAAAATGTGGATATCACTGCACACAGGCTGCTTGATTTGTTTTTATCAATGTGTTTATGATATGTAAGGGCCCACTAAAATAATTCAAGAAAATTCAACAAGGGCATCTGGCAGCAAGTCAGATAAGCGAGAGCTTTGCAAATGGCATTTTGCAACAAGTGAACTTTCTGCCTCAGCTGTATGCAACCTACCATCTTAGGTTACCTGTTTGTTAACATTGCTGTGTTTACAAACATGTTGTTGATAAACAAGTTCATGCATTCTCCACTTTTCACAACCAAAATTACACCTAGATTATAATATATACACAGAGGAAGCCAGAACTGACATAAATTCTTTTCCAAAAGGTAGTTGAATGGACACCTTTAATACAGTTTACGACCTTCGATTGGCAGCCATCCAGTAAGGGCACCTAGTACATATATATAACAGACACTTGCAGATGATCCTCGGACATACATTCTTTAAACTTTCATATGTAACATCATTATTTAAAGCAGCCCATGAAGGATTTATCTTATTCATGAATAAATGTATAAATTCTTTGTTTGTAAACCTGTGACCAGCATATTTGTAGTCTTTTTCTTTATATCTGAGAGTGCACAACCTGACAAATCCTTTAAAAATTAAAAAAATCTTAATATTTTTATTGTGATTTTAATTTAAGCCCTCAGAAAATAGCATGAAGTGTGCGGCTCTTTTTTGGTAATTCTTATATTATCAGTGATGTCACACTTCAGCATAAATCAGATTTAAATACTACATGGCTTAGAGCTTCCTTGTTAAAATATCTAAGATTATAACCGCATATTTTACACAGAATGCAGTTTAAGTTAATCTCTTGATCTATTATCAAAAGCTTGGATGATTTAATAAGTTGGCAGAGGATGTGTCCACCTCTTAGCCTACATATGATAATTCTAAAGTTCTAGGTGAAATTATGTAAGATTTTGTTGCAGGTATTTCCTTTGGACAACTAATAAAAATAATTGTTATCAATCATTGACTAGTTTTTCATATTTTCAGGTATGAGACCGCTGCATTACGCCTCATGGCAGGGTAAAGAGGAGCCTGTACAGCTGCTGTTACAGCACCACTCCAGCACTAACGAGGCTGCATGTGAAGGGGAAACGCCCCTCCATCTGGCCTGCCAGCATGGACACTATCAAGTGGTAGGTTCCTGTTATCATTCTCCAACTCCTAGAAATCCTAGAAAGTCCCGGTGTTTTCACTTCCAGGAGAGGAAGTGATGATTGGAAAGTGGCATGTGTGTCACTGTTGCCATTGGATACACGAAAAAACTGCAGTATGTCTTCATAGAATATTTAAAAAACAGAACTGTCCATGGAAAAAGTCGTTGAAAATATTTAGGATGAAGAATGGAAATTAAAATTTGATTTGATGACCTTTGCAAGGTTCAATTGTTTTGGGAAGTTAAAACAGTCCAACCACTAAAGTTTTATTACTGATTGATTAATTTGTCATATAGAATTGTCTTGGAAAATTCCATGAAAATACAGCCTTTTTTGTGGGAATCCTGTTTTCCATTTACTGTCATTAAGAATTCTTTGAAATAAGGTCACATTATGAATTTGCAACAACCACAAAATAAAACCTAATTTTTATCATTTGGTCAGTGATGTAAGGTTGAGACTGCACATATGGGCAATTTATCCTTGAAATTGACCTGATATCCCCAAAATATCTGTAAAGCTCATTAAGACCATATCAGCCTTCTTTCCATATCAACATAATTCTTCAGGAAAAAAATATATAGGGATAATGACATTTTCCTCATTAACATTAAAATTTGTGTCTGTTATCTATTATATAAAGAGTATAAAAAAATCTCTTGATAAATTTCCACTGGATGCATTAATCATTTTCTTCATAACATTTTCACTTGAATTTATGTGTTGAAACATATTAGTCTGAGCTTAAATGTATTAGTCTGGACTGGAATTACATTGGATTCAGACCTTGAATGTATTAATCATTACTGGGTCAGTCAACATGAGAATAACGCATGGAAGGGTTTAGATACATGTAATGATGACTGGCAAAAATAGCGTGCCCTTGGATGTTTTTTTATGGCTAACCTGAATGGGATCTACAAGGATTTGTTGTTATGAACCCTGAATGACGATCAAGCATGGGTAGCCTTGATCACACACCTGAAGGATTTCTTTTTGATTGGTCCAATGACAAACATGAGACAGGTAATGACTAACATTTGCAGATGTAATGATTAACATGTGGAACATACTAAGTATTATTCCTTAAAAGGTAAGTTTATTGGTCACACCCTTTTGGAAATTCAGTTGGAAATTCAGTTTAAATTGCATACAGATATTAACCCAAAAATGACATTTCAAGCATTCATATACCTGAATTTTGAATAGACTCTACTGTACAGACAACGGTATAGTTAACATGGTTATGTACTTTTTTTTCTGATAATATTCTTTAATTATTTCATTGAAATTACTGAAGTGAATTGCGGATCTGATGAACTTGTTTAACCTGAGAAAAACAATCACAGAGCATGTGATTTTGATCTTTACATTCTCAATATGTATTGAAATTTCTGAATTGTCACTCAATAGAACAGGTTAATGATTTCTCTTGTATGGATTTTGAGACTCCTGTCTCTATAATGAAAAACGTTGATTGTTATTTTTAGGGACAGATTTTCTGTGTCTGTGGTATAGATTTGTGTGATCCTGTTTCTGGACTAAAATATGAGAATGTTGATTGGAGAGGCAGGTGGACCATTTCCCCTCTTTCACCTTCCATTGTGGAGAGCACTTCCAAACTGTAGTGCTGGACATAACCATATTGGATAATCCTGTACATTGGGGTCAGGTTTATTCACCCTGGCCATTCTGGTATGAAATACTCATTTGCACGTACGTTTATATAATGAAATGAACATGTTGAAGCACTCATCAGGTCTCAGCCCTGTTAATGTAACTTTTAAGAACTTAAGGAGCTCCATTTCACACACCCTGAGTGCGGAGAAGTAAACCCAGCGGGGTTCTATTTGGTTTTGATCTGTCTATGAATGCCATCACATCATCCATACCAGGCAAGTAAGGCCGCACAAAAAAGATTGTTCTACAGACCTTTGAACCGAAAAAAATAGCAAGAAGGCAATTTTTTTTTTCTGAAAATTTACAGATCATGACAGAAAACCTGAAATTTTGCTAATTTGCAGGGAGGGCACAAAGTTAGCTTCAGTTCCTGGAGTGGTCCATGGGAGCAGCTAGAAGCATATTCCATTTTCCGTGATAACTTTATGAATATTTTTAAAGGACTGAGGCAAAAGCACCGGTTAACAACATTACTATGTACCTAGTTCTAGTAGTATTCCTTGAAAAATTTGATATGCAGAAAAATAACATGATTATTTTTTTTTTGGTATGGTCTTCATATAACTTCAAAGTTAATTAAAATGTCATATTTCATTCCATTTTCAGTGATTATAATTATTTTGAAAGGATTGAGGGAAGAACATCTGTTAGCAACATATTACAATGTGCCTAGTGGTCCTTAAATAATAATCTGCAAAAAATAGAATTATTATATTTGCTTGGTGTGGCCTCATGCTTACTTTTAAGAATTTAATGAGTTATATTTCACATACCATTGGTGCAGATTAGTAAAACCATTTGAGTTCTGTTTGGTTATGATCAGTTTTTGAATGGTATCACTTCTTAAAGACCATGGATAATCTATGTGATTGGTGAATGGGTTGTAATGGAAGCTATTGTAACCTCAGGAAAGGAATTTATAGTAATTGTCACTATGTGACAGATTGTGTTTTATGTGTTAGTGTTTTTACATATCATCACATGACTTGTCATCAGATCATTACTTAATGCATGTTTATGGCTCTGTCAGTTGCAAACCCCTCATATTAAGCCATACCATAGGGTAAATATGTTTGTATATAATTTAGATTACCCTGCACATCTCTCTGTCCCACACTCGCACACATGCTGCTGTGTCATATGGGTTTATTTATTGTTTTCAAATATGTAAGATCATTATTTTTAATACATATATGTTGCTAACATGAGAAACAAACTTAGTCTTTTTAATTCCTGAAACTAGGCTTTAGTGATGTCATGCTTCCTTCATTTGATTGTTTTCCACTGTGTCAGATCAAGTGTGATCTTCAAATCTACTATCAAAGAACAATCCACATGGTCCCTCATTCTTTGTTCAATACAACACTAATGAACTTTAAGTGACAGATGGCTGTTTAGGTACTGAGTTCATGTTTCTAATCTATTCTACTACATATTTACATTGTTGTAGTATGGTGCAGTTGCTATGGAAAGAATTAAAAAAAAATATAAATCACTATGTTAATGTCCAGTGTGGAGTGTAGCATTGCCATTGATGAAGTGGATCCCAGCTGGATGATGTCTCCAGCTGCATGATGTCTTGGTTGGTTTACTGGCAGCCAGTGCAGTGTCAGTAACACGGCAATAAATAAAACTCGGAAGTCGGAAGTCGGAAGCCTTCGGAAGTCGGAAGCCGTTTTAATTTTTAGTATAATGTTAAAAATAACGATCATACCAACACTTTTATTTGTTTGAATAACTCGCTAGGTGGAGGGGATAAATTATCACATAAATGAATGGATATATAAATACTCATATTATATACAATTTAATAATTTCTTACTTAATTTAGGAATATTGATTATATTGTACTTTTATAATATATGATATTTTATCATATAATATAATTTAATATCAAATTATATCGCTGTTGAATGAATATATAATGATATCGTCATCTATATATGGTATTTAACACATTGTGTATACATTTTAATATACTTGTTATTATGTAATTATATTTTGCATCATGTATGTATTTGTTCAATGAAAAAAATAGAGAATACCAAAACAAATCTGGTTTGTATTATACTGTTTTTTTTTTTATTTGTTATTATAGTATTTTATATTCATGTTTTACATTTCAATATCAATTTATATATTATTTTGTTATTTATATACATTTTGATTTTATTCAAATACATATATAAATATTACCTAAATTAATATTTGGGTTGATGCAAGACCCTTTTTGTGTCGTTGTCGGTTGGTATACTGTGGCTTGACTTCCGAGTTTTATGCATTTTGAGCATCATCTGTCACTTCAGGATGACTTCCGAGAGGCTTCCGACGCATTAATTATTCTTTAATTTTCATATATGTTAATATATATCCTTGAAACTTTCTGGTATGAAAAAAGGTGTCTATATCTTTCGTTTTAACACAAAAACTTGTCGATTTGTTCGTTATTTTTAAAATTATACTAAAAAATAATACGGCTTCCGACTTCCGAAGGCTTCCGACTTCCGACTTCCGAGTTTTATTTATTGCCCAGTAACACTGGTGTTATTGTTTGAACCACCTGTAGAGATGTTCCCATAGTCCCATACTGCTCAGTGCAGCAGTGAGACAACCAAGCTGTGTGCCAAGATGATTGTGATAGGTGGAATGTAGCAGTGTGGTATAGTTGCTGAACTAAATTATGATAAGGAACTGTGCATGCTCATGAGAAGAACAACGGAACCAAGTGACAGGATTTTCATAGACACATGCTGTAACCTCTGATGAGGCATATCTTGCCCTTTGAGCACTCTAGATTGAAAATTTAAAATACAGAAGGTTAATTAATGACTTATACGGAGGGCTTTATCATGTATAACAATGGTACACCATAAACATTGTATTCACCATCTCATCATCATTTTTCAGGAGACAAGTGTTCAAATCATTAAATATAAAATAGTGTTAGAGGAATATTGAATATATAGGCAACACAGATAAAATTTATATATATTAGTTGTGACATCTCCATTAGCTCTATGGATATTATAGACAGAGTTCAAATTCATAGGCCAAGCAAATTTGTAGATTCACAAAATTTGTTTAATGTCGTAACAAAAGAGATTTGTTGCTTTTGTGAGCTCTAGGTGATGTATTCTGATTTGATGTGGTTCATGTGAACTGAACTCTACCTAGTCAGAATGTTGATACCTTGGAATGGTTGAGCGCTTGGGAACATCCACACTATCAGTTCTGAATCAAGCATGTGAACTGGCCATCTACAAATGTTTGGGTTAATAATGTAAACATTCAGCAAGCTAGTGAGCTGTCCTTAACTTTAGTGTATACACAAACCAGAGATAAACAGGCCAAGAATTTCTAATGGTAAATACAGGGGTGGTGGTGGAACTTGAATGTTTCTCATTTAGGGCACTAGGAGAGATATTCTCACTCTTTAGTTTCGCTGTTTTCAACAGGACCTTGTCCAATTATTTGCATTCAGCTGGTCATTGATGTAGCGAAGGATTCCCACGTACCAAATCTCAAAGTCACACGGTTCATCCCAGTCCACAGTATTCAATGTCTGTGCGGGATATATCATAAAATGGCTTTTTTTCTGTGGACTAAATTACATAAGTTATATTTTGCTGTATTAACTCTGCTCCTTTATACATCAGGTGTAAAAAAAGGAAATATTGGGTATACAGTTTTAACATGTTTTCCTTCCTTATTTTACTGTTCTGTCTATTTGTTTTATTTTAAAGAATGATTGGCGTATCAGACCTGTGCACTAGGTCATTCATTTAGGTCCTTGATTTTAACATAAAATGTTGCAGTAATAATAATATGATATAATAAAACCATGCTCAATTTGATGTTGTGTGGAAGTCATTTGAACTGAATATTCCTTGCTTTGTTAAGTCATAAGCTGAGTAAAGTCTCTTTGATACTAATGTAGCCAATTAAATGGTAAAGGTAGGGGTTTATAGTCTGATATCACCGATGATGTCATTCTCATCGGAACTTTTGCCTTCCTGGTCATTCGGGCTTTGTCATACGTGTAGCTTTTCTCAGCTCCAGGGGGAGCATAAAACCCAAGCAGCCATATATGGCGCTAGAAGGTTATTCGTTCTACAGTTGCCTTCCTCCCATGACCAGTACCCATTCACTCCTGGGTTGAGAGAGTGCACCCTTGTGGTTAAGACTTGCCTAGGAGTCTTAGCACAGATGGCGGTCAGAACGGGACAAGAACCCACAACCTTGCGGTCACAAGTCCAGCACCCTATGTATTACTCCACCAAGCTCCACATGTAAAACCCCATGTATGTCACACCCTGGATTGGTTTAAGATTTTTGTCCATGGATCTACTCTTGCACAGCAGTGTTTTACTGTATCATGTCCATTAGGTCTGTGGAATATTGATTTATCTACTAACCTAATTTGAATCTAAAATATGCAGTTAAGTTTCATGGCCTATGGGTCCCATCTTTTATTTTCAATAACTTGTTCTTGGCCTGTGTTTCTGGCTTATGTGAGTTCAGATTCTGGCTGTTCTTTAATATCAAGTGTTTGCTGTTATTTTCTTCTATTTTTCAACAGCTGATATTTTGTTTTACAATATAAGCTCTACCTTTTATATTCATTATCCTGGGGCCATATTTTATATTCATCTTACTGAGGTTGCCTATCCTTTGTGTGGCTCGTGTTTTCAAGCATGTAGTCTCACCCATTGTTGTATTGAACCATCTGACATTTACCAGGCATTTTGCAGAAGATACTTTGTGACGATTATTAGTTTAAAACTGGTTTTTGTGACCACTTTATGTCTCCTTTTGTCACTTTGTCATAATGATGGAAAAAGGAATCAAAATATGATAGTAGCCAGTAATGGCTATAAAACTGTCAGTGAAGCATTAAAGAAGAGTACTTTGGAGGCGGGTGTTTTGTTCGGGTGACCGTGATGGAAGTTTGAGAGTGTAAGCGCTGGAAATCTCCCATTGCGGGCTTTCACTTAAAAAGTATTGCTCTTTGTTCAGAGTCCACTTCACAGAGCACAGGTGGAGTAATTTAAGCAGAGGGAATGTTCAATTCATCTGTTGATGTAGAGTTTTATGCTGATGGTGGGCTTTTCTGTGTTAATATAACTGTTGGTTGTTTGCCCCCTGTGGTTAACAAAGAATGGCAGTGTCACATTTTACACATTTTTAACATGTTATTCACTCTTTTTCACAATGTTTTATGTTGCTGTCTCAGAGTTTTCTGAACATGCTTTTCTGACATTTATATCATGCTCCAGAAGTTAATACAAAGTGACCAACATATATGTACTTCTTATAACAGCATGATTTTGCTCTTTCATCTGTTTAGATCCCAAAATGGCAATGAAACTTAAAAGGAATGTACTTTCAGTAATAATACGGTGTAACAAAAAAAAAATTTGTGAGGAGTTCTTTTCATTCATGAAATATTTAATAGGTCAATATGATATTATTTTCCTGAAGTAGGGCATTGTGACCTAATTTTTCAAAACTAGATCACTCGGGCCTAATTATTGTGCAGTCAATATAGTTAGGTCACTGACTGTCAGAACCCAGGGTTTATTGGTCGCTGTTGGATCCTGCTGCTTGCAGGAAAGCTGGTCCTGCAGAAGTTTCTGCTTGTCAGTGCTGTTTCTTTGGTAATATTCTGGCAACCATGATGCACACATGGTAGCTTTTACTGTTAGATTCTGCTGTGATCTGAGGTCTTCCTGCAGCTTTATGGTGCACACGGCAGATTTCCTGCTCGCTTCCTGCAGCGTCTCTATAAGTTACAGAACCTGTTGTGTTGCTGTGTGTTTTTCTTGCAGACTGTTTCAGTAAATGGAAAACCACTGTGATGTGACCATAATTCTCTCCTCCCCCCCCCCCCCCCCCCACAAAACAAAGAGAAAAGCTTTTAAATCCCGGAGACTTGATCCACGTGACTCTTATATAGGAGTTCCTGATAAAATGTTCATGTGACCCTTTCAGATGAATAAATATATTTATCAGAATGATGCATAGAACATTTGCTCCTGCATGACTTAATAAATAAAATTTCCTGACAGAATGTTTACTTATGACCTGTTTGATTGAATGGATATACATCAGAATTCAATATATTTAGTTCCACATGGAATTGGATGATTTCTGTTGCATAATCAGTATTTTCTTCTCTGGCATACATATCACTTGGGCATACATATTTGCTTGGTTGAGATAATTTGTGACACCCAGTATTCATAAACTTTTTTTTTACAGTTTATCTATTGGTATCATGCCACAAGTCCTGTATATTAACGACAGACCACTTGGCTCTCATGTCCTGAGTCAGGTGTGATCTGAAGGTAAAACTTGTTATATACCTTTGCACCAACTACCTTGTCCTTCAAGTTATGACTCATGCCAAAAGTTTTGCCAAGATCAGATATGTTGTTTCTAAAATTAACGTCTGGGGTCTGAAACCTGGGGCATATACATTACACACATGCTGTGTGTTCATATCGCTTGAGTGTATACAAATACACATGTATATACAGACTTTGCACCTTAGGTTGACTTATCTTATCTTAGAATTATTCCTTCTCTCTGTGGGACATGTCAGGCATCATGTCAGTGTTTACTCACATGGTCTGTCATTGTGACTATGATCATGTTAATCTACTTACTCAGTACATGGTGAAATTATGGATTACTTTCCTATTTAAACTACTTATATCAGGATAAAATGTGTACCAGTGTAACACTGACTTAGTGCTTGAAAACATTAAGCTTCCTGAAAGATTTAAGATAAGATATTTTAATACTTCACTGAGAATAGAAATACTTGAAAAGGGAGAATATTATCACGACAGATTTCATATGTTTTCATTCAATAATTTTTTTTTCAACAAAATGTCAGATGTTAAAACCTGGTACTGAGATAAGGATATTTGTCCTTTTTTGCCTGACGCTGTTTAATTTTTGTTCATTTAAAAAATAATTATAGATAGATTATTGTGAATCTTTCCTTCATGAAGGGCATGTGACAAATGGACTAAACATTGCCAGATTGTCAACTCAGTAATCTTAAATGAACGATGTTAATATGAGTGAAAGTGCTAAACAAGTCATTGTCTGCCATTGGCACAGCATTTATTATTTTTATTCAGGCATGTTGTACTTATCAGACATGCAGTAATTATCTTTCAGAGAAGTTTTGGAAGCAATATAAGCTGATGAGAAACATAATGTTGTCTGCAGCTGAAAATGATGGAATTGCATACAGTATTTTTGTCCATTGAAACTGCACACATGAAATATGATGACACAGAGGCCAGTTTGGCCTTATGGGCTGATAGGTACTATACTAATATACCTGTGTTCACACAACCAGTGTGTCAGTTACCATTTTCGGGAAACAGTACATGACATACAATATTTTGTCCACTGTGTGTCCACACTGTACCAAAGGCAGGAACACAGTATTGGATAGGGCATTTGATCTACTTCTCACAAACATAACTACCTGTAATATATAATGAAAAAACGTGTCAGCCTCTGGCGGTTTCCTGCTTGGGTTGTGTGGCATCTGGTCTATCGGCTCCATCAAAATTACACTAAAGGAGCCCACAGGGCTGAAGTCCAAGACTACAGCAACCTGTGGCTGCTCGATAAAGCTAAACATCTTCAGTCAGTCAGTCAATCATCATTGTAATCGTGTGTATTTTGGACTCTGCTTATCACCTGGCATATTTTTATGACACTCATTATGAACAAATTCCAGCTCCATGTGATAAGATACCTTGGCCTTGTGAGCTCTATAGATGACCTTATAAAGCAAGATTGCCAAAAAAACCTACTGGTGGGCAGTACAGACACAGACTAAAACTTGTATTATTTAGCATTAAACACCATTATTGGATGAATTGGCTAGATTGGTTTGCATGGTCTATGGTTACCTTTAGTAATAAATAGTATCTGGTGATATCTGAAATGTGTCATTTCAAATGATGAAATAGACATAAACCAGGACTCAGTAATAAGGTAGGACCATAAGAATTTGCTGGGTTTCATTAAAATGTGATGTCCGGCAAATTCGGTTTAATGACAAACCCCAGTTGGCCAGCATTAATCTTGACAGGGTCATATCCAGGTAACTTCTTTTGAGAATCACACTCATATTTAATTTGCTGGTCAAACTGAAACATTAAACTGTGTATGGACCCATGTAATAAATTGTATTTCCAAAGAAATATTGAAAACTCTGGGTTTTCAATAAAAAAAATGAGGTCCTGTTAAAATCTTTCGGATGGGGGGGGGGGGGGGTTAGGTTAAGTTTCTGCCATGCAGAAATGACAGACTAGTGGGACATTCTGCCAATTTATGCCCTATAACATGATCATGTTATATTTATTCAGGTCAAATTGTTAGTTTAACACTAGTTAAACTTGCCCTTGTGCTGTTTGTCAGCTTGACACAGAGACTTCATGGTCTGGTTCCAAAAACTAGGTTGCCGGAAATAGTAGGTGTTCAGAATCATCAGTAGGCGTGAGATCACACATCTGTTGCAGTAAGTTACACCAGCTCATCACATCACAAAGTCGCAGCTGTGCATTAATAAATTATCTGTAATGGTAACACAGGAGTGGTGTGATAGTACAGAGTGGACCTGGTATACAAACATAGGAGGAGAATAAGCTTGTATATTGTCATTTATAACAATATGAAATATGTGATTGATCAACATGTAAACTTTCCAACAGCTCACTGTTGAAAAAAAAACATTATATTTGCCAGCATATTTATTTTACAGGTAATAAAGCATCAAATCACAGTAGAAACCATTATTCAATAATATTATATAATGATATATGTATTCAACTTGTAGTGAGATACAACAGGAAAACATAGAAAAGTTGATCCACTCTGTATGGGAATTGAACCCATGGCCTTCTGATTGCAGGTCATTTGGTCTACCAATAAGCCAACAGTCCCCCATTCCTCTGTGTATGAGCACACTTTTATAGGGACCAGAGAAATGACATTACAGTAGTGACATGGTATTTACATAGTCACAGAATGTTACAGAGTACTACCTACTACATGTGTGAATTGATACAGCGACCTTGCATGCAGCAGAGAGCACTGACGTTATGTCATTTTGCTGGTTCATACAAGAAAGACAGAAAATAGAATCAGAACAGTGAAGGTCACAAACAGACATCAGATGAACAGAATCGGAGAAAAATATGGTCACAAATGAACAAATATTCAGAATCAGAGTTTCAGTGGTGTTCAGACAGTAATTTACACTAAATTCTTAATTAAGAGGATTTGCAAGTAACAAAAACTTGCGATCATGAACTCAGTGACTGTGATTTACTGTGAAAGTTACCACATAACTGACTTTCCTGGATAAATTATCTACTTGGGCATGTGAAGGTAAAGGATGCAGGATTGATCAGTTCGGAGAACCGCATCAATGTTTGTGTGCCAGAATAGGCGCAGGAGAAAGTGAAGACAGTCTGAGACAATAATCAATTCCCACACAAAGCACCTCCTGTTTCATCCTGAAGTCTCGTCAAGAGGGATAAACATGATATTATTGAGTGGATTTCCCACACTTCCTAGGCCTATGCCGTTGCTTGTTTTGTCCTGGGTATGATTCAGAGACTCTAGTTTGAACATGTTAGTTGTTTACTGGAACATGCGGTTACCTGTCATGTCAAGGTAACTATTAATCAGGCTTTTGCCCAGGTGCCTGACACACCCAGTGGGGGGAAAAATCATCCAGGCCAGCAGTGAAAACCATGACGCTACTTGCTAGCGACCGGGCAGTTTTCTGTTGCCTTTATTCATTCTCTCATGTTAAAATTTAGTGTGATTTAAAATTGTTCATTATATGTCCGTCTTAGATGTGACGTATTATGATAACCCCACAGTCCGTCCAACTGTCTGTGACCTGTTGTGTCACCAGGATAAATTTATGAAACTCAGCAAAAGTATTAACCAATATAATATCTTGCTGAACTTCAATTCCTGGCATATTTAATGGGGTCAGAGGTCACCATCTTTTGGTGGCATGTTGATGTCTAAACAAAAATCTGATAGATTTTCAAGAAATTCAATTTCGATATTTATCAGTAGACTTTCTCAACTGAATTAAAATTTTGGCAAAATCCACACATTTGATGAGGTCAGAATTCACTAGACATTGGATGGGTGTATTATGCACTCTTGCATTGCTCTTGATTATCTTTTGCTGTGCACATCTACCATTGAACTGTGGGCATGATCAAGCTCAATGAATGGCTAGATGTTATCATGTTGTTATCATTGAAATGATGGGAAAATCATTGTATTGCAACAGAGGTTGGGATTCTGCAAAAGCTGTCAAAAAAGTATCATTACTTAATTTATTATTTGGTCAGGAAATCTTTGTACTTTAACCTGTTTTGATCATTTTGTGATGCCAGGTAACACGGGTAGCTTTCCTTAATTAACGATTAAACTATACAGAGGTATGCCACATTTGCTCATTTTGCCATATATCAGATTATTAATCTTATCTTGAGCTGTTGAATTTCAAATCAGTCACAAGTTGTGACATCCCACACAGTTATCATCCTCATTATAGATAACAAATTAAATCATAGGATATGTTAGAAAGATTTCAGTAACATATACAGTGTTTGATAATTGTTCCATGTCTACCACTACCAGTACTAGAGGACAATTGTTCCATAATTCACTTTTCCTGTATGGCCAACAGACAATGAACCTGTCTCGTGCCTTCATTATCATCTGTAATTGCCCTCACATTCGCACCATGATTATTTTCGCTAAATACACAGTACACGATATGCTGATGAAATATTCAAATGATGTCATTGAACTCATGTTCGTGGCACAGTGTCAACAAGGGGACAATATGGCACCGTATTTTCTGTCAAACAATTAAGATGAGTTTGATGTCACAGTGGAGGTCGAATCAATACAGATAAATGAAGTAATACTCCTGAATGAGCACTTATTTCCATTAAGCCTGGTGATTGGTCAACAATGGAAGTGGAGGTCACCTGACAAAGGCCATGGAGTGCTTTGGGAGTTTCACAGTCAGTGTATAGTGTGAACAGCTGGGTGGGATTTGGACCCCACTGCAGGATGGCTTTGGGTCAGCTTATTGAGTATTGAGCATGTATAGGTTATTGAGCATGTATTTGTGATGACCTGAGCCATTCCCTGCAGGCAAGTGTGGGTGACAGCCCCATCAATAGAACGTAAGAGAAGGTAAATTCCATGTACAGATATAACATAACCAGTCAGGACCCAAGGCAAATGCCAGTTTGGTTAAAGCTAAGTATTGTGAAGAGTACCTGCCTTATAGTGTGGACACAGGTGTATAGATGGAATGCCAGAATGGTGACATAGCGCAAATTCTTCATCACAACCCCTTTGACAAATTTCTCATTTTGCCATTTGACCATCCATGCTAGTGTCATAAGGTTACTTAAACAACTGTGTTCCTGCCTACAGCAATATATTATTGCAGCCCGGACATGCCTAATCTTAAGATTAAGTAACTTTTGCATGCCACTTAGGAAAGTAATACTATGTATATTGGCCTTTCACTGTAAATGTAACCTATGGATATATTTCAATATATTGAAAACCCTTCAGGAACCACTCCAGTTCACTGTTAGTACAAAAGTTGGCCTTAAATAAACAGTACCTCACCCCCACTGTGTTTCAGGTGTCCAGCAAAAGTTATTTGTCCGACTTGATTTAACATGATCATTTTACTCAATTTGTATATTAGGTTCAGCTGGACTGAATGAAAATGTGAAAAGCTTCTGTAGGCAAAAATTCTACAGCAAATAGACTAGTTTTCTGTTTTTCAAATTAGGGGTCAACAGTAACTGTATTGTAATCCTTATAAATGTTTTCTGCTACTCAGCTGTGTATGTTATCAAGATTAAATATCAATACAAATCTGATTTTATTCCAAATTCTATTTGTTACCAAGATTAGGAAGAAGCCAGCTGGTTGAGAAACTGATGTGAACCTATTGTTCTCTTGTATTAAATGATGAACTTTATGCTTTTGTCATTTCATTCCAATACAAGAGTTCAGGGTTTACTGATTTTTACATGATATCTTTCCAGAAGTGTATCCTGCTCTTATTAGTGGATTTGGATGTGGTCAAAAAAGCGGTATTCTGCTCTTAACTTTGCCAAAACATGTACCCTGTGGCACAGATTAGTTTCTTCACTGTATGCTGTCCTTGGAGTACTGTTGTGTTGTATCCCTGCACTCTTAATAGTCTTATCAAAATGTGAAATTTTTTTTTCTCCCAGTTTCTCAAAACTGCTCATGGCGGCACCATTTTGCATACACACTAAAGCTAGGATGTCACATGATGTATATACTGCTTGTAAATGTAAAAATGAAGTTTGTATATGCCATGTATCATGTTTGAGGGTGCTCCATAACTGGCTGAGGTAGAGGAACAGATGGTTGATGTTCAGAGCAGCTAAAAGAAACATGAATTTGGCCTTGAAGTTGGAGGTCTCTGGTGAAACCCTGCCAGACATGAAATTGGAAATTGATGAGACTTTAACAGAGCTATAATTCATATATAATTATTTCTGAATAAAATGCCCAGACAAGGTTTGAAAATATTCTTATTAGCACTTAAGAATGTGTAAATTAAATGATATTTTACCATTTGTGATTAATTTTTAATAAAAGCACAAGATTGGTTATCAGCTCACTGATGGTTACCTTGTTCATTAACATGTGATTATCTTGGTTTTCACTAGAGCTGTGTGTCACTATAGGCAACTCACAAGGTGAACCAAATCATGATATGACATTTTAGTCCGCAAATTGCCCTATATAATTCATAGCAGTTGATCGCTAAATAGCCTTGCTGCATGTTGCTTAACAGGTAACCTAATATTTTGCTTGAAAATTGGTTCAGATCCAATGTATAGATCTATAATTTTACAAAGTACCAATGAGGACACAGCAAATTAATATATATAAAGGGTACCAAATATTAGATACTCCAGTCAAGTAAGCTTTTAGCTCAGCTGACTATAAGTCATCTGAGCTATAGTCGTGGTCCATTGTCCGTCATCCATCGGTCGTGCCGTCCATCCGTCCGTCTGTCCGTCCGTCCGTCTGTCCGTAGATGTGGCACGTTTTAAAACCCTAAGACCTAGGAATCCAAAATTCGGCATAATGTTAGATGTCCCCAAGATCTCCTACCAAGCCAAAAAACTGGGTCTTTGCGACCACTATTCCTTTGAGAAATTAAGGAAAAACCTCAATTTTTTATTAAAAACCTATTATCACACTTCAGGACTGCCTAATATCAAAACCACTCATCTGTTTTTCCTCATATTTACCATAAATATTTCTCTATATAGTTCCTATGTACATGCCAGAAATTAGGTCTGTATTATATAATTTAAAAAAATTATGGGCCCAAACATAATGCATTTTGTATGAAATCAGGAAAGATATTTGAACACTTAACACAAAACATGTTAAAGCTATGGACTTTTTTTCCAGTAATATAACTTTAATTAATCAAAATTAAATTGTATACCCAAAATAAGATCAAAAACTTTTAAATTTATAAAAATATTAACAAAACTAAAAAATTGGTACCTTAAATTTTGCCCGATTTTGACCATGGCACATTTTTTTCATGTAAGTACTGTTGATCTTATTTTCACAGCATGTACAAATAAGGATTTAATCTGTTAAAATCTGAAATTTGAAAACAAAAGCTGCAAAATTAGGCTAGTTATTGAATTTTTTTGGAGGTTCTTGTTGTATTCCCTTACATTGTCAAGCAGTCCACTGTGGTCACTGTTGGTCATTCAGTGCAGCTCTGTATGCTCCTAAGGTTGTTGGCATAATGTTAGATGTCCCCAAGATCTCCTACCAAGCCAAAAACTGGGTCTTTGCGACTTTGTTCCTTTGAGAAATTAAGGAAAAACCTCAATTTTTTATTAAAAACCTATTTTCACATTTCAGGACAGCCTAACTACGAAACCACTCACCTGTTTTTCCTTATATTTACCATAAATATTCCTTTATATAGTTCCTATGTACATGCCAGAAATTAGGTCCCTATTATATGATTTTAAAAAGGTATGGGCTCAAACATAATGCATTTTATAAAAAATCAGGAAAGATATTTGATCACTTAAACAAAACATTTTAAAGCTATGGACTTTTTTCCAGTAATATATCTTTTATTAATCAAAATTAAATTGTATACCCAAAATTAGATCAAAATCTGTTAAATTTTTAAAAATATTAGCAAAAATAAAAAATTGGTAACTTAAATTTTGCCTGAATTTGACCATGGCACGTTTTTTTCTTATAAGTACATTTTTCACAGCCAGTTTACATATGGATTTAATCTGATGATTTTTGAATTTGAAAGTATAAGCTTAAAAAATAGTCTAGCTATTGAAGTTTTTTAGAAGACTTAATGTATTTGTATTTTCTAGCATCATGACCCTACTTTTGTTTACCTTGTAATCCAAAAATTGGCATAATGTTAGATGTAATTGTAAATATTCATATTCTTCCATACATGTCCTATGTAAAAACCAAAATTTAGGTCAGTATTGCATAATTTGTTGAAGTTATAGGCCCAAACATAATGCACTTTGTAAAAAATCAGGATATATATTTACTCACTTAACATAAGAATGGCTGAGACATTTTATCAGGAATATAACATCATTGAATCAAGATTCAATTGTATACAGAAAATTAGATATAAAATTTGCAATTTTTTTAAAGTTATTAGCATAAATATAAAATCAGTACCTTAAATTTTGCCCAACTTAGGCCAAGGCACAATTTTTTCCTGTAAGTACTGTGGATGTTATGTTCACAGCATGTACACATAAGGATTAAATCTGTTAAAATCTTAAAAATGAAAAATAAAAGCTGCAAAATTAGGCTATAGTTATTGAATTTGTTTGGAGGCTCTTGTTGTATTCCCTTACATTGTCAAGCAGTCCACTGAGGTCACTGTAGGTCATTCAGTGCAACTCTCTATGCTCCCTAGGCTGTTATGTAATCCCATCACTCTGGCAAGCCCTCTCTCTTGTTGAGCTTGATCAGGCTGCCAGTTTAAATACCACAGGGAGCCTTTCTCTCTCCCCCCCCCCCCACCCCATTCTGTTGACAGACCTGTACTCTAAACAAGATGAATCTTATAATTTCACATTTTTTCAGCGATGAACAATAACAACAGAGACCCCTCACTGAACCCACCGCTTCGATACACAGGACTAATATACAAGACAAAGCTGATAATTTTAATGTTAAAAAATTCTTTTTGTTGTGACTTGGACAATTTTGATTTTTTTTAAAGAAAAAAATGTTCAGGAATTTAATCCTAATATTCATATATGGTAAAATATTAGGACCTAATGAAAGTGCTAACTGACATGATTTAAGAAGATATAAATACTTTGTAGCATTTCGCTCATATCTCTTAAAGTTGGTGGGGCCTAGTTATCTAGTTTTTAAAATTAGAAATAATCATCAAACTTTGTGGGATTAATTTTTAACTCATATGGCCATATATTTAACTTTTGAAAAATTAATTACCTTCACACATTATTTGTTTATGAAATGGAACTTTTATATGACACTTACCATAAGCCCATTTTTTCCCTTGGTGCATCACTAAATGGTTTCAGGCCAAAGGTTTCATTTATTACACAGTCCATATGCTTTAGCTCATGTCCATTATTCTATAATTTACAGAGTTTCATTTAAGCTGGGCCATTTTCTCTTAGCTTTTCAAATGGTAATATACATGGAAAAACCATAAGAAACAAAAATATTTTGCAGTTACTAATATTTTCCAAAATTCAGCTGAGCGACGTGACCCATAGGCCCCTTGTTTTTTATATTTATTCTTTGCTATTTTTGTATGTTTGCTAGTTTAAATAAGGCTTCTCAAAAGATTTGTGAACTGGCAATATTGAATATTTATGCAGGGATTTCTTACATAGATCGCAGTCTCTCGACAGTTTGGATGTTCATTACAGCTGTTGATGGCACCATCAGTGGCCAATGATCTGCTAAAAAAACCCAGACTGATGAGCTTCATAGAGCACCAGAACCTCATGATGAAAAAAAGACAAACATGTTATTGTCATATTTTTATTACTGTGTTGACTGTGTCACATGCAGGCTTTGGTCTTAACATAAAAAAGTGACAATAAAATCCTTGGGTTCAGCAGCTGGATATGTGCAGGTTGACCTTGGTGGGGGAAGGTCAAGTTTTGTGCACGCGTTGCATTAATATCTGTCATCCAGATGTTATTAGCAGCTGATCAAGAGCCAGAAGATGCGGCAGTTGACCTGTATGGTTTGCACGTTATGGAGTTACTGACAGGGACATATTGGGCAGGGCGGGAAGGAAGCCATGTGACTGGGAGACTGGATGATGGATAATAAAGCCCAGCGTGATTTGTTGTAACAGCTGGCCTCTGTGGTAGGCAAGGAAAAGTGATGTCAAAAAGGCCATTTTCGGCAGGTTTTGGGGATCACTGGCATAGGGGGACACCTTGTCTGATAAACATCTGTTGCAATTAGCCTCAGTGTATCACTTTGATATTGTGTCAGGTAAATTGAATTAAATATTTTCAGCAAGTTAGGCATCTTTCACACTTGGGATGCTCTGCGTGATAACCAGCTGTCAGATACTTGGTTTATTAAATAAATATTTTTCCTGGGAAAGTGAAGTCCATAGGGCTATTTTTCTCTCTCTTGGATGTTTCATAAGGGTTGATGGATGGAGAGTTCATGCCCCTTGATAAACATCTCTGATATTATCGGTTAATTATTGTGGTGAATCATAAGCCAGGTCATGTTCTTATCAAGATCATATCTAGATTAAATCAGAATTAATATTTGACCAAACCTGAAGGCATGTGCTTCACAGAAATTTTTACAGTCCAATCTGTATCTTATTTAAGAATTTATCACATGGTAAATATAGTCTTTAAAGGTTCTAAATGTTGCAAATTATGGTTTCTGAATAAGAAATGTCAAACATATTTTATTCAGTAATTCGTAAAATTAAAATTTCTTAATCTCTGGCACATGGAAAACATGAAGCCATCAGTTACTTTTGACAAGGCATTGGACAGATTTACACATGGCATTTGACAGATTCACACAAGGCATTTGACAAATTGAGAGCTAATTATATGGAAAATGTGTAGCTAATTGAGGGTTGGACGGTGTGGGGACATAGCTCAGTGATGAATACTTCAATATGTAGAAAATATGTTATCTACAGATGGTAGCTACATTTTTGCCTTGTTTTAACAGAGAGGATTATAATTATTATTCAGTATTGTTTATGATTATTTTTATTATTGTTATTCTAGCTGATTGCATGATCAGTATAAAATATTTAATATGTCTTAAATATCACTTTTCAGGAAGTTATTAAGTATTGGTTGGATTGGTCAGTTGGCCTCATGCATAATTGGTGACATATGCCAATTAAGGTCACAGAATCAAGGCATGACAGAATAAAAAGATAGATGCTCTGAGTATAATGTGTCATGGTAAACCTGAGTTGTACTCTGTTACACGGGGCATGATCTACTTGCAGTGTGTTTAGAGATCACGTAAACAGAGATTGTTATTGTGTATAATGTGAGTCAGTACACATTATCAGGGCATATGCTGGTGTGTTTGAGATATAAAGTACTGTGTAATCTGGAGGGTACCCTGGTTTATCAGGGAACAAGGCAGAATGCATACAGTCATCAGGTGCGGCTCTTGATGATAGGCAAAGCTGTTGTTCTCCTAGATCATAGTTAAAACAGGTCATAAACATGTTAGGAGTTACTTTAATTTGTCCAGTGAAAAAAAAGACTGTAATCACATAGGTTCAGGGTGACAAAACATCCATTACACCTGTTTTTTATGAAAAATATAGATGTAATATATTTTGTGTGTTACACAGATTTACTTGTAGACTTTTCCCAGTGTCATATTATCATTATGGTTATTACTGAAGTGGTTTTTGTTATTGGATAAAAAAACTTTTAATGAAAGGATATACACAAATTTATTATGTAAATGTGTTTATCCAAACTAGAAAAATAAAACATGGTTTTAAATTTAAATTTTTTTTTATCAAATAAAAATTTTAATTCATTTTTAGGGTCAATAGAAACATGGTAGGGGAAAAAAAGGGTTTGAAATAGTTATATTTTATGGGTTCTAATATGAAATTATTATTAAGAATTTAGAGATATAAATTTTTGCAATTGATACTACCTTAACCCCACTCTAATATCTAATTCAGTAATATTGCAGTGTCAACATTTGACCCACAGCTAGTGCTCTCCTGTTCATGCTTTCTTTTGACTTAGTGTGTGGTTTTCTTAAGTTTCTATGAGGATATATTCACCTCTTTCTATGACTGTATTAATGGTTCTGTGCCAGTGATGTTAAATACACCTCACCTGGAAAGAAGTCATGAAAACTTGAACCACATGGCAATGTTTTACAAAAACTAGCAAGCACTTTGCAACACAATGCTTATGTCAGACCTTAGTTTAACTTTTTCTTTTACTTTGTGCCCACATTGGCTCTACACCCTTTCCTTTCAGGAAATGAGACACCAATAATGGTGGTATTACTTACTTGGAGGATATTTGAGTGATCGTGGGTGGTACAGTCAGTTCTTTGTAAAATAATAATAAACAATCTTGTTTTGAGAATATTTACTGTGGTCGTCTGCTAACAAGTCACTTGATGCCCAAATATGGTCATGGTTTTGCCTTGTTTGGAATGTCAAAACTTGTCTGTTTTTTTTCCTTTTATCTACATTAGTATTTTTTCATTATTTTGCTTTTCACCTACATTAATAATTTGATACCAAGGATTATTATTGCATTTTATTATTTCTTATTAATTCTCCAGACCAGAAATATGGTTGTGCCTTTCTAATGTTCCAGTCTGGTAGTGGTGCTGGCATCCATGCATCCATGAATTATTGATGTGTTTTTCCTGACATGCATGTAGGGCAACATCAGATCTGACCAACCACATTTAGTAATTCAGTTATTAAGTGTCAGCATATCTAGAACTGTATATCGAATTTCAGCGAAATCCTGATTGTAAACATTTTCATACTGAGAGTGTGTAATCATGATTGTATTTGAGCTGTAAATAAAATAGTTCATGTAATGATAATGTGTTACTTTTATAATGGAGTGGCCCATGCCTCATAGTTATCTTATCTCAAATCATAATTTGGATTTCATAGAATTTGAAAGTAATCATTTTACTAAATATTCTCATACTTATTAGGATTGCATAAAATTTCTAAGTAAATCTTATCATAATAATAGATTACTCTTATAGGTCATGTCTGGTATGATTTTCATTAATCCAAGTCAACCTTGGGCTTTTAGGACTTCAAATATAATTTATTTAGTCGTGTGATCATTTCACTGAATGCCTTGAGTAACAGACTGAACTGTAGACTGGTGTCCAATTCCATAACTACCAGGTCACATTCCAGCCCCCTAGTGTTTCATGCTGTTGCTCCGCATTTGCTGACGGTTGGTCAGATTGTAGCATGATTATTTCACACCTGCAACAGGTGCAAGCTTGATGCACGATTATTACAAGTCCAGGTCTTCTCAGCTCGGCTTTTATTTTGACAATTCCTTAATTCAATGTGATATCAGTGATGTACCCTTGCAAATAGGGATCTGGGTTAATCCTTGATTATATGACACTGTACTAAACCCAGCTTTGTTGTAGTGGTGTATTAATTATGGATTATACAGTAAAACCTGAGAGTTAAGACCACCTGATGTGCCACAACAAAAGCGGTCTTAAGTCACAGGTGGTCCTAAGTCTCAGGTGGCCTAAGTCTCAGCATGAAGCGAACAAAGAATATTAAGGCATATATGTCTGTGTAAACATTTATTTATTTATTATAAAAATACATACTGGATATATATATATATATATATATATATATATATATATATATATATATATATATATATATATATATAATCAAAATATTCACAACAATATTTACAAGTTAACAACAATATTTACTTAACACAATGAATCAATCTTGCCCTGGGGAAATCTAAGGGAATCTTATTTATAATTATCAAAGAAAGCCGGTCCTTTTATAACTTTATTAAACAAGCCTTTGTCAAAGGCTTTGAATAGCCTGTTTATCATATTGCATATATAAAATCCCAATAAACTTCAAAGCAGGTATGAAGGGATCGATCATTAGTTTACAGGTGACTGCTCACGTTATCAAACAGTCTCTCTATTATTGGTACTATGGTAGTAAGAATTGATGAATATTCTAATGGTGTTATCGAAGCAGGGCGTCAGTTTGTCGTCGTCACGAACTGACATAATGTCAAGTCAAAATGTGTGTGATAAGCAATTACAGTTGATCGCTTACGTAATGACAAACTTACTTTCATGACTCACTTTTTAAAATTAATTCCGCGCAAATGTTATTTACCCATCGCTAAGACTAGTTATGAACTCCGGTCAACGACCCCAGCGTAGTGAATGCGACCGCGGTGTCAGAAGAAATACAACGGGAGTTCTGTTCGATGAATATTAATGAGGGATTTCCCCTAGGGCACGTGAACACTTTACCGTAAAGATGTTTTAGACAATCGTTAAACAAATACGATGTATTCAAAGACGGGCTGTGCTAAAAAAAGTAATGGTACACTGGCATCAGAATTAAAGAATTGCGTCGTTTTACGTTCCCTCGCAATTATCGCGGAACTTTCATTTTTTGGAGAAAGATTAAAACCACGCGGGCCCTGGGCCATTGACACCAGGAGGGGTATTGTGAATTGATGTCCAATTCACCGCGGGGAAAGTAGGTCACCAATGCCACAGGTCTGCACATTCACGAGACGGTCAACGGCACGGTCGTTTTAGTCTTAACTTGGGACGCCAGGTGCCACTACCGCTACACCAGGCGGTCGCTTAACGGAGGTAAAGACCAGCGACCGGCCACATTTGAGCGGTCGGTGGTCGCGTACCACAAAAGGTCGCTCAACACAGGGGCATTAAAGAGTGATTAAGCTCGGTGCATTCATTTTCCGGTCGTAAGTCACAGACGGTCGCTGGCGGCAGTGGTCGCTTGGTTCAGGTTTCACTGTATATGAAAAATGAGGAAATAATTAACACGCACTCCGCAAAGGCTACATGATTAATACTGGGTTATCACAGTGACAATACCCAGGCCATGTTATTACCTGTGTACCTGCTCTAGGAAACAACGTAAATATTTGTTTGCTCCAAACATGGGCCCAAACATTGCACCACCAACGCCCTTCACACAGGTACCAACAATGTCTCTGCTAGCATGTGTAAACGTTGCCAAGTTTGACCCTCAAGAGTTCATGTTCCTATGCTGTATTTGGTACGTTAAATATGCCCTAAGTGTAAGAGGCCTATTTACAATTTTAAATGCCCATGTAGATTGTTATTTATGAGACACCAATATATTCTGCTTATTTGTATAGTAATTTACTACCTGAAAAATTATGAGATACAATCATAACCAGGTTAGGAACCAAGTTTGTTTTGGCATATGAAATGTGCCGTTTATGCTATATAAGAAACTTGTCAGGTATGTGTCATGGCACGATGGAGATAAATAAATGCATGGATTATGGTTATTTTATTCCCCCCCCCCCATTTTATATTCATGGTTAGCTGCTAGGTTTATATTTGTTTACTTAATGTGTCATTGCACCATGAGGTGTTTAGATGTACAGGTAATAGCTATTTTTAGAACATGTCCTGTATTATGCTTAGTTGTTATACTCTTGTGTGCAATAGAAATATACACTTTGTGTACAGGATTGGAAATTGAGTTAATTTTGTGTTCATGTCAAATTAAATGTCATATTAAATGTCAAGACTCCTCGGACAATTTGCACTGTCATGTTAAATATAACAAAATCCAGGCATTCATCATCTGTTTGTCTTAGCATTATTTAAATATGATATTAAGAGGTTACAGATATATTGCTATTTATAGAACATCTTTATCATTTGTATTGTATCACATGTATTACTCATTCTGTTAAAAAAAAGGGGTTGTAACCAGGAGTTAATAAATGTTTTTCCTGCAAGAATGTGCTTTAATTCTTTGTCATACTTGTGCAGTTATTTTGTGGAAATATTTGTTCAGGTTACCTTTGTCCGGTCATCACTGTTGTGCAGGTACAATGTTCAATATTGAAAGAAGAAGCAACAATATGTAAAGGATCTCGGGTGCTCTTCTTACCTGTGAAGACTCTTTGGTTTAGCTTGAGTACCAATTATGTTACCTGTAGGCTTAAAGTCCTACATGTTCAGCCAGTTATGGTCTTCTAGGAATAATTGGATAATAGTCAGTGCATTAATAGCTCTTGGGCAGGAATATCTAACAACTAAGTACAAATAGGGACACACAGGAATCAAATATAGAGTGTCAAGCTGTTAAAGGGACCTATTTACATACCAGGTATATTCAATATACACATAATAAATTGTTTCTTCTTAAAATAACAAAGTATTAGCCAATATTTTGTTCTAAAACAGTTTGCCTACTCCAGTACAGAAGCGGGGAAAAAAGCTTGCACTTGGTGTGATCAGTGGTGCAAAATCTAAACAGTGCACATGCCACCTGGTGGCTGTACTGTGTACCTAAAAAAATCAGGATTTTCAAGCTTCCAACCAGTGTTTCTTCTTTCTTCTAACTTCTCCTTGTTTTGGGGTTGTCTCACACATGGATACGCAAGTTTGGACCTCTGGTGAGGACTCCTTGTTAATGTAAACAGACAAATGTGGACTGTGCAGGTGAACTGGAGAAAGGATGTTCCTGTGCCAGGATGGTTTATCCAGGAAATTGTTGTTATAAACCAAAAAACAAACAATGACATGAGATAATGTAAATATTATTGCTGATGTTTGTGTACCTTTAAAATAAATTTACCCAGTAAGTAGGATCAGTTACTTCATTTTCAAGTAAATTGTGGTCTAATCTGCATATGAGCCTAGTCTCAAAGTTTTAAAGTAGGAAGGATCAAGTTTATAACTGGCACAGTCAAGCTGAACTGCTGGTATGTGTTATCACTCTTCTGCAGATAAACAAGAACACTGGAATTTTCATTTCTTACAGCATATGTATGCAGCACATTCCTTCAAGCAGGAACACTGAATAAATTTAGAAACTTTATACCTTTACTTATTTGAACATAAAATTTCTGGAAAAAATAATTTCATTTTGATTCACATGTGTCTTTTTTATGAATTTTTTAAAACATGTATTTTTTGTATTCTAGATATGCATTACTTTAAATGAAAAAGTAATTGCCACCCTTAAGCCTTTGCTTTGAGCACTTTTTCTGTACTAGAAGATGATGAAATTCCACACTGAATGTTTGAGATAGTTTTAGTTTCTCAGGATTCAAAAAGAATGCAATAAGTGGAACTTTTTCTGTCATTTAGGGCCGCATACTGGGGTGTTTTGTAACAAAGCACATAAATCATTGTGATGCACACTAAAAGTCATTAACCAGTTTGCTGTCAGTTTCATTTAGTTTACTGAAATTTAGTATAAAAAAGCGGAAATTTTCACAATTTAAGCTGTGAGCGATTAAATACTGGTAGTGAATCGTGGGGGAAGTTAAACGGCCGGAAGGTCAGGGTGGGTTTGTGGGTCTCGGGTGCAATTCTAATAGGACTTGTTTGACAGTGGCATTTCCTGATCTCGGTATAATGTGTGTGATGGTCTCCGCTATTAGGGGGCTATTAAATGATGATTGTGGAGTAAAAGTCAGCTCCCATACCCACAGAGCCGGTTGAGTGGTAGACCTTCTCTTAATGTTCATGCGGGGTTAATATGGGTACATGCTGGGTTACTGTCAGCTCACATGCCACAAGGTCGGCTGTATTGTTACAGATGTTGATTCATACTCTGCGCTCATGTGTCTAACCGTATCATTGTGACGGAGTGTTAAACTTATCACCAGGATATATTACTATAATTTATACAACATGACCCAGATCAATTGAGAATTCAGCAAAGTGGATGTCTCCTGTGACAGGTATTATTAGATAACTATGTAAAATTATATGTAAAATTATTTGTAAATATATTTTTTGATAAAACTTTTTGACATCTCTATCTCTGCATTTATGCAGTTAACTTTTCCCAGGAGTTGTAAAGGGCTTACAAAGGTCCTTAAGCCTGCCACCCAGGGAGATTCCAATTATTCTTTAGCCTGTTACCCATAGAGATTCCAATTGTTCCTTTGCCTACCACTGACAGGCAATTTCAATTGTCCATAAGCCTGCCACCACCATGTGATCAGAGGTTAGTGTGGGATTTTTTTCCCACAAAGTGACTTCATATCAGCCATAGGGTTTCTAGCTGTTCCTTTACCTACCACTGACAGGCAATTTCAATTGTCCATAAGCCTGCCACCACCATGTGATCAGAGGTTAGTGTGGGATTTTTTTTCCCACAAAGTGACTTCATACCAGCCATAGGGTTTCTAGCTGTTCCTTTACCTACCACTGACAGGCAATTTCAATTGTCCATAAGCCTGCCACCACCATGTGATCAGAGGTTAGTGTGGGATTTTTTTCCCACAAAGTGACTTCATATCAGCCATAGGGTTTCCAGCTGTTCCTTTGCCTACCACTGACAGGCAATTTCAATTGTCCATAAGCCTGCCACCACCATGTGATCAGAGGTTAGTGTGGGATTTTTTTCCCCACAAGGTGATTTCATATCAGCCAAATTCACTGCATGGTAGTCTCAATATACATGGGCCAAAATAACTTGCGTAGTTTCTGATAAATGGCACTGCAATAGTTACTTCCAGAAATGATGTCAAGTTTCTCAGGATTTATGGGGAAAATGTGGAAACTAACCACTCCCCTTTAAACACACTTCCATACTTTCCCAATTAACAGTTCAAGACCAATGGCATTTCTATGGTGTGGTCACAAAGGAATTGCATGACAACAGTTGAGTGGCTCCACCATCAGTTATAGAATAGATTGATAAAGAATGGCTTTCCACCAGCTCAGGAAGATTTCAACAACAAGGGAGCATTTTGAGAAAAAAAGAGAAAATTTCAGGTTTTTGATTGATTAAACACCAGTTACTTCAGCGAACAACAGTTAAAATTGCAGCATAACAGCTTTGCTGTTTGTAAACCAGGTAACCCAATCTCATTAGTAATCTCAGCAATAGACCAGATGGGATATTGACGGTACCTCTTCCGCTGTGTCATCACTGCAAGAGATTGATAACCTGTGAAACCTGTCAGGTAAATATTCATCTCCGTGACGGAGTGCTGAAGTCTGGGTTCAGCTTAAATTAATTATAGACCTACGCATACCCCATGCATTATTCCAACACCAAATCAAATATGGCAAATGCCCCAAAGATCAGGTGAGAAAATGTGCACATCTTGCATTTATTTGTTCAGTGATATTTTATGACTTGTTGAAATACCATAAAAACCCCTGAATGGTTGTTCAGACAATCATGCATTTTGCATTCGGTGGTTTAATGTATTGTTCACTTGATGAAATACCATTAAATCCTGGAGGGAATTTCAATCAGTTATAAATCTTTAGTGTTGTGGTCTCTTTATACTCGGTTATTTAATGAAATACCATAAAAGACACAAAAAACATTGTATGCCTTGCATTCAGTGTTTAATTGTAATTGCTCCTTTGATGTAATGCCATAAATACTCCAAAGGGTACAATTAGAAATGTTCACATCTTGCGTTCTATGGTTCAGTGACATTCTGCCACTTGAAGAAATGCCACAAAAATCCTAAAGAGAAGGGTGCACATCACGCATTCAGCGATTTAACAATACTTCACAGCTACTCCATGTAATTGTATAAATCTTGTGTGCATATGTTGATGAATAGACCATTATAATATTATGTGATTGCATCATTTGTTTATGCCTCTATGCCAGCTGCGATTGTGAACCTTTTGTCATCCAGAACAGTTATGAAGACGGCTTTGGCAAATAATGTTTTGATATTAAAAAACAGCTGTTGTTGTGGTGGATAAATAGAAGAAATGTTTGACAGACTCAAGTGCGGTGTCTCTTAGTGAGCTACTTAAGGTGTAGTTGAAGCTCTTTATCATGTGGCTAGTATAATGCTGTGTTACTGCATGGCATTGCTGGGCCTGGGCAATGCTACTGGTAATCTTCAGATGGAGCTGAACCTAATGTGACTGCCAGAATTATATATTGCTATCACCTAGGACCAGAGCTTTATAGTATGAGACCACTGCAGTGATATGTAATGTTTCTACATATGCATTGGTGGACCTGAGGAAAGCTGTTGTTTTCCATGAGAAAAGAGAGCTTTATATTATACAACAGCAGTGTTTTATATATTTTGTGCATTTGCCAGACTCAAATTTGCAATGCTATTTTCTTGAGGCCTTGCACTATGGGGCAAATGGAGTGCTGCATGTCTGTGTGTATGGATTTGCTGCACTTTAGCTGAGTGGTGCTGCATTCTCTTGGATAAGCTGTGAGATTTTCATTATTGGAAAACTGCAGTGCTGCACATCTGTATCTGCATTGGTGGATTTAATTTAAACAGTCCTGTATTCTGCAAGATCAGGCTATGTGATTATGTATTTCTGCTGGACAGTTTTTTTTGGCAACGCTGTAGTCTACTTCATTAAAGGTTGGTGCTCTATATGGAGCAATTGCAACACTGCATATGTCTCATATGTCTCTATACACATTGCTAGAATTAACTGACCGGTGCTGTATTCCATGAGCCAAGGCAAAAGCTGGAGTTTAATATTATTGGCAAACTTCAGAACTGAGTTTCTGTGTATAATATCCATGTGCATGCTGACCCTGAGCTTTAGCAGAGCTGGCAGTCATCATATGAAACTGTACCAGGTTGACATTAACAGTGGTGGCATCAGCTGGTATGTATACTCCTGATATCAGATTTATACTGATTCCCCAGCTTTGTCCTGTCAGATGATATCAGATACACAAGAAACATGAAAACTGATGACATCAGGTGCAGGAGGTACTGTTTCACTACATTATGAACACTATATGCTGTTGGTCATGTTATAGATTATCTTCAGCCATGAAATAGGCTGTGTAGAATTTAACCTTCAACAATTCATGCTCAGCCCCCAGTCATCTGGACTTGTATGTATGAATTAGTAAAGGACATTGAAGGGTCCTTGGTTGTAAAGAGTTAATAATAATGTGGGTCTTTTGAAGGATCATAATAAACCAGATTTTTCCCCTATGGACTCCAGTTGCAAAAGATTAGAGGATGGGTACAAGTCCACAAAAAATAAAGAGACCCAGAAGTGGCTGTTATATAAATGAGATCAATAGTTTAGTTACCATAGTTATTCTTCTTAATCATTGAATTTTGCATTTGTACCTCTGGTATTAGCTGCCATAGAAAGTTCCATTGATCTAGACCAATAAGATCCAGTTACTGACTGTACTGGTCTTTTAAAAATGATCATTAGGTAGTCATAATGCATTTTAGGGAACTTGTCAGTCCACTTCTAGTATCCAAGGTACAATAATGAAGTTCACTGTACTAAACTTCAATGGACAATCCTCTGATGTAGATTTTACATACAGAATATATTATACCCAGCATGCCTTATGTAAACAGGTTATTCCATATGTTATTGAATGAGGAAGTGGGAAGCAATCATTCTGTGTAAGGTTTTAATCTTATAGTGTTTCCTTGTTTAGGTAGCAGTGATCATGAAGATTTTTCTCGAGCAAATTTACTCAAGTGGTCATCTTGTTGTTAAATTCTTATATTATAAACAGGTAAGCACACATTTCCCAGGAAACACGAGGTGCTATCAGTTCATCAACAGGATACACTGTATTTACTCCGGATAATCTGTTTAAAACAGGATTCTTCACTAATTTTTCCAAGATTCTTTGTGAAACCTAACGTGTTTACTTTCTTTTTGTTTCAGGTGAAATTACTTCTGAACTATCATGCAGACCCAACATTAGAGAACAGCTCTTACAAAACACCCCTGGACCTAGCCTGTGAATTTGGTAGATTTAAGGTAAGTTCAATTTATTCATAACCTCTGAAAGTGTTGTTTGCCCCTTGGTTTTTTCCCTGGTTGAGAGAGAATTGAGCCTAATAAGGGTATTTTTTTCTGTGGATAAAAAACATTTCTTGTTTTCTGTTTATTTTAAATTATTTTCAGAGAGACACAACCGGGTCCATAACCCTTTGCATAAACAAGATTTGATGCAATATTCTTGTTTAAATTTCCAGTGATATGAAAACTTCGTGCCATAACTTTGTCAACTATCTTAATTAAACACCAGAGGGGTACTTTGATGCATGCAAGCTAATTTAATTGAGGTCTATATAGTTCAAGGGTATCATATATTTTATTACATATTACAGAAAGAAATATTAGCAAAATACCACAATTGTATTGCCTGTTGCATTCCATTAGCAGTTATATTAGTATAGCCTAAAACTCAATTGACATTTAGGTAAAAGAATAGATGCATCAGCTGACAAATTAGACAATCAAGAAAGAGATTTTACTGTGACTTCTGCGAGGCAGCCCATGAAAACAGCGCCACGTTAATCAGAGCCATTAAGCCAGTGAGTGGCAGACAAATCCTTTCTTCCATCATGAATCATCACAAAATAAACGTCAGATGAACAGAGATGCCAGGAGCTCAGAGAACTAATAGGATATGGTCCTCCCAGTTATCCTCGGCCAGGATGGACAATCCCTATTCAACAGTTTTTCTCCCGTCTTACGCTGTCACATTTAATCATGGGATAGATCCTGTGTTATTCCTGAATATAATTGGGGACGATTCCCATTTGATCTATCAGTTTAATCACGCCTCCCCAGCTATTAGTTTAACGACTCCCCACAAGCCTTCAGCCATTTCATCAGTGGCAGCTCTTCTTGGTAAGTAGTTAATTTTCGCAGGTCTTGAGTCTGGGTGTAATATTTAGAGCCAAAAAAATGGCCTCGCTTACCCTTTCTGCCATCTGTCTCGGTTTTCACAGTAACTCCACTCATTTCAATTGATCATCCTCAAGTGTTTGAATTCTGACCTTGGTGATTTCTGGTCCAGAGAGGGTTAATGAAACATAAGGACAATAAAAGCATTGCAGTGTTAATTTCTCTATCCTTACCAGGTCTCCTTAATTCTTTTTCTCAAACTTATATAATGTTTCATTCCTGTTATGCAAAAGTCCTTTCATGTGCTGTTCTTTCTTTTTAGCCTTTCTCTTTTGTCTTTCTGTCAAGTGCATTCCTTCCATCTGTAGTTTCTCTTATCTGTATGTGCACCACTTAGTTGTTCTACACTCATTTAAAACTGGTTGTATTATGGTATGGGCAGCATCTGTCTGTCTGACCCTCTGTCCGTTAACTTTTAGTGTTGCATTGATAACTTTGCAGGGAACTGATGGATTTTCATGAAACTCACTTCAACTACTTATCAATAAATATTCTCATGTGAATTTGATTCTCTGTTAAATCCAAGCATATTGAATGAGGTCAGAGGTCACCATGCTTTTATGTTGTCACAATAATTTACAAGGAATATAAATGATTTTTATGACATTTAGCATAAACGTTTAACCATTAAAAACCATTCCTTTGATGAGTTGTTATAAAAAGCTGTGAATGTATAATAAATAAAGGTCACATGACATGACGAGGGTATTATAAATGCACTCTTTGCAATGCTCTCTTTCTGTCTTTTTACCCTTTAGTCTCCTCATCTTTACCTCTGATACTGTTACAATTCCTCCTTATTGCTGTCTTCTGGGTCCCATCTTTTCTTTTTCCTGTCATTCCATTCTCCATCATTCTTCCCATATATATATCACTATTCAGGACTTTTAGGAACATGATACTAGAAATCTTCTTTGGTCACTTATTTATTGGGGTCCAAGCGTCCAATATCTTATCATACACTATAATATTCATAATAATGTAAAATACCCCCCCCCAAAAGATTCAATTTTACATTAAACTTAAAATTTCACAAATCTCATTGCTTCAAACTCCCATGTGACTTGCCAAAATTTTGGACTGTGTGTCCTGGTCACAAAATGCTCACCCCACCCAGAGTCTGATTTTTCTGTGTTACCAATTAATCTGTCTATCACATTCACCATAAATGTTATTTCTGATATCATTGCAGCACCAGTGCACTTCATCAAGTCAATGTCCTTTGTTGTAAAATGTTATTTTAGTGATAGCAATTATTCAGTATGGGAAGCATGTGTTTGGTAATTAAACAGATACTCTGTGGGGCTCATGTTTATTCATAGAGTCATGTGATTTGGTCAGAAAACAGGCTACAGGAGATGAGCTTCTCAGACTCGGGTCACATGACAAAATTCTTGGGTAGAGTCCAAGATGCTCTTTCAACCCGAGTCATATGTATCATATTTCCTGAGAGAGAGAAAAAAAAGCAGCATTTTCACTTGACTGCCACAAGAGCTTGCAGTTAATATTAGATCCAGATCAGTTTGCATCCTTTGGCAGAGGATAAAGGACACATGACCTTCAGAAACATAAGAAATTTTCTTTGCCAGACATTGAAAAATGCATGTGGATTTAATTGTGATGCTTGTCCCTAGGGGCCAGCACTGATCATAGTGCCAGTTAAATTTTCAGGTATTAGTTTGTGCCTTTCAAACCAGATGGCAGCATCTGTTTAGATGTGTTCTTCCTGATCCCATGAAGAATTTTGTCATAGTCTTGATAGGATATAATGTTTTTTAGCTCAGCTGACTATAAGTCATCTGAGCTATAGTTGTGGTCCATTGTCCGTCGTCCGTCCGTCTGTCTGTCCGACCGTCCGTCCGTCTGTCCGGATGTCCGTCCGTAAGACTGGCACGTTTCGACACCATTGGACCTACAAATCTGAAATTTGCCATACAGTTAGATGTCCCAAAATTCTCCTACCATGCCAAAAATTGGGTCAATAGGACTTTGTTCCTTTGAGATATTAAGGAAAAACCTCAATTTTTTATTAGAAATCTATTTTCACACTTCATGACTGCCTAATATCAAAACCACTCATCTGGTTTTCTTCATATTTACCATAAATATTTCCCTATATAGTTCCTATGTACATGCCAGAAATTAAGTCAGTATTATTTAATTTAAAAAAGTTAATGGCCCAAACATAATGGACTTTGTAAAAAAATCAGGAAAGATATTTGGTCACTTAAGACCAAAAGTGTTAAAGGTAGGGACTTTTTTTCAGTAATACAACTTTAATTGATCAAAATTTATTTGTATACCAAAAATTAGATCAAAATCTGTTAAATTTTTTTAAATATTGGCAAAAATATAAAATTGGTACCTTTAATTTTGCCCAAATTTGACCATAGCACGTTTTTTTCCTGTAAGTACTGTGGATTTAATTTTCACAGCATGTTTTTGTTAGCATTTTGTCTGTTAACACCAAAACTTTGAAACCAGTTGATCAAAAACTGTAGATTTTATTCAAGTTTTCAAGCACCATGTCACATCAAGTTTACATCAAGCTAGTGTTAGGCAGTTTGCTAGAGCTCAACTCCCCAGCTTCAGCTCTTAGTTCCTTAAATTTAGCATACAGTTAGATGTCTCCAAAATCCCCTACCATGCCAAGAATGTTATCATAAGGACTTAATTCCTTCGAAATATTAATGAAAAACTTCATTTTTCCATTAAAACCCCATTGTGACACTGTAAGACTGCCTAATATCAAACCACTGATCTGACTTTGATCATATATAATATACATATTTTTCTATACATTCGCTATGCTTATGCCAGAAATGATGCCAGTATTGCGTAATTGTTTTAAGTTATGGGCCCAAACATAATGCACTTTTTAGAAAATCAAGAAATATATTTACTCCCTTTACAAGAGGATTACTGAAGCTAGAGATTTTTTGTCAGGGATGTAACAAGATTTAATCAAGATTCAATTGAATACCAAAAATTAGTTCTGAATTTTTCAAATTTTATAAGTTATTAGTATAAATATAAAATTAGTATCTTAAATTTTGCCCAACTTTGACCATGGCACGTTTGTTTCCTGATAGCACTGTTGATATAATTTTCATATCATGCACACATAAGGATTTCATCTTTGTAGTTTAGAAAGCTGAAAGAAATTGGCCAAATATTGTAGCTTTTATTAATGTTCATATGAGACCATGTCAGACCCAGGCTTAATCCAGCCCCTCTTCAGTCACCTGTATGTTGACCTTGTTGACCTTTCATCAGATTATGCATGCTTGAGCGAAGCATACACTGGGGCAGCCAGGCAGCTAATGCCCATCCACAGTTGATCCAGGTGTCCAACCCAACTCATCTAGTAGTTGTTTTGAAAAACAACATAACAATAAACAATTAATTAATAATTTTGTTTTGTTTTTTTATAACAAATTAAAGAAAAAATAATAGAAAAGGAATTTGTTAGTTGATGAGTAACAGAAAATTAACTTGCAGTTACTGATGATGTAAGAATCTTGTATGGATGGATAGAATGTCAATGTCAATGTTATTCCAAATAACACCATGCAGTCACCTATGGTATTTTTCAGTGAAATTTTAATGTAAAAAATAAATCATTTTGTTCATTACTAATCATTAGGGATCATATGAAGGAAATTAATGATAGACAAAGATGCAGTTGATAATATTAATCTAGATTCCTACTGTGGCTAATGTGTAGATTGATGTGAAAGTAGTCCAAAGTGAATATATTACATTTATTTTTTTTAATATAAATAAAAGCCATAAAACCAGGTACTTATGATCATTATTTAAATTTGTGAATTTTGTATATTCTGGATTCTCAACATCTTTGTTTGGCTAAAACTGAATAAATACTAGACATGGTGTGATTGCTTTGCAAATGTATTTGAATACGAATATGAATATGTACTGCATTAAAAAACTTTATTGCATAAGAAGGGGAATTCAGGTAAAAATGAAAGTATTTGAACACCAGTGCAGATACTTTCAAAATGTATTCATGAATGCATTCATGAATATATTCTATAATATTATTTCAATAATCATTTCAGTTATATTTTATTTTAAAAAATCATATGATTTTCTTATTATTTTTTTTTAATAAAAATTATATTGGCACAATATTTGTTATTAAATTTTAATAAATAGTTAAACTCTTTTATAATATGTGCTGCTTATAAGTTATATGGCCAAGTCAAAATCTGTGTGACAATAGCACTCCATTTGTTAATAAAATGAAATCAATCCTCTTCCCTGTCTCCAAAGATACTATCAAAATCATAGATAAGCTAAACACCAACAACTCATAATAAAGCTTATATTTATTACCACACAAAACAAGCATGTGCCTCTTTCCAAAATCATATTTTTTATCATATATAACAGCTGAGCACCGTGACCCATGGGTCCCTTGTTTATAGTTCTGTATTTGAATGTAAGCGGGACATATTTTAAATATGCAATTTATTTGTCTTAATTGTCACTGCTGTCTTTATTGAAGGCTGTCTCTTAAATAAATTGGTAGTGTTAGTATGATTTCCACTACAGTATAATTGTGGTTAGATTTTTTTCTTGCGGCTTTCAAATAGCCAATTTTTGCTAAAGGGAATTTATCACAAAACCCAAATGATTAAGGCACCCAATCTGTACAGGTGAAGGGTCTATCTGTAGCCTTGCTGGCATTACAGGTACTTTTTCCATGCATGTAGTGCCAAGGGCAAAACGATCAATATTATAAATAATAACTGGTCCTTTATGTTACCCTTATATCAAAGATTAATATAAAATATCATTTTATATTATTTGCCAATAATGAACAAGTATTTCCTCTTGTTAAGTATAAACTTTTTCCTGGTCAGATTGTTAAGATTTTGTGTGCCTATTTATTAATTTGTATAATAATGGATATGCTCTCTACATTAATGTATGATGAGATAGCGAAAATGGAACTTTCACGAAACACAAAAAAAAAAGAAAATAGCAAAATATTAACCCAACAAATATTACACACACCGTAGTATTTTCAATTAAGACTTACAGAGATACGCATCATTTAGACTTGATTAACCTGTACATCTGCAAATACTCATGTAAGGATATTTTTCATCTTCATCGCACCAGGGAGTCTTTATCTCCGGTACCAGCTTCCAAGACAGCTGTTAACATATGTTCCTGTACAAGGTTATCATAG
The DNA here is from genome assembly GCA_026874595.1 of Sipunculus nudus. Lineage (NCBI taxonomy): Eukaryota > Metazoa > Annelida > Sipuncula > Golfingiida > Sipunculidae > Sipunculus > Sipunculus nudus. The sequence continues at coordinate 45,760,167 of CM049307.1, read as the reverse complement.
GAGACATATAAATTGTATTGATAAAGAACAAAGAGATGAGGGATGCTGAATCAGTAACCATCTCCATCTGGCTCCAGCTGACTGCTGGCTTTTACTGGCCTTTTTACCTGTCTGACAGCAGCACTGATATACACATGTAGGGAGAGTGACTGTCAGCATGTTACCATAAAATTGGTAAAATGTGCATTGATGCATTACAGTTACTGATCATAGAGGGCAGCACCGTTATCAGTAATAGATGCACCTGTTTTCATTTCCTGTTTTTGTTCCCGCTGTCAGCAAAATGATACCCACAGGTTAAAAACCGCATTCCAAAGTCCATTATGTTATCATATTGTGGAGATGTTTTCAAACAATTTTACCATCTGCATTCTTATAAATAAAAAATGTTCTTCTTCTGCTGTCACTGGTTCTGTGTTTTTCCTCCAGATGGCAGTTTAGCAGTCTAAATAAGCTTGGTAGTAAGAATTTGAGGTATTAGTGAGTAAAATTATTTTTACACTACAAATACTTTTAGAAAATTAGTAAAACAATAATTAATCATGGATCTGCTCATTAACCTATCATATGCAGCTTGCATTAACCATTGGTGTTTTTCTGTGTGGACTCGATGTACAGTGCACCCCACAAAAATTGCATGGCAACAATATATCCACATCTTGAAATGGCCTGCATAAAAGAGATTGTGTACTCCATATTTAAAAACAGGGTAATTTATTACAATCATTTACAATTAATTATTGCAGCATTCTACCTTGGATTGGCCGGGGGGTATGCATATTAATATATTTGGATATTTTGTATTGATTCAGTGTACTGGAACTTGCACTATGCCCAAGTAAAAAACAATTATTTACTAAGTGATAATTGTATTAAAGATCTAGATAAAAGACAGACCCATCAACTTGATCAAGTATCAGTCTGTTTGTGTCCTAGAAAGAAGACTAGTGTGTGAAGTGACAGATAGATGGCAGCAGATCAGGATTCATGTGTTGTGATCAGAATGGCTCTCGGGAGAGTGCATACCTTTGCCAATGCAAAGCAATCATTTACCTGCTCCTTCATCTGGATTTAGACCCAAATTTATGTAAGAAGGGTCTTCTGGACCTTGCTTTATCCTTCCACAATGTTCTGTGAGACTTGGTTCACACATAATCCTAATAATAGAAAAATACCCCCCCCCCCCTGAAAAAAAAATAAAACACAAGTGAAAACATAACCTCCTGGGTGAAGGTAATAAATGTGTTTATGTTTACATTGATGTAAGATATTTCTTAAGATCCAGGGCCACAGAAGCTATATAATAAAAATAGTAGCTCCAGAATAGCATATACCAACAATAGATAGGGAATACAAACTCCCTTCTTCTATAGCCAGGTTTATTATTCACTAAATCACACACTGCAGGGACAGGGCTATGACCTTTAGAACAGGGGTAGGGTATATTGATGTGTGTTATGGTTCCTTTGCTGTCAGATTATTCAGAACACTGTGGTGAGGAACTGCTTTGTGATGGCAGGTTTAAGGTGTACCTTGAACCCAGGTGCTGTTGTATACACCTGTAATACATCAGGTCTTGGTAGAATATAGTCTGCTGGTTAAGGGGAGATGGTCTGCTTTGATTGATAGCAGTTGTAGTATTTGTATCTTAAGCCAGATGTCAAAATACTGATGATGATGTGAATACTGTCGCATTCCTTTGAGCCAGGTTTTCAATTTAATAGAAATTTAATATTTTTATATAAAATTAAATAAAAAAATAAAAAAAAATAAAAATTTTAAAAATAAAATTTTTAAAATATTTAAAAAATACAGAAATTATGAAAATTAGCAAGTCCAATTCTTGCATGAGTTGCCAGTACCAAGTGTAATTTTGACATGGAAATATACTTTTGCCTTTTGTGTTAATGAATAGCAAATTTATGCTTTTAGACCCCTGATAGAGTGGGTTTGTTTAATTGTATCCAAATCCGGGTGGATCCAGGATTTAGAAAAAGGAGGGGTCCAACCCAGGAGGACTAATGATGAACCTGATAAAATGGTCCCCAGGTCTGGAAAGGAGGGATCAAGCCTCCAGGGGATCCAGACCTCCCCCCCCCCCTTTGGATCCACTTCTGCCAAATGCAACAGTGCTCCATGTTTTTTATCATATGGATGATCTCAATCTTCATTCAATTAACTGTGCAACCTATTGGCCTTGACTGAGAAAAAAAACAAAACAAAAAAATCTGGCCTGAAAGACCAGGGGGTGCTGGGGAAAGTTAAATTGATGCAGCTGTAGAGTAAACCACATCAGTGAGTCTGGGCCTATAATTAGAACACACTACTGTCCTGGTGCTGGCAGGGTTCAGCAGACAGGGGCTGGGTGCAGGTTGAGGGGTAGCTACCCCTGGCTGTTGTAATCAGGCTTGGATGTACACCCCAGTGCCAGGTGTATCTGTAAGGTTTTATCAGTAGCGTTTACTTGTATTGGTGATTACCACAGTCAACTGGTATCTGAGACTTGGTCCTTGTCTGATTTGGTCTGTCTGGCGTTTTGCTGTCTGTTGATATAACAGTTCTGGGGTCTTAGAGTAACAAGAGGTGAGTGAAGTTTTCTTCTGCTTACTGTACACAAGTGTCACCAGAGTGTTAGGGACAGGTTCCTTGTTTCAGGACAAGTACACTATGCATATGATCAGCTACACTGACTTGTGTATGATGCTGTGTACATCCTTTGGTTATGAAATATTGAGCTTATTTGCTTAAACCCAGTGTCTATACCTTGGCGATAAGACATATGAGATCTGGACTTAGATTTTTTAATAATTTGAGTTTTCCTTTGCCCATGATCATACCTAGTATATTGTCACTGGAGAGTGAGAGTGTGTGTATGTGTGTGTGTCAGAGAGAGAGAGAGAGAGAGAGAGAGAGAGAGAGAGAGAGAGAGAGAGAGAGAGAGAGAGAGAGAGCTCCCCTGTATTATAACATATGTCTGTGAATGTGATCATCTCCATTGATGATGTGATGCTGTCCTCACCCTTTGTTTATACATCTGCTGTAGGTTACCATGTATTTATGGTTATTTGCATCATCTCAAGATCTGTGTCTCAGATACTGTGGTTTCTGTGTGGTAATGCTGCTTTGTGGGTTTGATACAAGTTAGATACCTGGAGTGATAACATCAGACATTGAAACATTTTTCAGGTATATAACCATACATGTTACTCAGGCTCCATTTTTTTTTTTGCAAAATGAATGGTTCAGGACATTTTTATTAGTATTATCTGTGCCAGGAGATTGTTTTTGCCTTGTTGGTTGGTTACTTGACTGGTTTGTCTGTTAAAACATTACTTAGTAAACAGATTCTGATGAAATTTTCATTAGGGTAAGGGTAATATCTAAAAATAAATTCTGATATATTGTTTTTAAAGGATTCTTAAACATTATGAAATAGTGAAATTAATGTGTTCAGGCTGAGGATGTGAGACATTCACTGGGTCCACCAATGTTCTGGTATGCAGAGCTTACAAGTGACGCAACTGTAAAGTTTTATGACTAACATTCATATGGTTTCTATGCTGAGTTATCACACACCAAATCAGGTTCTGCCATAAGCATTATTCAGTTCTTGTTTTGAAATTTATGCTTTTTGAAAGCAGCAGTATCATGGTCAAAGCCTTGAGCTTGAGCTTTTTGGTTCAGAGTTCAAATGCCAAACTGAGAACAGTTGGTCTACATGCATAGTAATTGCAGTTATAAAGATGAGCATAGATAACCTTTTTTTCAGCTGGTTTAATGTGCACAGATTAAGTGACATATATTTAAGATATAATCATTCATTTTTCACATGAAATAATAATGAGTTCATTCTGTTGGTTATAGTGTCACCCTTGAAAAAATAGAGAGATTGACAGAAAGCAGCATAACAAATTCAAGCTTTCCAGTCTTTACATAAACAGAATGCTAGTCACAGTGCATTGTTTATGTATAAAAATCTAGCTGTCAGAACAATCAAAAACTTAGAAAGCCAATAGTTCATTGAATTGAAATGTTTACACAACAGTGCATGGTGGTCAGTGTAAGGTTAATTCTTGGGGTCACTGTGAAGGGCAAAACGCTTTGATCACCACCTGTCCTGTATCAACTGAATTCAACATTGTGTAAACATGACACACAGTGTAAACTAGCGCATTAAGTGTGTGGGAAAACCAATAATCCTGTAAGCTCTGTCAAATGTAACAATGATCAACGGGATGTTCTGCAGCATCATCTTGCTCCTCTTTAATCATCAATCCAGCATCCCAGGGGATGACAGGCTTAAAACAACAGTTAGGGATCTGGTTACAATAAAGGCTCATCATATTGGGTGGAGAGGCGTAATGGTTCAGGCAGAGCCCATGTGAATTACATCACCGACATTGTTTATCGTTGTGACAGGAGTATTTGTGTACTGAGTGGATTGGTACTGTAGCCGGTGCACAAACAGCAGATGGTCTCAATGCATTGTCACATCTGTCTGTCTGTACTGTTGTTTCTACTGATGTCACTTTCCCATGCTATATCATGATGGGGAGCCAAATAATATAAAAGTTATAAAAAACAGAACACAAAATAATAATACCCCCCCACACAATACATAAATGTGACATGTTCCCACAGTATATTCAGTTTAATATACAATAGCAAGAGGTCAATATACTTTGATTTTCTTTATGTTCTATTTAATTTTTTGACTTTGTGTAATACACTCTTCTTGATTCCTCAGCTTCTCAGTTTTCTTTCATATACATTTCACACACAGATAGTTATAATGATATCCCAAAATACACCAAACTAAAATAAAGTGATAATGTCATCCATTAGTACATGATAAATACCATCAGAAAATAAGAGGAAAGTTTGATAATTTCACATGTTCACATTTTACAGTTATGATGACATCATAACTTGCAGCCCTGTGTATGTAGAGGACACATTTTAATGCCTTTCCTTGCAGTGGGAATTATATTATAAACCAGTAATTACCAGTGATACGTTTAAACCTAATGGATGTTTTGGCTTATGATTAATTTACAATGCATTTGGGTTGTCAGTATCTATGATAATTAATAGGATTTGTCAAGTGTTTAACCATATTAAAGGGACATAATCAGGAGCAATATTGTGCCTATTACTTCACACTATCAGATCAGTCTTGCTTTATACAAAAGTTTCCCAGAAAAACCATCTAAGCACACAATCTCAGTACCTGGTATATGGCTGTTTAACAGCTTGTTATTGTTCTGCATGTTGGTAAACATAGTCCAAGTGTGTCTGTTAACATGGCCACTCCACTGGAGGTCCCATTGTGACCCACAACGTGCAGTTTTTCAGCCAGCGGGAACATGTGGTGCATTTTTGGTCCAAATCAGTCAATCTCTTGATTGACACGTTATGGCCCAGATGATGCACGCGCTGTGTTTATGTTGACACCTGTGATCGTGCCTGGTCCACTGTTTTTAACACTTGTTTACAGAAGTAAGCAAACAGTTTCAGGGCAATATTTTGGTATGTACAAATTTATTTTAAAGGAAAGAAGTTATTTTTTGTGGCAATTCAACATGCTTTATAGGTGATTGGGCCCCTTTACGTGTTTCCCAATTTATATTAAAAATGGTTAAAAATTTATTTCACAATATTCTTTTCCCTTGACACAAAATCAGTGTTTAATCAAATTTCCATAATTTTCCAAATTTAAATAAATATTCCCAATGTTGTCAGTCAAAGCAAGGTAGTGATCAGCCTTAACTGTCATGGTCATATTGTGCCAAAATTCATATTGGGTTAAAATAGAGATGTAATCAAGCCAGCCTAGTAATTATTTGGTGCATTTAAAGCAAAATTCAAATATTGATTCAGCAAGCCTGAATCATTATATGGGAAACCATTATCTCTTAATTGCATGTCATTGATTTTCAATTAATCTTAGCACCGTTAGTTAATGTCCTCTGAAGTGGCTGCCTCCAAATTATGGTCTGATACAATTTCCCTTACAGTTAACTCTCCTTATGTGAGTGACATGATTAAATGTATTCTTATGTTTGAACTTGAGGTTATTTTCTATCAATATAAATTAATCAGTATAACATTTATTGCACTCTAATAGGAATTGTTTCACATAATTGTTACAACGGGGAATTAGGGGAGTTCTTCCCTGGCCATAACACAGTCACACGGCGCGTCAGGTGAATAACTGAGACAGTCCAAGTTGGATATTGTGCTGTTTTATTTCCAGTTGTCTTGGTATAATCATAGCTCCTGTGATGGAAATTGACACTGGTGTATTAAAATTGTACTTTACTGCAGGCTACTTTAACTTATAGGCCTTAACTAGAACAGAGGAGTGTAGTTTTAACAGGTGCAACATTGTGGAATAATCCAGGCCAGGTGGTTCAAAGCTGGTCATATCTGAGTGTTCATTGACCCATGTCACTGATGAGCCGTAAATTTATAAACTCTCATCTCTGTATCTCTTCATACAGATGACATCAGGAGAAGTGTGGATTGGGTATATGATAAACAAATATTTATATTTTCTAATGGACACTCAACTTAGCTTCATTCTTGCTTATCATAATCTTATATTATAATTGACTGGGGCACAAAATTGTTTCACACATCTCTTTTGTGTCAAGAAAGTGTCAGAAATATTGCCAATTGTGTCCTTAGGGGGGCTGTTTTCCATATTTTCCCCTAAATCCTTTAGAATTTGACATAATTTTGGAGACTGTGCAAAGGGTGTTTAGCAATGCCATCTTTCAGACACTATGCCAGTATATCACATACAGTACTGTCTATGATATTTTGAATAAGACTAGTCTTCAAGTTCGGCATATTGAACAAGTAATTTAAAACTAAAGGTAAAAAAGTGTCTTACATAAAGTTTTGTAAAAGTTTAAAGAACAATTATTGAAATAATCCATCTAGACTGTGTAAGTAAGGCATTGCATTATAATAATGAATCTTGCCTTTTTATGTTTATAAAGTAAACCTGTTTGCAAGAGATCTATCTGTCTGTGTTTGTGGTCAGAGCTACCTTAACACCATTATGCCAGGTGGCCTAAATTCATTGGACTGTGAGTATCCATTGAACCATGCTACCCTGTACGGAAATTTGTTGATTGATGTTTACGTTTAACCCTCCCCTTCATTTTAATCATTGTAATAAACAAGTGAAGTCGTTATGGTGTCATCAATTCAAGCAGACATGATAAATAATCCTCTTTTAATGTCATCAAGTTTCCGAACGTGAGAGTTGAACCATTATCATGAAAAGATCATCTGGCCACACCCAGATTGAATGATAAATTAGTGTAACAGAATGTGACCTCTTCGGGTCAAGGTGATGGGGGAAGCTGAGTTCTGCGCTTACTGACGAAAACACCTCAGTAATAAACTGTCACTAGAAGTACCACTCAGAGAGTTTCTTATCCAGCCATGCGTGGCTGGTCCTTTTGTCCGTCGCTGTAGTTTTTGCTCCTGCAGCCTCCTCTGAGTCTTGTTATGTACCGGTAATTGTAGCTATGGTGCGTTAGCAGTTACATGCATTCTGTCACATGCTTCAACAAGCATGTAAAGCCTATATTTCATGTTTTTTGTGATGTATACTTAACATACCTGTAATATTTCCATATGATGTCTGCCTATAAGTATGTTTGCTTTTACATGAAGATATATGCAGAAGTGAATATAAATGTGCACACACACTCACACACACATGCTTATGTGTGTCCAGGAGTCTACTGTCAATCTGATTTTGAAAAAAAATATATTTGTCAGCTCATTTGTTTATACAGTAAAATATACACAAAATATATACAGGTTTATAAAATAAAGCAGTGATATCTCACAAACATGACCACCTGCTGAACCAGCCAAAATAGTCATGTTAGTGGATGGTCTTGTTAGCTGGAGGTTTTTATGATGAAATACATAAGTCCTGGACAAAAAAAGGTGGTCATATCAGCAGAATGGTCACTGTTGTGAGGTGGTCGTCAGGCAAGATTTCACTGTTTATATAAAATTATGTACAACTAATCTTTTTTTCATTATGTGGAAAAAGAGTCATACATTCTTTGTTTATGTATTTGTACTAACAGAACATAAAGTAATGTACACAATACAGTGTGCATAACTTTTTCTTTTATTTCTTATACAAAGGGTTGACTCACAAGAAAGTATGACCACTTATTATATATGTCATTTGTTCTTTAAGTTCTTTAACACTAAGGTGCCAGCATTATTGCTTGATTTTATTAAACTGTATATGTTATTGTCATTGTGTTGTTTGGGTGTGTCTTCAGGTGGTGGAACTCCTGGTACAGACAGATCGCTGTGGTGCACTCCTGACGGACAGTCGAAACTTATTAGACAATGGTCGCACAAGCTGCCTGCATTTAGCTGCCAAGAACGGTCACAGTGACATAATCAGGTAAATCAGATCAATTTGACTTTTTGTGTTTCTTCATCTCCTTCATCATCATCATTTTAATCACCATGGTAAGGCTGCCAGTGAAGTGCCATCACTGATTCATTGGCAGAACTGCCAGAGAGAAATAATCAGCTGGACTTCTCAGTGTGTCCCCAATCAGGTGATGACATCATCACTAAAAAAAGACACAATCTGTTGACATCATCAGAACTGTTAAAAATATCAAATCTGATGATGTCATCGTCTCTTCAAAATGATTTTATCAAACTTTTGAAGTGGTCCGGGCATGCCATTTTGGCTTGACAAAATGTGCAGTCTAAAAATCATTAGATTAATGAGCATACCACCATTTTGTATTGAAACCTGGTGGTCTGAGGTTACCATCAGTCTTGAGGGGTGTCCTTTTATTTGGGTATTTCCATACATTTCAAACTAAATACAGACCAGCTTAATCACAACATCAAACCCTGTCACAGTTCCTGGTTAACGCAATATTAATTAAACAAGGGGTTCTGGTTTCCAGACAGTCATACAGGTAAATTGAAGACTGAGAGAGATCAAAGGAGCTGTACCTGTAGGAATGCGTAATAATATTTTTGCCCTGCATCTTTGTTTATCTCTATTCATTCAGTGGGCAAGGGGAGTTAGAGCAAAAGTGTATATAAAGTTCACATTTTTTGTGATAGAGAAAGTGTGTTAAATTATCTAAGTATCAGTTTTATATCAAAATATCACCAGTAGGTATCAAATAACAAAGTAGTTTACACAGCATTTATAAATGTTTTGGGGTTATTTATGCAAGTGACCGAACGTTTGTTTAAATTGACACTGGGAGAGCGTTTATCTGGGGTGTTTACCCACATTCCAGCAATATATCAGTATGATATGAGCAACAGTTAGTATGGACTATTTCTCTTCCCGGCCAGGAGTAATTTACACAATGTTTATAAACATTCGTGCCCTATTGGTGTTACACTCGGCACTGAAAGATTATTACTATTTCGGATCCCACCCCTGATCCATCACATTGTAGTTTATCTGGCAGGTCTAGATCCCCCACCGACTGCCTAAACAAATATTTTGCTTCACTGTCCATGGCCTAATGGTGAGGCCCTCCACCGGTCGAAATTGAGTGAAGTCTGTACGCACATGACTGCACAAAGCAAGGTTAGAGACAGCGTACCTTAGACACTTCCAAGGTTATTCATCCAAACACAGGCATAGAGTAAACACTGATTGGAGCTTTGCAGGTCCATCCATGGTCAGCTGCCCTGAGTTGTTAAAGATCTAAACAGTTGGAGCATCAACAGAGCCTATACTCTCTGGCCACTGAGCAACACCTGTGGATATTTAATAATTTGTATGGATAACTGTTGGTCTCAGCTGTTTAAGTAAGGAGGGACAAGGTATGTTTTGATCATAAATGTCATGCATTATTTCTTTATTTTCCCTTCAGTTGTGTACTTTTGCTTCTTAATGATGTTCACAGATGATTCATACTGTGATAAATTAGTCCTGGAGGTCAACCATATGGTCATTAAACTGCATGTTTTAAACCTTTCAAATATATTTTAATATTTTATCTTAGACCAGCACAGAGCGTTCAGATGAACATGTATTATGTTGTTTGAAACTATTAAATAAAATGGTTCTGCTTAAATATCTTAACTCATTGTGTGCAAATATTAAATAGGGGAGGTATTGCATTGTGCATGCAGCATCAATTTTAAACCCACTCTCATTGGTCTGTTTGCAATTCTTTGCTTATGTGCCAGCCCTGGTGATGGATCCGAGAGAATTTTGCTATCCAAGCAGCAGTTTACACAAAGGAGATTTAGAACAAGTGCATTGTTGAAGTGCTGTGTGAAAGTGTATTTAAGACTCAGCACCATAAATATATCCAGATTTAATCTTCTTATATTTTAAACAAGGGACCATAAGCTGCTCTGATAGGACAAGATTCATCACTTAAAAATAAGGAATGGTGAAATATGTATTAAGTAAAACTGAACACTGACTTAATTGTGGACTCCAGACCACATGTGCTATATGGTCAATCTCCTGGCTGCTCATACAGGCTGGCCAGCAACTGGTGATTGCTCATATGGATCAGTGTGCTGCTATTCTGGTGTCCATATGTCCTCCACAGAGGCTGTTACAGCAAGAAGCCCTCCCTGAGGCTTGAGAGGGCAATAACAGGTTAAGTACTAGGTCGCTGTACAGATTGTGGACAGAGTGATGACATAGCATGGATTCCTACGAGATTCCCCCGGGCCATATATAAAGTGTGGAGTGGATAAGTGGGGGGTTGGGGACCTGTAAGGCTTTGTGTCTGAGCTGTTTCAATTTTGTGGTCTTGAGTTGCTATACCCTGCCCCCTGGTTTATGTTGAAACTGTAACATGGTCACAGATGTTACTATCATGTGGTGTCGGTCACAGTCATAGCTGGTGTTACTTGTGAGGAATAGGTTAGAGTAATATTAGAGTAAGATACTGAACATTTTCTTTGAAACTGGAAGTTTCATAAAGTTCCTTTGTAGTGAGTGCTATGTTATAACAAAGTCCTGTAATAAAAGGTAACAAGTCAACATGTCTTTTTTACCACCTGTGCTGTATGCCCACTTATCATCTGTGCTACTATACTATAAAAATATAGCTGTAAATTTACATGTAAGTGAATGTAATGTTGGACCATCTGATTGTTTGTAATTACACATCATCAGGAAAGAGTAACAAGTCTGAAAAATTGGTTAGTTTTCTATACTATAACTGGTTAATGCATGTTGTTGCATGTATTATATCATTTCTTGTCAGAGCGATCAATAATCATTAATTCCTGTCAGAGCCATCAGTAATCGTATTATTTCTTGTCAGAGCCATCAATAATCATATTATTTCTTGTCAGAGCCATCAGTAATCATATCATTTCTTGTCAGGGCCATTGATTATCATATCAGTCCTCTCACATTTATTGATAAAGGTAAGGCTAGTGGGTTTCTAGTCTGATATCACTGACAGTGTCAGTCTCATCTGACTACACTTTGCGTTCCTGGTGTTTCGGGCCTCTTTATTCTTGTAGCTATTCTCTCCCTAGTCCCTTCCTTGTGGAGCATACAACCCAAGCAGCCATAACAGGAATTCAAGAGAGTGCTCCCTTACCATATGAGGGTTAGCACAGATAGCAGTTTGAACAAGATGCAAAACCACAGCCTTATGGTCACAAGTCCAGTGCCCTAACCATTATGCCGCCATGCTCCATGATCTAACATTACATCATGCCAGCTCTACTCACCATTATATGTTTATTCATGTCATCTTTATTCTTATGCATGATTCTGGTCTTGGCTGAGAATGCAATTCTGTTGTATGACAATGTTCCACATGATTCATAATAAAGTGTTTCATAATGCTGTGTCCTGATGAAGCAACTTAGATGATGTAATAACAAGATGGAGATAAAGAGTCCTCAACCCTGAATGTGTTGGTGACATAATTTCAAGTGCATTTACTCACTGTGTCTTTCTAAAGATTTGTGTGAAATGTAATTTATTTATTGATACAATCTTATGATATCTGAGACAAGTGGTTTCTCATCTTGATATCATGGGTGACATTATCTTAGACAAATTTTGTCCTTTCTATTAAAAATACATTAGAGCAGTGATATCTTAGGATACATTCCAAAGGTTTATGTAGAAAATGATTCCTCAATTTGTGAACAAAAGTTTTATGAGAGAAATATGTATGACTCTCTTACTTATGTCTGTGGGTGGTATCACGATAAATATATATATATAAATATTTCCACTGTGTCATGTTACAGATTTATGAGTAGAGGCCAGCCTATTCATTGTATTTAACTTTACTATCGGCTGAAGTGACTTGCTGTAGGCAACTTTGACATAGTCATAAGAAATAACAGGCCTGTCATGTAGTTGTTTCTTATCTTTATTATTAGTCGCCCAAGTTCACGCATGCATAGTTCACACGATATTGTGTATGCTGCCTTTTCGGGTCAGCCGCCTCCGGCTAAAGAACTTGAATTATAGAAAAGTAGGCTGCGTAACATGATAGTTACAATTACCTGTCTATTACTGTCCTTTGAACCCCAGTTCCCCTGTTCTTCAAATTTTGTATGTCTGGGAACCAGTGTTTAAATAGGCAGCTGGCAGATCATTTAATTTGTTTTTTTTTTAGCATGTAGAACCACGGCCGGTTGTTGGGTCTGTTTATTCAGTAAGGATGAAGATAATTATATGTATTGAAGGATGTGTCTCTCACACAAATTTAAATTGTAAAAGTATTCTTTATAAAAAACCATTATTATAGTGATTCAGATTTCCTCCAAAACTTATTGGATTGTTCCTTAACCATCCATAAAATTTTAACATATCCATTCAAAGCTTTTTGAATAAGGTAGCTAACGGATAGCTCATTGAAGCAACCAAGTAACTAAACAACCAACCATGCAATCAGCCAACCAACCAACAGCAATAAAAGCATCATTCATCCTGGCTGATTGAGGTATAATGAGGTAAATGTTGTGAAGACATTTCAATTTAAAAGTTAAAGCTCTTTAAATCTTACTTGCCTTGATGGAAGTAGTGGGTACTGAACTAAATATCTTCAAATTTGAACACCAAATTCTTTGACAGTACATTATTTCCCACATACTACAATTTAATTAGTTTATTACTTCTATAATTGTATTATTTAAAAGCTATTTCACATACAGCCTCTTGTCAAGGATATGGTTTTGTCATCTGAAGTTCATAATTTCCATCTGTCAGCCAGAGATAAATCATTAGAGAGTTCCAGTTAATGTAATTTGAGAGAGTTTTAAATAAACCTGGTTAAGGCCTTAAATAATGAAGCTGTCGTCTAGGTAAAAAAAACATGTCAACTGTTTTATTTAATGTAATCTGAGAAAGACTTTAAACAGTGAATCAAGTGCAGTGACAGTAAACTGATACCACTGCTGACATGATACGTCTGAAGGAACAGATTAATGTTTGACGGTGCTTATGTTCAGTTATAAAATCTCGGGTTCACAGAGTGGGCGATGGTTATGGAAGGGCTCTTCTGTTCTGGAGGGTGGAGGAGTCTGGCCAATCAACATTCCTTGTCTGGGCTTTTATTAAAGTCTAATTTTGCATTCAAGCATCCACATGGTGTGAAGTTGACCCACCCACTGCCTGATGGCAATTGCATTTCACCTTGACATTCCCAAAAGTGTTCTTGTCAAGTTGAAAGAAATGTTCATTCTTGCTAATATCAGGAAAGGCAAGCAAGCCACAAATCTATACATTTGTACTTTGAAGCTTCAGTATAACAAGGTAAATCCAGAAGTCTTCTTAAGATTTCAAAAACATTTTAATTCTCTCTCTCTTTAATGAATGGTAATATACATTCAGATGATATAGAAAATAATTTGATGTGAAAGATTGACTGCGGTCAGAGAAAGATTTTGTAATTCCACCCAGACAGTTTTCAAATTTTTTTATTGACACTAGTATATTACCTGATCTTACATTGGAAAAATCAGCACAAATCTGTCTGGTAAAGGTTTTCCATGGACTAAGTTAAAACCTGGCATGGTTTTCATGGGCTCAGCTGGATACACTGCCAAAGCGTCTGATAGATGCTGCAGTGATAGTCCTTTCATTAAATAATGTCAAATTCTACAGGGTTTATGAGAAATTATGGAAAATGAACACTTAGAAAACATTAGGCATTATTCTCCACACTTCGGGTAAACAGCAGGTATTTCTTAGGCCTGTAACTTAAAAGTTATCACAAACATGAAGTGAATAGTTTGTTGAAGGTGCTTTTTCAATGCCAGCTGAAGAAATTTGGCAAGGAATCTGGACAGGGTCATAGACATTGTTATGAGTTTGGCAAGGATTCTGGGCCTAGATGTAGCTTTTGACGGTACCACTGTACCACGCAGTGTAAGATCAGATGGGGGAGCTGGCCTTGACCATGTGAATTATGAGGCAGGTCTCCCTGTTAGTTCCAGTCTCTGACTAGGGTTAACAGAATCTTAGCTTAAGTGCAGAGATTTCTTTATTGCTGAATGGTTGTGTCTGGAGAACTTGGAAAATCTAGGGGAGGAAATCTGGGTTTGTCAAGGTCTGGAAAATGCTTTATTTTCTCAGAGAATTGAAAGCTGTCTGGTTTCAAATATTCCAACTCGAAAGGTAAATTTATGTAATATTAATAAACATACTAAGCAATGCAGGCCTCTGCCATGTGGGGGTCCGTGGGATGGTGTTAACATTCACTTATCCAGCCAATATTCCGAGGTTCATTAAGTGACTGTTTTTGTGAAAATTCCTTAATGCCATTCCTGAATCTTGATCATGTACCAGATCCACACCAAAATCAAAAAGATTCTTCATAGACTCATTACGGAAAATGTGCTGAAAATTTCATGAGATTCCTTCCTTGATTGCAGGATGTTTTGTGAATGAACGCATACAAGAATTGGAATGAACGCATATCCTCCTACCATTAAACACATGAACAAAATACTAAGTACATATTGAATGCTTAAACTTTCCAACCCTCCAAACCCCGACTATAGTAACAGCCACATTATAATGGTGTGGTATAGTATGTGTAATATTTATGTTATGTTTGTTGCAGGTTACTTTTACAAGCGGGTGTTAGCATCAACCTACAGACTGCTCAGGGTACATGTTTACATGAAGCTGCCTTGTATGGAAAATTAGATGTTGTTCGATTATTACTGGAGGTAAGTCATGAAAAATTAGATGTTGTACAATTATTAATGGAGGTAAGTCATCAACCATACTCTGAGGTCCGATAAATTCATTCCTATCTATTGTTATTCCCCAAAAGTGTTTCCCATACTTTCTGTTAAAGATCTTGAAAGGTTGAAACCATGTGCCTATCATATAATTGAGTTAACATTTTCCACATGTGGCTAAGATTAAGGTGGGAGTTAGATTGTGATTACACTGAGATATCTTCACTTGATGTATACAGTAAGTGATACCTGTTTTATAAGATTACCTGAGGGACCTTAAAAAAGTGGTCTTTTTGCACCGGTGGTCTTATTAGATAGGTGGTCTTTCAAACAGGTTTCCCTTTGAAGATAAATATGTTTTATGTTTTATCATAGCCGAAAATCAGTGATGAATCTATAAACTACAAAAATTGTCCTGTCTGTATGTTTGTTTGTCCAAGAACTCCAGAAGAAACGGGCCATGACAGTGGGCCAGTTCTGCTATCTGTATCAGGGTGCTATTCCATGTGCGCGGCAGTTTACGTCAAACGCATGCGTTGCCGCGCGGCCAGTCCTTTTCCATGTGAGCGTTTGCCGCGCGGCTGCCGGGCGGCAAAAACCGCCTTCCTGTCACATATGAACGGACTAAAACATACGAATAAGGAGAAACCCCACATGTGACATCATTTAAGCGGAATTCCCCTGCATTTGCCGCGCGGCAAACGCAGAAATCCAGCACTGCTGGATTCCAAAACTGACGCGTGCGTTTGCCGCGCGGCAATCGCATACATGGAAATAGCACATGACTTTTTAACTGGCTGGATTTTTGCCGAGCGGCAGCCGCGCGGCAAACGCTTGCAAAACGCGTACATGGAAAAGCACCTTTAGTCAGTAATCTAACTTACAGAATGCACACCAATTTGGCCCTTCCACTTGCACACAGTTGAATTCCTGGCAGCATCACATCCCAGCTTGTTCGCTCAACATCACACTGTTTTCCACCGTACCATTGTAGACCTTCACCTTGGTCCATTACCAACAAAACATAAATAATTGGTTCCGTATCAACCACCAAACTTTCCTACCTACAGTTCTGGGGAATTCACTACCTTACAGGGCTGCGGCAATATGCTGCAACATGACCCGTGTCCCAATATTCTATTAATTATTATATAAAGGAAAAAGTATAAAATACTAATAGAGTATGGGTCTCAAGCTTTCTGATTCTGCCTTCTTGATAAGATATGACTGTAAGGACATTTAGGAGGTCTTGTAGTGTTTATCCGCCTGTTTATAAGGTGTGTGATTAATGAGTTGTTTACCATAATACAAAGCATGCAGGGACCATTTACAGGCTGTATGTTGATGACTGGTGACAGCCCATACTCTGGTACACAGCGCTGCTCATACAGCCAGATATATTATCTCGCTAATAGCCCTATCACACCCTCTTCTACATCCCAGGAAGGAAATTAATAGCGAGGTATTTGTGGGAGACAACAGTGTCCCATAGAAAGATTATATTGTTCACACCAAATAAATAAGATAATTCAAAGGTACCTCATATTTGTAGAGTATTCAGGCCATACACAGTTGTAAATAGGTTTGTTACAGTTCATGTCAGTATTATTAAATAACTTGTGCTGTTTAGCTTTGTAGCTATGTTAGCTTATTTGTAGGAAAGAGTTCTCTCATTCCAATAACCCATTCATATCACCAGTGGCTTGTATATGAAGAATGTGTGGATGACTAGATAATATGAAAGAGAAATGGTTGATAATCTTGGTCTAAGGAGCGCAAACATACCCACTGCATAACTGTTATAGAGTGTCAGTAAAACCACACCTAACGACCACCTCTGTTTAGCAACCACCTGAAAATAATGACCACTTGATCATGGTCCTGATTCTTTTTGTTTGCTCTTTCAATGAGACTTTGCTCAGACAACCACCTAGAAAATGTGAAAACTTTAAATAAGAATCTTTTGGTGGGCCTAATTATGAGATTTTACTGTACAGTGGAATCTTATGCCTAGCACGAGTTCTTGTGCTCATTTGCTGAAATATGATGGTGCTTTGCATTAACAACAGATATAAAAAAAAACTGGACTGATCAGAACACATTTACTCTATGCTGTGGTATTTTCTTTTGTTCATGATGTCTTTTCCTTCCTTTGGTTAATATTAAATTGAGGAAATATACCTATAAACATGGCATATCATTGTCTTGTAATTGTTACAAATGAACTGAAAACAGGTATTTACTATTTAGTAAAATTCACCTTCATAAGTGAAGCTTGGCCACTATGACTCCATGTCATGGGGACTACTTATTCTTTTATAATCCAGTATTTGGAACGATATTCTCAGACAGATATTTCATAGATTACATTTCTTTGATGTTTTTCATTACTTAGTTATATATATACCTGTTAAAACTTCTTTACTTTTGATCATCCAGTATTTTCTGGAACAATATTCCCAGACAAATGTTTCATAGATAAACTGTGATTGTTTTTCATTTGTTTATTATGTATATTTTGGCTCATCCTTATCGAACATAATAGTCTCTAGACAAATGTTGCTGATATGGATACACCCGAGACAAATTACTTTGTGTCCCCTCTGTAACAGGAGTAAAACAAGTTACATACTGCTGTGTATAAACATTGTTTCTGTTTCATCAGAAACTATTTGTAGTGAGTCTGTAGAGGGCAGGAGAGGAAAGGGGGACAGCCATATATAACAGAATAAACAAAACCCAAGCTCGGGGGTTCTAGCAAACTCAGTTCACGTGTGCAGAACATGCCGGGAGTGTCCTGAAGAAGAACTGGTGATAGCACACAAGGAACTCGTAAAAAAACTCAGCAGACACTTGATATCAGGCTGTTTCTAAAGTGTGAATATTGTAATGTACAACCCTTGCAATGTTTGTGCCAAGCTGGATTGTGTTTATGGCTTCTGCTCAGATTCTATAGTATTTATAGGTCACTAAGAGCCAGCTACAATTTAATGTACTGTTCCTATGATCATTGCTGACTGCTAAAAGACATCTGCTGCTGAGAAATTTGCTGTTGCAGCTTGTTGAACAGCACTGGTGATTTGTTATAACACACAACTGCAGGAGTAACTTTTCATAATCATATGATCAATCAGTATCAGTCACCACAGGTGAGTAATGGCACAACAAATATCAATCATTATCAATCTAAACAGCTTGATGAGTATGCACCAGTTCATAAACACATCACTTTAGCACGCTATGCTATTTGGTTAGGAAGTGCTGTTCTGTTAGCCATAGAGAACTGGTGATTCATTGTTCAAGTTGTGCCTGGGAGTGCATGCAGCTGGTAAAAATCTACTATGTCAGTGAAAAAGGCCAAGATTTAACATGTGTGAAGACCTACAGTGCCAGCATAGCTATGGATGTCTAACAAATGAGGTATATAAGTATAGTGTGCACAAAATCCTCAGGATTGCCCTTTTATTCAGTGCCAGAATAGTGTTTTCTTGACTTCATGGAGTGTTGGACAAGCTAAACCAGCCAGTCTAGTCTATTCTTGTGAAGTTGCACAGTTGATAAAGTAAATTGTGCTTTTGTGACTTCATTATGAAGTGGATTTGCAAAGGTAATAAAGTGTAACTACAGGTTTTTGTGCACTTATGGATATACATGATTTGTGAAGGAGGATCCATCACTCATATGATAAGACTGAGATGCACATTGCTTGAAAACCTCTATCTGCTGTTCAGTGAACAGATTTGATGTCTAAACCAAATTTATTGCATCTTTTGGAGCGTTTAGAACCAGGATGGTCTTTTTTCTGATACCAGTACACAGACATTTCTGTGTTTTGAAATTGGAACATTCCATGGTATGTGAAATCCAGGATGGGTGTTGGAGTAAAGTTTGTTGTTTCCATTCATCATCAAATTGTATTTGAATATTTGCTTTGAGGATTTGTGCTTTTCACTCAGGATCTATCAATTGTTCAGACTTTTTGGTTTGTTGTCAATTATTTATATCCTGGAGGAAAAAAAAATTGTTTGTAGTCTTTGATTTTTACAAGTGATGCTTGTACAATATATGATTTGTTTCTCTCTTGGTATCTTCTGAACAATGACTCATTGTTGAGTCTTGATTGAGTATCATTAGTAAGAATTTTAGTTTTCTGTACCATGTTCTTGATGAGTAAAATTATCTTAATATTTTGTAAGAGCCTTTAAGGTTCATGCACCTTTACATATTCTGTAAATATTGTCTCTTGCAAATATTGTCTCTCTCCTTCTGTCTCTTGCAAAGGAGCAACCTCAATGGTAAAAGGGAAAATTTAGTAAGTGTTTTAGAGAGAACATATAGTATTCCAGATGGCAAGAAATCTTGGATTTTGGAGAAAGGAATATGGTTATTGAAATTTAATGAATGTCTGTTGAATAGGGTCTTTATGGTTAATTTTCTATGGTCTAGATCAGCAAAACAATTTGAATATGAAACAAACACGTGAGTTTAGATTGCAATGTATTTGTTATTAAAGTAATTATCATCCATGGAAAAGATGTCTTAACCCTCTTTTGAATGTTTCAGATGTGTTTGAAGTGAGGATCTAGTTGATGACAGTTTTAGATCCAATATAGAGCATTTATTTGCAAAAAGTTATGGTGCAGTTTCACTCAATTACACATTGCTCCTGTGCCTTAGTCAGTATAATATTATCAGTGTACATTCGTTCAAAGACTTACCACTAGATGTCACTGATGCATTTTGGGTGACATCAGAATCCTCGTAAATGTGACCAGCACATTCACATTTAATGATTTTGTTAGCCTTAACTTGATACCATGAAGTAAACCAGTGGAAAAGCATCAGGATAACCAGGAAATTATTAAATATGTAATAGTAAACATATATGTACAGTGGTATAGGTAGCAGTAGCAATGATCCATACACACTACTGGTGTGAGTTGTAGTCGAGGTTACAGTGACAAAATTTCAGGCATTGATTCTGTTTGAAACACTTTCTTTGAATCAGAGTGCAGTCAGTGAAACCAAAAAAAATGTTTTTATGGTTATATTGATTTAATTTAATTTTTATTTTACTGAATAGCTGAATAGAAAACGAGGCGCATGCTTCATTTAAAGAAATAATTACATGTATGTCATTAAGATGTGCTATTATAAGCTACACAAATACATAAAACCTTTTAGACACTAGACTGATGTAATGACTCCTGACACTTTCCCAAGACTTCATTAATATTTCCTGTTCTTATGTTCCAATGTGAGACACATTAATCTGATTAAATGATGTCATACTCAACGGGAATTATAATCTGCTCTTTTGATTTCAATTAAGATACGGTTGACTAGATTTCAGAGAAGTATCACCTGAGACAGGTGTTACCAAGACAACAAGACCTCATTGAGGACTGATAGTGAGGTCATTGCCTGGACTGAGCGAGGTGATTGGCAGGTCGGCCAGGTCTTGTTGATGCAGGATCAGGCTGTTGTTTACCTGTGGGGTAAGATATGAAGCAGGCACTATTGTTCCCAGGGGGACCAACTTGATTAAATCCTACCCTATCTTGATAGTCTATAGAGTTAGCTGTTACTGGATTCACTGAGGCACAGGTGTGCTGTGACTTTGGTGTACACTAAAAACCTGAGGAAAGTGTGAGTGTGCATAATATCTAGCATGGCAGGGACACTGTAGCTTGCACATTTGGCAGGAGTTAGCTCAGGGCTAGATGATTAAAGCCCATTTGACCCTGCACTCCATACATCACCAGAAATGGCCCTTGCAGGGAGAGTGTCTCATTCATGGCTGCTCTAGCTAGCCTCCCTGCAGATTATAAATTCACTCACTTCTGCCCTAGCCTCCAAGCAGATTAGGAATAACTTTCTGGCCTAGCCTCCATGCAGATTACTCCACACAACACAAGTACTCACACCATCAATACTGGTGGACTCTGATGGTGCTTACATTGGATAAAACAGCTGGAGAAGTAGGATATTCTGATGTGTTATGAGGAATGAAGCAAGTATAGTTCTATTTGTATAAAACAAAATCTATTCTACCTGGTCTTAACTATTTGGGAAAGGATTAAAAAGATTAAAACAGAGGATTATTACAGGTCAGTGGTTGTTAATTTAATTGAAATAAAAGCTCTTCAGTGCCTTTTTTTAAATGAATATTAGGTCAGGTACTGAAGCAAACCTGCCCAGCTGAATCATTGTAGATAATTATTTATTGTTTTAGCAAGGTAATAATAAATAACACATTGCAGAGGAAAACTTGTTTAAAGCATTAGTTTTGATAAAACATTGATTTTGACACATTCACTTATCCGTAATTTGGTAAACCTAGTATAAATAATTTAATTGGAATATATGCAATGAATTGTAGAAAACATAAGTAACAGATTGTTTTAATTATATAGTGTAAATAGGTCACATTTGTGTTGAAAGAATTGAGAGGGAGAGAGAAAGAGAGAGAACCTGTATTAATTTCTTTTAAGTCAATTGATGCTTAATCTTAGTAAATCTCATTTCGATGTGACAATTCTTTACTTTGATATACATTGTAGTGTGATCTTTCAATCTTGTCACCAGATGTAATCAGCCTGTAAAAAGCACATAAAAATACTTAATAGCATAATACTTTACAGAGAATAACAGCAGAAACAGAGTTACCACAAGAAAGGACTAAAAACATGAGTCAGTCAGTGGGGAAAATGGATGCAAACCATGCACTTATGCATGAAGCTAATTTACAAACATAGAGATCTTGAAGAAAATATTCTTAAAAATAATTGACAAGTGTGCCTTGTAAGTATAGGTATCAGCTTGTGTCTGTTACATTACAATAAACTCTAGATATCAGGGTGGCTAACAGCTAGTTAACTGAAGTACAGGGCATTTTTACCCCTGCCATTTTCACCAGGCTCTATACTTGACCCTGTGAGCTCTACCGCACTTGGCACCTTCAAGTGCAAGCAGACAGAAATAATCAGAATTGTTATTGCTGAAAGAAATGTGAGGGTCCCCTGCACCTCTTAGCCTTGGAGTCCACTTGTTAAGAGACAGGGGTCGGCCCCAAATGCCCTGTAATGAAAATGGATGATACCCTCACAGAATACGTCTGGCGGGGATTTGTATGTCTGGTTAGTATCAGGAGGCTACTTGGCATCACACTTTGCTTCCTCCATTGGTCAGAGCTTGCCCAGGTCTGGAGCACTCTGCCCCGTCAGTGTGGGTTCATCCTGAGTGATGGTGACAGGTGCGTAAAAGTATACCAGCTTAATTACACCCCAGGTGATGATAAACCAATATCAGCTGCTGGCCGGATACTGAGGTATAGACTTGTTACCTTTCTCTTAAATTTATTATAGGTGGTAAAGTATGACTGACTGATGTGCTTGAATTTCACTAAGTCACTGTCAGCTATTCGAAGATTAGCAAGTTATAAATTTATTACCCTTCTCTTAATATATCACAGATGATAGTGAGGTATAGACTTGTTACCTCTCTCTTAAACTTATCATGGGTGTCAGTGAGTGTATGACTGTTTACTATGCTAGAATTTCAGTAAATTACTATCAACTACTTGTAGAAATGCATAGAAATTGACTTATAACCATTCTCTGAATATAATCATAAATGGGCAAAAGGTAGACTTATTACTGTTAAGTTATTACATATATATTCAAGTATGAGTGATTTCTCTATTGAATATAAATAATTGATAACAACTACTTATTGGATAGCAAAGTGTAGAGTTGTGAAACAACATGTTAGGGGTCACAGTATGACGGAGTACTGTATTTACTTGATAGATATAGACATGTTACCCTTGTATTTAAAATATTACCAGTGATAACTGATGACTTAATATTTAAATGGTATTTCACCAGACCACCGATTTAAGAACCATAGGTCACCGCTGTTACCTCAAAATTGGATTTGACATGTACTTGGACTTTTTAGATAAAGCCAAATTAAAGAGATAATCAGTTAACACTCACCCAAGGAGTTTGTATATCCGGTTTCATACTGATCCAATTAACATGTGGCATTAATGAGACAGAAGGTAGTTCTAACCATCTGTGCTGTCAGCTTTGGGTGAAAGTGAGTTGTGTATTACTTATGAGCAGCTTGAAGCTCAGATAGGGATGTATAAACAATGTCACATCCAATTTGCTTTCTTTCTTAATTTACTTAACTACAATATTTATATTAATATTTTCTTGTATTTGTAACAGGAAATTGAATGGTGTTTGGTATTTATGAAAATCAAGTCTCAGAAAATAAAGTCTAAGTGAAATAGTCAAACTTTTTTAAAAGAATTCAACAGTTTTAATTGCTGCCTGTGTATTATCTCCAAATGTTTATGGCTAACTGCAGGTAATTAGGAGGAAGTGACATGTATTATTGCTTCTTTATATTTATGTAAGCGAGATAGAGCTACCATTTACTGACATTAGCAATTTATATATTAAGGTAAAAATAGTAGCAGGTGCACAAAAAAAATATGGATATTTGACTCGGAAAATGGTATGGATATTTGATTTATGAATATTATTGAAGTAAAACATGGATATTTGATTGAAAATGAAAAAAAAACAAATATGGATTTTTGTTGATTAATAAAAATACCATGCTACTTTATGTATGGGTCACCCAAAACCATTATTGGAACTTTTATGCTATTTTGATTACTGGTAATATTTTTATTTTGTACTTCTTTATATGTCATTCTTCATTAGTGAGTGAATGAAAAAAAAATGAATGCATAAAAGTTTGCATCAGAATTAAGGTGCAGCTAATTAGATTGTCAGGCTTTGGTCACCATGCCATTAAAATAAACCTATGATACTGCTGTTGGGTGATTAGGTTCAGGTTCTAGGGCTGTCACAGAAGCCATTACCAGAACAATAGATAACAGGTTTTCAGGATGTGCGGTGTGATGAGTGAAGTTACAGCATAGACATGGTGCGGAGTTGTTTCTTTATTGAACCCTTGGCATAAAAAACCTGGTTTGCATTAGTTCAAGTCCATTGGTTTAATAGATCGACAGCTCGGGCTGTGTGTTAATGGTATCAGCGTCAGTTTGCTGTATTATGGAGATGTGTTTGTTTTTATGGTAAGGTTAGCTTTAAACCTCTGGTATAGTGTTACATGGACAAGTGATTTGTCTGACAGCCCAGACCTGAGACAAGGCCTCCCTTTGATGTTGTGCACAGTCTGCACCCATTATTGTAATCAGAGAATGCATTGGAATGAATTATATGATTGCTTGAATGAGAAGAACAGTGTATATTCCAGTATATCTTTTGGTCTTGTTTAAATCTTATAAATGTGTCTCAGTATAGAACATTACTTACTACATTTTACATACCTTGAATTCATTTAATATTGATATTTGAAAATTGATTTACTCTGAGTTTTATTTCCTTAGGGCAAGGAATAATTAAGCAGTTGTTAACTTTGTTCAGATCCCTGAGGTTATCTTCACATTTTTCAATTTTTCATGTACTGGTATTAGCCGCAGCATATGTGCAGGGCATGAGTAAATGATCTGCAGCCTTGAAAACCGTTGCTGTCATACAGATTAACTGCATCGATGCCACTACAATTATCTCATTATTGTAAAAATGAAAATCTTATATAATAAAAAACTGTATGTGCTCTGCAGATCACAAGTCACATAGATTTAGTTTAGTCTTGTGAATGGGGAAGTGAGTAGAACAATATCCTCAAGTAAAGGTTGGCACTGTGATTAAATTAGACTGATGGTGTAGTGAGATATTGTCAGACTGGCGGAATCTGTCATCAAAGATCTATATGGTATTAATACAAAAATGGGACAGAGGTATAACATTACTATTGAATGATTTCAGGATCAGCAATATTATTTATGTGGTTTGTTTG
This sequence comes from Sipunculus nudus, assembly GCA_026874595.1. Classification (NCBI taxonomy): domain Eukaryota; kingdom Metazoa; phylum Annelida; class Sipuncula; order Golfingiida; family Sipunculidae; genus Sipunculus; species Sipunculus nudus. Next base: position 45,735,036 of record CM049307.1, on the reverse strand, counting down.
ATTATCAAGGGTCCCAGAACCAGGTTATGCAAAAATTTTATAACCTGTAAGGAAACATAACCTCCTTGATAGGGATGATGATATTTAAAAAAACAATATAGGGACACCTTAACTTACTGCATGGCTTGTACCTCTGCTGGGGCAGGGTAAATCCAGTATTTTTGGAAAGGGGAGGGGGGTTAACTATTTACAGGATGGAACTCATACCCCAAATAAAGGCCAACAACTCCCTTAGGGGCATGGGTCGAGGGTAAGCCATATGGGGAAAACTGCAAAAAAGATAATTTACCCCTCCAACCCCCCCTCTTCTATCTGCCCTTGTTAGGTGAAGACCTGCAGTTCAGTGCAGTCTAATGTAGACACTTGCTATTATGAGCAGTAATCACTGTCAGGTCCTGCTGGTGACTATAATAGAAAGGCTCCACTGTTGGTGCTATGTGTGATGTGTGACATGTCTCTCATAATCTCAAATTTAGAATTTGGATGGTTGTTATGTATCAAGTTTCTATTTTGTCAGATTTTCTCCATCTTTTTACTGTTTAACAATATGATACATATTTTGGCAATTAAATGTGTGTCAGTAAAGAATACAAGCAACAAGGGAACCCACATCACATGTTGGATGAGGACACAGTTAATGTTTAGGGTACGTGGTTAATGTTTCTCACGTTTGTTACTCTCATTTTCTTTGTAGTGTGGAGCAGATGTAAATCGGCCCAACTCCTATGACCAAACAGCTTTGGATATTGTAAACAAGTTCACAGGGAGTCGAGCAGCTAAAGAATTAAAGCAGTTGTTGAAAGGTATGTACTGTTTGTTAAATCCTTGATAGCAGTGCTACAAGATGCTGTGTAAAGAGATGTCTTAAATAACTAAATAGTGACAGATCACTAATCATATTACATATGAAATACAGCTGGTTTTAGCAGATAACTGGTATGTCCTGGTGGTAAGATCAAGATGGTCAGAAGTTTAAATGTCTGTATTTCCATTGATACAGTTTAGTTTTACTGGTAAGAGTAATGAGTGAATTTAATTATGAATAAGAGTTGGATTAATTCCCGAGATGATATGGGCTCAGGCTGCTTCACAAATTTTCAGCAATATGAAAAATATCTGTTTGAGATAAGGGTTCCATGTTTCAAAACACTTCAGTCATTGTTGCAAACAGAAGTAACTAAGTATAACTGTGATTTCATGGATTTGACATATTGCATGTCATGAAGAAATGGGGCAGGATGTTTACTCATAGTCATTTGATGTGGATTTGGAAAACCATTTTATGATTGATCATGTCTGATTTCTTACAATCCAGTGAATGAAACAGCTTGTGATATTTTATATACAAAAAAAAAAAGAAATATTATGCTGATCCCACAAAATGATAAGTCATCAGTTTTCTATTGACTGAGTTTTATTGTTCAGGAGGTAAGGCCAAATTCGTGCTGTGATTATTGACACCTATCAAATCACTTATGTTAATATGTTCATTGCAATGAAAAAAATAAGATTTTGTGCCTACATAAGGTATTCAGATAAATTCATTGTTTATTTTTACGTGTATTGTTTATTCATGGTTCAACAGTTAAGGACAACAATTCTGTGACCCAGTATGACCTCTCTCCTAGTGTGACCTTAACATAACCTTATTGTTGGCTGACTACTGTGGCTATTTCTTAGGAATGTGTTTAATAGCACATGTTAGTAGAAATACCTACCGTAGTAACAACACATGCAGAAATAGGCCCAGATGGGGCTGCAGCTGCTGTTAAAGCAGCCCTCACCTGTGTTTGTACCTTACCTGAAGTAAACGAAGGTCTGCTGCTGAAGTAGGTCAGCTGCTTACATGATGTGGCATGCCTGCTGACATCTGGTGTCAAAACAACAGATTACCTCATGTCCTCACAGCCAAGGTTCACAAAGGTCATGGACAGTGCTAGGAAGTTTCTGCTTATCTCCATGGCCTGTGTCCATAAGGTCAAGGACAGTCCTAGAAAAGTCACTTCTCTTTCCAAGAGGGTTCAAAAGGTCAAAAACAGTTTCAAACTTATAACTTGTCCCCCAAATGTTATGGTTACTTGTCAAATTAATCTGCATTTCCTTTCATGCATGCATCATACCATACAAGTAATAAATAGAAGTTTTAACAATGTATGTCCTCAGAAACAGGATCCATGAAAGGGAAGAAGAGTGATAGAAATGGCAGTTTAACCTCTGTAATCCTGTCTTTGCATAAAGGCTCTGTGAACTTTAAAGTCAGCCTGTGACCTTTTGTAAAGTTTTGTCATTACTGAAACATATTTGCCTTTGTTTTTGATACAGATCAGGTCATTAGGACAAAGATCTTGAAACTTAAAGCTGTTCAGATCAAATGTCTGCAGAAATAAACTGCATACTGTATTTAACAACTAATTAAACTTTATCATTGGATTGTTGAAACAATATTAGATGTGTTTGTTTGTTAATAATCCATTATGCAAAGGCATTTGAGATTCTCTATTTTAAAATGCTATGGTGAAAGAAATACAGGATTTTTTTTTATAATCAAGTAGTTGCACATTTCCAAAGTTTCTGATAATGATATTATCACACCAAAATGTGCCAGCTGTCTTCTTCAGTTAACAAGATACTTTCTTCAAAGAACTCTGTATAATAAGGGTAGGATGTAGCCTTGTGGTTAAGGCGTTGGACTTTAGAGCTGTAGGTCCCTGGTTCGAACCCCACTGATAACTCAATGGCATAATGGATAAATCTTGTTGAACCTAGGAGATTCGCTCTGTCTTAACGGGAGTTTATGACTTCTCGATTATTCCTAATCCCGTGCATATAAAACCTGAAATCCAGAAGGCTTAATAATAATATATTATTCTTATTATATGGATTTTAGCCTCATTCATTAGACAGTGTCACCTACAGGCCATGGACCTATCCTTAAAAAGAAACTATATAAAAAGTTGTATAATTGAGTTGGAGATGTGCCAAGTTGATCACATCATGACAGCTTGAATTGAACATCCATGATTTATAGATTTATGCCTTTGTTTGATATTGAACAATCATTCCTTTTGGTGCAATGGGAATACCACACTTTAAAATCAGACTTTTCTATTAAGCACAATCTCCTTGTGAGAGACTACCACTTCCTATGGAACTTGACATCACAAAGAATATGAGAACTTCATTCAGGAAGGCAGACAATAGTTTTGTTCCAGAATTGCCACTTGAACTCTGGCATAGACAAATTTCTTAAGTTGTGTTTATCACACATGTAGGAAAATGAGAGATTGACAAGGGTTTAGGAGAACCAAGCATTCAGGATGATTGTTTGTCTGGGGAGGGCATGTTCACATCACCTGGTTATTAATGAGTGCTGTAGTGTTGGACATGTTTGCTCAATGAATATTACATGTGGGAAGAGTGGGGGTTTGTCAGATCAGAGTGGACAACACTCATGTGCCTGAGAGGTCAAAGAGGGCAAGATGACCAGTCATAGGTCACTCTACAAATTGACATGGAGTGGACTTGAGCTATAATTCTGATAGTCTGGATATATGGGTAGGTTAATTCCTCATTACACAAATACAGCTGGTTCATGATAAAGAAGAAAGATTTCAATCACTATTAAAAACTAAAAATTATGGGTGAATATCTCAAAGTACAAGTAAATGTATCATGGTAACATTATATTTTCCTTTCATTAATACTACTACAGTTGATGATTTATAAAATGTTCCCTTGGAATTTTATATATTTTTATGAATAGTAGAAATGATAATATGACTTATATTTTTCTATGCATGTCCATCCATCCTGCAGTGTATCAGTTTTCTGAAATTAAGCCCATTAATCTGAATTTGGAACATATTTTACGTTTTTATTTCTATAATAACCAAACAGATTTGTTAGACAACACAGATTTGTTAGAAATTGACAAAATATTATCCTTTGCAATAGGAGATTTGATAAATTGTATAGGGTCAAATGCAGAGGGCATTTGGTACCCAGCTGATGCTTGTGTATTTCCACATACACCATTAAATATTTATTAAGCAGTTAAGCTAAAAATAGGAAAAATGAGTGAAAACATTGTATACCTAAGAGTACATATACTTAAATGGAATTTTGCAGGAATCATTTGGCTATGGAATCATAGGGGTGATTAAAAAATGTTTGGTTTAATGTTAAACTTAATTATGTTATACTTTATTGCTGGTAATCATCATGGAGATTTTTATGACACATTCTTTTGTAGTTTTTGCACCTCAAGAATGACAAGATGTACAGGTGAAACATCTGGTAAATGAATAGATAAGAGTTAGGCATATTGTTATTCAGAGCTTTGTTAATCTCAACTTATTTTATATTTTAAGTTATAGATATATTTATATTTGATTTTTTGTTGACATTTAAAAAATTAAGAAGCCTTTGAATAAATTAAGTGATCTGAAGGTATACCACATTTCCCACTGATGTCATCTAATGTCATATGGTGAGATTTGTTGTTCTCTGTTGGAAAGTTACTTTGTTGAATTTTTCATTTACTGCAAGGTCATTGTATGTAGATCCATGATGTTTACATTTGTACAGAACACAAGGGTCACTGTATAATGTATTCTCCCATCTCTGTCCTAAGTCTGATATACTTGTTTACAACAGTGTCTGTGTCATCAGACCTTGTGATGTATAGAAGTAAGTCAGATATACTGCAATGATACTATATTCTTCTTGATGGAGTTCATTAAGGTATGGTTTGAACATATTTATTTCAAGATCACAATTATGCTTGCAAATGTATATTTAAAATGTATATTTTTGTACATAAATGTGTCTTGGGACAAATATTGTGCCATAAGTTCAACTTTGAAAATCAGCCATATTTGAGATCTAATGCCAACAGAAATTGGTAAAAGAAAGAAAAAAAACCCCCAAAAAATGTTGAAATTGAGGGTCGTGCTTTGGTGGGGGTAGGGAGACTAAATAGGTCCTCCCACAAATTTTTTTTTATACCTAAATATGAAAAGTAGAATCTTAATAAAATATCAGTATTATAGTATCATTATCATAAACATATCCTCAGAAATAATGGTGACATTATTGAAAAAGACACAATGAAAGGAGTATGGATGCATGGTTTTTATATAAGAATGTAACATTGGTTGGTACAAGTGCCCTCTGAGGGCTATTTTTTTTCTACAAACCACAGTATAATCAACCCTTGTGGTTTCTGATCCCAGTGTTTCTTACATGTGGCTCAGATTGGTTCCATATGTGGATAGGAGGTCATCACACTAACCCTGTGGTTACAAAAAAACATTGCAGCACCAAATATAAGGAAATAATCTGTCTTTGTGAAGGGTGTATATGATTAATGTGCTAGCTCACGACAGGACATTTATGTTTCAGGTTCCTGTACTTATTTTAAAGTATGGGCTGGGTCCAACCAATAACATCAGAAAAAGGCAGAAGTAATAAATAATTAATAAACAGTCACATAGTGGACAGTGTTTGTTATAATTTGGATCTTTGTGGAGACGTTAGAGAGAAAATAAATTAATACTAAATGCTCTTTATGTATGAAATTTGTATTCATGTTCATGCATATTACTAAAACTACCGGTATGTGAATTGGCAATGGTATATTCGCTCTGTTTTTGTATTAGTGTTGCACCTAATGAGGCACGTACAGTGTGTTTGCATATCCAGGCTTGTAGACAATAAAACTTATGACTTTACAATCATAAATCACTGAGTAGTGTTGGTATGCAGCTAAATTGTAACAGATATCATGGATGGCTGGATAGAGAAATTTCTGTTCATAGAACTGATTGACATGTGCATATAATTATAACACATATGCAAGTATGTTAAGCACAGGTCGTGTTAACCTGTTAATCAATGGTTTAATGTAAAATTTGCTGCATATCTATAGAGTTAATTTATATGTAGATGCACCAGAGAAGGATATATAATTGTTATATGTACCTATATTGGCATCAGGATATGTTCATAATAGCATATGCAAGAGTTGTCTGTTGGATATATAGAAAAAGTGTGGTTCAGGTAAGTACTTATTGGGTAAACAACTCTATCTTTATGGTGTAAACAGTGCAGACATATATAACACACATGTGCTGTATAAAACATGATTTAGTTTACATTGAACTTAAACCAGTAGTCTCTATGTTACTTTAGTGTGAAACTAGCTAAGCCATAAACTTAAGATACCCCCTGGAAAGTTAAAAAACTTTCAACAGTGATATCCCAACATGACATCATTTGACAGTGTGCCAAGACTTGTGTGATAAAAACTAAGTGTATCTTTACAGACCTCCATTAAGTGTAGTAATTTATGGCTTTACTCATCGTTATAATTTGCGAGCCATTTGAGAAATTGTGAGGTTCATTCAGGTGAGAGCTTATATTGGGGCTTGATGTCTCTGCAAACTTGGCTATTCTTTGCATTTGTGGTTAAGAAAGACTTTCAGTAGTAGCCGTCACCTTCTTTGCATCTTTATGGTTGTATTGAATTCAAGTGTTAAGATTTCCCATACTTCTGCATGAAGAATAGATCATAAAAAAAATTAAAAAAAGAGCCAGTGTTTTGTGCATGAAAGATCATAAAACTGTAAAAAACAAAGTCAATGTCTGATCCATTCACAATTGTATCTGATTGCTCGAGAGTGCATGCAGTGATAACATTCAGTTTTACATCAGTGTGTTCCAAGTCTCTTCAACATTACTATGTAAATGTTCTGTCGGAGGTGATATACCATTGTTGATATATGAAGTATTGTATATTAAAATGATCAAGAGTACAACTTAAAAGTGACGGAAATATGAACAGTTCTGTGTCAGTGTATTACAGGTGTGTGTAGCCTAACTGGGCCAGTGTCTTGTCCGAGTTGGTATCAGTATCAGTATATAAGTATTGCATGTATGTTATAAATTTTCCTCAGAGTCTCTTGCAAAAATGGTGGAAATCCATGTATGACTAAGGAGAGTCAGCTCAACACATCAACAACAAGAATATGTGTTAAGTGTCTTTTGCACAGCATATGACGACTACTCAATTTGAGTGATGACATTTGAATGGAGAGTACTAATACTTACTCTATGTTTGTTCTTTCAGATGCCAGTTATGCCGTGCATGCTCAGGCAGTAGAGGATTACAATAACTTAGACGATCAGAACTTCCTCACCTTCAGGGAAGGTGACTACATTACAGTAAGTGCAAAGACTATTTTTTATGTGACACCATTGGGGGGGGGGGGCCTATTTTATATGTGACACCACCAGCTAGGATACTTTATATGTTACATTGCTGGTTGAAGAGCAATTATGTCCATAAAACTTTAAAAATTACTTTAAGTGTTTATGATTCAAATGTCAGAATGTCTTCGGAGATATCAATTTAATCTTAATCAGGCATAATTTTTTTATATTTAAAAGTGTCATCACAATAAATATCTCTACATGGGAAAAATGGAACAGTGGAAAATATTCAGGTATGATTTGTATACCCCTCCTAATTTGTTTCATGGGATGTATTGGATTTAAGAAAATTTAAGTTTTTTAAATTGTTAAAAATACTATTTAATTTAAATATAATTCAAATGGGAATTAAAGTTTAATACACATGCATTATTTGTCAGCATTATCACAAAACAATATGCCTGGTTAATATGACCATAGGGTCTGGCAATGAATAATTTGTCTGGATGCTCAAATCATGATCAGTCAGAGTATTTAAGATTTTTTTGTAAATTAATATCTTGTATACAACATTTAGATTGCACATTCCTGTAGATAGCAGTTGTACTATTTCAGACCTGTCTGTGTGTTCTTATTCAGTTTATAGAAAAAAATAACCCTTGTTTTCTAAATCATATCTACTCTATTGCATATGTTTTGCTTTTGTGTTTCTGTAATGTCAGAATTACATTTGTTAAAAAGGCCTACATGAGACTTTATTTAGAAGTCAATATTTTGGCGTTGAATGGTTGAAATTTGCAACAGAAATATTCTAATTTTATCATTTATGCAGTCATTTACCATATACTGGTTTCTGTCAGACCTTTTCATGGAATCATGCTGTAAGTTGTGTGTACTGCTAGGTGTAGATGCTTTTATATATTACCTATACATATACCCTACACTTTCTTATTGCTACAATAGGATGTTCTTATGGTAAGAATATTAGCAACAGTTAAACATGAACTGTTTATATTCTGATAAACATCAGTGTCAATGCACCTGAGTGGCTTTTACCCAGCACAAAATGTGACACCTTATCCTTCAGTTTGGAGTTAGTTGCAATTCTGTGAATGTGTCTTTGATGTGTTGGAATCATAGTGTATGTAAATAAAAGCAAAATCATGATTAGTAAAGAATATGTTTCTTCCTGCTAAATGTGTAAATACATAAATAAATGCCAATACTTAGGTCTTATAAGAGCAGCTGAATGTGTAAATTTATTCCATTGGCCTTTGTTAATTCATGTTGATATCCAGGGAGTAAATTAACAGAGTCAGTGTCTTAATTATTATAACAATATTAGGACAGTTTTGGTGAATAACTAAAGCTTAGCTACTAAGTTAGATATAACACAACCTGGCAGTAACTCGATTGAACTGTTGGATGAGAGATAGTGCAGATTTTTTTTACTTTTATTATATTTCATTGAATATGCAGAGCACATTTTATTTGCTTTTCATGGAAAATAGTTGATTTTTGGGGAGCTTTCAGGTTTCGTGCGAGTTCAATTTTATCACTCTCTCAATATCTGTGTTGTGTTACTTTATCTTTCTGCTTTTTGATTGTACAAGGCTACTGGTATCTTCAGCTGCTTTGTTAAGATATTAATTATCATCATGATTCGTCAGATAAAAACGTTTAGCAGGGCTTGCAATACAAAGAAAAGTCTGTGACACTAGGGCCAAAATATTTGGATTTGGAGTATCCCATCGGAATTTGCAGTATCCCAAAGGGAGGTGATTTTTTTATAATATGAAGGGTTAAGTAAAAATGAATCATTTTATAAATTATTTCACATAATTATCACATCATTCTATGGTAATAAATGGTGTCATTATATGATGATCTGGTTATTTATAGTGAAATACATAGGTTAGCTGAGTTTACACAATTGACTGGTTAGTGTGAGGTAGTTGGGAATGGTCAGTGATAGCTACAGGGACCAGCTTTCAATCTCTTGGTCCCACTGCCAGAACTTTGCATATCTGATTACTACTCATTAGATGCTCAGAACCTAGAGTTCAAAAGACATTACAAGCATCACTGATGCTTACCCTGCCTTTCTGAAAGTCATGTTCAGTCCCTTATTCGATATTACTACACAACTAGAGAATTACAGAAACAGTTTTCATTGCAAATTTAGCATTCAGCAAGCAAAAATAAATGAGTTTGATCGACTATTCACAACCCTATGACTTTGAATAGTGTACAGCCAGCCAGGGATTATATTGTGTAATTCTCACAGATTCAATCATTTACTGCCATAAACCTCTAAAAACTAAACTTGTTAAAGTGTGGATGTCTGCAGCAAGTCCACACATTCACATCTATGTTACAGGTAATCAAATAGGAATGTTATCCAGGAAAGTCAAATTGTATTGGGATTCGAAACCAGGTCACTGTTTCTGTTGGTGTAAATAAAGGCCATATCATATTTGATCCAAAATAGTTTCTAAAACTTTCTTTACTAAAGGACAATACACTATATACCAAGAAAGTGCTAGATAGTGAAAAGCCTAGCTACTGAAAGACAGACACTTATGAAAAGATATTCTCTTTTCCAGATGTAATTACACCAAGCTCTTTATCGTAACCATTAACAGCTTAGTTGTAGCATAAATGTTCCTCACTGCTTCAGAAACCCATGTCAGCTAAGCCGCACAATTGATTTATTGTCATAGTGCCATCTAAACCTGTCCCCAGTAGGCAATATCATGTGTGTTACATTTATATTGACACCGTTTATCTTGCAAGGATCATATTCACAATAAGAAACAAGATTTCCCTATTAGCCGTGTTAAGTTTGATGGGATCATGTTCAGAAGGCGGCAAAAATGTACCGGTAGATAAATCATTACTCTGTATAAGAGGAGTCATATTTCTAAATGTGTTAAATTATAAAATAATGAATGCATATAAGATTTCAGGTTATGCGTATAAGCTTGACAGTTTGAATCTTTAAAGTATTTTCCATTTTTGTAACACATTTTTGTGCTATTTTGTTTTACAAATAAAGGTTTTACTTTCAAAATTCTTGTATGGGTAGCAAAATCTTTCCTTTACAAATAAGAAAATATAGAGTTACTATTTACATTCTCACCTAAAACATACTCACTTATGTTAAAAAAAACACAGTTATTTAAATCACAATTCTAGTTTCACTTAAATAACACAATCTTATAACATAACTTTCAATAAATAAACCGCTTATTAAAAAAGCAAACACTGTCAGAATAAACAAGAGAATACAATATTGCATTAAAATCTAGTTGCTTAGGGATGGTATTTTCCCATAGAATATAATGCCATGGTGCTGCAAAAAGTAGAGAAATTGATCAATCTGAAAAATGTTAGAGGAAATTTAATATTGCATCTCGTGAGTATGAATCATAGCAAGTTTTCTGAGGCTGCGTTTGAGTGAAATAAGAGCAGAAAAACCATGGCTGGATGCGTTTTACGTGTCAGTCACAGAAATAAAGAACCCAGCACTGTGGGAGAATGCTCCAGGAGCTGGTCCGGCTTATGACAGCCCTGTCTCAAAATATTGTTTTATTTGATAGTGAAAACACTGGCCGCCCTTGCTCTCTGGTTGTAATTCACATGTTTTTGCTTAATGCTATATAAACATCGGCTGGGTGCTTTGGGTAAGGTTGAGTGCTTGTACTTGTCCTAACTTCCTAATTACAGGATATCTAAACAGAGCGATTACTCCCAATCCCATAGCACTTCCAGGTTTTTCTAGCTTTGTTGTTTGCTGACTCTGTGACATTCAAAGGGGTATGATTTCATCCATGGGATGAACACACACCCCCACACACTGACCCACATACAAAATAATGTTTTTTCCCATATTTCACAGACTTTAAGCAGTTAAAGTCTTCATCAACTCTTAATTGTTATTAGAAATACAAAATTTTATTCATAAAATAAGGAATGACCCTTAATTTTCTGTGACCTGCTATGTATGTTTTTGACTGATTTTTCAGTGAAATGAATGTGACAGTGTAGGAAATTGTGCTTTAATGCTGTCACCTTAATTATGTATATGAAAAATGTTGATGTTATTTTGGTTGAAAAACTTTCTCATTTAAAGAACTGTAATGATCAGCACATGTTATCTTCAAATTTAATTTTGTCATTGTGAATTTCAGTAAAACCACAGTTCTCTAAATCAGTAAGTGTACTTATTTAGATAAAAATTGCTGCAAATTAAAAATTCTGATAAAAATTAAATTAGATTAAATTAAACTTATCTTGATCTTAGATTTAAATATTGAGATAATTTAACTTTCTGATAACAAATATTTGGAGAATTGGTGTGTTTTTATATTGGACATGAAACAATTTTACCGTAGGTTAAAATAAATTTATCATTGAAATAATGACGGCAAGCCTTACAACATGTGTATACACCTGCCAATAGAAATGTTATATTACATGGTCTTGCCGGGTGTGTAACCTTACGAGGTACATATAACCAGATACCAGGCAAGGTGGGCAGATAACAGGGTAGCCAGGTCAAGAGAGGTGCTGCTGAACTGTAACAGCGTTCCAAGAATACACAGGGAATAGAGAGGGCTGGACTGATGGTAAACACTCATTTTGGGTTCACTGTTAGTGTTGAAGGCAGCCTCTGGCTATGGGAGTATAGAGTGTAGTGGGTGGCCAGGGTTGGCCGGCCTGGGATAATGTTTATAGTAGGACCCCAGAACTTCCTGCTCACCTTACCCCTCCCCACCATTAACTACAGGGAACAGATACCAAGACTTCTGGGAAAGTGCGTTCCTATCACAAATTACTGAGATCTATAGACTGGTCAGGGGTTCTGCTACCACTGGGTGGTGTGTTAAGATAAATGTTGGCGTAAAACATCATTATTATAATGAAATTATTAACTATTATGAAAACATTAATATTTAAGCCCCAAGTTTGCAAATGCATTTTATGCATTTTACAAAAAACTTAAGATACAAGTATATTTCAACTAAAAAGTTAAGATGTTAAAATTGAATAGAACCAAGCAAATAAATTTTAAAGTCATCATTTGCATGTTCCACTATATAGTGTAGAATCACTTTTTTCACTTGTGAAATCATGATTTACATGTGTGTTATTGATCATTAATCATATAAATTCAAAAATGCAAAACATGTAAATATGAATAATATTTTACCTTAAACCCTATACTGGTATATTCAGACTACAACATCCATAGCCAACAAGTAAAAAATAGAGAACACACAGACTACCACACATTGGCTTTGGTACCCTGATGTACAATTAGTATCTGGATTGGTTGCTCCTGTTTAAACGTACGGGCATATATTTATTGATTACAATCCAGGCCATTGTCTTGTTTTCATCAGCTGATCCAATACCCAGACAAACCCTTACAGAATACAAATTTTGATTTTGACAAACAGGGGTTCTAATTGGTATTTAGTGTCAGCAAAATTAGCAATCTGATCAGGCTCCGTGCTCTGTAAATCAAACATGAGGCCAGTCCATTAACATCTGTGGTATCTGGCCCAGTATTACTTGGAAGAAAGATGAGTTATCTGAACATTTCATGTAAGTTGATAAATTTGTGCATGGAGCCAGTCTATTGTGTGTTGAAGGTGAGCACCAGTATGGGTGAGCTGAGTATTGGTGTAAGGTTTCCCCCAGTGCATTAGATTGCGTTCTTGTGTTATTAATTTGTTGAATTCAGTATAAAGGTAACACAAGAACTTACCTGTGGTTTGAAAAAACAAGTAATTAATAAACCTAACATTCTTGTTATGCAAATCTTTATTCAGTTTGGCAGAAATATGTACTTGCCATACTGATATTTTAATATGTACAGTTCTTTAGAATGACAAATGTAAAAACTAACTTAATTGCACATTTAAATGATTAAATCTTGTGTTGACCTTCAGATTGTAGCTAACTCACATTTAAATTAACATAATAACGGATTCAGTCCCCCAAGTTTTAAGACCAGCTTTCCTGATGTAACAATGATAATAAATATCAGAATGACACATAGTTGTAAACATAATGTGTTTCTAGTGCAGAAAAAGTAAAATCAATACAGCTTGAAAGAATGCAGTGTCAGTATGCTGTATTAACTTTAACTCCATAGTCATGTTTATGCATTATTGATTTGTGTGGTATTTAAAATACTGTTAGGATATATAAGAAAAAGTGATCAGTAAACAATGTGGTAGATAGCAATGCAGGCCTATTACTCCATTGTTTTCTTTATATAAAGATGACATCTATAAGTTAAAGGTGCCCATTCACCTACTTTTTGAGAAAGAATTTATGTGATTTCTGGCTTCCTCTGTGTATATATATTAATGATCTAAGGGTAATTTTGGTTGTGAAAAAAGTTCTTATTAAGCTTTTCATGATGGCTGTATGAACTTGTTTATCAACAACATGTTTGTAAACACAGCAATGCTGACATGTATCCTAAGGTGGTAGGTTGCATTTATACAGAGGTAAAAAGGTGTCTTGTTGCAAATGCCATTTGCAAAGCTCTGGTTTATCTGACTTGCTGCCAGATATCCGTGATATCCAATTTTTTCTGGCCTATTTTTATAAAAGCTCAAAGGGATTACCTTAAGTTTATAAAGGTCAGATAGGTGATTTGGCCCCTTTAAGATTTGTCATCTACATTGTGTGACACTGAATATCCTCAGTTATGAACTCACAAAATTATCGTAAATATAAATGCAAAGTCACTGTCCTGGTAAACATAACTTGGGCTAACAGTCTAACAATAATACATGTATAATGTACAATATATCATGAACCCTGGATGAGGTCCACCCTAGATGATTTGTTTAGGATCTGTAATACACAGCATTAAGCCTCAGTGAGATGGCTTGTTTATTTTACCATGATCTCAAATGCGAGGTGTGGCTTTTCCCAGGTTTCCTGTATTACTGTAACATTTGTTGTTAGGAAGCTGAGTGTATGTTAAGAGAATGTGAATCTCACATCACTGATGACATCATCACACAGTTTTCTGTATAGATGTGCATCATTTTGACCTTTTGACGTGATGAAGAATTTATAGTCACTTGTAATTATTTGATTAACCCATGCAAAGCTGAGATAGTAAGTGTAGCTGTGACTGGATGAATAATAGATATAACAATTAAAATTGCATATTACTTAGAAAACATGAAAGTTATTCAGCTTAAGATAAACCAGCAATCAACAATAAGTGTGAAAACCTAAGCAATTTTTTTTACCATTTTAAAATATTTTTTTAGTAAAGCTTTAGTGATCCCCCTCCCCCCAACCCCCCAGCAACTGGATCAGACCTTTTACACAAATGCATATATTTGTAAGAATATTTTCCAGTTCTTTATCATAAGAAATGTGCATTTTTTTGGGGGGGGGGCGAGATTTTAGTATTAACATTATTTTGAAAACCATACAAAAAAGGTAGTTTTTCTTCAAAAGAAGGCAGGGGTAGGTTTAACCTCTGATAGAGAGGTAGGGGGAAGCTTAAACCACCCTCCCCTCCCACACCCCCAGTAAATTCCCCAAGGTTTAAACCCTTGCTCTTTACCATAAGGTTTTAATACCAGGTTAGTAACATCCACAGTGATGATACAGGAAGCTTCACTTTCCATCCTGGGATAATATTAAAAACAAGAACCAGTAGATATTTCGTTTAAGAGGTTACGACCTTATGCACCAGAGCTGTTTACTCCATCAGTTGTGTTAATGTTGAGACAACACCAGGGATAAAGCTTGTTGAACTCTTGTTCAGTAAATGAATGGTGGTTGCTCAGGAGAACTGACATCTGTTAGGAGGTTTCTAATTGGATTCCGCAAGTGAACTGCACTAAGCAAATCCCTCCGGACCGCTGATCGCCCTGCTTCAGCATACATCAGTGGTTAATGCCAGTTGCTCAGTCACAATGCTTGATTAGGTTAGTCCACTAATATTTGGGAGGCCCAACAGGGGAGTCGACACAGTTCCATCACGGTGTCTATGCTTTAATCACCGCCGTCACATCCAGCCTCCTGTGTGCTGTGCATCCCGCATCCTCGGGTTTTATGCCATCAGGCTTTCAGGCTCCATCCACAGGTTCTCTGGCTTACAGGAAAAGTGTTACAAGTTGGTTGACTTTACTCAGGATGGATATGTTAGTAACACGGGCCCCTCTGAGTTTTCAGTGGAACAGGTAATAATTTAGATTCTTTGTTTTTTCGTAATTTTGGGTCGGTGGTCAGTAAGGTCATTATGATGAAGTTTCTGGACACCAATTGTTACTTGGGGTCAAAATTTATCAGTTTTATAAATTTTATCATTTATTTCATGCAAACTATGCATTTAATATAATATATAATATTTATAATATAATCATCATGAGAGGTGTGGATATTTCTTGTTGATTATAACAAAAGTGTGAACTTTGAATTGGCAGTGTTTTGGGTTATTTGGTGTACACAACCGCAAGTTTTATGTCCTAAATCTGCCCAGTTAAAATTTGCATTTCTGATATAGGAACATCATTAAAGCACAATTATTAATAGAACAATTATCAAACCATTCATTTATACAGGATTGTGTGAGTTAACCTAAATATTAGGAATGTAAATTCATTGTGCATACATTAGTGGAAGAAGATATCTAGGAAACTGAAAATGAAGAACAAAATGTGAGCTTGGAATAATTGACGGAACCTTTATAAAGTAACGGAACACGTAATAATATTTAAACAATGGTGAAAGTTCATATAACACTTGGGGAAAATCAGTCTTGTATTTTCAAATAGTATGTAAAGTTTGGCCATCCTTAGGTGACATGGCATTACATATCTTTACAAACCAAGTGTTTTACATGTTGCTCACTCTTTGAGGGGGGGAGGGGGGTGAGATTAGGGGTTGTTGTTAGAACAGGATGATAGATAAGCTGTTACTGCTGGGCTGGGTGGACCCGCTGTGCTGTTTAGACATGACTCAGTAGTTATTTAGTGGCTGGAGGCTTTTGTTGTTGGGTAAATGGGGTCTTCATAGTGTGTAATTATTTGGATAATGTAATGTTTACTATCAACAGCTCCACAAGGCTTTTCTTTTAATTTACTATGTGCCAAACTAATATTACTAGCAGTACATCTTGATAATAATTATCATTAAACCAATAATTATTGATTGTATTATCTAAGAACATAGTAGTATCAACAGAGAAAAAAGATAATGGTCTGTTGACATAGAGTGAACACAAACACAATGTCAGGACTAAAAATCTACATTTCAAGGAATGCAAGACTCCACCATGTGGGGGGGGGGGGGGGCTCTGATGTAGGATGCTCCCAAAATTGTGATTGTGTGAGCTATGTTGTATACAAACACACAAACATCCACACACAAACTTGGATGCAGGCATACCCTCCTGTTAAAAGCAATAAAAATGTTCAATCCAATCATGTAAAATGGAACAAAACTCCATCTATATGCATGACTGTGTCATATACCTGGCACACAAACATATAAACTACACCTTTATTTGTGGCTTCACCTGCCTGTGTCCTCACCTGTGAACCATCCGCTGTGTGTTGGGTACATCTGACCATCTGTTGGTCATCTGGTGATCGGTCATCTCAGTGGTAGTCAAGCACACTCTTACCTAATGTACACACACGGTCATTAATACATGGTCAGTCAAGAGAGAGGGAGTTTAGTTCCCCTTTTTACACACAAAAAAGGTTTTAAAACATTTTGGGCAATGTGGATTGATCAAATCTGTTTCAAACTTTCATCACAAGGGCAGGAGATGTGCATTTCATATCTGAAACAATGATTTAACAGCATGGTGACACAAGCATTATCGCTTGCTCTCTTGCCCATTCGGTGCTTTAGAAATTTCAAGAAGCAGATAAATTGATTTGCATTGGAAATGATTTGAAAACACTTTGGAATGCTGTGTGAATGCTCAGATTGCATTCAGGATGGTTTGAAACTGTTATTCATTTGCCTACTGAAAGGGGTATAAAATGAACATCATGATTTTTTTTTTTACATTTTCATCAATTTAGAATAAGAGTTTGAACGGGTTAGCTTCATATTCCTTTCAGAGTTGTATGAATGAGTACACACGGTCATGTGCTTTTGACATTCCTCATTCATTTGAAACATTCACTTATAATACTATTTTATATATATATATATATATATATATATATATATATATATATATATATATATTGTCCCTTCAGAAACTTTTATTATTTCATTGACAAAGAGGTTATTCTTATAAACTTCAGAAATATCATGTGGAATATTTGAACAGCAGGTTCACTGATTATTTGATGAGGACTCTCTCAGTAACAGATTAGGGTTTCAGTGTAGTTGTTGGTGAGCCAAAGATAACCTGATTTCATTTTAAATTAATAAGGCCTATATTAAAATATATAAAAATATACATTTAAATATACCAGAGTCATCATCAGCACCTTCCAGGATGTCTAAACCTCTAACATTGGTCAAAATCAGTCATAATCATCTTTCAAACCTAATTGTCTGATTTATTTTCATTTTTGCATAGATCAGCAGGTGCTCTGTCAATATACAACAATGTAGCTTTAAATTCCACTGTAATCCAGAAATTTGCAACGACTTTGTTTGTTCTGTATATATTTCAGTATGCTAATCAGGGTGGACACCTTAGTAATGTATTTCCTTCTTTTGTTATGTGACCGATGGTTTGTTTCCTGTTTAAGGTTCTGGAGCAGAGGCCAGACGGTATATGGCGGGGATATGTAAACGCTGAGGGACAGATGGCCAAGACTGGATATTTCCCTGCCAGTGCAGTGATGCTGGTGGACAGACAAAGTAAGCCACTAAACACACCTGTAACATCCCCTGCATGTTACTGTGGTAGTGCCCTTTAATTTAATTATTCTTTGAAATGTGTAGGCTGACTGGTTAATAGTCCTGGTGTTAGTGTAGTCCGTAAATTTCTCTGCATGATTGGGGAATTTGTTACAACTGAAGTCCCCTACCCCATGAAAATTAATTTCTTTCTTTGCCACCAGATGTCTCTACCTGTGCTACAGTTTGATGGTGGGATGCACCTTTCCATGACAAGCACACATGTATTGTTGATGGGAGAGACACATTATCTGGAATTATTCTTTCAAATCCTCCCAAATGATCTTTCAAAGTCCTATCAGGTTCTTATTTGAAAGTGAATTAGAGTAACTTGATATTGGATAAGTCACATTGTATTGTATTTTTTTTCTTGATAAGAATAAATGGTAAAAAACTTCGATGTTGCATTCATAATTATTATGTATTCATCAATTACCATTAATTAGTAAAGCCTGCTTCAGCCTGTGCAAGCTCAAAACGTGTTTTCTAGAATATGTTGTAATTAACTGGCAGTAACCTTAAAGCACTTGCTCATATATAGATCACCTACCCTTACTATAGTTACCAGTTTTAATGTGCATTCATATGAATAGATAATTCCCCATTAATATAGAAATATAATCACGTATTATTTGCTTTAATCAACACATTTATGTAATATGGTGCTTTAAAACTGCTGTGTATTTACAGTAAAGTGTTCCTTGACAATCAGTGCCATCTGGTGTTTGTATTTGATGCAAATCTTAACTTCATTTTTTCTGTAAACATAAGGAAAGCATTTAAGTTAGGGCTCTGACAGTGGTAGATACTATATACCACACAGTAATATAAGCTATTCGGTGTGCTCGAGTGATTTTTTTTGCCGGAACATTTTTTGAAACAAAATTTATGGAATTTGAGTACCTTAAAAAATGTGCCTCAATTCTTGAAGTGGTGCGTGTCAATGACTTTTGTATGTTTGATAGAATCCATGAAGATTATATTTTCATGAAATATGTCAAGGATTAGAGAAAAGAGCACCGGTGACTTAGTGCTTATTCATAAAATAAAAAAATTCATTGAAAAATAGGTATAGTGATTCAGTTAGTTTTCTTGGCGTGGCCTTATGAATTTTGTGTGTAGACTGATATCCTTGACAGAATGAGTTCAGATCAAAATTGTAAACATATAATTATTATATCTAGAAATCTCATTCAAAAATGCTCACTTTATTGTTTTTAGACATCATCTGTTATCACTTTTCCTGCTTTTACATTAATTTACTGAATTTTTTTCTGTACAAATAAAATATCAGTATTGATCAATAATTTATTGCCAAACCTTTACTGATAATTGTTATAACAATTAACACTTTGTATTAGTCCTGATTTAGAGTATTACATGACAGTGAGTTATAAATGTTAGTTTATAGCAAAGGCACCAGATGGCACTGTAACCAGTGTGAGGTACATGTTACTGTAAATACACTGTGGTTTATAGTGCTTTATTTGTAATGCTACCATTAATCATAATGTTAACAACCAGTTTACACAAGCAGGTCAGGAAAGGTCTCAAAGCTCTCCCTATTTTGGCATAAATGTAAAAGTCCCTGTTTTGTGTTTAGTTTATTGAGCTTTTATTGGTTTTATTTAGTTACCTTAAGGTTGATGTGTGATAAGTATTATAGTTAGATGCTTTATGTTGCTTTGCTGCATGTTGTCTTCATCAGTTGTGTGAAGCCAGGGGAATACATATATCATTGGAAAATATGAAACATTGAAAATTTTTTTTTATAAATTTAAAATTTATAGTTTGGGGGTTTTATAAACACAAAAATGGGCTCATCCTTGTGGACTAAATTTTGGAGGCAAAATCTGTGGTAAAGTCATTAATTAAAGCTCTGCTGAAAGTATACACTTAGTGACTGGGAGCACCCTTTTTTTCTGTCCAAACTTTTACAGGGGAAATTTGGTAATATGTCTAATAATCAGTGATGAATGTGGCGCATATATATATATATATATATATATATGAGCAGAATTTTGACTATAGAACCTTGTTTCCTTGATTCTGTAAAGTACAAGGTTTGGTAGCATATAAGTGTAACAGCTGAATATAATAAAATTGATTCAACAAAAGCTAATGGCAAAAGTACTTAAATTTTTATTTTGATGAAGGTGAGCATTACATGCCAGAAAAAAATTATTTGCCAGTGGCTCAATTTATAAAACAACCCGTGTTTCCTAAATATTGAAAAAAAATTGTGTCAGCATGTCCCAGGATGATTATTTTTATCATGGTGGTTAATTGCATTTTTGATTCATCAAATAAAACTTAAAAAACATACCAGGCTTTGCACAAGTGGTGGGGTCATTATATGCCTTATGAGAGTGCTGTAGGTATAATCAATCACATATTGTTTTCAGGACGACAAACTTGGCCTAAAAACCAGTGGAGACCATACATGCCCCGGTGTAAGTTGGCAGACATATTGGCTGTGCATTTGCTCTAGCACCGCTGTTAATAGCTTGCGGTGATGGCGGCTTCGTAGAGGAAATTCTGGTGTATTACAGAGGATCATTTATTGACTAGATCTGGCTCATGTTTTCTGTACACCAGATGTGCATCAGGTCAAAATGCTAAATTCCATAACAGAATGTCCATTGGAAATTGAAATTATTTTCCAGTTGAGAGTAATGAAAATACCCCTCTGTGGTCCAATTAAAGTTAGCAAGCACATTAAGTGCTTTAAATATTTGGCTCACTAGCTAAAAAGTCAGTATTACAAATATAAAGGAAATCTTATGTTTTGTCATATGTTGAATGCAGCATTTGTCTTTATGAGTCATAATCATCAGTTATTATTGTTATAATGTTTATTTTATTGTTATTGAAATAATTCAGGGTTACCATTTCCCATTATTCTAATAATTGTCCAATTTCCATTAATTATAACAATTATGGATCACATGATGTTTGACAACAATTAATGTAATATATCAGAAACATCAATGGACAGACAGGTTGTGGAATAGAGTATACGTAATGCAAGGGGTAAAATACTGTCAGTACTTTTATTACAAGATTCTTTATAATTTGTTTTACATTTTATCAGTCTTTTTATTTCTTTAAAACATCTTATCTTTACTTTTATTCAGGAAATATACTTGTAGAAAGAACTAATACAATTCATGTAGATTTTGTGTTTATCTGTGTGTATATATTGGAATAACAGATCACTGTATATTTATATAATAACACACAAACATAAACAAACTTGCACTTTCCCACATACACTTGTATTCATTTGTACACATGCAGAGGAAGAGATGTGTTCTTTTCATATCCTATAAAAGGCTGGAAATGATACTGAGCATGCAACTGCATATCTTATAGAAACCTTATTCACAGAGAGTTATCCTTGAATATTAAATAATTAGGTTAGTATTAATCAGATATGATATTACCCTTGTCTAAAGGTATACAGGCCTATGGTACTGGTAATAACAATATATAATTTACAGGGTGAAACTCTCTAACATTACAATTTTTCCTTGATTATATAACTTCATCATTAACTACTAAGAGTCTGCCAAGAGTAAGATACCCACTGTCATATTGTTAGCTACATCTTTTCACATAATAAAGGCTGTGTCCTCTACCTTCAGTGTTTTTAAACTAAGAACAAAATGTTAAATGTATAATAAATACTATTTTATCTTTTGGAATGATCACAAGGACAATAGAAAGCTTTATATCAATAATAGACTATAATTCTTATATCTCCTTGCTTTTAAATGATCTTTGAAAAATGGACTGTATCAGAGAGTTTCAGAGACAGCATGTCCTTGTGACACTAACTTAACAAAATTTGGGATTCAGACAGCATATATCAGCACTTGTTTTAACATTTCAAATTAGTACCAGTGGGATGTTTTGTCAACATTAAAGCTAGTTTAAAGCAGATTGGATGGTGATTGGATGAGAGGTAAAATATTAGATGATTATTGGATGACAGGTCAAAACTGCTGTTACAACTGATATAGGAGGTCATTTGATGACTTTTGGTCACATTAGGTGCAATTAACAAGTTTAATATTGTCATAAAAGTGCAATTATCTCAAACATTTCTCCATTAGTATGGAGTATAAGTCACTTTAAAGTATTCTTTAAATAGTGCCAAGTAAAAATTTCACAATTACATTGTCACATTTGGATGAAACTAAATTCATTTTGATTAATTTATTAATAAACTATGTTATTAATTTATTAATTAATACAATCATCTGTACTGTTCATTAATTATTAATTACTGCTTTTAACTGTGGCCTCTATTTTATTATTTCTATTCAGTGAGCAAATTGATTTTAGATTGTGATACAGTCTAGTCATTTGTTCAGTTATTCAGTCTTTGATGACATTAAGTCTTTCAGTATCCTTCCTCAAAATCATCAATACAGGGACCTCATGTTGTGAATGTTCCAATAGATCAATGTATTACATATTCATGATCTATAATAAACATTGATTTCATGTCACTGTCACAATGGCAGTGGAAACAGCCCTGATAGAACTAGGTGGGGGAGGACTTAATCAGAATCCCACGTATTGTTCACGGAAACTGACCAGTTGATGCGTGGACGTGGCAGCTACTTGTGAAATCCGCGATGAAACCAGCAATTTCAGTTAATCTCGTACAGTGTTGTATCTGCTCTCGAAAAAAATGATAATAATAGTTGCCGTGGTACTCATGCTGGCTAGCGTTTCCATGGCAATCTGATGACTTGAGGCTTGAACTCTCACAGGCAAGGGTTTGTGGGTTGACCCCCAGCGTTGGTAGAGGGATTGCTAATCAAAGTTATCAGCCACAAATGTAGTTGAATATGGCTTCATTGACTGAATCAATATCTTTAAATTGCCAGCGTTTGTTGTGGTGTTGGGTCAGTGTTAGTGGGTGGTCAGTGACGAGATGCCTGTACATATTGTTCTAGTCAGACGGGCACGTTGACCGGAAAGTTTAACCTGACCAGCAAATACACCCTGCACAATATTCTACTCCTATCCCACAATAGTGCTAGAGGTCACATCCTTCAAAAGCTGGTCTCCATTAACTTGACATTTTAGTCCACACCTGTATTGAACAGACATTTAATCACATAGATACCTGGTTTCATGCAAGCTCACTTGCAATCTATATACATTAGCTATGTTCATTCTAATAATCCTTTCTTTGTCCATCCATTAATCTATCAATTCATTATCATACTTAATCTTGCTACAGACTTTTACTTTATTGTTTATATACTCATGATATTTTCTGTATAGATAGCTGGCTTTCATTTGCTTTCAAACTAGAAAATAGGTCACTGTGACCCCATTTATCAAGTTTATTCTGTGGTCTACTTTTTCTTGGCTAAAGAATGAGGAAATTTTGGGATATTTTTGTTATTTAAATCTTTGTTCTAGATCTACCTCCCTAGATCATATTTTATTTTACTTCATCTGCAAATTTTATATAAAACTCTGGGGTGCACTCCTTCAAGTGTATTGCCCTCTTCTTTTGTATATATATTTGTTGATTCAACAAAATACATCTATATGTCAAAGGTATATCAAAATGAGAAAACCTGACACTAAATGGAAAATATAAGATACTTCACAAACTGATACACTGTAGATATGAATGTAGATTTGTGGTAATCCTTTCAGCTTATTTCACAAGACATTTTACAACTGAATAAAGTCAGCTCTTTGAATGGCACCAGCAGGCAGACAGTATATGCTTTAATACAGTGCAAGGACAAATTTCCTTTCACTGTTTTAAACTGTTATGAATGAATTTGAGTTCTCCCTTCTTTCAATATGTACCTCAGTGCTTAATTGTATCCGCCAAAACGAAGTTTTGCGGATACTATGTTTTTGACCGGGTTCCGCCGCCGCCGCCGCCGCCTCCGCGTTCGTTTCCGGAGAACTCCTCTGAGACTACTGGACAGATTTTTCCGAAACTTACACAAATTATCGGGTCACATGTGAACTGGTGCCTAACCAAGTGACCTTGACCTCTGACCTTTCGTCTCTGCCCAGCGTCCGTTTGTGCGTCTGTTTCCACACATAAACCCATATATCTCGGGAACCGTTTGACCGATCCGGAAAAAAATTTTACACAAATGTAGCCCTGGGAAAGCTTTATAACATACACAACAAAAGGTGGCGCCACCTGCAACCATGTTTGCACAGTGTCCATTTGTTAATCTGCCTTGGGTTAAAATCACTCATATCTCTGCAGTGATTCGACTAATTCACCTAAAATTCGGCATGCATATACATCCTAGATAGCTTTCTCGATTTTGTGACAGGTGGCGCCACCTACATTCACGTTAATGCTCCACACATAATCCCATATATCTCGGGAACCGTTTGACCGATCCGGAAAAAAATTTTACACAAATGTAGCCCTGGGATAGCTTTATAACATACACAACAAAAGGTGGCGCCACCTGCAACCATGTTTGCACAGTGTCCATCTGTTCATCTGCCTGGGGTTAAAATCACTCATATCTCTGCAGTGGTTTGACTTATTCACCTAAAATTCGGCATGCATATACATCCTAGATAGCTTTCTCCATTTTGGGACAGGTGGTGCCACCTACATTCATGTTAACGCTCCACTTATAATCCCATATATCTCGGGAACCGTTTGACCGATCCGGAAAAATTTTTTACACAAATGTAGCCCTGGGATAGCTTTATTACATACACAACAAAAGGTGGCGCCACCTGCAACCATGTTTGCACAGTGTCCATTTGTTCATCTGCCTGGGGTTAAAATCACTCATATCTCTGCAGCGGTTTGACTAATTCACCTAAAAATCAGCATGCATATACATCCTAGATAGCTTTCTTGATTTAATGACAGGTGGCGCCACCTACATTCACGTTAACACTCCAGACATAAATCCATATATCTCAGGAACCGTTTGACCGATCCGGAAAAATTTTTTACACAAATGTAGCCCTGGGATAGCTTTATTACATACACAACAAAAGGTGGCGCCACCTGCAACCATGTTTGCACAGTGTCCATTTGTTAATCTGCCTTGGGTTAAAATCACTCATATCTCTGCAGTGGTTTGACTAATTCACCTAAAATTCGGCATGTGTATACATCCTAGATAGCTTTCTTGATTTTATGACAGGTGGCACCACCTACATTCACGTTTATGCTGCAGGCATCCAAGCTCATATCTCGGGAACCGTTTGACCAATCAGGAAAAAAACTTTACACAAATGTAGCCCTTGGATAGCTTTATAACATGAACAAAAATGGTGGCGCCACCTGCAGCCATTTTTTCACAGTGTCCATCTGTTTGTCTGCTGTGGGATAAAATTACTCATATCTCTGCAGTGGTTTGACTTTTCCACATGAAATATATGTGTATATATCTTGGATAGTTTCTCGTTCAAATAACAGGTGGCGCCACCTACAATCATGTTTATGTGGCAGAGATCCATTCTAATATTTAACACATGTAACTCTATATCCCCTTGCCACTCAATCAATGCCTCTCTTCACCCGTCCTTCTCTGATTTTGGTGGATACACGTAGTCGCTTGTCGACTACCCGTATTCTAGTTTACATAATCATGTTGTGTCTAACAACCTTCATCCGACAAAAGGGGAAATACACAGAATTTTATCTTTAGATGATATGTAATATAATCTGGAGTTGTGATCAGACAAACCACATCATGGCAAATGTAATTACAACGTTCTACCGGGTCACTGTGTATACTGATGAATGCTCTGATTACAGCGGTGCTTAACCGGGGTCTGAAGAGCCCAGCAATATCCCCGCTATCCCCTGACCATCAACTACATGAGGAACCTACCTACTATCACTCGCATGCTCAGTTAAATAATGGCCACTACATCAGGGCAGGCAGGGACGACCAGTTTCCTCCACCGCCATCTCCTCTTCCAATGAGCAAGAGTTCATCACATGGTGAGTAATTTTTAAATGTATATACAGTAGACCCTCCCAGTTAAAGACACATTTTGTCCACAATAGAGAGTTATCTATATTAGAGAGGTTACTGACCTCTTACTAAGTTTCTTATGAGATTGCTTTAAGTGTCCATGATATACTGTGGTTGCCTTTTTGTTCGCGAGGGTTTTAATTTCGCGATATTCGCGAATGGGAAATAATCGCGAAAATGAAACCCTCGGGAATAATTGGCCAGTTGAGTATGTTCTTCTTGTTCAGTGAAACCAATACTTGTATGTAAATAGTTTAGAACAGTGAGAAATTTAATAATTAATTACATTCAAGCAGGTATAGGGTAAACGTTCCCTTGAATTTGAACTACACTACCCGTGCTGTGTGTATGAGACCATCGTTATATAAGCAGAATAGCACAAACTCATGAATTATTCTCATTTTATAATACACACAGGTATGGCTTTACCTAAGATTTGATATAGTTTCTGGTGAAATCGCAAAAATGAAACCCTCGCGAAACATTCAAAATTGAGAAATCGCGAAATTTCAGCCTCGCGAATATAAAGCCAACCACAGTAGTTACTTGTATTAAGAGATGTTCATTATAGTGGGTTGTCTGTAAAAGAGAGGTGAACATAATAGAGGGGTTCACATATTAGAGAGGTTTTTGACCTCTCATTCAATATTTCATTAAATAGCCTCTCATTATGTTTCTCATGAGATTGCTTCAAATGTTCATAATAGAGGTGCCTGTTATAAAGGGGTGTCTGTGAAAGAGGTTTGTCTCTAATAGAGAAGTGTCTGTAATAGAGAGGTGGATATAATTTAGGGGTGCCTGTAATAGAGGGGTACCTGTAAGAGAGTGGTCCCCACAATAGAGGGGTATCCATAAAATAGAGGTGCCAGTAGTACATTGGCACCCGTAATAGAAATATGTTCATATTAGAGAGGAAGCCATAATGGAGATGTGCCCATAAGGAGAGGGTTTTTTTTTCTGGGCTTGGTCCCATTTTTTTGCATGTGTGTATATAATGGTGTAATTTATTATAATTTAATTTAATCAAATGCAAAGTCAGTGTTGAATAATAAAACCTATTACTTTGAACATGCTCAACAAAATTAGGAGTAGCTGATGTGTATGATAATTTTCACACAATTTTACATATATACTAATCAATGAACTATATGAAATACCTGTTGGCTGATATTTCACAGAAATTGATGCCGTCACTTCTTTAACCAGACAGGATGTGCCTGTTTTATTGCTAGACTGTATCTTCCAGTGTTATTTAATATTTTATGAGAAAATAAAACATGAATCAGTAAATGAAGCCTCTTGGTCAATGTTATAACAGTGGTTTCTAAAGAACAGTTCCATACAGTCAGTATAGGCCTAATCTGGGTGAAAGAAAGGTAATTTGAGGAAATGTTTGCATTCTGTCTCAGTCTGTCCGGGTAATCTTGACACAAGTTAATGTGATAGTCTCACTAACTCCCCAGAGATCGTGCAAATGAACAAAAATGTGCAAGAAAAAACAGAGTAAACAGAGTGAGCGGAGAGGATGTGATTGGATTAAGTCAGTGCCGGCCAGGCTCCGAGCAGAAACATTTAGCGGATCCTTCTGGTGACAAAGTGGTGCCGCATCACTCGTAATGGACCGATATCCATGGGAGATATATAGAATGACGCCACAGGCTGTGATGCTAGGGGGACCAATACTGTAATCAGATAGTGATGTATCTGAGCGGAGAGACACCAGAAATGAATTGCAGCTCTAACTGCATTGAATTCACAGATATCTAGCCCAGTGGAGACTATAGCCTGTGGCTGTGCTGCTTTTGTGTTGTCCTAAGACTGAGCAGGGCTGCACCAGCACCTGAAGATGTTGGGATAAGGATTCAGTGCATCCTCCTTGCTGCATAAGCCTAGAAAGCAGCGCAGGTTCTTAGAAACAGCATATCTACAGTATTTCAAGCAGGGATTTAGCAACCAGCAGTATTTTAGCAGTCACCAGTGGTACCTGCTTGCTATAGCCATTCAAACGGAGCTGTCTTAATCATGTGACCGTTTGGAGATTTGTAAAGTGTGAGAGTGGACCATTTGCGAGAACTGTTATTGGTAAAGCACTGGACCTGTGCCAGTCGATGCAGTGCCTGGCCTGGCCCTGCAACTCTGACCTTAGCTTGGTGCTGAAGGAAGGTCAGCGTATACCCTGTAGGGACAGCATACATGATCCACAGACTCCGGATTCTGTATTATCTACAGGTAGCTGATGAAGATTGATTGGATAACAAACAAACAGGTAAATTACATCCCGAGGGTTAGCAGGGAGTGACTGAGAACCGTGTTAATCCTGAAATAGATACATCATGTTATATACATACCAGGTGTAAAGTAGGTTTGGGGCTTAGACTTAGTTGTACATCTTTGATTTATGAATGGAAACATGGTCCAAGTGAGTGCTTTTCTGTGTTCAGCTGCTTTGTCATTTATTAACATCACTGTGTGAAATTTTTAATACTGGCATCAACATTTATTTAGACACAGAATGGGTGAACAGAATGTAAATATGACAACATGAATAATGAAAATAGATGAAGAATTTCTTTTGTGGAGGAGCATTTCTTATGATGATGCAGGTTCAAGTTGTATGTGACAAATTTTGTTGGACTTGTCTATGAATTATTCATGGAATGGTCACATGTGTACAGAATATTTCCTTTACATGGCATCACCGTAGTGTTTGAAGTTTCATTTATAAGTTAACAAATAAATAATAGTGACTTTACATTAATAGCTTTACATTCTAGCTAAGTATGACTAGTGATAATGCCAAAATAAACTGGTATGAACCACTGGATGAATATATTGTTTTAGTGTATATCACACGTAATTTCTATATATAACTCAGATTTGTAACAATCTTTAATTTTGATAAGTATATAAATTTGTCATCAATATTGACATGTTATATG
The DNA here is from genome assembly GCA_026874595.1 of Sipunculus nudus. Lineage (NCBI taxonomy): Eukaryota > Metazoa > Annelida > Sipuncula > Golfingiida > Sipunculidae > Sipunculus > Sipunculus nudus. The sequence goes on along the minus strand of CM049307.1, from coordinate 45,705,950 downwards.
TATATTTATATATTAGGATGAAATCTCTTAATAACAAACTTCATAACATAATATTATTATTAATTGTATTGCCAGGATAACATATTTGTGTTAATTAATGTTTAAAATACCATTTACTTTCAGCCAGACGTGCTCTTAGACCTTAATAGTTCTGATGCAGATATTGACAGGAAAGCTAAATATAGCATTCTGTATCAATCATTAAACCACAGAGCTTCATGAAACAAATCCTTTCTCAGCTGTGATGACATTTTAAGTATGTCCATTTTTAGCCTCTTATATACTATATAAAACACTTTATTATTACATACAGCCAATTGTTAACTTTCTTTACAGCAGAAAGGTCAAACTATTAAGTTAAAGTTAGAAAAATATAAAAACTTGACGAGATCAAGTTTTGTATCATTATAATGTATGCTGTACTGTAAGGCTACATATTTCCAAACTGGCTGTTATAAATGTAAATTTATACATTGACACATAATTATATTATTAACAGTTATATGTACATATTGCTGCATAATTAGAATTATTTATTTATAGTTATATTTACATATTTCAGCCCACACAATAATATATTAATAGTTAAATGTACATCATACTTCAGCATACACAAACATAGTTTATATAACTTTGGATAATATTAGATGCAGGTGTATCAAACATTAATATAGCCATTTCATTGAGATGATGGCTCTATGCTAGCATGTTAACATAGTGTTCCTGCTGGTACTAACACATGCAAGGTGTACAAGATACATGTGACTTCAATTATCCCATTATATCCGACAGAAGAAGAAGTAGTAGTGCTTCAGAGATATACCATCTCCCAGTGAGACTTTTTTTTACCCCTGTGGGTAGTTAGCTCCTTGTTGTATTATACTCGCAGAACTTACTAACAGCTAGGCATTGCTATGAGCTGAATCCGGAGTATTTAAAGCTTTCGTCTTCACCAGGATTTGCTGTAAGCTATGTGTTTATTTATGGCCCTTGTTAGTATTTAATGACATTTGTAACATGCCTGAGAATTTTATATTGATTATGTTTACAATAACCTCGGCCAATTCTGCATGGCAGGTTTATTGTTTCTGCAACAAGTATTTTCTCAAAAATAAATAAAAAGAATATTACATGGTAGTGATATGGCCTGCATTATCAGTCATCAACAAAAATATCTTACGAGATGTATGCAATCACCAAGCAAACACTGGAAGGCCCACTCCCCATGCCTACAGGTTAGTGAAAATTGGGAATTAGCTATGGAGTATATGACCATTGGAATAAGGTCAAGGTAAAAAAGTAGTATTAGCTGCAAATCTGTGACCTAAGACTAATATTGTGCTCAAATCTCAGCATTTGAAAATCAGCCGTATTAGGGATCTGGTGCAAAGAGAATTGACAGAAGAAAAAAAATTAATAAAATCAATTTTGAAATTGTATGGTTTTGCACTAAGGGACACCTTAGTTAAGTAGGTCTTCCCAAAATAATTTTGTGCCCAAATATGAATAAAGAGTCAATATAGAAATAAACTCATAAACCTCTGTTAGCCTCCCCATCCTATCAGGGGAGGTGTAAGATAAGTTCATGTCTTGTTTTTGGCATAGCCTATTGTAAGATGGTGAAAAATAACTTGGTAATCAGCTGATATCAAGTTTTTTATCTGCATGTGGCCAGGAATAATCCAGAAGTCAAAAACTGTCATTGAGACTTTAGAGCAAATTTCTTAGGTTCTTGTAAGGTTACACCATTTTGCTTTTGAACCACTGGCTGGGTTCAAACCGGGAGAGCCCAAGTTCCCTACCAACAGATGTCTAAAAATATGCTTCTTAGACTTCAGTAATAATTAATCTGAGCTGATAGGAAAATTGTTCATTTTGTGTTGAATATATGATAGGTATTTGCTGTTTTTGAAGGACGGACAGCTTAAATTAAAAATAATTTGGTAAAACCTCACCTAACAAGTACCTCAGTTTAGAGACCACCTTAAAATAACGACCACTTTTTACGGTCCCAGTTCATTTTAGCACTTCATATCAGACTTCTAAAGGTCCTGTTGGTGGTCATAATTTCAAGGTTTCACTGTACAATGGTTCAAAATCCAGGAATGAAGAAAGAGTTTTGATGAATTCCATTTAATCACTTTGTTAAAGACAATTGTTTCAGTATTACTGTTAATTGAAAAAAAAAATGAACACATTTGAAGACCAGAGGCCATGAAGATTATGAAAACAGAGAAATAACACAACCTGATCCTTGTTAATTTAAAGTCACACAGAGTACAGGTACACAAACATGGCCATCAGAGGAGCTGGTCTGAGGGGAAATGCCTGTTCTTCTTTTCAGCTGTTGCCAATTAATCATTTATTGTCTGGCGGCACTTTACAGATAAAGCAGACATTCCCTCCGTAATGGAAAATGGAGATGTTTATGTTGAAGACAGTTTGTTTATATAGCACCTTACTCACCTGGAGCTGACCAAGCCTACATGTATATATTGGTTCTTTTATATTACCTAATTTGTGTATCATCAATGTAGTCTGGTACCTTCTACCCATTCCACTCAGGGTAATTTTGTTGGCTTTTGAATGTCTCAACACTTGAGCGGTTCTATAATCACAGGGGTCCTGAAAATAGAACGACTACTTTTGAGTTACGTTTTCCTTTACCAGAACATTTAATGGGAAATCTAGTGATAAAAACAAATGACCTTTAATAAATAAAGCAAAAAAATACCACCTGTACATGACAGCAGATTTGCTCCCAGTGAGTCGCATTGAGACTCGGGCCAGGTATTGATTGTGTGTGTTGTGTGTGTGTTTTTTTTTAATTCATGGAGAACTCCAGATACATGTTCCATTGTGGTACTTGCAATTCCAGAGTCTAACTGGTATTGTGAAAGGAATAACTAATTGCCAGGATGATTCAGGAACCAGGCCTAGGTAAAGGAATCATGCATGTATATATTAAAGTAAAAATATATACTGTGGTTGCCTTTTTATTTGCAAGGGTTTTAATCTTATGATATTCGCAAATGTGAAATAATCACAAAAATGAAACCCCCAGGGGATAAGATGCCCCAACAACTTAAATGACCTCTGAAAACAACCTCATCAGCACCCTAATTTGTGCCTGGTTTCGAAACTGACCCATGCATTAGCCGTACACACAGACTGTGATACATATCGACTGTTATACAAGTCCTGATTTAATGACTGAACTTGAAATTAGTTAGATATTGTAGGATTTTTTTAAAACTTTAAATCAATACAGATCCTGCTATACTGCTATAAGATTTAATCTCGAAAATGAAAACCTTGCGAAACGTCCAAAATGAAGAAATCGGGAAATTTCAGCCTTGTGAAAATAAAGCCAACCACAGTATATGAAAGGACTTATTAATTTTTTCATTTTGTATCTGTCTTCATTGTTATTCAGGAGGTATGTAGACTGAAGGTCAAGGTGTTCACCTTAACTTATAAAAGAAGAAAAATAGGAAATATCTGTAAAATGCTGAGCTTGTTCTGTCATATCTATGACTGAGGTAACTTATCTCATCTGCTTAAAGGTGTTCTGTTGAGATCTTGAGTACACCTGTTTTTAAAGATAAGATTAGTGTTAAGATTTACACAAGGTTTAATAGATTTGTAAGAAAAGGGCTACATATGGTTGTAATCTGTTCAAATTATCCCTTTTTGCTGAGGCCTCCATTCAGGATCATAAACACAACTATGTTGGTGATATAGGTTAAGAAAGTCTTGCATTTGTCTGGCAACCCCTAGCACTTAATAAGAGTCAGCGGCCCAAAGCATGAAATATAAAATTGAGATGCAAGAAATTAGTTAATTGGCATCTGATTGTAAAACCACTGGACAATCCTAAATAGACCTTATCTGGAACTCCCTGTAAGCTGACCACAGACCTGCAGGTGGTACAAACAGTGTCTGGTGACCAGAGGCAGTGATTCACAGCAGTAAGCTGGACACAGGGCTGTGTGTATAATCTAGGGTCCCTATCACTTAGATTTATCTGTAAATGACCATGGGTAATTAGAATCAAATGCTACCATATGGATAACATAGGCAGCTACTGAAGCTACACATAGAAACCTTGAGATTTATAAATAACCCAAATTAAGATCAAAGGAGAAATAGATAAGACTGGTTACAAGTGCCAATAACCTCTTGAATGTAAATAAGACAGAGACAGTGTTTATATCATGCCTCATTTTTAACTAATTTTTGTATCTATCAATTAAGGTGTTATCAGGATTAATGATAGTATTTTGGAAAATATCAATTATATCTTTAAAAAATAATGACTTCTAAAGATTAATTTCACAACACATGTAGGGCTTTTAACACTGGATTATGAACCACTAGTTGTAAAAGTATTGCAAATGATTGTTTGATTCCTTATTTCCTCTAATAATGATGAGTACATAATCATAATATTTCATAATACAGAACTTAAATATAAATAAACAGAATTAGAATATAGATATAATACTTCAAGTTTGTACGCTATGTTTTAGTTATCATAGAGTTGCATTGTTGAGTGGGGTGGGGGGGGGGGGGGGGTTGACTCACACGTGGGAGGGGATGGGGGATGACAGGCATGGGAAGGTAATCAGAGTTGGGACAAAACATATATGTATATATTTATATATATAATTTTTATATATATATATATATATATATATATATATATATATATATATATATACCTGTTATTGTCTTTGTGACACATTTCAAATATTTTTCAAGTAAGTATAAGATTAAAAAAAAATAGGTATATGTTAATTCTAAACTATTTTGAGATATAAAATATTCCATAGTTAACTCATAAATGAAACCAAAGTCTATAATTCTGTTTATTCATATATTTCATTTGTAATATATATAAATATATTCTCTGGATAGTGGGGATGATTACATTGACAATCCCCCCCCCTTCCAAAAAATGTATACTCCTCACCCCCACCCACCCCTATATTGACACCCTGGCATTGGCATAATTTAAGATAAAAAAAATAATAGTCCACAAAATGAAGTTAAATTTATCAAGTCATAGTGAAAAATAAATTTAACAATTAGTTAAGATTTAATTATATATGAAACAGCTTAGCTCCATTTCCTACATTTACATTGACAAAACAAATTAATAAGGGCTATACACCAGTGTTAACTTTGGGTCACATGATGGCACCATATGGACAGACCACAGATATTTCAAATGTAATATATATTTCATATGTAAAATATTCAAATGTAACTCAATCTCTGATGGGGTTGTTCCTAATGTGTTGGCTCCTCACACTCTGAGATTGAAGAAATACCTGGTTTAAATCATACTGATTGGCAGATTTTAAATATAAATTGTAATTCAACAAGTTTTTGTAGTACACCAGCCATGAAAAATGACTCACAGGCCTTTTTTAGCTCAGCTGACTATAAGTCATCTGAGCTATAGTCGTGGTCCTTTGTCCTTTGTCCGTCCGGCCGTTAACAGAGCACATTTTAAAACCGTTGGACCTACGAATCCAAAATTCTGCATACCAATAGATGTCCCCAAAATCTCCTACCATACCGAAAATTGGGTCATTAGGACTTTGTTCCTTCGAGATATTAAGGAAAAACCTCCGTTTTCCATAAAAAAGCCATTGTTACACTTCAAAGCTGCCTAATATCAAAACCACTGATCTGTTTTTGATCATTTTTAGTATTCATATTTTTCCATACATTTTCTGTGCACATACCAAAAATTAGGTTAGTATTGGGTATTATTTTGAAGTTATGGGCCCAAATATAATGCAGTTTCTTAAAAATCAGGAAATATATTTGCTCACTTAACATGAGAATTGCTGATGCTGGAGACTTTTTTTCAGGAATATAACTTAATTTAATCAAGATTCAATTGTTTACCCAAAATTAGATCTGAATTTTGCAAATTTTTCAAGTTATTAGCATAAATAAAAAATCAATACCTTAAATTTTGTCCAACTTTGGCAATGGCACGTTTTTTCCCTGTAAGCACTGTTGATTTAATTTTCACAGCATATATACATAAGGATTTAATCTTTTAAAACCTGAAATTTCAAAGGAATTGTTTGAAAAGAGTAGCTTTTATTCAAGTTTTCATACACCATATCAAGTGATGTTTACATCTGGCCCACCTAGTAATACAGTCTTCACTTGCATTATGTAACCCACCCCAGGCAGCTTGCCTTGGCTAAGCTTGGCCACTACTAGCAGGCTTCCCCTCTGCCCTGCACCCCCCCCCCCCCCAGCTGGTGCATAAACCAGATGAATGTTATAATTTTCTGTATTTTATTTTATTTTTGGCTATGCTACATTTTAGATTTTGTATTGAACCACCAGGGTTACAATGATTAAAGTGCACATTTAATTGTGTCCACAAAGTGATGTATTTCAATGAAAGTGTGGATGTTCATCAGAGTGCTCATTAAAGATTTTAATTTGTTTGACTTATAACTCATGGTTGTATCAGTTGTTACATGATGCTGGCTAAAATCAAAATTTATATTGCTGATCCATTATTTCAGTTCATAAAATTAAACATTCCCAACTTGAGTTTGCTCCTGGTATAATATATTGGGTGTTTTGATCCTTGGATTAATTTTAACACATGTATTAGTTTCATAGTTGAGAATACTTTTCTTTTTTCCTGATACCATTTAAAAAAATATAAATATTTAAATTTTTCCTGTTAGTGCTGTGGATTTAATTTTCACAGCATGTACACATTAGCATTTCATCTGTTAAAATCTGAAATTTGAAACTAATTGATCAAAAACTGTAGATTTTATTCAAGTTTCCAGGTACCAAGTCTTCATTGTTTACATCAGGTCAGTATAAATGCAGTGTACTGGGCAGTTACATAACACCTTCAGGTCTGACCTATGCCACTGTGAGTGTCTGTGAGGCAGTAATTACCAGAGAGCCTCTCTTTCTCTCTCTCTTTCTCTCTCTCTCTCTTTCTCTCTGGCAGTCCAGCTCTCTCTTTCTCTCTCTCTCTCTCTCTCTCTCTCTCTCTCTCTCTCTCTCTCTCTCTCCTCTGCTTTTTCTCTTTCTCTCTCCATCTTTCTCTCTCTCTCTCTCTCTCTCTCTCTCACACCCTAATGGCCTCCCTTCCTCCCTCCATCCCATCCTGTTGACAGGTACTATAAACTAGATACATTAGCTATAAATGTTGAAGCAATTTAGAAATGTGCATCAACTGATATTTTCACAATCACATGTATGTTATACTGTAAATTTATAGTAACATTCGTAAACCTGGATAAAAATTATGTAATGATAAAAAGGAATAAATGCAAATATTGTTAATTTTTTATTGGCTCAGTAGAATGGGGAAAAAAATGGTTTGCTTTGTTTCTCCATCTTTCTGCCTTTTTTAAATATTTAATGTTCATGAATAATTTTTTTTTTATAAGCACTGTTGAATTAAATTTCATATCCTGTATGTATATGCAAGGGTGTTGTAACTCTCACCATCCCCTTCTTCATCCCACTGAGGCTTTGCTCCTTGGCACTGTGAACAATAGTTCTATGGCTATAGCATAAAATTTAATAATTTAAGAAAATATCTACAGAGAGACAGAGGCGTTGTAACTCTGATCATAACACAACACAACACCCCCCCCCCCCCCATCAAGTCATTGCACCTGTGGAGTGGGGACGTTATGGCAACTGTATACATATCATAAAATTGATGAAAAAGGTTTACCAAATAAATTGGATCTCATCAGACAAATGTGTAAACTGTTGAACTGTCAACAGCTTATCAAAAATGTAACCAATGGAAAGGCATGGTCAGATCTCAAATATTATTTGCAACATTTTCTTCAATCAAATAAACCCACCATTGCCCAAATTACCTCTTCCTCTCAAACTTTATCTACATTTCATCATATTTTAACCTTCTTGGTGGTTCAGTACTGTTGACCATTTGTCCATAGGTACCTATGTACATGCCAGAAATTATGTCAATATTGTGTAATATGTATTTGTGAGGGTCATCAAAATAATGTACCTTGTCAAGACCGATCTTGTCAAGATATCATGTCATACAGTCACAAATTCATAAATCCCCTCATCAGCATAGTTAATCATAACCTTGTATCTGTCAAATTGAAATCTCGCAGTTTTCCATACACTATAGATCATTCAACAAATAGCCTTATCATCATTATACCACTGCTTAGTATACTGTCATTGCATTCATATTTGCTCAAATAAATTGTTTTTTTTCAACCCCTTCCAAATAAATAAAAAATAAACCACTATATTTTACTCCATATTAATCCATCAGTCACATTATTTCATATATCATTTTCTCACATATTACATTATATTCCTTTATAAAAGCCCAACATGACCATGATATTCATAAGCTTTTTCTACTCAATATAGTGTAACAATGGTGATACATTTATAGTCCAATCATGATCAGCTGAGCGCTGTGACCCATGGGTCCCTTGTTTATAAACAGGCTTTTCCAACAAAGAGGCAATCCATCTGCTTACAGATAATCCAGGAATTCCTTAACTCCTTCTTTTGAAAAAAATTAATGTGTAAAAGGGGTGATTTCACAGAATGCAGCGGACTTTTATAAACAGGTTAAATGCTATATAACATGACCAGTGAGTGCTGGAGCAGGCACTGTTTGTACCACCAGCAGGCTTGAGCTGCCAGATGGCCCTCATTAGTGGACAGTAGATCTATTACCAAATTATCTGCTACTCCATTATACCTAACATATAATATATCATATTGAGAGTGAAGTATTGTCATACATATTGGGAGATAATGGATCGTTTCAGACCTAATGTCCTAATATATGCACACATGGATGTTGAAGCAGTTTTACATACATCTGTGCATAAACACTTGCATGGGTTTAAAGCTTTACATAGTGGCTTAAGTGTGATGTCTCCTAGTACTCACCCCCTCCCCCCCCCCCCCCCAAAAAAAAACAAAAAAAAAAAACATACACACTACAGAGGCACATTGGATAAGGGAACACTGAACATGTTAACTTAATCTCAGAGGTATATCCCTCTTGAATAGAGGGGGAGCATGGAATGGTGATATACAATGTATAAAGTGTTGATGATGGAGCTATTTGCTGTTTGAGTAGCTGGGGAAGTTGTTTATTTTACCATCTATTTCTGGTATATAGACATGCTGATGTTTGCCTCAGCATTATCTAAGGCATATCAGTCATAACATGCTATAATTGTTCACCCAGGTGCCTGGTACAAGCGAACTAGATCAACTCAATAACTAATATGTATATTAGCAATGTGATGGCTCAGACAGCATTTTCTTCATATATTATTGAAGTTAGGTTGTTATGTTGTGTTTATCAGGGCTCGACATTAATGGTTAACTGCTTGCCCAGAGCAAGTATTAGTTTCAATAAATGGTGGTAGGACAACTTAAAGTGGGCTCCTACTTGTCTGAATGTCCAAGTCAGTCAAATATAAACCTTAATTTTGAACCAAGGTCTGAATCAAAGTTGTAATAAATTTATCTTAAATTACTTGTATGTTTATCTGTGCAAATGCTAATGAGAAATATTATTGACAAAAAACATGTTTATTGTTGCAAAATAATATGTGGAACACACTTTTTGTGTTTGTGGTTGTGATCACTGATTATTGTTGGACAAGTAAAAATTCATGTAAGGCAGTTGTTACTTGTCCTACTGGGCAAGTGCTTTCACAAGTTATACTGAGCCTGGTTCTTGCTTAGAAATATGGTAAGCTGATAGTGTAAGAAACAAATTGAAGTTAATTCTCTGTGATTTCTGATAGTTTATCCTCAAATTATTGTATCCCCAGACAAAGTCGGGATACTATGGTTTTTATCTCCAGATTCATTAAGGTAAATATTAACTGGAGAACACAGAGTATCACCATCTATAGGTGTCCATCATAGTAAAAGGGATGAAAGGTAAAGCAAGCTGGAAAAGTGGAGACTGAAATATACTCTCCATATTTGCTTCCATCTTAAAACACATCCAGTTTAAAAAAAAAAGATTCCAAGGTTAAAGGTCAAAGGTAAAGCAAGATTGGCAAGTGCCCGTGGAAATGGAAAGGTATTTTCCTATTATATCTGTGTTAGTTGACACAGTGAAGGATACATTGAATTGTCAGTGGTTTTTGTTTTCAGTTGAATATTCATATAATTTAATTTTATTCAGGTCTGTTTTTATTTTCTCTGTGTATTCATAGCATAACTGCAGTATTTTTAAGAGATTTTTTTATTGTTTTTCCCTTGTTTATTTTACCTTTGTAATGGAAGTCAGTCTGCAAGGTAGAAACCTCTTCAAAAGATCTTTTTCTTATGATGTTAGCTTTGAAATTGTATGCCTGGTAAACGGATTGTCAGTTTCTGAAAATAGAATACAAATCTGACAGCCATCCATACTGAGACGTCATCAGCTTGAGTTTTTTTTTAGTACCTTCAGCCTGAGACAGAATGCTTACAAGGAAGACAGCCAGTAGTTGCAGGACTGCACAGTTACAGCACTCTTTCAATAATTTCTTTTATGCTGCAGTGAATTCAGCAAATTACCAAACCAACTGGGTTTCAGGTTCATTGCTTTTAGTGTTAACTTATTATTGGATTTATTTTTACAATAATTGTATGGTCTTACACTCAGTGTGCAGTACTTAGTGATTATCTGTGTCACTCTTTATATCTGGATATTATAGTATTATTTTTGCTCTGTTTGACACATTAGGGTTTGATAAACAATAATATTTCATTAAAAACATAATTTTCTCAGGTATTCATACATATGTTCAAGGGCTTTCATTACTGTCACATGATACACATTGTTTCTCATATGACAATCACATTACCCTCAAGATGCACCAATGGAAATCCCATGATCCTCCAAGATCTTCACAAGACAGTCACATGATCCAGCCATCTACTTACTTATCAGCCTACTGACTGGAGTTAATGGTGTTTGCTTCTCATATTACAAATACCATACATGTAATAGACAGAGACATTCAAAGCAGGCAGTCAGTTGCTTATAACACATTTCTTTAACACATTTTTTAATTGTGTAACATTAATGATGTGCTCCTTTGTTTCTCTATGTACATTCCACATGAATATATATGTACATAATATGGAAATGATAATTCTTTTCTTATACAGGCACCTCTCTGTTACAGACACATTTCTATTACAGACACCTGTCTAATACAGGTACCTCTCTAATACAGGCACCTATTTATTATGTACACAGGTTCCTCTCTATTACAGGCACCTCTCTCTATTACAGATACCTGTGTACTACAGACATTGTGGTAGTCCAGTTAATGGTAGTTTGCTATCTTACTGAAATGGACTCCTATCTGTTACAGGCAAAACCCCAGATTCTGCCAAAGTCTAGAATTAAGATGGTCCTTTGTCACCGTATTTCCTTTTAATACAAAATTAGATTTAATTCAGATAACATTCAGAATTACCATGCACATGCATAAGAAATTCATTGACATCTTATTTAATAACCTCACACACTCCTTACTTTATCTGTCAGTCTGTGTACATCTTGCCTCTCGTATTAGTATATTTCATTATTTTATTTTTTTTTACAGAATCAGACTCCTGGGACAGCGGTATATCACCACAGCAACCTCATCCTCAGCTTCCGTTTCCAGGACAGGTAAGGAGACTTGTTACCTGATGCTTAAACCTGAGCCCAGCCACACCTGGAGGGATGCAGTTAGGTTTGAATAATGGAGGCAATTGCTAGGCAACAGGCAGGGCAACATGATGCTTCTTGTGTCTTTTTTTCAGCTGTAGGATGTTCTTTACCTGTGTGCTGGATAAATGTGAATGTTAAAGAAATGAGTTCATATTACTTGGTCATATGTATGTTAGCTCTACCAGGGCCCAAAATAACAGTATTTAATCATAAACAAATACATCCTGTGTAAAGCCTGCTTGTGCATTGTTAGGCTCACTATTATTCACATTCATTTGATTGGCTGTGATAACTAAGATAGTGTGAGGCTTGCCTGAAAAACCATATGACCCAAGGTAATAGTTGAAAGGTCACCATGTATTATTTTTGCAGTCCCCCACATGTTATAAACATGTGGATATAATCAAAACAAACAGGTTGTTTGCAGTGCTATTGGTGTTTTCTGAGATAATATTATAAAAGGTTCAAGGGATTATCTCTAATAAATACACATCAGGTATCCGAATATGTCCCTTTAGTGTGTTCTTCCCTGGCAGATCACCCTCCACTCAGTGTTAAAATCAACTGGCAGGTGGCAGCAGGAGTTAGTTTACTTGAGTAATTTAGATTCTAGCAAGGGCAAAACATTCAAGCTGGAACTGCCCTTTTATTCAGATAGGCACCAAAATTAAATATGCTCTGTACTCATCCACATTGTTTCATAGAAATCTGTTTTGTAGTTTTGGTGATATTCTGCAATCAAACAAAAACAAAACAAATAAGTAGACTAGGGAGAAAACATGACCTCCCTAGTTATAACAGTGGACATGACATTGCACTCTTTTCTTAATTCCAGCACTTAAAAATCATATTGAGCCTTTAACATTACATGTGTTGTGCCAGTACTCTAAGAGTGATTTCCTGTTGTGTTTTTCAACTGTCATTTTTAAATACACTTGTACTTAATAGATACACAAGCACTGGTGCTTCTTCAGAACAGAAGTGTTTTGTTGGCCCCTGCTGTGTGCACAGTTGGGGGTGTTGTGGAGTCATTTATCACTACGGCAATACCTGACATTAATTGCATTCCATAACATACCAGGTGCTTACCGACTTGATGAATGCACACTGGAAAATATTCGCAGACACACATAGATTAGAGCATGAATCATTCATATAAAAAGTATTGATAATAGTAACAGCCGTGATTTATTATTATTATGAGTGCTGTGTTATTTAATCTCAGCATCAGAATGTAAAAATCTCGGTCCCTGAACTGCACTTGTCTCATTCTAGTTTATTTATAGACTGGTAGTAAATTAATTGTTACAAAGAAGAAAATGTCATTATTTGAAGCACAGCTTGGTGTAGATGATTATTGTCATGCTATGTAGGGTGACACAGGACAAATATAGACATCAGATATTCATAAAATGGCAGCTCTTCACTTAATAGAAATTGAGGGAAGCACTTTTATAAAAGCCTCCCTTGTTTGTTTTCCCCACATCTCATTTCCTGGCATTCCTAGAATATACTTGTCATTTTCACCAGTGTGGATTAAGGGTTATTTTTTACCAGTTTTGTAAATTTATGTTAGTTGGTTTTTTGCTCTGTGGACAGGAATACTTGAAAAGTCAATAATGAACTTCATGAAACTTCCCAGGATGAATTTGATAGTCATTTTCAAAGAAACATTTAAATTTAAGTGTTGATCTGGATCCAGATGCAGACTAGCTCTAGCTTTAGAGCAAATTTATTTTTTTATTTCACTTTTATGTCATTATGTCAATATAAGTTTTAGGGTCCCAAGCTATACTCTTGATCATAGCAAAAGATTATTCAGTCAGAGCTTGGAAAAATATTTCAGAGTTAAGTAATATCAATAGTTTCCTTTAATTTTTAGGTGCGTTTATTTTGAATTTTTACTTATCTGATTTTTTGTCAAACATTTTTTTCTCAGATGTTTGTAGAAGGATGTGTATTTCTTTTTGTCAGTCCTGTTTCTTTCATGTGTCAGATTTGTAGTGCATGATAATACTAGAAAGAGATGTTGTAAATGAATGATTCATACAAGTTGTTATGATGTGAGCTATAAGTGTACTCTCATTGGAATCTTTAAAATCGCATCTGACATCTGACGAGGTTTCTGGCACAGATATAACACAAGTACATGCTTACTTGACCTATAGGTCTTATGGGGAGCATGACGCTTCAGAAAAAAACAGGAGGATTGTGGGAATATCAGGCAATGCACAGTCCGAGGAGTTCAAATATGGGAAATCAATGATGAAATGCCACATCTTGTGTTTGTAGCAGGAGTAAACATCACACCCCGTGAGCCCATCTTAACTTTGATCATGGTCGCTGCATAAACGAGTTTGTTTCTGAAATCGCCCACTAGGATCTTTACAGTAAACCTGATTAATCAGTGCAGTATGGCCGCCTGCTGTTGGTCTCTTGCTTGAAGGAAAGTGTCCTTTCTTTGTGTGATCAATGTGTCTGTTTGTTATTTTGAATCAAGCTGAAAGAGCAAAGTGACCTCATCCCATATGATATTACTAAAATGAAATATTAAGTAATTTTGTGCATTTAATTGTGTATGAAATTGAAGTATAAGCAAAATGAAAATTTTACTGCCCCTTCCTGTATTTATGAAACTTTCAAATAAAGCAACACTTATTTTGATTAAGATTTTCAAAGTAATTATGGTTATTTTGTCTTTAAATCTGTGCAGTTTTGTCAGATTGAAGCAGTATATGTCATTTCCATTTAGAAGGAACCAGCATATTTCTTGTTCTTGCATCGGAACATGTCAGCAGGACTTTGCAAAGGGGCAGGTTTTCTATTTGGTGAGTTGACATGGGCAAAGTTGACTGCCATAGTCTCTGATAGATCACCAATGCAGTGATAGACCTGTCATGAAATAGGTCAAATTTATCAGTATTTTTGGTAAAAATATCCATTTAGGACATACTCAATTTAATTCCTGACATTTGAAGACCAAAAGCAGCTACATTTATCAAGGTCAGCCTCAAAAACAGCCTCAGTTGACAGCTTCTTACTGAATGTAAATACTGTAAAAAAATATGAGTAGCTAAAACAAAAATGGCCACTAATGCAGGGACGTGATCAGTCATAAAAGTCTGAAAAAAGGAGTAAAACATAAACTTTGGAATAGATCTTTAAATTCTTGATTGCCATATTAGGTTTTCACTTCCATCTGAAGTTTGCTGTAAAATCATTAAAAATGCATAAAATTTTAAGAAAATTACATTGATTGAAAAAAATGGTGTTCACAGTTGGAGGAATAGAGCTTTGCTGCATTAGTGTACTCTTGTCATTGGTGAATGTGCAGTGCTGCAGTGAAAATAATAATAATAAAAAAGAAAGATCAATAGATGTACCTATGTATAAAAAAATAAATTTACCACATTTGAGTTGGTAGACACCTTATGAATAAAACAAATTTTGTCGTCTGAGCCTGTGAGTGGTGATAGCATCAAAATTACCTGTTTCCTCTGACACTGCAGATAGGATAGTCTGAGCACGTTGATGGATCCTACATTGGAACCTCTTATGGGTTTTTTCCCACCCGGAAATCGGTCATCTATTTCTTGTAATGGATAGTGAAGAGTGGAACCCAGAGCAGTCCGATGTCTGCTAGCACTTGGAGATGTGTTGTGCCAGACAGACCTGACATGTCCAGGGCACAGAATGAAAACACCGGACCTACACCAGTGGGTTTATAGCCATTTTGGCAGTGGAATCGGTGTAAGATTTTACAGGAGGCCAGACCCCACGTTGAGCCCGTTACAACACTCGCCAGTAGTTAGAATGAGCATTCATTAAGGATTAAACACAGCAAGGAACAAGGGATGAGATATAGAGTGCCAGTCGATTGATTTTACCTCCCAAAAGGCTACACTGTTGCCGTTACATTTGTTTGAACATTAAAGCTCTGTTTGGTTTTACACCGTCAATATGTAAGAAGGATATGAGGTTTTGGGATAATAGGTGTTTTGTATAAGTGCCCACTTGTGTATGATAATCAATGAGGAAAACCATCTTAACGCAAAGGATATATTGAACTGGCAATTGGAAGAATTGTTACGACTGTGCTGAGTGGCTTACAGCCAGGTGTCGCAGTGATGTGCGGGGTGTTCAGTTGAGCTCTAATTGATAGTTCTCAGTGGAGAGCTGCATGCTCGCACACTGGAGGTTTTCTTCAGCAGCCAAAGCCAACAGTCTGTTGCAGATATCTTACTCACTGCAGCAGCCGACTGGAACAGCCATGGTGGCCTACCTTCAGTTTTTAATGAGGAAACACAGACATATTGCCTTTGTTCATGAGAGCTTTTGTGTGTGAAAGCCTGGTAGAATTTCGGCTGCAAGGAAATTTGTGTATACCGCATCATAAGGAATTAGGTAGGTTGCGTGATAAGATGTTCATTGCTTTATGGTCTTGTGTCTTCTGTTGGTTATAATTCCATACTGTACCTGAGCCAGCTTGTGTGTGCCAGTGGTCTGCTTATTATGATGCATGATATGAAATTCGATATCACATATCTTGGGCTTGTCATCTCATTTGCACCTTTCTCATTGGAAGTATAATTAGGCCTCTCCAGCCAGAACAAGTCTTGTCCCTTTAACGACAACAACGACAAGAAGAATGATGGAATGAGGTAAAAAAAAGGAATTAGCTGATATTGCATTATGATATTCACGAGGGCACTCAGTTCCCCAGAGACTAATTACTGTGCTTTTTATGGGCCTTGGGCTGTCAAGGAAACTGTAGATCTGTATCAGATTTCTTGTCATGATTTTCCGGCACATTTTTGTCAGCTTGCACATTTTGCTTTTGTTGAATGTTTCAACAGCATGATCTTATCGAAATAGAATCTGTGTCCTCAAATCGTATCTCCACTGATATCCCCTCCTGCTCTCTGTTGTCACCTCTAACAAGCTTTTAAACATTTCTTGAAGAATGTTGCAGGATTATCAAAATGCACATTTGTTTTAATTTGTAATAGATTCTTGTACTGGATATTTAGCCTAAAAAAATTGTTTAAAAGGATATATAAAGTGCATCTTTGTTGTATCTCAGCCAAGTGTTTACCCCTGGTTGTTTGGTTTGTCTGTGTGCAGTTTTACTCTGAATAAATAGTAAATATTTGAAGCTATAAGGGGCTGCATCTGGTTTGACAGTGGACGGATGACCCAGGTGCATGATTGTTCATAAGACATAGAAAGGGAAGTACCCTAAGTGTTTTACCTCTTGTTGGTACAAGTATACTGTGGAACCACCAAATAATGGACTTTTTACCTGGATTTTTACCTGCGGTACTTTCCATTGTGAAGTGGTAAAGACCTTTTTGTCAATTTTTTATTGGATTGCATTTAGTGTTCAGTATAGAGAGGTACTTGCATTAGAGGGGTATAAGTGTGTGTGTGTGTGTGTGTATATATATAATAGAGTGCATGTATGTATATATATTTGAAACAGGTGTGCAGGAAGTCAACATTAATCTTAAATTAATCTTTTGTGAAGGAAACTGCATTTTCAGTCCAGTACCATAACAATCAATTATCATCAAACAGCTATAACTTAGGTGATGTAAATATAGGGAAATGTAATATATGATGTACATGTATGTTGTATGCCTTGTACTCTGCCTTCACCATGCACATAACTATATTGGAAGAAGATTAACAGATGTCAGATATGTAAGTTACTAAAAAAATTAATTAAAGCCCATTAGCCAAATTGAATTACGGGAACCTACAGGAAGTGAAAACATAGCAATTTATATTTGAGAGCCATATTACTGATTAACTTTTCCAGGTAGCATTAAGAACACGACCTTTGCTGCTTATTCTAATTAGAATCGTGCCTCCCCATCTGTTTAGTAAACAACATAACAGATGGAAAATGTCCATTTACTACACTTGATAAAGAATCCCAAACTTTCTAACTCCATTAATTAAAAGCTTGTGCGGATATGGTAAGGTGATTTATCCTGAAAGAGCTTAAGTATTACAACATATTTATAATAATACAGATGATAGAATTTTACTAGAAAGTAAGCAGTTGTGTAGTCTAACATGCCATATTTAAGGACTAGGTCTTGAGTATCCTTGGAAACCCCCTGTCAGCCAGAAACGACCAGGCAACCAACAAGACTGGTCTAGGGGGCTCTTTCAAACACCATTTATATCCCTGAGGAGAGAGGTTCACCAAGCAGCCAACCAAATAATTGTCTGAGGTTACTCGTAGAAAATTCATCATAGATGTCTACTCGGTGGACAATCGTTCCAATTTATTTTAGTGAACCTCATATATAAAATCTGCTTAGCATATTATTATTTATTGAAAATGTTGAAAAGAATTGGAATATTAAATCATTAAATCATAATGAATTTTGAAAAAAAATTATAATTTTATTTAATATTATACACACACACACACAGTTGTACATATTCATCATTAAAAAAACACTGATGGTTGACCTGAGCATTTCTGTATATTTTTTGATTCTAGAAATTTAAATGCACATAGTAAAACTCGGAAAATCTCGGAAAAGTTAGGAAATTTTACCTTCGTAATTTAAATGCTCTGAAAAGCAATATATCAGTTGATTCAGCTCTTTTGATCGGCAAAACAAAGACTATTCTGTACAACAGCTGATTCTGCACACACGGGTTAACACTTAACCACTATAATCAGTCCCCGAAGTATGATGATTCAACAGTAGCGGCCATATTGTACGGGACTCGTGCATGATCGGCAACCAGAGCTTCAATGTCAATCAGCCGGGAGGTCACTGAGGCATGCTGGATTACATGGATACCATTTATCGTAATAAGAGAATTTGGTTCTCAGCAATGGTGCCAATGCAAAATGCAAATAATGCAAAATGCAGGATTAGGACCTAAAAATATAAGGGAAGGAAATCCATTCTCAAGGAATATGCCAGTTTACCCCGAATGCCAGATTATCAAATGCTAGATTAAAAGGGTTTGACTGCATAATCATCATTAGTTATTCCATAACTTATCATCATGAAAAATAGAGCATTTAACCCACACTGAGAAAATTAAGTGTCTTTTACTGACTAATAAAAAAGAATAAGTGGAGCTACTTTGAAGACAAAGTAACTGCTCTGGGATAGTATTGAATATCCTGCACGAGAGCATTTAAGATTGAATATTTGGAGAATGCCACAGGGCTGTGGGTCTATTTGACATAACGATAGAGAGAGCTGATGGCAGCAACTGTTGCAGAAGCTGCTTGATAAATGTGCTGCTACTGGGGCTGGTTCCTGTAGCTCTCACAGCAAGCCCTTACACCTTCGGCAAATAAATCCACCCTACTTCAAGGAGCTACCAGACTGCTAAATTAAAACAAATTCAGATGGTGTTTACATGCCCTCAAGATCTAAAAGTAGCTGAAAGCCAAAGAAATTCAACTTGTCATGCATGAGTTTACATTCAGCGCATTATCTGGAGGTTTAAGACGGCATTTTTGATCAAATTTGAAAATTCCAGACTCGTTCAATTACTTCAGTGAAGCTTAAACGGTTCCAGCAGGCAAAATGCCCGAAAGAAGGATATTGAAAATAGCCATTTTCGGGAAAGGCAGTAGTCTTTAGTTTTCTCAGGAATTGCGGCAGTTTTTGTAATTGTGTTGTCTCCTGTGCATCATCTGGAACAAAATTTCACAGTCAAAAGCTCAGCAGGGGTCTGCTGGCAGTCCTTGTCTTGCTTGGTGGGAAAGATAATGTCCGGAACCAGGAGACGGTTTGAGACCATTATTGATCCTGGTAGTGAATGCTTGACTTCTGGCTCAGCTGAGCTGAACGCACTGGATCTAGTAAATTGAGTATGGCACAAAGTTCACTTGACGCAGAACTTGGACAGACGCTGGCACCAGCACTGTCCTTGTTTACCACTTATGTGATCCCAGCGCTGCCCAGCCTGGCCAAGGGCTTCACCTGACGACCACCTTTATCAACAGAGAAAGAACCTTGTCGGAAAACGCCCCCTATCATGTTTTCCACATCTGCACCCAACCCATATCATTATTCTAATGTCCAGAATGGTGCCACAGTCTCCATTTCATTAAGTTAAAGATTTAAACCCTTTCTGAAGATATCACAGGTTATATTGTTGTATTAAAAAAAATATTGTCTATGGATTTTATTGGTCTTTTTATATTCCTAATAAATAGGACTTGGGTCATTTTTGTATTTAGTATTACATTCAAAAGTTTTTAAGGGTAAAATTTTTTCATAAACCTTGAAAAAATAAGCTTTTCTAAAGGGTAGTTTAGTGATGAATTTAAAAGTTTGAAGAAAATAAGTTTATAAAATATCATAAGAGGTAGCCTAATGTGCTTTATGGTATTTTATTGTCTCAGAAGTAATTTTATGATTTGGTTGAACTTGAAAGATTTAGGTGTTTTCTGAAGATATGTCATTTCTGTACTGCTTTTTCAAAGTATTCATTTCATCATTTTGTAAGTAAAGAAGGTGGAGGGCTGTGTGTCATACACTTACCTTCATCATCATCCTGATCCCATCAACATCACAGGCTTGGGTCACAAACATTTAAAAGAACTGAATAAATTCAATAAAAATGAGCAGATGGGATTACTATTCTGTTAGAAAGCTGGAAATTGTCCTGATGTACAAAGAAATAGTTGTATATTATTTATGAGATTTTTGCTATGCCATTCTAGGGAAATAGTATGAGGCAGAAAAAAAGGGAGAGTTATTTTGGTGTTTAGGTGAGTCATTGACAAGATGCAGCTGGTTGTGGGGATATTTTTTGTTTGCTGTCAGATTGAGGGCTTCTTCAGGTGTTACAGGAGAACAGAGATGATAAGAAAAATCCAGGAAGGATCCCTCAAAAGTGATTTACAGAATTCTGCCTCAGCTCCCGGGAACAGTAGCAATCAAACAAGAAAATAAGGTACATGCTTGTACTGCGGGCTTGTCCTGTTGTATCTGTATTGAGGTATACTCTAGTGAAAACCAAGGCAGATGACAGCTACATTTCATACTGGCAATAAATTTTTTCCCAATTGTTTAAAAATAAATGAAATGTTAAAGAACTGCAAGATTTAAGTTCCTGTGATATATGATTATATCATGTGGAACACAATGTGTGGTTTTTGAAGTCCTCAGTGAAATAATAGGCACCATAGATTAAGGTCATGAATTTACTTATAGCACTTAAAAATGATGAGAAATTTCAGAAATATTAGCAATGATTAAAAATCATTTTAAATAGTTTTGTGGTCTTCTGATGGGATATATAACTTTTTTTTATATTTTTTTTTGGTTGAGGCATGTTTTAATGCCTGCTTAACTACTTGTGTATAACTCCGGTGGGTCCTGGGCATGTGTCATCCCCATTGCTGGTTCATAACACCGAGGATCCCCCGAAAGGCACACTTGTCTGTGAGTGAAGCATGACTTTTGGGCACAGTCTCCCCCATTAAGCCTGCAGCACTCACCCTGGGTAGAGGCCACCGTGAAAAATCTCACTGCCTGGGCTGAGATACCAACTCATGATCTCCCAGCTTTGTGCCTTGTGCTCTACCCCTGAGCCACAGAAGTGGGATATATAACTTATAAGTTGTAAGGAAAATAAAGGGATGTTTCCCAGGGGCAGATTTATGGGTGTGTGGGATGTAACCCCCCCCCCCCCCCTTTGCAGTCAAAAAAAAAATTTAAAAGGTAGAAGAGTACATGATAAATACTGAAATACCTGGCCAAAACTTACCTAGATACCACCATTAGTATCAAAATTTTCACACCCTTGCCCATCAGCTTTGCTCTATGAGCCCCTTATTTTAAAATCCTCTATCTGCCCCTATTTTAGGACATTGTACCTATGGCAGGATTAACCAACGGGAGATAAAACCTACTTAAAAGCTAAATATGACAGCAGATAATATAGACAGGGTTCATAGATGGCGATAAAAATTATCATAATACATATTCTTGTGAAAGCACATGCTGAGCTAACAAAAAAATACCTGATGTATATTTTTGTTAATACATTGAACTTGTCCACTTGCAACTAGATAAGATCCACATAATATATACTACAGTATAGCCCAAGAATTGCATAGGTCAGAAAAGCAGGCAGGGATCTTTTTATTATACATTGCGTAACTAATGCTCAAACAATCATATCCCATAATACTGACGAGCCCAGGTGTTTGATGTCACAAGGGCCTTCTTGGCATGTGGACCACATCTTGCCGGGAGTGGTTTGACGCACAGAGACACAGAATAAAAGTACACCATCATCCGTCGAGGCAGGACTGAAGCTCCTTTTCTTCTTGCGGCAGACACCACAACCATCCATCACGTTTTTTTTCGTGCTTACAAACACACCGGGGGAGGTGATCAGGATGGGAAGCAGAAACTGGTGGGGAGCGGGCTGAAGCCGGCCATCGGTGTTTGTACAGGTTTACCGGTGGGCTTTTTTTGGACAGCTTGCCCGCTTGTTAGTAACAGAAGGGCCTTCTGGGAAACTGGTTGCTGCTGCTGCCCTATCATTGGTATCCATGGTTTCATCAGATTTTTTTTTTTTGCATTTTAGACATCCTGCCTCAGCAATATCAATAATATCCAAAGTTTCATCAGAATTTTTTTTATATTCATTTATATTCTTTTCTATTATATTCTTTTTTATGTTTACTATAAACTGCAGACACTCATTGTTCCTTTGGATTTTTTCTATATCTTCCAACAGATCTAGTAAATGAAATTTCTGTTGTCAATAGCATTTTATCCCAAACTAATATTGTACATATACTCTACAGCTCCAGTTAATGAAACAACTGTTCTCAATGCCGTTTCCTCCCAACTTGGATAACTAGTACAGCTATACACTGGCTGTGTGCTTATAAAGAATTTGAAAATTTTGATTCCCAGTGTGGAGTTATAAATATCAAGATGATAGGTCAATTAAAAGTCAAGAAGAAAGTCAAGTGAAATCAGGGGAGATTTCAAGAATTATGCAAATTTTGTCCCTAGTCCCGTCAGCCCACAAATACACCTGAGATTATCACACAGTGGCCTTGGTAAACGGAATTGATTGGGACTTGTGGATACTTGTGAACTTGTGACATTCAGAAACCGGACTGTTTTGATCTAGATAATGGATTTACCCAAACCATGATTTGATCCTGGTAATGAGTTTACACTACCCTTAGGCCAGATGGTAGCAACCTCATGCACGAGGATAGTAGTGATGCCAGAAATGGACCTGATTTGTTTTTTAACTCACTTCTGTGGCAAGCCCCTTCATCAGCTTTGATGGTTATATCGTCAGTAATAAAGTGACCACAGGCCAGATGGTAGCAACAGCATGTACAGGGATAATAGTGACCTCAGAAGTGGAACAGTTTGTTCAGACTTTATACTAGTTTGCTCAGACTTTATACTAGTTTGCTTAGACTTTATACTAATTTGCTCCTATTTATACTAGTTTGCTCAGACTTTATACTAGTTTGCTTAGACTTTATACTGGTTTGATCAGACTCTATACTAGCTTGCTCAAGACTGTCTTGATTCTTCTGATTGTGTATTGTAACACTTTACAGATAAACTTGTCATGAAGGAAGCCTCTTTGAGAAATTCTTTTGGGGTTTCTGGCACCTTTCACATGTTACCAGTACACCATTATGATTATTCCTGGTTAAGACTGGTTGAACTTGACTGTAACCTTTGGTTCTCTGGAGATCTGCATTCTGTTCCTGTGGTTGTCATGGTATAACCAGTGGTTTTCATGGCATCATTAGCAGAGTGCAAGGTGTCCATGCTTTACTGACCACTTGGTGTATATCTGAATTCTTATAATTTACGGTAGGACATATTCTGCTCCTCAGTGCCACCTAGTGTTCATTCATGAAACAAAGCACTGTATGGGATATGTTCACACTCAATCCTTCCTTTTTGTATCCTCAGCAAAAGATAAAGGATTGTTAACTCAGTTGGCAATATGTACAATGTAGCAGGTGCAGGGAAAGATTTCAACAGTTCAGTATTTACTAGAGAAATATTGCTGATCAGCAATCTAACTGTTAATGTTAATGTAATCAAATTCAAGGTACCCCCCCCCCCCATTGACAAGCATTGTATCACAATGGATGAGAGATTTCAAAATGTTGCAGAAGGTGGAAACAGCCTTGTAATCTTTAAAAGTGGAGAAGGTGGAAACAGCCTTGTAATCTTTAAAAGTGGACTTGCAGCCTTTATCAGTTTTCTGGTTGTATGTCACAGGAACTGATGAACACATAAATGTGAACTTAAAAGAAGTAGGGGGAAATAGGGGGCCCCAGTGCCATGTTTGACTAAAGCAGGTTAGTAGTTCTTTCAGATTGTTTATGTCTTATTCCTTGCTCTTGGTCTGCATTTCCACTACACTATATTCTACTTCTTTCTCCAACCTTGTCTCTCTCAATCAATAAAATTTTGCTGCTGATTGGCCCTTGAAATTTCAGGAGGAAATGCTCTACACTTCCTAACTAGAACTCCAATACTGGCATACTTGTTTAGAGGACTTTATGAATGGCAGTGGAGCATTTAACATGTCCAATCAAACAGTGTTGTTATAATGCTTTTAAAAATACCACTGTGCCAGTTACATTGACCACTATCAGGAAATGACCTGGTACCTGCCTTGTAAGGGGTGCCATTTGGAAGCAGTTTCCAGATAGCCAATTACCAATCATAATGTCATCATAAATTTAAAGATTTCCAGGAATCAGGAATTTCCTGCACTAGGTTTAACCCCAGCATGATTTTATTAACATTTTCCTTGCCACGAAGTGCAGTTGTGGTTTATGTTTTGTTATTTTCCATTTTTCTTTTTTTTTATAAGAAATTCAATCACACTCTCCCTCCTGTCATAATAATAAAAATGAGACATCCTTATAATTGTTCCAATTACCGCCACTAGGATGCTGCATCATTGGAGAAGTATTTTCCATGAGGTAATTTGCGGTAAACCTGTAACTACCCTTGCGCAGAAAAAAAACACCCACTAGATGGCAGATAGAAAGCAGAGAGGTTTTGCATCCAGGTACAACTCAAAGTTTCATCCTCAATGGCTACTTGTGGTGGCTGGTAGATTAATTTCCCTGGTGGCTGTTTTCATCGTTTTTGGCTAAGCATGTTGTTCATAGGCTCTCGCTAAATCTGATTATTCTGAAGCCAGTATTAGTCGGCTGTCTCAGCACTTTTTTTCTTCTATATATTCTGAAATAAGTAAATCTGCCAGCCGGGTCGGGTAGATAAGCGGAATTGGCATATTTTGCTTCCTTTTCAAGGACTCTGTTTGGGTTTGATTTCATGTGTTCCAGTTCTTGTATTTATTTTATACAGATTATAGGACTGCTTATATTTTCAGATTATACAAATTAAATTCCTGTCAGTATTATGCCTTGCTTCATTAATTTTTTTAAACATTGATAAAACTGTCACAAGTGGATACATTTTCAGTTTGTCAGTATCTTTTATTCTGTTTATGATTAAAATGGGAATGAAAAAAAATATGATTCACTTCAGGAAAATGACAACAGGATTGCTTTGTTGGTCACATGATTCATTTAATACAATTGTGTTGGTTCTGTAGAGATATAATACATGAAATACAAAACATACTGTCTATTATCCATAAATTGTAAGTATTATTCCAGGCATGCTTTGCTCACAAGACTTTACTCTCTTAGAAGAATAAATTACCAGGGCCTTTTGACTTACTTTGTTAATTAAATGTTTCTTCTATGTTTCTTCCTGCCCTGGACTTTATATCAGTATTCAGGCAGCATAAACAAGTATTCCTTGAGAGAAACTGGTGCAAAAGGGGTACGTTTCAGAACATAGAACATGTGAAGTGTTTACCGAAAAAAGACAGGAGGAGGCATATCTGGTCCGTTTCTCTCCCCAGGGCCTGAATTTAATGGATTTACCAATTGAGAAAATAAATAAGACTTCTTTTTTTTAATTTTTTGTACAAGATGAGTCTCAACTGGTCTTCGTAAATCTCTAGGGACCTGTGATAAGTGGATTTTTCCAACAGAGCAACGGATAAGGCTTTTCCCCCTGTATTTCCTTGTTAGAATCCTAGAAAAGCACAAAATTTGTACATCAGGTATCTTTGCAATGTCAGCATTATTTTCCTCTGTTTGGTAACTTGGCCCATAAGGATGTTATTAAAACCCCATCGGTAACACAAATACATGCCTTGTGTACATTAAATCACAGGGCTTCCACTCTGTCAATACAGGTCCCTTTCTGCGATTGAAATTGCAGCCAATTCTTTTATTCGGAGGCTGTTCGGCCTCCCGAGGGACCAGAATTTTCCAGTCACGGACATGTTGAGTTCAATATTTTTGATAACCTATATTTATCAAACAGTGCCTGGTTACATGACAGATTATAATTATATATCATGATCATACCCATAACGTTGTTTCTTATTTATATGACACCTTTCACATTTAATATTTTTATTTATCAGTGTGATTTTATCTGGTTTAATTTGCTTTCCATTGCCTCTGGTTAAGAAAGCAATAAAACAGACTAGTTATCATAAGGAGTACGTAGCACACTTGATAACTTTCATCATTTTCTCCTTTTCATGACATTTATTATGATATAATGCAAGAAGTATTAAAACAGTTTATGCAAATCATATGTTTGTCTTATATAGGATATCAAAGAGACAGTTGACTTTTTTCATTAGGAACAAAATAAGTATGCATGAACTAAGATTGGCATACAAATGTAAAAATATGGTAATTGGGATGTAAAAATATGGTAATTGGGGTAATGGGAGACATGCATTTCCCACCAGTTGTGAATTAATGTAGTGTGCTAGTCTGGCAGTCAGTTAATTTAGGGAGCAAAAAGTATATAGAAGAGTTAGATTAATTAGACGGAATGCAAAAAATAAGGCAAAAAAATGCTGTGGATTACATATCTCTGCTATATGTTTAATATTATATCAGATCAAAGAATATGATTTATTGATGCATTTCATAAAAGCAGTAGAAAATTCACACAGGTGGGTTATGTTTCTCCATCCAACATGGAATAGGGAAGGTCCCTCACTTGATCTGTTTTACCTGTTATTCTGTTGACCTGTATGATTTAGGTCTCCAGGAGCTGTTTTCTTCCCTAGGGACCAGTCTGTGCATGCTATCAGTGAGATGTTTGTCATATTGACAATCCCGGGAGTCGGCACCAGTTCCTGCCCTGCTGCTGAAGCAAGGATACTTACATTGTCATCTATTTCCACAGTCAAAACGCAGTGTCATCCATGTTTATACCATACTTGTAACATTTAAAACATAAAAAAATCAAAACATACAGTGAAACCTGTGGGACTGGCCAAAAGTGGTCTTAATTTACAGAATGTCTTATTAGACAGGTCACTTTTAACCAATGTGAATACTTACGTTATACTCTAGGATGGTCTCAATAGACAATTAGATGCTTACTCTTTCAGACAGGTTCCACTGTATAAAGAAAGAATTAGACTACTCCTGTGTTTAAAATATTGATCTGTTAAGATGTCAGTTCATGTCTTTATTGGCATTTTATTTCTTTTTGTGTTTTATACAAGGTAGAATACCTACAACATATACTCAATATCTTTTTAAGATTCACACTTCTGGTCCTTGTCCAAAACTGTGGAAAAGTTTATTATTATAAAATAAAAAGGAATTTGGGGAAAACAGGAGAAGCCAAATTTGTATTTAGTGAAAGCTGGATATTACTGCTTTAACACATAGTTAATGACTACATTGATATTATAATACAAATACATGTCTATTTTTAAGCATATTAAAATTTTGTACAGAGCAATTTGGTATACTGTTTTATAAATAATGCATGTTAAATGTGCCAAATGTTAAAAGGGCACACAAGTTGGTAAAAATTTTTATCAATATTTATCAATACATTCTCAGTCTGTAAGTATCATATAAATTGCTATTCTAGTCAGGTGCTTACCAGCAAATGATGAAAATCAATGACAAGTTAAATTATGGTAGAGTGTAGAGTATCTGCAATTTGATCATCAGACAATCAGATAATTACATATCCAGGTGAGTGATTGTCACAGGTCCAGGTACGGAACTTGAGCATCATTGAGTGTTCCTAAAACTATTGATATTCTGATATAACTAATTGTATCCACCCTCCACACACTTCATGAAGCATATGCAAACAGTCCATAATCAGCTGACTCATCAATAGACGGCTAATTATTTAATTACAGACACAATTATTCTTCATGCACCAGTTACTAGTCATGACAATAACTCAGCTCAGCACCAGACTGAACTTAAAAAGAGTTTGGTTTAACCTGGAATTCAAGGGCATTTGTTTTGCTGTTGATGATCAGGGGGAAGTATTGAAAATTGTGGCCTCTTGTCCAACCGTTGTATGGCTATGGATATATGCCAAACTATTTTTATCCCCCCAATATTTCCCACCACATTGCACTGTTTTAGCTGGTCAGATCACACCAACATCCAAACAGACAAACTGAATCAGAAATTTGGTTGTATATATAAGAAAGAAGACCGGTAGAAAACCATATATACAGCAGAACCCCTCCTTGTGACCACCCCACAATTGAGACCACCCATCAATTATGACCACTTTGGTCAGTCCCCACTGTTGTCTTAATTGAGGGGTTCCACTGTAGTTTTAAATATTTTTCAGCCATGATAGTTCTGATTCAGGGATTACTTTTGACAATAAATAAATATTGGGTTGAAATACCTTAAGGATTTCAGATCTA
Source organism: Sipunculus nudus (assembly GCA_026874595.1). NCBI lineage: Eukaryota > Metazoa > Annelida > Sipuncula > Golfingiida > Sipunculidae > Sipunculus > Sipunculus nudus. The sequence goes on along the minus strand of CM049307.1, from coordinate 45,677,386 downwards.
AAAATAGAGAAAGGTTATGAGGTTAAAAAGTGTAGTATTTAACATATTTAAATAAATTTGTCCTCTTTGATGGAATGCTTCTAGATATTATAAGTTATTCTATTAATATTTTTGTACGTGTGATAAAGTAATCATTGTGTGATGGCATATTTGAGTAAACTTTAGGAATATTTCCAGTTTTGTTCATATCAAGAGAACAAATTCACTGTGGAATAATATATACCATGGTTTATTTTTAGGAAAATGTCAAGATCATGTTCACAAATATATAAAAACAAAAAATTCATTATCCATCGGATGCAGAACTGTAAGTCTGTGATTGCTGTGTGCAGTATGAAATGTCAGGGAACTTAAGGCCTCTTTGGCTGCTGCAGCAGCTGAACTTGCTGTGTGCTTAATCAGACACAGCTGTAACAGGGAAATGAAATCAGTCCCCGTCTCTGCCATGAATCAAGGTTAGCATGACAGCTTTGTTAAAAAGGTAATCTAATCATAGTTTATTTACATTGGCCAGGTAAATATTTTGGAAGCCATTTTCCTGTTGCGCAGTAATTAAGAAAAAATACCTAATGTGATCTTGAATTTATCTGGTTAAAATAACAGTGGAGGAAAATATTATGGAGCCTTATTTTCTCCAGCACATACTTAGTTGATTATAAAAACTTAATGTCAATATACTGGCATGGACATAAATGTTATGGAGGCCAAACTTTGCTGTAGTTATACATTTTCCAGTGAAAAATTTGGTCATGAAAATTAGTAGTTTAGAAATCAGTACAGGTAAATATTATGGAAGTCCTATTTTCTGTGGCACTATATTTGTTGAAAATATTATTTGATGTTGCATGGAACTTGATTTGATTATGAATCAGCAATGGTAAATATTATGGAAATCAAATTTTTCTTTGACATCTAAATTGTCATAACAGTTATATTATCTTAACAGAAATATCTTTGGTTTGAACATGATTTGGAGTCCAATATAAGGTGCAGCATCATAGTATTTTTGCAATAACAAACACGCAGTGATACCAGAAGTATGCATGATATGAACAATTGTTTTTGGTTCTGACACAGTATATTATTGTGAAAGAAAAGTCATTGTAACAGGAATTGACAAGTGTCCTGTTAAAACATTAAGAGCTGGTAAATATTTGGAAAACGAAATATTTCTGTGATGTTTTGAGCTTGGTAAGGGTAAGAGAGACTTTATAATATTCTTAGAACCAGCGGGTATCCACTGTAGTGTCAGACAGATCTCTCTGATGACTAAAAAAAAAAAAAAAAAATCTGTGAATGTGGAGCTGGCATTGTAAAGGAGAAGTTTGAATGCATGGGATGAACAAAACATTATCAGTAATAAACGACTCATTAGAATTGACTGGACAAGTAATCTGTTTATTCAGCACCTTCAATTTTCATGAAGCCCTAAAGTCTATTAACGGGAAGTGTTTCTACAACTTTATTTAAGCACCCCAAGGGAATAAAACATGACACATTTAGGCGATATTTCCCAGTTTTTGCAAGTGATTACTTTGGTTTGAGCTCCATGTTTCTTTTGTTCATTATGGTTGATAGCTAGAGAGTACGCTATCAGCAAAAGTTAATCGGCCTGGTAAAGCCGAGGATTGTGGGTTGTAATTGTTTTCATCTTGGTAATGGGAGTGCAAATTAACTCCAGTTGGAGACTGCCTTTGGTGTTTACATTTCTCTTTTGAATTGATTAATCAGTAGTGATTAACAGGCCTAGGTTTCATTACATTCACAAAGAGTGTAAAAGTGATCATAGTGATATTACTGATATTGGGTTTAAAAATTTATTATTTACAATTTTACTTCAGTATAGAAACCTGTCATATATAAGATGAGTTTAACCTCTGTCAGCATGGTTAGAAGGTGATGATATTTTCATCCTATTTACTGCTTTTATTTCTGCATGTTTGTTTGGGTACAAGATATCTCAATATGTTACATCTACTTGCATAGTATTCTCATTTTTTGGTCAGATCATTCTTAAATGAGTATGTGTTTATTATTAGAGCCCCACTTGAAAAGCCATGCCCCATAATGATGGCATTTTTTGGATTTTTTTCAGTTAATATTGTTGCAAAAGTGTGCAGTTCAGTTTTTGTCAGTTTTATATGATACATCAATAGATTATATACAAGAATATACAAGAAATATCAAAGTTGGTGGTGGAATCTTTTAAAAGCTTTGCAGAGGTGATTCTTAAGTAAATAAATATTGATACAGTATCTAAAGTGAACATTAGTAACATTCTCAGTAGAAACTGTGTTGAGGAATATATATTCTGTGGGCTGTTGCTTTGTGCATCAAAGGGTTAGGTTGCCTTATATTAGATAACTGGTGCCTGGATGAATTTCCCGCAGAAAAACTGCGATAACTGGATCTTCAAAAGTCAGATAAAGTGACAGTCCAAGGTAATATTGAACACTGTATTCCTTGTGGAATAACATTTCTTCCGGTAAACACAGCACCTTGTCAGGCTGACATTTTCATGCCAAGTACTCATTCATCTGTGCTGCCAGTGGTAAAAATGAACAGTGGGGGCAGACTTTAACATGGTGCCTCTAAGGCAAAATTTGAACATAGTCACTTGTGATATCAGATATATTGGTGAATGAACATTTTCTTTAATAATCTATTAAATTGGTTGCATTTTGATAATCACAGACAATTATATATGCACATGCAAAGAAAAATATTATCAAGAAGACATATTTCACTATAGTCCATTTCATCCCCTCATGTATACCTGTTTTTTGCTATGAAATTTTTTATTAGTTACATTTCAAGGGAAGCAATTATAGTGTACAGCAGAGATTAACGAACCTAATTTTCAACAAGATAACTAAATACCTAACTAACACCTTATTTGGGAAACAGAATTTGCTGAAAATATGAGAAATCAGTCTACCTTTTACAACATATCTTACCAATTTATGGCAGTCAAGTTCATTAGTCACATGCAAAAACAGCCCCAACTCACAGCTGCTGATTTGATGATCTCATGTAAACACCCTAAAAATATAACCAGCTAAAACAAAGATGGCTACTTATGGAGGGACACATCATATCTGCCAGATAGTCATAAAGAGACTCAAATGTTGTGAAACATAAACAAGGGATTTATTGTAAAATTCTCAATTGCCTTATTAGGTTGTCACTTCCATATGTTGTTTTCTTGGAAATTATTGAAAAAAAAATAAACTTTTAAGAAAATTATCTACAAAAAACAGGTGGACAGCAGGATGTGAAATGGAATATAGGCCTGTCAGAGATGTAGGAAAGACGGGTCACAGCACTAAAAATGAACCTTGTGCAGCAAACAAGTATCAGTAATTATCTATGACTGTAGGCTTGATGTACAAGCCAGGCTGGATTTACCCAGTCAATATTTTAGATATAATACTACATGTGAATAATCTGTCACTGCTGATTGATCTGTTTCTTCTTTTATCATCAAATATGATTTTACAACCATGACCTGCCACAAATAATCACAGGCCATTGGTTTATTGTTATATTTGCAAGTGTTAGTTTTGATATTTTAATTATAAATTTATCTATGTGAATAGAAAACTCTAAAGTTATATTGTTATCAGTTGGTTACCATCCTCATACAGTGGACCAACAGACTTTATGATTAAAAAATAAAAAAAATGTCTTAAATTAAAACAAGACAAGAAATAAGACAGAGCATTGTTGTGCATAATGTGCATTGTGTTATGTATATATTATTGGCAATGAAGTGCTGCCATTCCTGTTGCAGTTGCACAAGAGGGGTTCAATGTTAGCCTTGTAATAAGGGAATTTCCCTTGGGAGTGGATGCAACATTAACGAGTGTCGTTGATGGCACACCCATCTATGCAACATGCACCATCTCATCAGCATCACAAAGGAATCCGGCGATGTTACCATTGCAAGTCTAAGATTTCCCTCCATCTCCGATAAAAGAATTTCCCAAGGGGAAAGATGATGACATTAGTCTCGTTACAAAATTCCACAGAGTGAGGCACGATGGGACAGGACAGGCTTTTCCTGTTCTTTTAAACAGCCATCAGTGGACATGAAGTGACCGTTAGGCGTAAAGGCTGCCCACCGGACCTAGGAACCCTCCTGTTAGGTTCTATTCTGCGAGGGCCATGCTTGAGCAGGAAGTCGTGATGATGCGGGGGTCAGTGTGGTCAGTCAACAGGAAAATCCTGATTTCCTCTGTCAGATGAACAGTGATGAAATTTGATTGAAAAGGCACCAGGCTAGCTCGACATGAAATCTCATTAATAATGGCAACACCCACTCCAACCCGGGATCAGACCCTGCGCAGCATTACTAGCCAATGCTGTAAACAAGCCACTCTAGACCACAATGGCATTTGTCTTAAGCTTGCAAGATCTTGCCTTAAAATAGGACATTTATTGGCTTGTAGGCAAGATTTTTTGGTCTGTTGGACATACCCTTACCGAAAATTTTTATAAGTGCCATATATGTGAAAGTTATATGGCACATATAAGGCACATATATGTGCCATATATGTCCCTTATATCCAACCTTATAACTCCCATATATGTCACATATATGTCTGGTATATGGATTTTATATGCAAATTAGGTAGGAGCCTTATATGTCACATATATGGGCCTTATATAACACTTATAAGGCTTCCACATATAGGTCCCCTATAACTCCCATATATGTCCAATATATGTCCCTTATAACTCCCATATATGTCCCATATATGTGCCTTATAACTCCCATATATGTGCCTTATAACTCCCATATATGTGCCTTATAACTCCCATATAAGGTTAACGTCAGCTGAGCACAGTGACCCATAGGTCCCTTGTTTAGTCTGTTTTATATTTTGAAAATTTGTCAGGCTTTTAATGCACAATCCACATTTTGCATTAAGTGCTTGTATGTAGGCTATCAAGCAAAATATCTAGTCTGTTGCACATGGTATGGAAAACTGGTCATGCTCATGTTTTACAATCACCACTTATATTTGCAAAATCACTGTTTAAAATAAGGTTGTTATGACCCGGTTAGCAAAATTATCAAGTCTGCTGCACACCTGGAAATTTGGTCATGTTTCTGTAGAGCAGTCATGTGTGTCTGCTATTTACTAATCATGCCTTGAACAAATTTGCTTTGAGTTTGAGGCTGGTTAGCAAAACATTTGTCCCAAATTTTGAATTGGCCAGGCGGTGTACATAACATTGGTTAAGACTAAAGTTAAAACTGAAATTCCACAAAGGTATTTACAGGGAAGCCACTTTTTGTTGAAGTCATAGGGATGAACAGGAAAGCTTCAGTACATCTGAGGTTAGACAAAGTGTTTTATTAGCAAATTACATTTTGCAAAAAGTTTTAATTTTGGTTTTTCCACAAAGGGATCAGACCATACTTTTTAACAATGAAAATGATAACTGATGGTCATTGACTAGAGGGTGAGAGAGCCCTGTTTAGCATCCATAAACAGGAACAGTCGTACATTTTTATAGTCTCTTAATTGTGCTACGACCACAGGATGTATCTAAAAATTTTGGTTTATAGTGCTTGTTGTTACAAATAGAATCATATTTTAATGTTTTTGTCATAGATGTAGTTTTGGAGAAACCTATATATGTCTGTAGAGCAGACTGCATAGATTATTGAGTATCACACTTTAGCTGTAGATTATGTGTCTGTGAATGGGTAGAGTCTTTAGTGATTGCTTACACTTTGGAATAAATCAATGGAAATTGGCTCAGATGAGACTGAGACAGACTTAATACTTTCCTGGTTCAGTCGTGTCCCTCTGCATGGGGTGACATCTGGTGGCAGATGAAGGAATCAGGAACAGAGGCTAAATAACAGTACTCTCTCTCCTATATAATACTCATGCTGGATTGGTTATGTTTATATAACCAGTATTTGTGTTCTGTTTCTCACATCAATTTGATAAATAATAATATCTAGATACCTGTGGTTGTACACCATTAATCTACCATGTGTGTGAGGATTTTAACGTTTTGCTCTTTTTGTTGCAGCCATTGTCACCTGTTCGTCAGCATAGTCCTGGTTTATCTGATGGGTCCGAATGGGTCGGTCGCCATGACAGGGAAATGCACTCATTCGGCCATAGCCGTGACAGCCCACTCAACAGTAAACGAAACAGCGCAGGATCAAGTGGCAGCGGCGGAACTCTGGTGAGTATACGCACACACACACACACACAGAGACACTTAGGAAAGATAACTATACTTGTATGGAAAATGAATATTCCTTGAACTGTGGTTATCCCATTAAATTTTTCTTTTTCAATTGTGTTTTGTGGAACAATAAAAAATTAAACCTTGTGCCTCAGACACAAAATATGAAGAAATACAAGCATCATCAACATCACAGTTAAATAATAATAATTATCTAGACATTGTTATAAAACTACCTTGTAATTTGACTCCATATGCATGCAACTGAATAAAGATGTTTGAAGGCAGAAAACATAGAAAATTATATTTTACAGACAGACATGTTTTAAACAGAGGTTTGGACCACCATACTGAACATGTGTTATATAATTGTTGAAGACACTGAAGATTTTTAAAGACTAAGTCTTTTCATTTGTTGGTTACCATAAGCAGCATATGATATACTCTGTCACTGTACATGTAGATGCAAAATAGAGTGCACAACAAACTCTTTATCTTAGCTTCAGTTATTTTACTCAAGTAACAAACAAGTAAAAGGCAACTGCACAGATATGTTGAGCTCAAGGTACAATGTAAATTTTGGTGACATGGAAGCCAGTGTAGGTGTATTGAGAAAAATCAAACTTTACTGTACCATTTGCGTCACAGTGTCGTCATAAAATATTTTTTTAACATTTTATAGCCTTTCATTTTGTATACTTTTCCTGTGGCAGTTGCTTGAAAAGTTTATCCTCAAGGTACTATTTTCTCAGTTACATTTGGTAAGTTATGCGAATACATAAATACTAAGCCCTAGGTACAGTGTAAATGTTAGTCCCTTGGAAGCCAGTGCAGGCCTATGAAGACAGGTCTCTTTATATTTTATTACATTTTACTTTTTAATACCCTTTGTGTAATGTATTTTGTCTGCAGCAGTTGCACAACGCAGTAAACCTTGCTGTGACTCAGCAGCACAGGTTGTCAGGTCAGAGTTACGAGTCTGGAGTTTCTGGCGTGTCTTCCCGCCAGAGTTACCATAGTGGGTCTAGCTCATCCCTCGGCAGTCTGGATCGTCTGGAAGAAAGCGGCTACTCCAGCACAGTCAATGTGCATGAGCTCTTCCAGGCTGGCCTCCCGGTAGGTGTACAAGAAATATTCATCTGTGAAATTTTTGGCTGGGGAATATTGGGTCGTTTGGAAAAATGTTGTCTGGAGAATTTCTGTCAATGGAATATTGATCTTGTGAAACTGAGATAAACTATATGAAAAAGTGCAAAGTCCTGAAGAAATTGTTCATTTGCAGTCCACAGACATGAATTTCTAACATCCAGTTTCTTATGTGTAATTGATAAATGTAACAAATATTATTTGTATTCTAGCTGCTGTGATATTCATAATGAACCTAAGGGCAAGTACATATATCTGATTATAAAATCATAAATGGCCTCCAGTGTCATCTATTTTTATAATATACAACTATTGCATATTCATTATAAGGAGAAAATAATTAACAATATAAACTGGAAAGATTTGAAACAATACAATACCTGTTGGTGTCATGTGTGTGTCTTACATGCATGGCATTGAATTTTGCTTATATAAACATAAAGTCAAAATATTTTAAGGGAGTGATTGGTTGTTTGACATAAAATGATAATTGATTATTCATTAAGCCAACAAGTCCAATAGGGGTCTTGTTAGTTGAATATATTATAATAAATTAATCCTCCATGTTTGCTTTTCAGGACAGTGAGATTATCAGAACATGGCTGTCTGACCTCCACTATGAGGACTACTACCATCTGTTCATTCAGGCTGGTTACGACATGCCCACCATATCTCGTATGACCCCAGAGGTACAACATCACAAATCTTTTAGGATGTTATTCCTTACTTAAAATATAAAGGCAAACAGCACAGAGGTTAACATTAAACTCAACACTGCATGAAGAGTAGTCAGTTGGCACAATATCATCAGAATAACTGTAAAAACACATATATTTTGTTCATAGATATTAAAGAATTGATATTTCAGCATAATAGATGAAATTAAATGAGTTTAAACATTTTACAAGCATGAGCTTAACCATGAGACTTCAATTTAATCAAAATGTCACTGGCAAAAATAGTTAAATATTGTGATGCCTAGTTTAAAAAAGTTAATTTTCTTTTTTCTTAATTTAATTCCATATTTGTCTGATATCTTTTAATACAACATATAGCATAACCTTTATTCTGTGAAGGACTGTCATCTAAAGTGTAGCAAACTTAATTTGTTTTCAGTTTGGAAATTAAATTTTTTCTTGTTATAAATTGTGTTACTTTTGCTATAACCTAAGAATTTTAAGTGTTTTTGTGATAGGGTGATGTTGATCTGTTGTAATTTTATGTTAATATTCTGGGTTTTTTTTGGTGACAGGATTTAACAGCCATAGGCATCACAAAGCCAGCACATCGGAAACGACTCAAATCTGAGATCAGCAAGCTCCACATACATGATGGCATCCCTGACCACAAACCTGTGAGTATATCATAAAGCAATATGGACAATGTGCCTGAAAGAGCAGTATATTATACAATCAGATATTTGAACTGATATTAGGCCATTAAACCTTGAAATACAATGGTATGTGGCTAACAGTGAAAACCAGGTTTTTAATTAAAAATTATATTTTTATTAGAGAATGAGTTTGTTGTATAAGACTTATTTAAAATTAATTAAACACTCATTGTATGGTGGTAGAAGTGGCCAATTGACAACTGTGAAACATCTTAGGTTTAACACTGGCAGGTTTTTACCTATTTATGATGAATTATTTTTGCAAGAACCTGTGGGTTTTGTCTTTGATGCAAGCAGGTATATTAGCAGTACCCATTGAAAATGAACTTTGCAGTGGTTCACACAACTTAGTTAGTGTAACAGTGTCTTCTGCTTTGAAACACACATTGAAACCTCTCTATTATATCTATATTGGAGACAGTTTAGATATTTTGTTCATAACTCTTCTAATAAAAGGCACTTGTTACAGAAATAAAACAGGTTCTGTCTGTGCAAATTTTCACTTTTCTTCATTGTTACATTTTGCAGTATGATATTTAGGCCCCAGTCTACCTGTACATATGTCATGTTTTATGTATTTTAGACTTGCATACTGGAAGAGAAGCAGCATGTAATGTTTTATTATGTATATTTAGGCTGACCTTATGGAGTGGCTACAGCTGTTGAATCTACCTTTTTACTATGACACCTTGATGAAGCAGAGTTACAACATGGGTAACGTTAACGAGATTACCTGGGAGGATCTGGAAGAGATCGGCATCAAGAAATTAGGTCAGCAAAACTTTATTTTTAATGGATTGTACATATATTTAAAATGACATATCCATTTCACTTTCCATAGCTCAGATGATTGTGTAGGTAAATATGTAGAGACAAATAAATGAGGATATCATGACTATGAAAAACACTTTTGGTATAAATGTGAATTATATCATATCCTTAGAGACCTATGTACATCTTTGATCCCATTATCACAAGGAGTGCTTATTTCAAACTAAAAAAAATAAGGCCATAACAGATTAAGTCAAAAAGCAGGAAACTAAACTGATTTTACTTTTAACAGGTCATCAGAAGAAAATAATGCTGGCTATTGACAGATTAAAACGAATAGAGAGTGGGCAGAAGCGGATGTCAACGCTTGAACGTCGGGGCTCAGCAGAGCTATTGGAGGCTGCACAGTCATCACCGAGTCATACATCACGGAGTAGCTCAATGTATAATGCCCACCACTCGCCGGATATATTGAGTCATAAACCACCTTTACCACTATCTAGTGAATCAGGTTCAGGAGATATGCGTAGTTTCTGTCAAAATGACCGCCCGTCGGAAATATTACATATGCTTCCACCTAAACCAGGAGTCGTTTATCAGCCTGACGTAATCGCTATTCAGGTTCAGCAGGGGGCTCGTGGATCTTCACAAGAAGCTCCGACACAGGATGCTGGAGACCTCAGGGAAAGTCTCACTTACCAGTCTTTCCACGGTCCTCTAGATGGGGAAAATGGTACAGATACCAGTAGTGAGGGAAGTGGTACGTTACAGCGCCCCTCTGCAGTTGTTAGTCCGCGACCAAAACCTAAGCCTGTGGCGAAAATAATTGCAAAGACCAAACGTGCTTCTTGTGAGATACCTGCAGACATTATGAAGCCAGATAAGGGAGACCCTGGTTCTCCAGTTAAAGGAGACTACGGTGTGAGCAATCAGGGAGATCATATATATGAAAGTCCTGATGAAGTGATCGAGCAGTCACAATCTGGAGTGATTGGGTATAAGCAGCACTCCACGCCCCCACCCCCTGCTGCTCCTAAACCTAAGTTACCCCCTCACCCTGTAAGCCATTACTCTTCTCCCGTCAGAACTAAGAAACCACCACCCCCACCTAAAAGGACTAACTCAATAAAAAATGATATTCGTGGACTGATAGAGCAAGCAAGGGCAGCAACACAAGGTGATAAAGCCGGACCAAAACCGCAGTGCCAGCCAGGCCCCAGGGATGATGACGATGACGATAATATAGAATCTCCGCAAGGCTCTGAGGATTTCCCCCCTCCCCCACCGTCCTTGGAATGTACATCTAACCCCATGCTACAAAACCCGCTCAGTGATGTCATTGAGCAGTTAGAACAGCAGACATTCGGACTCGGTAGTGGAAAAGAACGAGCCAGCACACTTGATAGGAGGACTCTTAAACATCTCTCGCATGATGAGCCACTGTCAAATCTGCTGGCCGCCAGCACGGCTCAAACTTCCTGTAGTACAGACACTTTGCCGTTTGCAAACGAAAACGTAGGCACGATTAAACAAAAGAATCCTACTGCTAAGCCTTCTATTGTGACTGTTAATGGTGATGATGATCCTAGTGAACGCAGCCTTGACCTAAACCAGAGTATGTTCACTGAAAACTCGGGAACCATTCGTAGGATGAAACCTGTAGAAACAGGACAGCTTGGAGGGACCAGTCAAAAAGGTAATGAATATTTATGATAGGTAATGAATATTCATGATATTGTTTTGAATATTCATCGTTATAAACTCCTGATATTTATAATAGACTATCATACTGATAGACCATGTTCCTAAAGTTTAGCTGTCAATATTCATCAGTAGAATGATTATGATTTTTCCATACTTTTATGTTAGGTTATGAATATTCATGACAAGGTTTATCATATTCATGATAATTGACTCCTGACATATTTCTAGACCACACCCCTTAGTAACTGTTTAGCTGTCAATAATCATCAGTGGCATAATTATCATCCTTTCATACTTATGGTAATGCATAATCTAAAATAAACAAAACAAGCTTGTTTGCTCCTCCAAAAAGAGGTTTTTATTTTTATATTCATTGCTATGTTCATGTACCAGAACAACAGTATGGAAATGTCATACATCACATTCAGACACTTTGATGATATGAGATAAAATAAACTGTTGTCTGATAGGTCACCAGCCTTTTATTTCTGGCATTTCAGATTAGTCAGTGAGTACAAAAATCTGGAGCCAACAGAATTTGTCCTTGTCGCAAAATCTTCTTCAAGAGCAATAATTATATTTTTAGAACCAATAACCGGACTGGCAAAGATCATTTTTAACAAATTTTACATATATTTTTTTTAAAAATACTTAAAGATTATAGTTAAATATTTTTCAACCAGGTTTATCAGAACTTTGGTGGTGTGTGCTGTACTTTATTAAGAAATATGAAGTTTATGAAGAAATATGAAGTTAAATAGACCCAGAAACTGTGTCCTCCAGGTTTATATTAAACTATCCATCATGGAATGATATTGTTTTAGGAGCAGGCGCTGATGCCAGGAGGGTACCTCCCCCTACGCCGAAGCGACGGGATAGTATGCGAGGGTCAGCAGCAGATCACGAACATCAGCCTACACCAGGGTTAGTACATTGCACAGACTCCTGTTGAGAGGTTTATCAAGTCTTGTTATTGACACATATACTGTTATTGTCTTCATATTCATGAGGATAATTTTTTGCAATTTCTATAACTGTGCACCATGTCTCTCAATAAGAATATGCACGCGTTTACGATTTATCATACCTTGAAGAGCAAAGACGTTCTCCTGTTCCAGGTCTAAAAATGTGGACCAGTAAGGATTGGGTCTCTACTATACAATGTTAAAACCTACAAACAACAGAATGTTTCTGTGAAATTTGTTTCGAAACAAATGACAAGTTTGTTTGAAGATTTGAAGAAATGGAAATGATATATAAATTACAAACAAAAATGGTTAATAAAGAAATTGGGAAAAATCTATGCTGCTTGCTGTTAAAGATCCCTGATCTATTCTTGTTCAGTAATTTACTTCATTTTCCTTTTGCATTACAGGAAGGCAAGAGCAGGAGAGTCTGGAGATGTATTGAATGAAATAGATAGTATGCTTCAAGGATTAACTGATGAACTGGATGCCATGTTAGAATCTGACCTCACAGCATAATAAAACTGACAATAAATTATATCATCCATATAATGATGTCACCTCTGATCATGTCATCCTGATGATGTCATCTCGAGCCTCTTTTTCAACTTACCAGAAGACACCTAGAACTAAAAAATGGTTTTCTTCAACAGTTGCACCTGCAGATAGTTCTTAAATTACATATATATAGTTATATGTCACAAACCTGATTTAAGCTTGTATCTTTATTTCATGTTGTTTATTTTACACATATTTTATAATAAATGCTGCAGAATTAATAGATATAAAAAGTGCGGAAATAAAAAGATCTCATCAATATTTCTGTTATAAAACAATAATATGTACAGGCCACTGAATTAATATTTGAAGTGTTAATCATACAGGTTCTCATGGGCTGAAAATATTGCACTAACATATTTTTTTTTTTATTAAGTTTAATGTAATATGTTGATGAGAGCTATTTTTCTTTATTTGTTCATTGTTTCATATATTAATAGAGAAAGGAATGGTTACTTATTTACCCTGGTTTAATTAATTTTTAGTCAGCCAAGTTTGTTATCATATGGTTGAATGTTCACAGGGCATTTGTAGTCAACTGAATGTGCAACTGAATATTACTATTCAGTACATATCCCAACACAAAGGAGAAGCCATTATTTGAAATTGTAGCTGTTTACTTAACTGTTACAGCATATATTTCACATAAAAATATGACCTTTTCCAATATTTTAATACTAAATATAGTCATTTTGACCATATATAACCAATACTGAGACCCATGTCTTGATTTTTGTTACAGTAGCCCATTAAATTTGTTATATTGTTATGATTTAAACTATGAATGACAGTTCATTTTAACACCTAGGGCATTTTCCATCTTCATATTATCAAGGCTCTGGTACAACTCTTTCAAAGCCCTTGCTTTATCAAGCTGCTGTGGCATTAATTTCATGAATAATGAACAAGCCTGCATTTGAAAAACTGAAATCATAGCTACTTTCAGATCCAAGATATCAAATGTAAACAGTGCATTGTAGTGAAACACATGCACCAGAAATTGGATAGGTTTACAAGCTTTATTTGATTGGTCAAATTTCAGTGTAATACTAAAGTAATGCTAAATCTTGATCGAAAAATAGCAACAGATGTCTCAGCCACTTTGATGAAAAATAGCAACAGTTTCTTTGAGCCTCGCTTTCAGGAAGTGTGTGCAAGTCATTTGATTGGTTCAAAAGCCTTTTCAATTATTCATGAAACAAACACCAGAGTGGCTCAATAAATTAAAACAAGGTCTCTGAAAGCATAGCTGCAAGAGTCTTATTAATAGGAAGATGGTATGTTCTTGCCTTCTGTGCTTGTAGTTTAACAAAGCATAACACTGTGGGGCTGTTTTCACTGCACCAGCAGAATCCTGATCAGAGCAAAGTTACATACTAAAGTCACTTCATATATACAGCTGAGTGAAGATTTTAGGCAAACAGAAGACAAATCTTATTTTGGAATCCTGTATATCTGCAGAGGATGAGAACTGTAAATTATCCCTCAAAACAGCATGTGCATGTATTTTCCTGTAATTGCTGGCTTTTCATGCATAATATTCTAGAGTATCTAGGAGCTTTTTCGCTACTTTGTCGCGGCTGATGTTTTTGAAAGAGATTTCATGGTCATCTGCTCAGCTCAGCAAAGTTTTCAGCTTTAATGGGAATATTAGTGGGGTTTCTTATGAAGATGTCAAGAAAAACCATGGAAAAATACATGTAATAGCTGCTAGACTATGAACTGTCATCCACAGGTTTAATCATTACTAAATAAGCCAGAGTAAACCTTTGAGGTGGAGTGGTATTTGTCATATTGCAGGTGCTGCCACCTGTTAGGCATATCTTGATTTATGTGCTGTTGGTTTGAATGAATAACCAGATAAATGAACCTCCATGTATATGATCTGGTCTTCCCAAAATATATGGGCTTTGCTCAGCTGCTCAGAGTTTTGGGTAAATGTAATATAACATATTAAATCAGTCACTAAGGGCATTTTGTCAGTGTGGTATATGGTGCCTTGACCAGCTTGTAATCTGTATTATATTTTTTATTTAAACAAGAACTACTGCTAGTTTGAGGATGCTTCTATTCACAATGGGTTGACAACATAATCAGATCCAGGAATGGGTGCCTATTGACTTTTTGAGATGTTTTAATTGGAGGGAATAATTTTTTTGTTCAGTATATCAGTAAGCAGTTACAGAGAATGAAATATTTAATTCCAGTGTCATATTTATATATATAACATTTTCCTTGATTCATTAACTGACATTGATACATGGCTTCATTTGCTCAACTATCAGTATATTTCAGAAAGTTTAGAGTACAACATCCTGTCAAAATTTGCTTGTTTAAGTTATTACCTTTCATAGCAGTAAACATTTCATGACGAAACAGAATATCTTAAAACTTTCTACTCAAATACTGTCCAAGGCATAGTGAAAGCTTTCCTTGATTTCTACATTTTTCCAACATGAAATTTCAAACGTGAAATTTATTTGTAAAAAAAGGAAACTTGATGGCCACCCATCTGTGGATCAGATTATGCACATGTTGTTGGATAACGATAACTGATAAGGTTGATGCTTAGATTTGTGAGGGCATTTTGAACAATAAAAGTTTAATGGTACTAACATTTTGTATGTGCATTACATAGATGGTCTGAATCATTTGTTACATTTGTGGCTCTGTTACTTTTCTTCTATAGATTCTATAGCTTAATTTTATCCAGTGTTAGAACATGAAGATGGCTTACTGTTGAGGTAAAAATATGCAGGCCTTACCTTCAGAAAATGTATATTACTAAATTGAGAGAAAATAATACTTGCTGCAATGGAGGGCACTTTGGATGACAGATATTGTATTCCTGCAGGGTTTAATGGAATGGAGGTTGAAACATTTAAATATGTCACTTATGTGCAGTGTAATTTCTTCTTTTAACTTAATTGGTAACAGGACATCTGTCTTAATGATAAAGGAGTCTGTGGTTTATTTTCCACCAGAGGTCACTCTACTACATGCTTATATGGCAGAGATTGGGATTTTCTTAGAAAAAGACTTGTACCTGCTCTAACACTGCATCAGCTCATGTACACTGGCAGGATGACTGTCTGTATAGTGATACTACAGTAACAACCATGTGGAAATTTGGTTACGTGCAAAGGATTTAAATTTGTATTTTTGCTAGAGAAAGAGCAAGGCATCGGTTCATCTTTTGGCAAATCTAGGGCAAGGGGTATTAGTGTACATTTATCATGGAGTAAATAATCCATAGACAAGGGGGACTGGGTGACAGAATATCCCATTTTGCGGATATGCATGTAATTAATCTTTTTGATTGGTGCTATGTGATAACAGATTAACAGATGGGCACAGCTGCCTGTACACCCCTAAATATAGTAAATATGCCTATCTGAGGCAAGTCCAAGTGCAAAAATAGGGGTGGTGGGCTATTTGTTAGTAAATTAGCACCTTACAGCTTGTACTGTCTGTGATAGCATTCTGTAAATGACTTGAGGCCTGGACTGATGTAATGTTGGGCATATGCAAGCAGTTAGTTTATTTATTCTTGTTTCCCAGGCGTTTGTTTGCCTTTTGTTATCTTATGGTGTACGTGTGCTTTATGTTTTATTTTTAGTGCTGTTGCTGGCATTAGTATCACCTCATATCATCAGGAACCTCAAATATTCTGATGCATTATGGGATACTGGTGCATTATGGGATATTAGGAGTTTTTGTTCATCTCATAACATCCAAAACAAATTTGACTCGTCTTCTCCCCAATTAAACTTTTAAATCGTTTGTGGATATTGCAAAGCTGAGTTTGGTATTGCACAAGCATCAGGAACTACTTTTTATGATGAATTATGGGGTCTGGTGCATTATGGGATAAAAATATTTTGTTCATCTTTAACCAACCAAAAAGCTAATATTTTGGTGCATTATGATTTATGGGTACTGGGGCATTATAGGATACACTGATAATTGTATACCTCATGTCATCAGGAGTCTGTAATTCAGATGCAGAATGATATGAGAATTTATCACGGAGTATCATCAGGAATATGTAATCTGATGCATTGTGGGTGTCGGTGCATTATGGGATATGCAGGGGGTGATCTCTTCTCATGTTACACTAGAAGGGCAATCTTCAAAGCTATGTGCAAATTATTTTGATCACATTTTAATTATTAAGCTGGAATATCCAAGTTTTGATTTTAATATGTACTGTAATAATAATTTCTGCTGTTTCAGAATTCAAAACATTGTTATTGACAGATTGTCAGTTTTGTGCAATCACAGTGTTAAAGTTGTATAATTTACTGGTTTTCATAAATGGCATCCCCTTAAGTGTATACATTTAATATCTTACTGGTATTGTTATCAAAAGGATAAATTCCTACATGGGATTGATGTTAACTTTGACAAATCATGTTTTTTTACTGCTGCAGTATGTTGCATTTTTAATGTTAGACATATCAGTTACTGATAAGGAAAAACTGTCTGGGTTAAAGTTAAATAGACATTTTTTAATCTTATGTATAAGCACCAGTACCACCATGCAATAAACCACAAATTCTCTTCAAGCACCTCAGGATGAACTAATTACTGGTATTTGGAATTGTCAATATTGCTTGAAACAAAGGTACCAGTGCTGCCACCTGTATGTAGTGTGACAGTGTAACTATACTGTCTGCTCACAGAAATCTCCATGAATAATAAAGAATGTGCAAATAAAGCAGAATTGTTAATAGATATTTATTCTCCTGTATGCACTACTGCAGGTTGAGAGAAGATTTGTTAATATATACTTGTACATTATGTTAAGTGTATCCGGTACATTCTCGATTGTTAGGGTTTATTTCTGAACCTTGCGATTGCATTTAGTTTCCTTTTGCGAGGAGTTTTATTGTACATAAAGAAATGAATGAAATTGTGCCAATAAAAATGGCTAAACCTCACCTGTGTTGTCTTTGTTTTATGTTTAATCATTTTTGGATGGATACAGTGTTAATGGAGAAAAAATTGAAGGATTATGAATTCATTGGTGGACCCACCCATAGGTGGTGTTGGGCAATTGAAAGAATTTCATAGAACCATAAAATTCAACAAACATGAAGACGATTGTGGGATTTCACTTGGTTTTCAGCCAATGACACTGTTCCCCCCACCTCGCTCAATTCTGTGAACCAGGTAAATCAAAAAAGAATCCCATCCCTCATCTTTAGATTCTGACTGCCCTTTCAATCCAGAGATGGAAACCCTAAAAAAAGTGGGCAGGGTCCACAGATCCTGTGATGTTGTCCAAAAATAAAAAAAAGTCTGATTCTTTATGAGAACATAGATTTATTTATGATTAACAGGATTATTGTGTGTATTCACAAAGAGTGCAGAAATTCTAATATACACAAACGGCTAAACCAGCATACGTTTAAATATACACGCTGATCAGTGCATGACCTGGCAAACCACGTCCCTACTCTAACATTCTGAAACAACTTTTTATCTTTGCACAATAATTTTGTTTCAGCTTTCTCCTAATATCACAATTATGACATCTCATGAACTGAACTCTGCTTGGTGAATCTTTGGTACACAATTTAACTGTAATTTACCTTCCAACAGTCAAAAAAACGAAACCTGAGTTCAGTTTTTGCAGCAGTGTCTGAAGTTTTTTACAATTACAATTTATATTTTTTTCTGTTTTGTCTCAGGAAAACAATATTTTCTAACTGTAATATACAATGAACTTTGTCCGGCTTATTTTTTAATTACATTTTTACAAGAAATTCTGTTAATTAACAGAATAACTATAATTTGTAACAGATTTGTTTTACTATATCATGACTGATTCAACAAAACTAACATTTGCTTTAAACAATTGGAAAATATGCGTAATTCCAAGAAACATATAACTAGTTAATTTTATGTTAACCAGGGTTTAACTGTACAGAACAACAGAAAAATCTACCAGTGATTTCTTCAGTTTACAATAAACCTTTTTTGATTGCTTTAGTTTCAGTAGATATTTCAACATACATTGCAGCAACATGGAACTGACATCAACATCCAAGATAATACTAGTTTTGCATAATAAGATAACAGTAGATGCTTCCTCATTCTCAAATGACAGTGCATAAAATAAGAGACATTTTGGAAGATTATTTATTCATATACTATCTAACGTTAAATACAACTTATTTACTGATTCTCACGTCCAACGCTTTAATAACTGTTACACTAATCAAAAGGTTACACAAACATTAAAACACGTGGCTGCACCTTTAAAATGGCAATGTCATGTATCAGTTCTTTTCTAAAATACTTGAAATTCTGACAGTTCATAATTTCTAAAATTCTTGTTATTCTGAAATTCATTATCTCTTTGCTTCTAGTTACATAAGATTCCACTAGAGGCTGCTTGATTCAATGGTTTCAAAATCAACCACCAGGCGGCATCTTTTTTTCTTGGTTTCTGAAGCAGCCACTAGATGTCACTTGCCTCTACTTTTACTGATCATATGTGCAGTTGCCCTTTGTAGTTAATTTGTTTTTTTTTGTTTCCCCTTCAACAGACTTGATCAGTGAGAGAAATGAAATTTCCTTATAATGGACAGTTCAGATAAACAGATCTTGATATGAAAAAAGTAAAAGAAGATGGAATGAAACTTAGGATCTACGACGTCCTACTAACATGCAAAGAGAGATCAAACCTTTAAGGTATCTGACTAGATATATAGAAATAATAGTGCATCCTCCCTATATTTATAGGTCAGTTAATTAAACAATGCACATGTCAATAATGCATAAAATTAACTGAAATTAAAGCCTCAATTACGTACAACAACAACAACAAGAAAGATAGACAAAAGGGGATAGCTATGGAACGGGATATTCATAACAAAAATGCTGTACATATTCTGACAATTGTGTATAATTTTTGTTCACAATTTTTCACTGGGATCTACTTTTAATTTACCTACACAACATTGCCCTTACAACCACAATACACACATTTATCTTTGATACTATATATATGTATGTATATATGTGTGTGTGTATATATATATATGAATTATGTATTTACATATTTGCATGGGTTTCATTAAAAGCTGGTATATGACAAATATTTACAGATTCTATACATCAAAAGCTACAGTAATTTGTGCAAAGAGCAATTAAATTTTTCTATGACAGCATGCTGTTTCTGTTATTATTAAGGGAGACCCTCATTTCTTTCAAAGAACAGAAATCATGCCCACATGCCAGTCACCATTTTTGAGGAGAAACAAGTCCACATGCAAATAAAGTTTCAAATGCTTGCACTAAATCTGATGGCATGAAATCACTTAAATTGTGACCCCCAGATCAGGTTTATGCAGATTGATAATATTTTCTGTTGCTATTTTTTTTAAAGAATATGCCAATCTATGTACAATTTTCAATTAGTTTCAGATGACACCTCCAGGTGGCACATTCTATAGATGAAACTGATTCCAGCATAAACAGAACCAAGATGGTGGTTTAACTTTTGCAGATACAGATTAAGTCATACATGTCTTTGGATGTCAATCTCTTAGTTTATACTCGGACATGAAGTGTTATCATAAAGAGCTACCATTACATTTGTCGCCCTTTATCAAATAACTTAAATTGCTAACCTGATAAAAAAAATAATCACCAGGCTTTGTGCTACAAGAACAATTAAATAAAATACGAAATGAGATTGCTTTTTAAACTAAATATATCAGACATACATTCTTTACAAAAGTAAAAATAATTCTTGATTTCTACAGAATCTTTGATACAAATTTTGCTTCATGGTGGCATATGGTATCGGTGAACTTTACTTTTGTTTAAGGTTAATTAAAAATACCACTACATAAATTTTGCGTTTACAAGTAAAAAACAGAATTCTTCTTTTATAATAACACTGATGAAAGAGAATTACAAAAGCACTCCCTGAAATAAATATTTGGAACCCCTCTTTTTTTTATTTTTATGTATACAAAGCGTTATTGGACTAGAATGATATTTTACTCAATTAATTCAATGATGTGTATGTTTGTGTGTTTGTTAAGTATAAATCATGTGAGTATGCAAGACTGATTATTACACCCTGTGGGTACACAAGAATGTGGAGAGAGGTTTGTGCTACATTTTCACATTATACAAATATAAAGGAGTCAACAATCTATAGGAAAACAGAGCCTTCGCTAAACAAAGGAATACACCATCAGATCAAATGTAGAATTTCATCACATAACTAAATTTAAATTATGTTACAATGTAGTAGATTTTACTCTTGACATGTGTAATGTATATGTGTGTGTGGGTGTGTGTCTTTATATACAACATACTTAAGCAGCAGGTTGGGGAATATTTATCACAAAGTGTCTGCCTTTGGAAATAAAATCTATACATTTCAATATTACATAAACCATGGATCAAATGAACCTTGGATCAGGCTAACCCGTTATCCGTATAACACGACAAGAAAACCTTGGATCAATACACAACAGGTCAGGTTTACACTCAAATGATATAGTTTTGTACATATAAAGAAAGTGTTTGTTCAGCATGAATAAAAAAACAGAGTTAGAGTAGACTGGCAAAGTTGGTTAAGCTGATCAGACTAACTTTGGTAATATGGCAACACCTTGGACAGGTACTGCCATCTAGTGGCAAATTACATAAATAATTTATCATTTATGCTTCCTTGATTGTCATGCTATATAGACCACTTTAGGATACCTCAGATCTAGTAAAATGCTGATACAGAAAACCACAGATTAGGTAAATTATATGTACATGTTACATCAGAGCAGTCATAACTGTAAACTCATTACCCAAGCTGTTAGGGTTACTGAAGTAGTTTGATATAACACCATGAATTAATTACAATTCCATTCTACAGGTATATATGGGTACTCAAAGTTATAATGGAAGCCATGGGGAGCACCGTATGCTTATTATAATCTGCCAGCTGGAAAAAGAACCCACCCACTTATTAACGCATCCGTTTGGAAATGTATATCTGTCTTTCATACACAGAGGGTTGGGTGAAAAAGCATGAATGCCTTAGTATTAAGATGGAACTGAAAGCTAGGTAAATCCCAAAAAATTAGCAGAAAGTAAATAAATCATTAAATGCATATCTAACAGATACAAATCCAGCAGAGTATACATTATATTGTAGGTATATAATCTGACTGAGATTTATCTTGTAGAAACATAATCTAACAGAAACATGTCTAGTAGATACATAGTTACATATCTAGAAGACAAATACCTGGGTGATACATAATATAGCAAATACATTATCGAGCGAATACATATATAACTTTGTAAAGAAAGTGCAAATGTGTAAATTAATAAAATTAATATGACAAAGGCAACTGAAACTATCACCCAGCATGGGACATAAAATTGGATTTGATACATATTATGACAATGACAGCCTATAGTTGGTAAACTGAAGTGTTTCTAAGCCCCATTCTACCAGAACTATGAGATAAGCATCCTATGCTTTCAAAAAGTTGCATGGATAATAACATTAATATATGGTGCAAAAAGGTTTAACTTTCAGAGATTCACAGATATGAGACATGTTGCCATGATGACAGCATCCATAAAGAACAGATGTACATTTGCCTTTTGATATTTCTGAATTTTTTCCAACACATTGGCATCAATTTATAAGGTATTATGTTCCAAGTAAATATTAATTCTAAACCATGTTTAGATGTATAATATTTTATAATAGAAATGGAACCAGTCGGTAATTCTAATTATAAATATATTCATTTCCAATATATAAATATTATTCTCTGAATATCAGGGTGGGGGGGGGGATAATTACATTGACCAGCCCCCCTTTCTAAAAAGTGGGGGGATATATACCCCCTATTCCCCTGTATTGAAGCCCCTGTTCCTACGAATAGCTACTCTTTATGAGACTCTTTCTTTCGATCCTTATCATATATTTCCTTGTCATCTGACATGCTGGATACATGTTTTAAACATTTTTGCAAACCTGCCTAAGATCATTTAATGTCACGAGGTCACCAACTATTTATTTTCAAGTTCTGTCTGTAGGTGGCAATGTCTGTTGAATGAGGATGAAAGTAAAGATATATAATGAATAAGCCATCTCAATTTTGGTGTTCCCCATACTGGTCTTGGAATAAGCCAGATGTAATGACTTCATGCTAAGACACAGTGAAATTCAGGGATTTGTTAAATATATATTAATGCAAGTACATGCTGACAATCAGAAATTAACAGGACTTTCTACAAACAAGCAGTTCTGTTAATCATATAATAAAAAATCTGGATGGAATTCTGGCAATATTTGACACCACACTTAAAATGCATTTGACCTGGTCAATTCTATATACATATACCGCCAAAGAGGTGAAAACCTTTGATAAATAAAGCACACATTTCACGACCCCATATTTAATTTTTGTTAATACTAATTGTGTGCTTTTACCAATATTGATGCCATAAGTCTTTGGGTATAATTATTTCCATTCCATAAATTACATATATTTTGGTTTCTGGCAGTACAAAAAAATCAGGGTATGATCACAATACACATATTACCCTAATTCTATACCACTCTGTGCATTCATAAGAGTTCCTGGCTCTTACATTCTGAGAAAAAGCATATCAAGCTCTTATAGTTCCGAGTATTGTTAGCAGGAACAGGCTAAAAAGCACAAAAACACTGTCTGGGAGATAAGATGTCATCATTGTCCACCAGAGGTCACTCATGTACTCTCAGATTCACCTCTGTTGCACTTTCTGGAATGTTCACTTTGTTTTAAGTAAAGAATAATAATATCTCTCTACTGTTTTTACCATATGGTACTCATAGGGTTTTGTATACTATTTTATGTTCCGAGACTGTGGTAGTATGAATACAGGTATGAGGTATGAATACAGTAACTCTCCACTATTCTGACTGGTTTCTGAACAACCTGAAGTGTCAGGCTAAGTTAAGTTTCAAACCAGCAAGTATACATAAGTCTATGATTGGCATCTACGACTGATTTAAGTATGAAACATATATAAACAACACTGTCCATTTTTCTATAAGATATTCCAAAATGTATCAAAATATAACAATTTTGATGGCACCTGGAATACTGACCCAACAGCAAATTAAAACAAGACAAACCTTTGACTGCACTTCCCAGTTTTTAAGGCTATGAATATTCATAAGACCCTGTGACTGTCAGAGATGAATCTGGTCATATCCAAGAGATCTTTGATGGGGTGTGATATTTTTAAGACACCATCAAAACAGGGGTTTCACAAAAATTTAGAGTACAAACAAAATAGTAAGCATTTTTTATGGAAAGGTATTGTCCATATACTTTTTACAACCTGTTTATTTAATCAGCATGATAATCAAATTATGTAAAGAATTCTGTGATGAAAACTTTTTCACTGATATTATGTAATGAGGAATCCTGAAACTTTTAGTGAATTACTGTTTGATCACAATTAGTATTCATGGAATAAAATCATGGACTGCTACCCACAACTGCCATAGTAGATTATTTCAAGTGGATTTTATTTCACAAGATCCCTTACTATTTGATTCAGTCTATTATCTAAGTGATTTGTTTATTTCAATACTCTCTCCAGGATAGCATAACGTATTAAATAAACATTTTCAAAATATTTATTCTTCAAAATTAAATTATTTTGATTATCATCCCATGAGATTGCAGTAATAAAACTCCTTATTGCTTCTTGTTTGACGTAACTTGGCATGCCAACTTAAAACATACATCTCTTACTGACATAAGTGTTCTCAAAACACAAAGCCCCCAGTCACTAGCTATGCCTTGTTCCATGCATAATACACAATCAGGGGAAGAAACGTTAAGTATTTTGATTTCAGTTCTATGTGCAAATCAGCCTTCAACACATAATACAATTGCACATGTCTCTATACATTAGTAATGCAGGATGCCTGTACACTGGCTCCCTCTGGTGTCACCCACAGCAACCTGCCTTTTGTTTTTCTTGATCCACGTATTCTGCTACATTAAATTTAGGGTCGTCTGCTTTCCGTGTTTTCCTCATTTTTAAGTCTCTGGAAAGACAAAAAGTTCAAATTACCACATTTATCATATAAGACTACTCGCTTCATAAGCAGGTACTTAACATAACTTAATATTTTGTGAGCTTGTTCTTATCATGACATTCATTTTTTAAGTAGGCACTACACATCACTTGTTCATGGGCTTGTCCTTTGAGTGCCATTCATTTAATAATCAGACACTTAATGTTTTGACCCTTTAATATCTACATTTTCTTCAAGAATGCTTTATAAGAGCAAAAATTTATGACCAAATTCAAATGACTAATTGCAGCATAAAATTTATTAAAACTTATTATTACTTTATAATTTTCCTATAATTTCTATGTTTTCTGCAACAACTAACTTGAAAAGAAATATGAGTATGTATGTATGACGTTAAGGTATTTCTAAAGCTCCCGAGTTACCTTCAAATAACAACTGACTGATAGTAAAGAAGCTCTGTTATTATCACAATAGATCTGTCAGTCAATAGTACTTCTTTTACTATTTGGCTAAATAGTAGAGTTTACATAAAATCTGTACATATATCTATGTGCATTTATATGTTAAGACATTAAACAAACATTTATATGTTAAAATATTAAAAGATCTTAAAAAAGTTCCTCAATTGATACCTTATCAAACAATCAATATTCTTTAGTAATGCAATATTCATTCATATTCATTAACGCTGGAAATCGTTATTAAAACATTATTTACTAGTTATTTTAAATATCATATCTGTAACATGTCCTGTGTTGCTGCTAAAAAAGACACATTGTATTACATATCCAATTTATATATTGGAAAGGGACTATTGATAAAAAAAATTTCAGTTGTATAAAATCAAATTTAATTCCTTGACCTTTGAACATTTTCAGTCTTAAATTTATGACATATGAAGCACTTAAATTTCACATGTCAAACTTTTCCCATAAGTTTGGGTATGAAGCTTTCATACCCCTCCCATGTATTTTAATGTATTCAGATACAATTAAAGACCAGCTGAGGTCTTATTAAACATTACCTTTGAACATTTTCAGTCTTAAATTTATGACATATGAAGCACTTTAATTTTACATGTCAACCTTTTCCCATAAGTTTGTGTATGAAACTTTAATACCCCTCTCATGTATTTCAATGTTTACAGTTATAATTAAAGACCAGCTTAGGTCTTATTAAACATTACCTTGCTATTGCCATAAATGCTAGGTCCACATTAAGTCCCGTTTTGGCACTTGTTTCCATGAAGGCAACTTGATACTCCTGTAAATATATATACCATGTGCATGTACAATAACAACCATCTTAAAATGTATTGTCAATTATCTTGTATTTGGATGAATTTAAAATATGGTAACTCAAACTAAATCAAAAGTGTATACAGTAGATAAATTTCTGTTAAAGGATGTAAAAACTGAAATCTGACATGGATATAGAGGCTATCCATCTTACAGCATATGAAACAAGAATGGTATCTAACTTGAGTACATGTATCATATAGTTAGCTGTACCCTATTAAAATGATATGTCAATTAAGCATAAGATGGTAAAAGAGTACTGCAAGAGTCCACAATATGCCTGTCACTTGTCTTATGACTATGATTTTATATATATTAAGTACAAAACAATCAAATATTATTGCTACTTCACAGAAAGTTTAAACTTTTTTTTCATATATATTTCTAAAATCCTAGGATGACTCTCCAAAATAACATACTCGCAAAAGGTTGGTCCATGTCACTTCACAAAATTTGAGTTTCGCAAAAAATAACATGATGTATCTCAGACACTGCTTCTCACTGGATATCGTATATCAGAGCCTTGACACAGGGACACCTGGCTATATCATTATGATATATGAATTTGTGTCACGATGTATGATCAATGTACCAGATAATTACAGGCCCTAACAGTTTTCAGAAAACGAACTATTTCTTTAATGTATGTACCTTTGCTAAAGCTTCACCATCTTCATATTTAATGACTCTCTCATTAGCCATATCTGCCTTGTTGCCAAGCAACATGATCACAACGTCTTCTTGCGCATACTCATTGATTTCAGCCAACCAAGCCTGCAATATGCAGCAAAATTTAGTAAACATCCATATAAAGTTTATCTCACCATCAACTTGAATCTTAGATGACGATTATAAGGTGGGGTAATAATTAGGACACTAAATTGAGACAAAAGGTTTGTTACTGTAGTGCAAATGAAATTAATGTTTTTCTTATTTTAGAAAATGGATAGAAAAACTCTGGATATTCTAATATTTCAATTTCTTCATTAGATTTATCAATCTCTAAAAAAATCAATATAATTAAATCTCAACCACATAATCTTTGACTTCAGTGAAAACTGGACTGAACAATGTAGAATTATTTAATGACAATATCTCTAAATGATTTACAACCTTACTTCTAATTAATCAATATATAATACAAGTATTAATGTACCAATGTCTGAGGTCTTACCCTTATGTTGTCAAAGCTTGCCTTATTTGACACATCATACAGCAACAAAAGGGCTGAAATAAAACAAACAAATTCTCAAAACATGGAGCTGACAGCAAAGCTATGCTTCATGCTGTTACAGCTTAAATTGATTTTTAGGTTTAGGTTAAGTACAAGCTTTTGTGTTTAGTTTTAACATTAAATCATATATTATAAAGTGATATATATAAAACATAAAATTGGTCAAGCATACACATATATCACTTAAAACTACTCAGCATCATAGCAAATTTCTTAAATATTTAAACCTAAACAGGGAACAATACAGCTATACAAGGCAAAAATGAGATTTTCAAAACTGAAAAACATTTATACATGTAAATGGTTAGTATGGTAATTAAAGGTAACTGTTACATTAGCATGTGAAGAAGAGTCAATATATATGCATTGAATTCAATATGTCATTTACAAATGTCAACTGTCACATAGTTTGAATCATCCACATATATTCAAACATTTTATTGCGTGAGTTAAGCTTAAAACCCATATGGGCATACATGTCTATCTCCTGGAAAAATCGCAAAGATGATTTTTTTTCACTGCAAAACACATGCCCACAGATTTATTGTATATACCATTATCTGTGTGTGTACCTGTGTAAAAATCAACACAGTGGTGATACTCATGCACTCTTGGGATCTAAGTGAACTGATAAATTCTGAACACAATAATATCAGACCTGCGTCTTTTTTATCCAGGGGTGGGGGTGGGAGGGGGAAAGGGGGGGGGGGGATGTTTGAATGCTGTAATCTTCCAACCTGTTTGTCTACATATTTTATAATCTATCATTCACAAAGCTAAGAAACAGGCAGGCAAGCAGCTTGGGATGTATATGCAACTAGTTCACAGGTCTAAGCCCACTTGACTAAGATCGAGTTTGTACTGGGGACCTGTAACATGTTTTCTTTGATGTCAGAATATCATCTGAATCATTCTATACAGAGCTAAATTAAACGAGACCTCTTCATACTCAAGTACCCATTTCCTTTAATCCATTATATCTGTGGGTACAGCCCTTGTTACTCACATGTAATTTACTCAGTCTTACTCTCTCATTTCCTGAGTCTGTTTCTGTTCCAAAAGGGGCAATACTGTGCAGCAATGGATAGAGTGGAACTAGGTTTGATTCACTGAAAACAATTTTGTGACTGACAGAATAATATCTGTGACTACTGAATAAGTAATGAAGGGCAGTGCATGTTTGCAGCTTGATTAAATTTACGGGAGTCCTTGGCCTACAAAAGCAGGCAAATTCCAACTTATGGATCAACTCTATCTACTGATCATTAATCTAGTGCACTAGTAGTTGTGGATTCAAATTTTACATATGCAGGTACCAGCTGAATTTCTGGCTGTCATTCCACACATGCAAAATCATCAATTAGTTGGGGATATATTGAAATTCAATGGTTAAATTCTCATATTGGGTTTGCAATATAATCTTATCAAGGGACACCAGTGACCACATCATTTCCAGACTAGAGATGACAAGCTGTGTGATGCACATGGTGGATGTCTACCGGAGGAACCAGTGGCTTACTGGTACCAATTTATAAAGGGGCCTATTCCGATATCTCAAGTCTATTAACGAAAGATAATACCTTAAACTTTTAATAAAAATAGGCCAGAAATCACACACTGTACTGTGTTTATGACTTGTAGATAAACAAGCTCACACATCTGTCACAGATGCTTTATAATTAATAAGAACTTTTCTTAGCATTAATTACCTACAGTCCACTAATATGTAATCAGAGCAAGCCAGATATCACATAAATCCTACAGAAAAGGTAGGTGGATAGCTGGCTTTAAAGCAGCTAGTGTTATCAAGATGAATGGCAACAACTAACAAACTAACAAAATTTAACCACCAAGAATGGAAATAAAGCTGAAATCATTTATCTTAAATAAGAATTTAGTTACTTACAAAAATCTTTTTTTTTTCCCGTTGTTAAGATGAGGTTAATGTATGCCAGTGAAAGAGGACAGAATCACTCGGTAGAAAGGGAACGATTATTTAGTTTCTTTACACATGGGTGGTTAATAATCTGAGAATACCGATCAAACAGAGTGATCTTTAAATCAGATTCCACCTTGGAAAAGCGGGGGTGAAAAAGAATTATGTTACAAAACTTGGCAGTAGATATTGACAGGCATATGTCCTTCAAAGTTTACCAAACATTGTGTATGATACCACTCTGAAACTGTGATACTGGATTTGTAATAATAAAAGTGACGAAATGTAATAAAGTAAGATATAATTCCAAAACTGCGATACTGGAAGTGTAAGAATACAATGTAATAAAGATCCAGAATTTGCTGCCCTGGGTTAATAAGGAATGAAGTAAAAATTTAACAGAAACTTGGCATTTTATCTCTAAAAAATGGTTACATGTCCTATGCTAAAGAAATTCATTTTTTCGAACATTTAATGTGTTACCTTTGAAACAGGAATGAGATAAATTGATAAAATAGGACAACTTCAAGCTGAAGTGTTCTGCATGACATGTACCATGGTTCCAATAAATTTAATCATTTTTGCCGTGCTTTCAAACAACCAAAGATATGACAGCATATTTAGAGGACAAAAAAAACAATATATACAGTTTTATTTAACTTAAAAAATATATATTTTCCATAAATGGAATTAAGAAATCCCCCTTTTGGGTAAACTAAATCCATGAGTCGGTGGTTATAAGTTACAGAGATTGTATATCATAAATAAGTCTGGCATTGGGAATATTGATTCTGTCCAGTCACTTCACGTTCCCTCCTCCTGAGTAAGATGATGATTCACTGCTGCCTGATATTATAAACAACACTCATAAATAAGACTGGTTACAACAGAGCAAATATTAAATCTGAGAGTTTTCATTATATTTTATGATTTATGTGTATTCTACTTGTAGAAGCGAAGGGTTTTTAACAATCTATCTGAGACACAGTGTGCTTATCTGGAATTGCCAAGAGCTGACCTTGACCTTCATTGATTTTGGCCATCTTTGCCTCATGGGAAATGAACTGACTGACCACAGACCAATGAAATTAAATATCTTTTTACAGCACTGATCAGCACATGGAGTGCTCTGTTATTTTTCTGCCACTGCCACTAGCAGCTGAAAGTTTTATTGTGCGTGATGAAAAAATCTATTCCTTTAGCACACCAATATGAAATGTATGTCTGAAACGACATTACACACAAAGCCACTGAAATAATTAAAAAAAAAAAAATATTTCCACAGCATTAAATTTAAGTCCCAGATTTAAAAAAAAACAGATACAATGAGTAGTTTTTTTTAACAGAAAGATGATGCCTTAAAGTTGAAAAAGCAGAGAAAATTTTCTTCTGTATTCTATGTTATAATACTGTAGTATGAACAAAACCTCAAGCTGAAACCAAAACAGATGATGCTGTAAGTCTTGTGATAAGCTGTCACTAGCTGCTTCATTTGACATTGGGGAAAATGTAACGATTATCAAACAACATTTCCAGTCAGAATTCTTTTTTTTTCTAGGTAAAATGTAGCACTGTAGTCTGCCTAATAAAAAAGGGGCAGATTTAAAAGGAAAACGTAACAATAGATTCAAATCCATAGCATCGAGAAAACATATGAATCCCTTGGATAAAGTCTAGATAATACTATTTTGCATGCCATATATATTCAAATAATTCAGTTAGAAATACCATAAACATTCCAGAATAATTCTATTTTGATTACCATAAATACTGGACTAAGTCCTCCCAGGACCAGAGGGGCTTTGTTTAGGCTGACATACACTGAAATTATTACTAGCATCTTCCCTTCATTGTGGATAAGAGGGATGAACACAAACTTGTGACAAGGCAGCTGAACTCCAGTTTTATTGGAACAGGTCCAGAATTTCTGAGCTCCCTGATATGTTACCTATAAAATATATAAGCCTGTGTACAGAAGTTACATATGGCTGACATCCGCCAAGATTTAAGCTAAGTCGCAGTCAATTTCTTTCCCAAGAGACTCTCAAGTATATACTGGAGATGATACTGAGGAAAGCGCCTTGAGGGGCATTTATCATGGGTGTATATTACACAGGCTACTGGCCAGCCTTCTTGTTCCAGTGAGAGACTGTTCCCACTTATGCAGAAGCTGAGAAATGTATTTACAGGGAGTGATTACAAATATGGCAGATAATGAACGGTTTTAATGACATATGGTCTATCAAGACTATGTATCACCTTGAATGAGGAGGTCCTGTATTTATCACAGTTTGCTGGTTTGAACATGTAATATATTTTGAACACATTCTAAATACAGTAAGACCTTGCCTAACAACCACCTCTGTTTAGCAACCATCTCAAATAATGATCACTTGTTCACAGTCCTCATTCTTTTATGCTCTTAAAAGGAGATTTCACTTACACAACCTCCACAAAAATGTGACCACTTGACCGAGGTCCCATTGGTGGTCATAATTGTGAGGTTTTACTATACTTTAACAAAAGACGTGGTATGTTGGAAAACAGAAGCTGTCAGTTATTGCTTACAGATTCTACTGTTCCAATGATTTGGTGGTGGACATTTTATAAAAGTTTCAATGTCTACTATAACAGGAGTGGTACAAGTAAAAATAACTGAAAACAAGATGTTTGATTCATATAATTCCTGGTACAAATGAAAGCAGTGAAGAAAAAGTTCACATGATCAAGCAAAATTTAGAGTCCAAAACACAATCACATCACATATAAAGACAGAATTAGACAATCACAAACACAATCACACATTTACAGATAATTCAGGTGTTTGGTGCAGTGCAGCATGCAAAATTATATAATAACAGAAGTGTACAGAAGTTGACAGACAGGTTATGACCAAAATCTTCAAACAGGATTCACTTTCTATTTGAAGACAAAGTAACAAATAATAAAAATATGCACGACAAGCTAACAGTGAGGTACATTTGCTGTACAGTGTTTCATCATAACTGCTTTGACCTCTCAACATTTATCAAAGATAGACTGAGTGACTTGGTGTTGTGTGACAGCTGGGTCTTTCAGAGTCTGTGCTGAAAATATGACATCACAACAAAGTTCTAACAAATAATGACTACCGGTAATTTATGACTAGCGAGGAAAAAGAGGTGTCAACACTCCTACAAAAGATGCAATGCCTGTATTTTTTAATATATTCTCTGATTTTTAAAAACATGCTGATTTTATTGCCTGCCAAAGGTAAAAGACTAAAAAAAGAGCAAGTCCTCTGGAAAGAAAGAGTAGAATTCTTTGAAATATAAAGTGAAAAAAAGAGTAAATTTAACATCAATTCCACATTATTCTATCATAGACTGAATAAAGATGTGCTTCATGGATATATCTCTTTCCCAAAGCCAGAAACGTACATGGTGCAGATCCCCCTGTATTCAAGATAAGGCCAATTTCTACATGTTGTGACATATATATGCTGGACATTTGCACACATAAATTTGCGCAATGTCCCATTCTTGTTCCAACAGGATTGTTAAAGCATGAAAGAAGTAGTGGATATCGGAATTTTTTTCATGGAAAAGTGTTCCTGAAAAAGGAGTGAAAAAAAAGAGAAATTAGTGTCATTTTCAGGAAATCCTCAAAAAAAGAGTGACTCTACTAAAAAAAGATAGATTTTGCAGGCCTGTTATTGTAAGGGTAGCAGTATTTAACTAGAATACGGGTAGTCGACAAGCGACTACGTGTATCCGCCAAAATCAGAGAAGGACGGGTGAAGTAAGGCATTGATTGAGAGGCAAGGGGATATAGAGTTACTTGTTAAATATTAGAATGGATCTCTGCCACATAAACATGATTGTAGGTGGCGCCACCTGTTATTTGAACGAGAAACTATCCAAGGGCTACATTTGTGTAAAAATTTTTTCCTGATTGGTCAAACGGTTCCCGAGATATGAGCTTGGATGTCTGCAGCATAAACGTGAATGTAGGTGGCGCCACATGTCATAAAATCAAGAAAGCTATCTAGGATGTATACACATGCCGAATTTTAGGTGAATTAGTCAAACCACTGCAGAGATATGAGTGATTTTAACCCCAGGCAGATTAACAAATGGACACTGTGCAAACATGGTTGCAGGTGGCGCCACCTTTTGTTGTGTATGTTATAAAGCTATCCCAGGGCTACATTTGTGTAAAAAATTTTTCCAGATCGGTCAAACGGTTCCTGAGATATATGGATTTATGTGTTGAGTGTTAACGTGAATGTAGGTGGCGCCACCTGTCATTAAATCAAGAAAGCTATCTAGGATGTATATGCATGCTGATTTTTAGGTGAATTAGTCAAACCACTGCAGAGATATGAGTGATTTTAACCCCAGGCAGATGAACAAATGGACACTGTGCAAACATGGTTGCAGGTGGCGCCACCTTTTGTTGTGTATGTAATAAAGCTATCCCAGGGCTACATTTGTGTAAAATTTTTTTCCGGATCGGTCAAACGGTTCCCGAGATATATGGAATTATGTGTGGAGCGTTAACGTGAATGTAGGTGGCGCCACCTGTCACAAAATCGAGAAAGCTATCTAGGATGTATATGCATGCCGAATTTTAGGTGAATTAGTCAAACCACTGCAGAGATATGAGTGATTTTAACCCCAGGCAGATGAACAGATGGACACTGTGCAAACATGGTTGCAGGTGGCGCCACCTTTTGTTGTGTATGTTATAAAGCTATCCCAGGGCTACATTTGTGTAAAATTTTTTTCCGGATCGGTCAAATGGTTCCCGAGATATATGGGATTATGTGTGGAGCGTTAACGTGAATGTAGGTGGCGCCACCTGTCACAAAATCGAGAAAGCTATCTAGGATGTATATGCATGCCGAATTTTAGGTGAATTAGTCAAATCACTGCAGAGATATGAGTGATTTTAACCCCAGGCAGATGAACAGATGGACACTGTGCAAACATGGTTGCAGGTGGCGCCACCTTTTGTTGTGTATGTTATAAAGCTTTCCCAGGGCTACATTTGTGTAAATGTTTTTTCCGGATCGGTCAAACGGTTCCCGAGATATATGGGTTTATGTGTGGAAACAGACGCACAAACGGACGCTGGGCAGAGACGAAAGGTCAGAGGTCAAGGTCACTTGGTTAGGCACCAGTTCACATGTGACCCCATAATTTGTGTAAGTTTCGGAAAAATCTGTCCAGTAGTCTCAGAGGAGTTCTCCGGAAACGAACGCGGCGGCGGCGGCGGCGGCGGCGGGGGCGGCGGAACCCGGTCAAAAACATAGTATCCGCAAAACTTCGTTTTGGCGGATACAATGAAATTTAACCTCTTGTTAAAACAAAACCTAAAATTATCAATACAGATGGTATCTGTTTTCTAAAACAATGCTCAAGCTGTCTGAATCAGCACTTGCAGTTTTAGATGAAATCCAGTATTCAGCAAATGTGTCAAAAATATTTTCATATAACTCTCCAGTATATGCTGCATCACTCTTGGATTTTAGTGTACTTTGAAATATTCATAAGAGGATTATACACTTTCAAATTATCAAACACCTATTGTGCCAAATATGTTGCAATGACCTGATTTCAAAGACAAAAGGGCCCTAGAAAGCCCCTGAGAGATCGGTAGTCATAAAGGTTGTCCCAAAACACAAGAATACAATAATTCAGAAGCCATGCCTTGTTTTTTGTGATGATAAATCACTTTTGCTTGGCAGCTGCTGAAATATCATTTTTCTTTGTGACAGCTTAATAGGGTCTGCAATATCCATCTTGCTATCACCACCTATAATAACAACACTAGGGCAGGAAACAAAAGTTTTACCAGTCTAGTTGTTGCACTAGACCTCCTCATGATTTAAACTCTTTTAAATTATTCATATTTTAAATGGAAAATTGAGTTGTCACCTAAATTATGCAAATTTTTTGAAATTGTAAAATAAGTTTTCCCAAATGTTGTATAACTAATTTGACACCTCTGCTTCCTCACATGAAACCAAAATGTTTCACTACGTAAAAGCAATATCACAAAAATCACCACAACATGAAATAACCTATGTACCGCGTGCATCTCTGTAGTAGGCATGTGTTACGCTGCGGAATCTCTCCTGACCCGCCGTATCCCATATCTGTAAAAATATTACCAGGTATCACACTAATATTTGATGTCATCAATCTTGTTCAAAAAGTCTGAAATCAGTGTGTTTGTCCTCCGGGATTCAGGCTGCTTCTTACTTGCCACACCTAGGCTAACGGATTGGTGTAACAGAAGATAATACTGAATTTGGTATTTGCCGTAAAATTTCACACATCCACAATCTATATTTTCAGCTCATGCAAGCCCCCACCACAGAAACCACAGAAATAAGAGTAAATATTTTGATAATTTATAGAAAAATGTGATCAGTGATGCTCAGCCAGCTGATTCCTGCAGCAAGAAATATCACTGTTTCTGTCCATATTTAACATATTTGTTCCTTTTGGAAATTTATTTTTTAACCCATGATGTTCAAAAGCCAATTTTTTTTATTTGACATGGAATTCTTCTCCTTTGAAATGACAGATGTTGTCATTTTTAAAATGACAATTCCATAGATAATAGAATTAAATTCTGCCACCAAGATACATAAAAATGATTAAAACCTACAAGGCACTAGCAAGGAAACCACATATTCATGTTCTTGAGGAAAACACCAGGAAATTACTGTACATTTGCTGATTGGTTGACATACCTCATGCATAAAGCATGATAAGTAAAAAAATAAAATATTCAAGAAATTAAAGCCTCATGTAATTAAGATTTCCATGGGTTGAAGTTTGCTTTCAATTTTCCAAAGGGAAAGTAAGATGGAATAATACTTTTTTCCTTGACACTAATTGTTGTTTCCATAAGCTTTGCTGCAGCATTCAGTGTTTGCACGCATTTTAAGAGTCTTCTATATATCCAACTATTCTGGCATTAAAGATACACAACACCCAGGGCAACTCCAATTGTTTCTTGTAGATATCACCTTTTTGGCTACTGCAGTAATATGCAGTTTTTAATTGGTAAGTTCCATAATGGATGACTGGGTACAACCAGGCTACACATAAAACCTAAATTCTGATTGGTCATTCCAAAGACAAATACCATTTCCTGTATGGTTAGCCCGTAACATTGGGAAAGAACCTTGCAGTGAATTGAAAGGCTTTTGTCCTTAAAATACCATGGAAAATATATAATTTTGGTGGTGTGTATCTTTAATGTGTATATACCCATCTCTTACTGTCTGGCATGCATGTACTATCATAAATAAACCAATTATGACAGAAATGTGCAGAGCTAACATTTAGGTTATCTAATGCTAATTGTGATCCAGGATGGTACTCATGGAAACAGATAGCATGCACAGCAAGCTGTTAGACCAGTGGAGGTCAGGTGCACATACCCTGCGCATCACGATAGTAAGCACGGGTTATACTGCGGAACCTTTCTTGACCCGCTGTATCCCAAATCTGCCAGTCAAACAAAGCATAAACAAATGCACTTTACTAAACATAATAAACAGAGGAGCCACATAGAACCAAATGCATCGTCAAGTGCATGTTTAGTTCAACAGTGTTTTGTACAAATGGGCTAAATAAAATGTGTAGTTATAATGAACAGAAAAGGCAAACAGGAATTAGCACACTGTCAAGTACCTGACATGTTTAGTTATTAAGCATTTTGTATATACAGATGATAAAATGAATCTTTAACCTAAAGAAGACCTGATAGTAAACCATGGGAAAATATGCATTTCTTTCTGTTTTTACTTACGATTTCAAACATACCATAGGGCATTTAATAAAAGATGTATTTATAACAACACCATGAGTATATACTTAATATTTTAAACATTAATATCACAGAAATTTCTTTTATCTCAAGGACTAAAGACATTCACTGTTTTTAATGTATTGTTTTTATCCAATTGGAAACAGTTTCTGAAACACTGAAGAACATGTGCAATTGACATTTTGCATACTTACATTATTTATTCTATCAGTGTTAATGCATTATATTTTGATTATAAATTCTGTATCTTAGAGGCATACAGCAGAATTTCCTAATTTGTGGTTACAAAAACAAATGTGGATCACAAATAACAAGCACAGTCTATAAAGTGACAAGTTCTACAAAGAAAAAAAGTCAGACTATAATTAAGCATACACTATATTGTTGTCAGCTGCTAGTGCCTTTTAAATATATCCTTATACAAGAGCACCACAAATGGTGCATAATACACTAACTACATATCTTGTGAATTTATTAAATATGTGTTATATAATACACTAACTACATATCTTGTGAATTTATTAAATATGTGTGCAATTTTTTTACCAATAATTTACCAACTGTATATATCATGACAAAGAAAAAGAACTTAAAATTTTGCAACATACATAAGTTATACATATAATATAAATATAACATTTTTACTTATGAACATTTTTAATTTAAAAACCAAGGTACACCAGATTTTAAAGTAGTTTGGAATGCATTTAATATTATTCTTCCAATATATAATGTTTTTATGCATTTTTTTCTTGGAATTTGGGTTAATATTTATGATTTTACAAAAAAACTTTACAGATTATCCTTTTTTCCAACATGTTATGTTTAAACATGAAGAAACATTTTAAGTTGATTTACTGCATGTTTGGTACTTCCTCGCAACCAGAATCCCCTGACCCTTGCAAACATTACATAATTTTTTCACTCATACTTGATGTTCGACACAGCCTCACAATTTCCATATGATTTATGACCTGCTAAATATGAGAGGCTGTATTAATATTGGCCAATATCTCGGAGAGGATGGCCACCATTCAGAAAGGCAATTTTAGCTTCTTCTGGTGATTAACGAGTGCCATCCCAGATTGCCTACATTTGTCAAGACAGCTGTCATGTTGGCTATAGTCTTGTATCAGCTGACACTGGTGTGATACAATGTTATCGCAGCACCAGATGACAACACTTCTTGTGTCTGATCACCTGATATTCAGCTAGCTGGCACACTGAGACCTATTGTTGGACGATTACATTCACTGGGAGGGAAGCATGAAATCTGAACCAACATGACGTTTCAATAGATGAGCCGAAATGAAAGCAGATGTACTAACAAAAGAAAAACAGTTTCTTTTTAGAAATTCGGTAAAACTTTGCCTGAATGGAAGCCAAGGGATATCACTTTCAAAGCACCAATACTGAACGTGAGACAAGCACATTAAGTTTACTGCTTAAGGGATCGTACAGTAAAAAAAATTTACTTTTTATAAGATACTTTATTCTAACTTGAGGGATCACCAAGTAAAATTATTTCCAATGTTTTCCAAGTCTCAACAGATGTTTTCCTTTTACCGAAAAACAGCAGAAGCAAATGATTTAGAGTGGCTTACTAAATAAAACAACTGCACAGAGTAAATTTGTACATTTGAGTGTCACTAGGTTTTTCATTACATGTTTTCCATGACATGTTATACCTTAACCAAAATGGCTTTGCGAGGTAGCTTTTACCTAAGCTTCACTGCTGAAGTCTGCTTTTGGAGTTAATGAATATTTTATAACGTACAGCACCACTTTAGTTGCTAATGGCTCTATCACTGGTGTGTATGATATACTACAATTATATCCTCATGTAATCCAATCCTGTTACAAAGGACATGTGAAGTGTAGGTTGATATAGAATGGAGGCATATAACTCAACCCTTATGGCTTTCTGACAGCTGCACTGCAAAATCAATATTAAAAATTTATTATAATATATTTACGTCAAAATCAGATTGAAAATACAAAATTGATTTCATTGACTATTACAAGAGCAACATTATTTATTTTTATATAAAAAGTGAACAGTATTATTATTTATTGAATTGAAATGATTATTATTACTAATTAATTTTCTTATCATTATTAATTATTACTATATTTATTATTATATTACAATCAAATTAATCTGTTGTTATTTTCCTTACTGTTCTTGTTGAAGCTATTATTATTATTATACTATTATTATTATTCTTATTATTATCATTATTATTATTAATATAATAACTACTGTTATCATTCCTATTTTTCCATTTAATAAATGTTAATTCTTTATAGTATTTAACATTTTGATAGTACAGATGTAACATGAAAATAATAATAAAACTAACCATCTGCCTGTGAAACAAAAGCAAAATAAATGATTTAAATCTATGTAAGTAAATCACCTTTTTTACAATACAGATGGATGACAAAATTCATGCATAAAGTTAAAACAATTCAAAGGACTGATTTTCAGTAAATTTTATTAAACTTTCTGGATGCATGCATAGACTAAAGGATCACATATACACAGAGCAAATAAACTTCCATTATATATAACTTTCATGGTGTATAATTTATAATGGTGAATATAGATTGATCATTTTGTAAGTAAAATGTGCTAAAATTTTAACTTGATTAAAATTGCAAATATCAAATTTTAAATGACAGCTGTACACAGAATGATATACAGCTAACGACTTTACCATTTTATGTATTACTGTTGATTTATAACTGCTGTGGCTAACAGCATTATCATATTATGTAAAAATCTTTATTCTGATTACACTGATTATATTATAGTAGATACTTACTTGTAATTTCACCTTTGTATCATCAACATCAACCACTTTGTTCTGAAAAGAATGAAAAGTAAATCAGTAATTCTTTCATCTATAGCATATTCTAATATGAGTAAAATATTGTATCATTCAACCATGTCACAGTTAAAGAAGTGCAATGCACCATGGGTAATATTGTGTGGTGGATTATCATTTTTGGTTGTTTCTGCCTCTATGTTTACTGTATACTAATGGTCAATTAACACTCTGAAATTATTATTACACATTTAAAGAACTAACTAGTCACTGATGAAATCAACATTTAAAACTGATATATCCATCACTGTTAGTAATAGGGCAGTGGTGGATCCAGAGGTTTGGGGGGGGGGGATTCAGAATACCCCCCCACCTTATGAGCCACAATAACCTGGTTTTTTTTTTAAAGCTTTAAACAATATGATTTTTGGCCTGGATCCCTCGCCTTCTAGTTCTGAGGAACTTTTTTTTTAGATTTTCTTATTAGTCTTCCTGGGTTGGTTCCTCGCCTTTCTAAAATCCTGGATCCACTCTAGTGGTGCCTTGACAAGTATATAGCCCTGGCTCCCCATTTAACAAATTGTTTGGTAATAAGTCATTGGTGCTGTGTTTTAAAGCTTAAGTTGACCCAGTGGTCAACCAGTTTGAAATGAACAGAGTGCCTGGGTCTACATTGACACTAAAATGCTATAAAAAAAAGCCCTCACAAAGTAATACAGTACCAAGGCTGATGCATTTATAAACTGGGATCTGTGAACAAGTATTAAAGTGTCACTTGGGAGCAAGGGCAAATGGATTAAAAAGCTTTCTGATAACTTCCTCTCCATGACCTCAAAAAGAGACCATGTTCAAAGCACATTCCTGGTACAAGAGCTACTTCAGGCAGTATAAGAAAAAATAACTGAAATACTATCAATATTCCTATTTTTTATGGATCAAAATATTTTTCTTTCAGTGAAATCTTCATAGATTTTGGAAATGTTGTTCTGGCCTTTTTCCCATCTTAGAAATCATTATGTGTATATATAATGGGAAATTTTCAGTCAAAAAAGAATCTTGGTGGTGTAATGGCAAATTTGCAAGACTTGTGATCAAGCGGTCATGGGTTCCAATCCCGTAGCCTCTCAATTGTTTGCCAAGACCCTTAAGCAAGGTCTCAGCCACAAGTGTATTTTGTCCACCCAGCGTTACAATTGGGAACTGGATTAAATGCCATCTGTGTATGGTGGGCCCTAGTGACCTTAAAACCATGTGTGGGCTCTGTAGCATCCTAAGGGAGCTACCACCACGAAGTTAATTGTAAAGTCTCCTGTGCCAGATGTTGGGAAGGGGACTTGAAATGGCAACTTTAACTCGAAAAGGTAAAACTGAAAATGGATTACTGGTAAGTGCCAGTTTCAAGACCTGTGGCACATTTTGGTATCCTTCATGCAAACTATCAAAATATCAAATACTTTGTTTCACACAGTACATTAAAAACTAGCTCCTGTAATTTTTTTTAGATATTATTGGTTAATAAACATACAGATAATGGATGATGTCATGCCATTGCAAAGGCTCAGTTTCCATAAAGGAGAAAACATATGCTCCCTTGCACTCAATATGTTTTGGTCCTGGAATTCATAGAAATATTTTTTTGTGTTTGGCCTAAATGTCTTAAAATTTGATGACCACCTTGTTCAAGATTGAAAATGTGTGCAAAATTGTATTTGTGATACAAAAGTAAATATAGCTTTCATCATGAGAGAGTTGCCATTTCAGTTATGACCAGCAGCATTTCAGATCCAGTGGGAAGCAATTTCTGGTCACAACCAACCAAACAACTCCCTAAAACAAGCCCATGGTTTCCTGTTAAAAAAAATTCCTCTCCTGGGAGAGATTTCTAGAAACATTTTAGTGGTCCCAAAGCAGTCTTCAGCTTCCTTTTGGGGAAGATATCCCAGTTTTGAAGAGGAAGAGGCCGCCAAATAACAGTAATTATTTCCATCCTTCTCATTTTAAAGGTATTCTCTACCACAAGGTGAAAAGATTCCTTGACTTAAAGCCTGGCTCCACTCAGCAGTGTTCTTTTTCATGAATAATTCATAAAATTTTGCTGCCAATATGTTTGAGTACACTTTCTAGTGAACTACATACATTTTCAGCCATTCATTAATTTTTCTTTTGGTAGGGGCAGAAATGACTTTCTACAAAATTTCTTGGTTGTTTAGCTTTTAACATGTTGTTGGAATTAAGCTTTTAGGTTCATAGTTCGTCAATGTCAAGAGTTTCAGTGAAACAGTAAAACCACTTTTAAGATCTTAAACAGTAATAACTAACATTTAAAGATGACTTTCCATTATTAAAAAACAGAAAATGACAATAACTTTAACTGTTTAATGATTTCAAGTCACATTTCATTCCATACACTGAGATTCAAACAGTATAATCATCATATTAACTTACAAAAGTGAGTAAAATATACTTAAAATATTTTTCCATTGTCCATCATCAGTTTTTAGGTTTTGAACACTAGTTCTATATGCCACACAAGCACCAGACGGACATGTACATTACCCATAATGCAATGTTTCATTTTTATTTCATATTTCATTAGAAACTTCATTCAGGCCTGTCACCATAGAGGCAATTCTGTAAACATGAAGAGAAAATATCCACAACAAAAGAAATTGGCTTGCTGGTGGGAAGGAGCGAAAACTTAGTTTGTGACCTAGGGCACGAAAGTCCGATAAGCTTTTGACCTGATGGTTGATTTACTGTATTGAAACAATGATCTTACTTTGATATTGTGACTTGGTCTGTAGTTTTTATTGATTTTCATCCTCACAGTTATTCACTTTATGAAAAAGTTTAATATCAAGTCATATTAGAAAAAGATGTAAGAGATAAAGCTGACAGGAATACTGGTGATATAAGATAAGAAATATATAAAATATATCTTAGTGGATATAAAAAA
The DNA here is from genome assembly GCA_026874595.1 of Sipunculus nudus. NCBI lineage: Eukaryota > Metazoa > Annelida > Sipuncula > Golfingiida > Sipunculidae > Sipunculus > Sipunculus nudus. The sequence goes on along the minus strand of CM049307.1, from coordinate 45,634,463 downwards.
TATAAAAAATTAATTTACTTCTTTTTTTTTTTACTTCTGTGACCAGTGGCTGTGAATATGATCCTTCTATATAACATTACTGACCAAATTTGAGGTTACTTACAAACAGGACCTTTGAAATGCTGATTCTATTCAAGTACCTGATACTCCCATATCACAGTGCAACACATACCAACATGTATTTGTTCACTTGCATTTCTGAGGACAAGTCTGGTAATAATTTTCATTGTGACATTCATTTTATAAGAACTGTACACTGTTCTTTAAAATATATATAAAACATGAAAGAATAATACAATTTTATCAAAATAATCCTACTTTATATTCTACTGAAGCAGAAAATATACAAATATACATGTACATATAAGTATACAAACATATAAAACAGTATGCAGTTTGTATAATGCACATCTCAAATTATAAGATTAAAAAAAAAAGAATAAGACCAGTTTATTTGAATAAAATACTTTTATTTTTTATCATATATTGACTAGCATTAATAAAAAAAATCAATAAAACATTAACATCAGCATAAAACATTAATATATATATATATATATATATATATATATATATATATATATATATATATATATACAAACACAAATATCATTCATATTATACACAATATGGGACATTCAAACATGCTACCATTAGACGTGTTTAGAATCACATCTGATACACATTTTGATCCACTCACATACTTCATTCATTGTGCACTTTACAGTTTGTTTGCATTCTGGTGAAATTAGTCTAAAGTTGGGTCACTGCACTAAGTAGCACCCATGATGTATCTGCATTACAATTAGGTTATTACACTTAGGCCACATAAAAAATGAATTATTCTGCAAAATATATTTCCATGGTTCAAAATGTTCTCTTTTTTATGAAAGCCAGTGTTAATGATATTAACTGCTGCTCTTGAACCAATCCCTTCACATATTTTAGTACAATTCAAAACGCAATTATCATTCTTTTAAGGTAGCACTCTTAATCCTGCATGCAGCCAAAATTTCACATACTTTGTCCATGAAAGTAAATTAAAAAAAAAAGAAAATTAAAAACAAATTTAACTTACTCATAATATTTTTGGCCTAGTTGATAATAAAAATTTATTTTATTTGTGGCCTCAGTGGTGACGTATATTTGGGTCTATTTTGAACTTGCTGTGCGCTGGTGTGAGAAACTGAATGGCTTTAACACTGAGCAAGGTGTAGATCCTATTAAAGTACAACCTAAGATTTTAGTGTATACAATAACCCTGCCCACACAGAAAGTCAGAAGAAAAAAATTACTTTTTTTAAATGGTAAATTGGGACATATGTTCTCCTGTCTGCACTCATGGTCAATGTTAAAATTCCTTCATTAAATATTCATTGGTTTACGTGTACCTGTGGTATACTGGAGTAGAAATGATAGTTTTAAGAATGTAATCCTACTACTCTTGATCTGAAAAAATAATAAATCTTGTTTGAAAAAAAAAACATCGAACAAAAATCCATCTCAAAACTTGTGAAACAAACTATGGCTTGCGAGTCCCTAATTAGGTAGTTTTATTATCAGGGGAAAGCATGGCAAGATCTCAATAAGTAATCTGTCCAAAAACAAGCACAAAGCCAACCTCTGAGTCCATGTACAATAAATAAATATGCAGATTAAACTTTTTATATTTACTACCCTGCAGGTCACTTTGAGGAAAACATTTTAAATTATATTTACACATGAAAAGTGTGTAAAATTGTAATAAAAATGTGTTCATAAAAGAAAAGTAGACCTATCTGTTCTTCCATTAAATTTACTTAGTGGTAAAACTGCTACGTTAAAATGGGTATTTAAAAATGTATATCCAATTTAAGTAGAGGATACAAGTGTCTTATTAAGATGTATCATTTTTATTTATATATTTCAATATAAAGTTATCAGTCTGAATGGATTTTGCATATATTGAATCAAGACTATTTTTGTTAACAATATGTTGTCCAGAATATTCATTATAGGTTAAGCCTATCAATAGATCAATTAAAAATATCTCATTTAGATACCAATGAATTGACCAATCAAAATGTTCTCTTCAAGATATGCAGAAAAGACAAAATTTTGCAAGATATTCCAGAATTGGTGTAAACTCATTGAATAACATCCATACATGAGCCCCCTATTGTTATTCCATACCCAAGGGGTAACTCAATCATTGTGACTCCACATTCAATCTCAAAACTTATCATATCCAGTTTACAGACAGTATCATCAATCATAACCTTTTGGAGTCCAGAATAACAAATATGACAACACTTCCTTTGTTCTCTGTTTAATCTGCTTTAATTTACTTCTAGTGCAGAAACAGGCACCCAGCTACAGTCAGTGCCACAATGTTCTGTTAACAGAGCCACTGATGCACAGTTTTATATGACTATATCAGTTTATCTTAAGCCTAATTGAGAACAACCTTTCATGCATTAAACCACTGCACTGACATGTCAGACAAACCATATGTTCCTTTCATTTCTTTCAATGAATAATTGAAAAAACCTAAATTGCATTTCCTACAGAGGTAAAATCAAGAAGAAACTTGAGGTTCTTCTTGCTTATAAAATTCCCATTTCATTTTATTCTTTACCCTTGAAAAATCCCTCAGAGATCTGAGGTTTCTTTTGTCTATCTTGAAACTCTTAAAAAAGATCATACAGGTTCTTAGAAAAATTCCAAAAGCAAAAAGACTCTTCTCCATGAGGAAATCTATTGGAGACTTGTGGTTCATTTTCCAGAGGGAAAATATCCCAAAATGAGCAGTTTCTTCTTCCTTAAGGTATACTCCTGAAGTAAGTGGAGGTTCCTTTTTCAGGATAAAAATCCTGAAAGACCTTGTGTTTTCTTTTACAGGACAAAAATGAAGAAGTGATTTGATGTGTTTTTTTTTCAGGATAAAACCTGAAGTGACTTGAAGTACCTTTCTCAGGATAAAAAATCCAATGGAGACCAAAGGTTCCTTTTCAATTGAAAATGCTGAAGTAACTTGAGGTTCCTTTTCCATATGAAAATCCAGATGTGACTTCAGTGGTGCCTCCTTTTTCAAGATTCAAGAGTGATTAAAGTCCTTTGATTTTCTTAGGATATATCTCCCAGAGTTACTAGAGGTTCCTAATCTTTGGAATAAGGTCAAAGAGAGGAGGTTCTTTATTCCCTGAAAGCAAACATTATTGTCAAACCATATAATGAAGTAGCACTATAGAATAATTCAATTTTTAAGAGTGAAAATTCATACATCACTGAGGGGAAACCATAACTTAGCATTAGCTGGGATATTTTACAAATACATTTTGGGCTGTAAAATTTAAAGATACCAATATTGTAGACTGACAATATTCATGAAATAGAAAAAATATATCCTGTTAATAATTCTGAATGTCTACAGCATGGGTTGCTTCAAATGCAACTCACTGCATTTAAATTTTTACTTTGTGATGCCAATTTGAAATGAATTATTTAAGTTTATGTAGAACCTGAAACCAGCCATGGTAGAATATATGAATAAAACTACATAATCCTTAATGAAATTTTTCTTCTGATTATTGTGAATGAGTATTCTTTTAGATCTTCATTCAAATTTACAAAACTGGGTAACTGTATTTTCATACTCAAAAGCAAATGAAAATGCAGAATAACAAGTAGCACTTAATACAAATGTAAGAGCATTTGATTGATACTCAATCATCATATTCAGGATGACAACCACCATAAGACCCAGGTGTATTGGACCCAGGCTCATGCACAGACATATTTATCATATTAACACATGAATCACCAGTACATTATAATCTAACACAGAACCAGTAATGGACGCAAGTCCACAACATTAAAAGAGACTCATAGGTCTACAAAAAGTGTCAGAACAGAGATGGGAAACATGCAAGTTCAAATGGTTGTCAAATCTTACCCAGGCTTATAAAATATATGTTTTATACCCAGCTGTTAAAAAGATGAAATAATAACACTTAACATGCCTCTTAACTTCAATGCAACACAATTCCATTACATTAACTCAAAGTGTAATTTGGATCTTCTCTAATGAATATCTGTAAAGGTCATCCTAAAAAGCATCAGTTTGATTATTGTTCATTCATTACTTGATCACTTGGGTTTGTCTGTTAACAATATAATACAGAAAATCATGTCATTGGGATCCTGCATGTTAACATTCTATGACTGATGATATAGTACGCATGTAGTTCAATTGTTCACAGCAGAGAACAATTCCCGACACAGTGCATTTGCACTGCTATTGCTGGCTGCAGTGTATTGCACAAGGTATATGCTAGCAATGATCATGCAGTGTTGATAACATGTGTATGCATGGGGGGATGATGGCTGTTAAAATGGTCACTGAATGTAAACCAAACATGCCCAACAATGATATCAGGCAGCAAATGAGAGGAAGCAGGGGTAACCTCATTGTCAAAGGTAATTAGAAGAACAGCATAGAAGCTACTATAACTATAATGAGGACTTCCTCTGATTCTATTTCCTTCAATTATCAAACAGCTGCAACTACCACTGCCACTCTTACTCCTACTGTTAAGTTCAGGTGGTAGATTTGGTATACTAGTATGTAACCAGAAAAATAAAAAGGTCAAAGGTTATATATATATATATATATATGTTGCATCACAGGTGATTTCTGCTGACCAGAACACAGGCAGTTCATAATAGCATTTAAGCTGAAAAATTTTATGGATTGTTTCTTGGTGTTATTAAGGTTCTCTAACAAATCTGATAAAAATTCAGTCAAAATTTCTGAGTAAAATTGCAAGCAGACAGACCAACCAAAATAACCAGCTGGCCTACAACACCTGGTTTAGGTACAATAAAAGCAGAACTTTATCATTGATATATGAGATATTTTTCATATTCTGAGAACTCTAAATGGTAGTTTCATCCAAGTTATGTTTAAACTCACATCAGCACTTGTCTGTTGTATATATACAACATTCAAAGTTAATGTAACATCACATAATTATGAAACATTAACCATGATATTCATTGTACTTCACTCTTCTCTGTTAATAGTTTGTGAGTGATTTCTGTATGGTTACTGTTCCTGGCAAATGTATGCAACAATGCTTAAAAATATGCAAGAACTAACTTTCTTTATGTTTCATGTCCTTATCTACTGAACAATTCTCCCAGAACAATATCTATGATCCCATAACATATCATAACAATAACTAAAATACATCACTGAGTAATGACACAGAATATTCATCATATTGCTCTGTATAGTCACCAGGGTTTATTTCTTTATACATATGATAACTCACAAACTTCTTATTGAATTTCACTGAAGCTTTCTGGAATACCACCGGTCAGAAAACTGTTAACAGCTGCTAACATTTTGGGACAGATGTAAGGGCAGTTTAATTGAAAGGGCTGCCATGGCAGCTAATCGAGCCAAATTTATCATTTTTTGCTATTGTCCATAAAACATTTCCGAAAGTTAAAATATCAGTCTTAAGTTGAATTACTTCTTTTTTTGGCTAATATCTCACCCTTCACTTTTGTTAAAATTGTGAGACATGTATTTTCAGTTTATAAAACAGAAAAATAACACATATATCTTTGAAAAAGTTAAAAAAAAATCAGAGTGATAACAAATATTAACATTCATTAAAGTTGAAGTCATTCTTAAAGTCAGCACAGCAAGCTGTATTTACCCTTATTTACAAAAGGAACTGGTGACCTTAATATTTTAGAAGTAGGTCAAGCTCACATAAAGGTATTTGTCAGTTTAGTGAAAAAAATTACGGTGCCTAGACTCTAGGTCATCAGAGTGAAGAGACAGCACCAGTTCTGGCTGCCGTCTCATTATATGTAACCAACGGGACAGACTCAGATCAATACCAAGACTCGTGTGGCTCGTCTGAGATAATGGTCATCAATTTTGTACAGAAATCAAAGAAATTTTCACATATTAGGAAAACTGGTTATCCCACAAGATTTATTCCAGGAAGTGGTGTTTATAAGCAAATCTTTAGCCAAGCCTCTTTGGTGCAACTGTAATTCTAATATTAATTTAAGAAAAGGTTACATCAGAGATACCTGAAAAAAAGTCACCTGAAATCATATTTAGTATTCTCTCTTGGAATGATATAATTACTAGTAATCAATTAAGAACTGTAAAATATAGATGTCATTATCAATTTTTATAAGGGCAGGTGCTCACCCTTTGCCTAAAAGAAGACCTGCAATATAAACTTCACGACAACTCGCTCATTTGGTAAATATCACAGAAGAATCAAAAGGATGGTTGGCATATCATCCCAAATATCATTTTCTGAAGTTCTATCTTTAGAATTAATCAAAGTGAATAATTAAATATCATCTGATGCCTTGTACATGATTAAAATTAAGCATTTTTTATATCTATTTTGCATCTCCAATAAGTGTCAAGCATATGTTCTTGTATTTTCAATAGATCTTATTTGTTCTGCATAGAAATGTGTTTCCTGATTCACTGAATACTAATAAAGCAATACGAAGCACACTACATACAATATTGGCACACTTTGTTCAAAGTGTGTTAAATCACATCAGTTTTGCTTTCTCATTCTTCCAATCTTGCCCTTTGATGTTGGATGAGAGAGGACAAAACTCTGTTGCAGAGACCTTGATTGAATGTCTTTGATTACCATGGCCCAGATGGGATGTGTACCAAAGCTTATACATTAGCCTTCAAAATTACAACTCCACACTCATAACTCTCGCACGGGTGTAACCAAACAAGGAAACTTAACTTTCAACAATATAGTACCAAATGTGCTCTAACATACTGATTCAAAAAATGTCTGCTCACTGTGGAGAAACCAGCAAATTAGAGAAAGAAACTGTCAAGTTAAATTAAACTAGCACAGTCACTGAATGATTCATTTTCTTAACTTCTAAATACTGTGCAGATGTTGAATATCACATGCAAAATATTCAGCATTCTCTTCATGTATGTTCAATTAATTTGTTTTGCATGTAAACATGATTAACGTAAAACAAGACCTGTCAATAAATGCTGGAGACTCTTGTAATCTCATGATCCATGATTAAAACCTGATTATTTATTCATGATTACAGAGTTTAACATGTTTATATGAAGCAAACACCCACGTCAAGACCAACTCTTGCCCTTCTTGACTGACTGAAAGGACCCTGATTGCTAAACATTTCTTAGAATACTTCATTAATTGCACTAGATAAATGTAAGCTTGACATGTTAGGAAAATAAAATGGATTAACTGTTTCTCTTTTCTCCTAATGTATTCTAATAAAATCAATAAGACTTCCATCAAAAGTTAATGTTGAGCTAAATGTATTATCAATTTGATTAACAGTACATAAAACATCTTTCATAGATACAGCTATCTCAATGGCATCTTGATGTTGACTGAGATACTGGTTTCACAGTTCTCATTTGTTATGAAAACATAAATATTAGACACAATTAACACCTGTTCAGCTGAACTGATGATTCAGAAAATGTTGCAAAGATATTACACTCTTCCACACATATTTCTATGTTTTGTCCTGGTACCTCTTTGATTTCAGAAATGCGCTTCCTTGATCCCTAGCTTGCCTTCATTTTCATCCCATGACACTCCTTTGGTTCAGTCTTTTGTCTGAATACTTCTTGGTTTCACTCTTTTCTCTTGATCCCTTGGTTTTAGTCTCTTGGAATCTCTTGGTTTTAGTCTTCTTATATCTCTTAGTTTCAGTCTCTTAAAATCTCTTGGCTTTTGTCTCTTGGTATATCTCTTGGTTTCTATCTCCATATCCCTTTGACTTAGTCTCCTCTCTTTAACTCTCCTGCATACAGTCTTTTCTCTTGGTATCTAATTACCATTCTCTTATCTTATACTTCTTGGTTCCAGCCTCAATTTTTTGCCCCTTAGCTTCATATTCTTGTAAATCAAATTTTATAATTTCTTGTCTCAGTCTCATTATTGGCACTCTTTGTTTCAGTCTCCTCCCTTGATATCTCTTGGCTTTGGTCTGTTCACTTGATTTTCTCCATTTCATATTTCTTTGTTTCAGTTGCTTCTCCTTGATAATTCTTGGTTTTAGTTTCTTCTCTTTTTATATCTTGGTTTTAGTCTTTTCCCATTGTATGTCTTGGTTTCAAATTATTGTCTTATCATCTATTGTCCCAATTTTTGTGCTTGGTTTTTATGTTTCAGCCTGAGTCTCCCCTCTCATATCTCTTGGCTTTGGTCTCTCCACTTGATTTCTCTTGGTTTCAACCTCTTTCTTGATATTTCTTTCAACAGTTTTTTTTTTCCACAAAATTACTATCTGGTAGTTAGTGGAGAGTCTTCTGTTTGTTATTTCTGTTTTCCTGCTAACATATTATCATTTTTCTTTGTTTGTGTCTCCTGGTTTTACCTTGTCCTCTTGGTATTCTTGGTTTTGACTTTTGACAATGAGCATTGTCTATTTAATTACCTAAAATTAACAGCCTGATTTGGCTATTTCCAACATGTGTCACCTGATTCAAGGTCTTGGATAATCAATTGATTTAGTTTATAATGTAGATAATTCCAGCTGTTCTAATCTGTAATCTGAAAATGCATTTTCTAATCAATAAATCACTATCTATCCGGGATACAGATGCTTTTCCACATTAACACCTGGTAAAGTTATTAATTATATTTCTTCTTTTATCATGTTACCAGCTCAGAATAATACAATATAACACATCCAATATTTCTGGTATCATGTTTCTCCATACAATTAATTTGTGATCTCCTTTAGGAAATCTCTTTGTGTAAAAGTTTTACAATTCTTGATTAAACTAAGAAAGTCTGACAGAAAGACATGACTAACTGACAGCTAGAAACAAAACTTATCCAAGCAAACCATGTGGTACGCAGATAAAATGAACTAATATGTTAAACTGGCAAAAGTTATTCTAGACAAGAATATATACAAGAATATTTCATTGTTCATATCTCGTAAATTTGGTGGCAAGAGGCAAATTGCCTGTCATGTTTGATAACATACATATTTTATTAGACACTTCTTCAAAGCATGGATACATCCTTGTAACATCTCTCACATTCGAGAAGTGCAGCCATGCAGGCCCATCATTACATGATGGCTTGTTTCTCGTTCCGTTGTAAATACAAAGAACTCCCACACATCCTCTCTGACCCTTAGGAAATGAAATTATGCAGTCCTAACACAAGGATACAACTTATGCCCAATATTCCACGTGGATGTCTAACACCCTTGTTTTGTATAACCAGTCTGTCTGGGACTATGATATGTCTTCGAGGTCTCTCAGGGTCTGTTTGTTATTAAGGCTTACCCTGAAGTCAATACCAACGGTGGAAATAAAACTTCCTGACAGGAAAGCGCCGTCCTTGAAGCGTACCAGCAGGCAGGTTTTGCCCACTCCGCTGTCCCCAATCAGCATGACCTAGAAAAAACAAGATAACAATTGAAACATTTGTCTGATATTTTGATTTAAACACTGTTAATAACTGTCTGATATTTCAGTGAAAACACTACCAAATTGTATGAACTTTTGGCAAAAGACCCCAACAATTGTCTGATATTTTGTTAAAAAACCTCAACAATTGCCTGATATTTTGGTAAAGCACCTTAAATAAAGAACCTTAAACATCTGTCTGATATTTTATTATAAAACCCTCAACAAATGTTTGATATTTTGGATAAAATGCGCTCAACAGTTATCTAATATTTTGGTACATAATATCCTCAACATTTGTTAGCTATTTTGATAAAAAAAGTCCCTAAATTTTCTACATAATATGAACAAGTTTAGTTGGAGATTCCTAGGGTTACAAAAAGATATGAAAAGTTATTAAAAGGCCTTGTGTCCTCAAGTCTGAACACACACTCAGAAAAAGATCTTAATTATGTATAAAGTGTGATAAATGTAAAATTAAAAGGCAATAATATCTCAAGATAAGTCCAAATCATGAAGCTCTAATTATATATTTATAAAAAGAAAAAGGTTTCAAGACTCTGACAGCAGTTTAACATTTACATTTTTACAACCCAGCAAGCAAGTGAGCACACATCAATATAAAATCCTTTCCTCTAACTGCAAAACTGTCTTCAGACTGCTAAAGGCTGATATAAGTGGTGAACTTTAATCTCTCTCCCTTAAAAGGGAAGCAACAAACCTTCCTGTCAGCAATAAAGAGGGGCACAGGTTTAGTTTAGGGGCACCAGGACATAAATATAAATCCCTATACAAATTAGGCTCTGTGTACGTTAACACACCTAGACTTTCTGTTTCTTTTCTAGTACTTTCCTTGCACTATCTGACGACACCTCTAGCAGTTGGAACCTTTAATGACTCATGCTTACATTACCATCCCTTGGCTACATGTATATAATCAACATATTTATCATGTGGCTAAGTGTACACAAGTGCTGTTTCAAGAGCTGGTACGATTTAGATATCACATAGATTTATGATTGCAGGATCAGGCTCTACCTGATATGGTCAACTGATTTAGGGATACATATGGTGCACAGACAGAGAAAAGCTTGAATATGCGACAGGAAACCATGCCCATTGTGGATAGTGTACATACAATTTTGGCCATGTGTTTTAAAACCTGAAGCAGACGGGATGTTATCTGAAAAGTCATTGAGACAAACTGCACTCCATAACCAAATAAACAAGGAGTTGAGTGGTTATGCCATTACAAGCTGTATTAAACTGATGATGTGGTCACTGGGGCTGCAGCATATCTGATCCCATAGCTGTGTAACTGTAAATATAACCCAGTCAGACACTGCTTGGAACTGTGTGGAGTGCCCTAGAACTTCCTTGTGATGTCACCACAAGGTATGAACAGGGACCATATTGGCTGCTCCCTGCTCAGAATCGACAATTTATATCCCCAACCTAATATTAAAATATAATTTAACATATCATATACGAACAAAGAACCAAACAGATCCCAATATATAAGTAAAACATTTGTGCTCCGTGAGCTCCTGTATTCCAGAAATACCCTTTATTTTAGGCATGTGGATAATGCAACAAGTATACAACTTCTAGTAGACTATTTACTTGTAAATGCTAGAACTCAAGGGAGAAATCTAAACCTAAATTTCCAATAGTAGCCCACTGGTGCTCCAGTCTTGAGTTAACATGAGCACTGTCGTCTCTTCCTAGATCTTACACCCTACGATCTAGCTGGGTAAAAAACAGCACACTAAACAAGCCTACATTTGGATCTTGTTAATTATGTTCTTGCTATTTTATTACCAGCAATTGGGTTAAGAGGATTGCCATAAGTTCAATCAATGGCAGATGGAGAAGCTGGTACAACCTGCAGCCAAATGACTTCAAGAAGAAGTAGCCTGTTATAAAATACAGATGCAATAGCCAGAAGTTTAACATAAGGCTTAAGCTTTTAACCCTGGTGGCATATGGACCAATAAATAATATCATCCTGTCCTGTTTATGAAATTTCCATTAACTTTTCTACACAGAAATGCGTTGGCGATAATACTGATCAGTGATCCGGAGTAAATTTTGGTTGCCATCATTACATAAAGGGCAGAGTGGTACAGCAGGAGAGCAGCAGTTACAGCCACATATCAAACACCCTCTTAGAGTCTGCTTATGTCACCCAAGTGCACTGATATTCCTTTGGCAGCGATTTTGGACTTTTCCCACCACAGAAAAATAACTTCTTTTACCGATTTCCATAAAAATACTTGTATAATCTAAGTCATACAAGCACTTCCTGCAAAAAAATATCAACTGTGATTTTCATTACCCAATCACACTTATTTTTCATCACATAAATATGTTTAGATTAAGGAATTTAATTTGGAATCCTCAAAAATACTTGCATACCTCCAGGTTGTTTGCATTGATCAGTCTAATGATTAAATATTAATGATACATATTTATGATAACCTGATCATGAAAATGATTTTCTATAAAAATTATTTTCATTATGTTATTTATTTATACATCATGTTATTTATTTATACATCAATATATACATGAATATGATATGCAGTAAACAGAAATGTGTTAATTTTCACTGGTTACTTGACCTTCAGGAAAAGGCTAAGACAGCATTATGCATCCTAAATATATCACCTCAAACTTCCCCAATATCCTGCTCACTATATATACAGCCCAAAACATACCTTTCTTTTTCATTTTAATATTTAATCTCAACAATTTTGAAACAACTCACTATCTATGATACCACATTCAGGATCTCTTATTAGTATTTAGAAGTACTAAACAGCAACTCTTACAGCTATCACAGTCAGGACCATTTCCTTGGTATGTGAATAATTCATTGAGTGTTGGTTTTTGTAATGTCAAATGTGCTAGGATCCTCTGTCGTGTCTTTTATTTATCACCCTAAAGCTTCCTTTTTGTGGACTGGTTCCCACATTTATGGATATATCCTGGGTATTTCTGGAAGTGATCCTTACTTTAGGTTCGGTGATATCAAACTTTGTCTTGTTATTAGATCTGAAGTGGATCTCCTGGTAATCAATCCAGCACAAGTGGTGGGTTGCCTAGCAACTGCCCTTGACAATTAATCACTTATTATCTAGGATACCTAATATTCGATGACAGATTTAAACAAAGCCAGGTGATTTTGGCTGGAGTAGTCAAGGAAAAAACATTCATTTAATAGAAAGTGAAGCAGCATAATAATTATACACTGCAGGGAATCAATTCAAAGTTGTAATGAAAGGTCAATTCTATTTTACTGTAATCACAGGGGCAGCAAGGGACCAAGATGAGCTAAATTACACATTTCAGGATAGGACTATATAATTCATTATATTACTATGCAATCACTTTCAGGGTATTTCAGTGCAAAGGAATTTTCAAAGGCAGCATTAAAATAATCGCTGAGGACAGTATAAGTGATCCTCATTATCAAATGACCAACCATCCACTTTCAGGGAATGAAAGCAAGTAACATTACAAAAATTCTCTCTTTTGAAGTACATTTTTAAAATGAAATTCTGAATTGCATTTCTATATCCAGTTAATTAAAATTCTCTTTTTCATTTCTACAAGAAGTTAATTGAAATTCTGAGATGGATGTTGTCTCTTCCATAATTAAATTTCCATTCTTTGTGAAAGAAATACTGATATCTATTCCCATACTTAACTAATCCATGAAAATTCTGAAAGGCATCTCTTTACCTGTTTACTAAATAAAAAGGAAATTCTCTACTGTAAACATGTTTAAGAAAATAATGATCTACACTGCTACTATGAAATGTTGAAAAATGTCATCTTAAACATTTTTAATATCTTAAAAGGTCTGATGTTCAGCTATGATGGCAAATGGTGTGCAGACTCTTGTCGAATCTCATACTTACAACAATTTATGACCCAAAGCATATACATATCTAGCTGGGGAAGAAGTAGACAATAATACTGGCCTTGACTGATGCTTAACTTACCATACTCTGTTCGAACAACCTGTATCCACCATATTTTTCTTAAAAGTTTATATTTTTTCAATTATTTACTAGAGGGCTGCATTTTGATGTCATGACCTAATATGCCAAAAAAGAATGTAATTTCCAGTTGGGAGTTTTACACCTTTTTGGACAATTTTCAATAATCTGACTGATCAGTTATATATATATATATATATATATATATATATATATATATATATATATATATATATATATATATTATATATATATATATATATATATAAGTACCGATCTTCATGGTGCATGCAAACAATTCAGGAAGGATGAGAATATCAATAATATAAAGTCCAACATTTGTAATTTAGGCTCCAAAAGTTTGTCGTACATGTGCAGGGGTTCAGATGCATCTTCAAAATAGTCATGTGACACATGCAGAATGTTGCATGAATGTTGCGGGATGTTTGTTATTTATGAAAAATGCACAAAAAGTAAACATATGTCATGAATTGTCTGCACAAATGTTGCCTAAGATTCATGCAACATTTATGATGTTCCTATTTTAGTCATGTGTTCTTCAAATATGTGAACTGGCAAGGCTACACATGACCTTCACACATACATTGCGAGAACTATGCACAAACTGCACATGAATGGTTTACAGCTTGATTGTAGTGACACATTTGGAAAATAACTTCTCCGAATATTGGACTTTCAATTTTTCTATATCTGCTTCCTTCGGAATGATTTGTGTGTTCCATGAAAACCTTGCTTAGGTAAAAATACTTAATAAAAATAGATAGAGTCCTACTTATTAAAGAGATACTGCAAGTTACATATCACTCCCTGACAGAGGTTTTTTTCTCTGTTTTATTGTCCCTTTGCCATCAAGTTTTGGGCCCAACCCTTTTGTACATTTTCTCTGTTCATATTTATGGCAATTAAAATTAGCTCTGGTACATGACAATAGCACAGGTTTTGTCTTGCGTTTACCTGAATTTCCAATAACACCTACACTAGAAATTCACTTAACATGAAATTGTATTAAATCATAAAATACACTAGAAATATGAAGGTCACAAAAGTACATTGGTTCTAGGAATGTGGATGTAAAAGTTTGTGACCACTAGTTATGTAAACTTTGTCTTATGTGGTGATGGTTTTAAAACTTCAAACTGAAATTCAAACTGCACATAACCAGAAGCAGAGCAAGAACATTACAAGAAAGTTGCTTGCTATTCTTTTTTTGTGGTTAATAAACTTTCTAGGAGTCCTGCATGACTTCTTCATAAAGAAAATCATGGTCCTTATTCTTAAAACAGCTTTCTGTTTAGATTGACATTTAGATTGTACCTTAATAATGAAACCCAGGAATGTCATAAATCTTCTTTTTGATGAGCTGCCTTGAAATTTAGCTTATTTGGACGAGGCTGCTTCAGCACATGAAGTATTTGTACAGTTTTCATTAAAGTTGGCTATCAACAAAATATATTAATAATGATTATTGGCTGAAGAAAGATAAATTCATAATAAAATTAGGGCTGAAGAAATAGCCAAAAAACTCATCCTAAGATGTGGCCAATCATGAAATATCTTGGCAATCCTCAAGCAATGGGTTCAGACCTGTGCTCTCTCCCCAGACCAAAGAAGTGAGTTTGGTCAGTTTCATTCAGCTTAGTGGTAAAGGCATTGGTCCAAACCCGAAGATCTGCAGTTCAATCCCCAAACCCCATGTGACCCTCTTGAACCTGAGAGGTAAAATGGTAAACTGCAATACATCCTCAGGGATTGCCTCAATCTTGTTAACTAAAGATTAAAGATCTTAATGCTGTGTTTATAAAACCTGAATTCCAGAACACTCAAAAACAACATATTATCTCAATCAAATGGTTAATTTCACTCCCATTAAATACATCAGGCAGATTATCCCTTTAATTGGAAAAGACATAATTCTTAAGAAAAATAAAATAAGATATAACTAATTGATCAAAATGTGAACATTTAACACAGCCAGGTTCAGTTAATGCTTCCTTAAGATGCTAATTCACTTGGAACTGACAGGTTGCTAAGTTCATCAGGGTAATTATAAATAATGGTAGTATTTGTACTGAAAGATATATGCTGAAATTCGTAGTTCCAGATATGGCCATCAGGGGTTGAGGGAAAAAGATTTCCATACAAGTATTAATCGTTATATATACACAGTGATATTCATAGTAATTTTCATGCTTCTGCATAAATGTGCACAATGGTTCCCAAGGCTGCCATAATATTACATTGTCTTACCCAGTGGACCTCTCATTTTAGCCATGCCATTATCACAAAGATACTCTGGAGACACCAGATTACTTTGTGCTATGGCTGTTAAAATGATTACAGCTTGTGAAGGCTATAAACCTCTGGTGCTTTTTGTGACCATTTGCCTCTTATCGTATCATAAGGTCTTACATATTTAAAGTTTTATGGTAAATGAAGTGATCTGGGAATACTAGTATTTATCAATGATCTATGAATCAAATATCTATAAATAAAATTTACTGTTATAATGTACACTAGCACTATAGGAATTTTGAAGATAGCTAAAATTTAAATTATCATTTCTGAGATATATCTTAGTACTCTAGTACACAACTGCTTGGTAACATATATATATTCCAACAAAGGACACAATTCTTTATTTTACCACAAAAATGACAGTTTTATATTAAGAAGGTCACTCAGACAGCAACAAATGACTTGAAAAGACAATAACAGATTTTTCATAATAACAGATTTTTTTCACTTTCTGAAATGTCCTCACATTTGATATATGTATACCCATGTCCTTTATGTTTTTATTATCAAAACAATGATGTATAATGATAAACATATCATATAAAGTTACAATTTTTTGTAAGCTGTATGATGATGACAACTAGAGGAAGTGACATATCTCTTATTATCAAATTTGATATTCATGATCAAACACACAGTAAATTACTGCACCTGTTACTGTGAAAAATAACATCCCAAGAGCCTGAACCTAACAGTTACACTTGAAATAACCAAAAGGACCAAAATATGTTACATAACTGTTATTATAATTCATATCAATAAGTTTGCCTTATATTTTAGAGGTGTTCTGTCTGATAATAGAATGGGCTATGTGGTTTTCTAAGCTTATCTAAGTTTTCTAAACTCTCATTCAGAGAACCAACCTTCCAATTTTGGGACAAAACATCAGGGTACAGCCCGATGTGATCTGAGAGAATCCAAAGCAGACCTATGTCATAATTTTAAAAGAACCATGTAAAATTGAATCTTTTAAGGGGTATTTAAAGTCATCATTCTATGCAAGCACATCCCAAAACATTAGTGGTGAAATGTGCGCTTTCTCAAAACAATGATTCTAGTTTTCAGCAGATTTGACTTTGAAGGTCAATGTCACTACATTTCAAACAGCAATGAGATTTTGACAAAAATTCCATAAATTTGACCTTGAAGATCAAGGTCTAGGTCACTGGATTTCCAACTCTGAGATTTTGGTAGGAACAATGAGTGTTTAAAATTTTGGGGGAAAATGTGCAGCCCTTCAAAGTTATCGCTTTCACAAGACAATGACTATAATTTGGCTGATTTGACCTAGAAGATCCTGGTAAGGGCCAATGGGTTTCAAACTTATTAATGAACTTGATAGGAACAATTGGTGTACCAAATTTGAGGACAAAATGTGAAATACTTCAAAAGTTATGGGATTCACAAAAATTTCATATTCCGGCAGATTTGACCTTGAAGATGAAGGGTCAATGTGACCAGGTTTTGAACTCATCTGAGATTTTGGGATTAACAATTAGTGTTTTAAATTTTGGAGGAAAATATGAAGCCCTTCACAAGTTATTGCATTCACAAGATAACCCACAGACGACAATGACAACTGGTGACGACAAACAATGGCACTGAAAACAACATGTCTCCCCTGGATGGGGGAGCCATAATTATGTAACATTTTTTGGTCCTACAGAAATCAACTTCTCTGACCACCATGCATATAAAGTTGGGATGCCCAGATCCCCAGCAGAGCATCCAAATGAGATTTTGAGCATCCCAGACATTTACCT
The DNA here is from genome assembly GCA_026874595.1 of Sipunculus nudus. Classification (NCBI taxonomy): domain Eukaryota; kingdom Metazoa; phylum Annelida; class Sipuncula; order Golfingiida; family Sipunculidae; genus Sipunculus; species Sipunculus nudus. The sequence continues at coordinate 45,616,908 of CM049307.1, read as the reverse complement.
CCTGTGTTCCAGATTACCCCAACTTACACATATATCTTAACCCATTGAGACTAGGTCTTTTTTGCTAACATTTATTTATAATATATCTTGGTGCTATTAACTAAATTTCCCGTAGAACTAAAATCAAATCTGATATGGCCATAAATCTTTTATTTTAAAGCTCCCATTGATAAAATAACACTTTGAAGTATTTTACTCTAAACTGTTCTTTTATCATGGCAACAAAAAATCCACTGGGTGAAAGATTGTCACAAGATAAGTCTGAATCATAAGAAATAGTACAGTAAATTTTGACCTTTGACCTCCAGTGGCAGTTTGAGGAATCAAGGGCCAGTATATACTGGTAAGCAATGATATTACTGACATCTCCCTTTACATTCTCATCACTGTACATGGTTTTACTATTGCTATATTCTTCCAAAAAAATTGCTCAGTAATCACTGTACATGAAGTAATTACCTCTACAACTGTCACAATGCAGGAGCCATTTGCATAAACAGCAGCTGTTATAGCGCCTAGAAGCCTAATTCTAGCACAACATTGTGGTACACATGTCTGAATCAGCATAAATCTAGCCTGGGATATGCTGTTTTTCCCATAACTCAAGTGCTGACACCTTTTGCTTAAACAACACAATATGTTGCCAGTCATGAATATTTATATCTATCTTCACTACATTGGTCATCAAGTACCAAGGGGTTAACTTGACAACAATTAATTTTTGTCCCTTTTACCCTTTACATAAATAAAACCATAATACATTTACTTTACAGTACTGAGTGAAAGTTAATTAACATATATCCTGCACTAACATATCCTTTTTAGAGTTGTTGTCATACAAATGACTTGATTGTTCTTTTTTCACACTCTTATACCTTGGTGATATCAGTGTATCTGCTAGTTTCATCCCGATTTGTGAATACCATTGAAGTAAAATGGTTTCAATGGTCCTCACTTGTGTAGTATTCCTATGTCCAGGAGAAGACTTGTGGTCTTACTCTCTTATTCCAATTATTTTCCTTATATATTTTCCATATATTTCTCAGTGTTTTATTGACCGGGTAAAGCCTGTTACTCTCTATTTCCAATCTATTTCCCATCTTTTTTCCACAATTCAGTACTTAAGCTCGATATGAGATCAGGAGGTTATTCAAAGCTAGGAATACCATTAATACAGTGGAAACTATCTCAAAGACCAACTGTCAGAAAGACCACCAGTATAATAAGACCACCTGTCTATTAAGATCACTCTTGGTGAACCAGACACATTCACACTGGTTATAATTAAGACCATTTTTTGCCAGTTCCACTGGTGGTCCCTTAACACAGGTTACACTGTAGCTCTAACAGAAATAAGACCCTGCATCAACCACAGATAACAGCATGGTTATCTACCCTGTCTCACCTCCTTAATTGCGATATTGGTCATCTCAAATAAACTAAATAACAGTAATAAAGACTTCTCCAATAGTCATGAAGACTCCTGTCAATAGGGCTGAAAGGAGTACTCCAGTCCGGGTAATACTTACCGAGTGCTCGAGTCTAAAATTTGGACTCGAGTACTCTTGTATGTACATGCATATATGTATATTACTGCAAATTTTAGGACAGTCTGTAGTATTATTTATCCATTGTCGTAGCATGGCGTAGGGCTCTAAACATATGCTAGTCAAATTAATCGAGGTCTTGTTATGACATATATATCTATTCCTTCGTTGCGGTAAAGTTAAGCCGTCACTAAGTCAAATTTATGCATATTTTGCATCGGTAAACAGATGTTCGTTTTATCTTCACAGCGTTGCCATGGTAACGAGTACTCGAGTCCGAGTCAGGTAAGGCCTATAGGGTACTCGAATCCAAAATTTTGTACCCATTTCAGCCCTACCTGTCAACAATCACATGAAACCTCACCTCCCATATAAATCCTCATTGTCATTAAACAGGGAATAATTTAGCTCATTCGTGTTCGGGTCAAGTGCTAATCATATGCATGTTTTGATAAGCTACTGCTGCTAATCAATATTCAGATGAGACAGGAGTTCCATCAAGGAAATTAATAAATTAGAGGAAGTCATTACAATTTATAAACACCTAACATCAAGAGTGTTTGAACAAAGTTAACTGATGATCTGACAAATATGGTTAAGGTAGTGTGCATATTGTGTTTGCAGTCTACAAACACATTGGTTTGTTATGAACACTAGTAGGTAACTGTAATCATATTTTGCAATGAAGTTTTTGAAGCACTGTTACAGCTTGGGTTCTAGTAGCTTTCATGATTCCAAGGAACATATTTATACTCCTGACAGCCATCCAGTCATAACAAAACACTAAAATAATGCTAGAAATTCATAAACTGTTAACCATTTTGTAATATTCATCAGTTACATTCACTGATCAATTTTCTCTTTGTACAATATTCCCTGTTTAACATAGCTTCAGTCATGGTGGAGATGAGGCAGGGACCAGTCATATTTGAGTGAGGCACTTATTAGGTTAAATGCAGACACACAGTAGACACAGAGAATTAAAGCAGGCAAACAAGAGGCTTCAGGATGTAACAGTGTGATTACTGTAAAAGTGAAGTGATTCCTGGTAGGTACCAGACAATCTGTGATGACCTCACAGATAAAGATCTGGTACAAAAACCCAGGATAAAGCTTCCTGGTGTAACAGCATTATTGTATTTTATATTTGATCTTTTCTGTATCTTACAGTTTATACCATTATTAAGTCACTAAACCTTTATTTGAGATTTGCAACTTTTTTCCAACTGTGAAATAGTTTGCAAATTTCACATAAAATTAAAAAATCTGCTGTTGCCCTGCATATGGCTATTTAAAATCATAGACCCATTATGAAAAAAAGTAACTTTGACTATTTGAACAAGACTTTGTGTCCATAATTAGTTTATGGTAACATGTTATAGTTCTTGTTTAATATAAAACATTCCTCCAAGTTTGCATATTTTAAAGCAATACAGAAATCTTGACAAATTACTGATTATAATCACTGACAACAAATTGGGTTTGAACCATTACTAAAACTGTTAGTAAAGTGAGTAAAACAGTGATGAATTTTAGTTTAATATAGGAAGTAAGGAGGCCACTTTCTGCCAAAATATGATTCTAATCAGGCCTAAATCAAGATCATAGTCCTGGTGACCCAAGGATAAAATCAAAACTGTTCTATCCCATAAAATTACTCAACTGACCAAAGTCCAAGAGTTAATCAAATCCTGCCAGGGTCAAAATGTGAACAATTCCTACCATGTACAGATATGGACCAAATTATGCCTAGTTCAGATGGTGACCGGTGCCTCCAAGTTCAGAAAGTGACCAAGTCCAACCAAGTAAAGAAGAGACCAAATCCTACAAAGATCAGAAAGTGACCATGTCCTACCAGGTTCAAGAAGTGACCAAGTCCTACCAAGTACAGAAAGTGGCCAAGTCCTACCAAGTACAGAAAGTGGCCAAGTCCTACATTGTTCAGTTAGTTACCAAGTCCTACCAAGTACAGAAAGTGACCAAATCCTACCAATTTCAGAAAGTGACCAAGTCCTACCAAGTTCAGAATTTGACCAAGTCCTACCAAGTTCAGAAAGTGACCAAATCCTACCAAGTTCAGAAAGTGACCACGTCCTACCAAGTCAGAAAGGGACCAAGTCCTGCTCATTTCAGAAAGTGACCATGTCCTGTCAAGCTCAGAAAGAGACCAAGTCCTACCAAGTTCAAAAAGTGACTAAGTCCTACCAAATCCTGATGGTTGATCAAAGCTCTGCCAAGACCAGAAGAATGTTTATGTACTTGCAATTTCAGAATATGATCAGATTCCTGCTCGGCATAGAATAAGTTCAAAATTCACCCTGTCATAAAATGCTTGTTCAATGTCCTATCCAGCCCATAAAACCTTCAAATTCCTGACAAAAGTAGGATGAGGATTCTAGGTTAAACCAGAGGTCTCACAAAATTATACCCATAAACACTATGTGGCTGCACATCACCACACCAAAAGCACCTGTTAAAGGGGCCCGATCACCTATAAAACATGTTGAATTAACACACAAAAAATAACTTCTCCCTTTAAAATAAATTTATACCTGCCAAAATATTGCCCTGAAACTGTTTGCTTACTCCTGTAAACTAGTGTCAAAAACATTGCACTGGGCACTATCACAGATGTCAACATAAACTGCACCTGTATTGCCCGGGCCAAACACATGTCAATCAGGAGATGCTCTGACTGAATTGGCCCAAATAATGAAATACATGTTCCTGCTGGCTGAAACTTTGCGTCTTGTGGCTCACAATCGGGCCTCAAGTCACACAGCCTTGTTATGGTAAATAGACACACTTGGACTGTGTTTACCAACATGCAGAGTCATAACAAGATGTTTAACAGCCGTATGCAAGGTACTGAGACTGTGTGCTGGGCTGGTTTCGCTGGAAAACTTTTGTATTAAGCAAAACTGAACTGATAGTGTGAAAGAATAGGCATAATATTCCTCCTGATTATGTCCCCTTAATGTATGCACACACAGAATGACCTGAGACCCTTATACCTTTGACTTTGTCTGCAGGTTTTGGTTCAAGTAAAATCAGCCTCAGCATCAGATACCTGGAAACTGGCAATATATATCAGAATATATACATCATGACCAACTATCTCTTGTACTGCTCTATAATGTCATTACTGTGTCTGCCTGTGTAAAAAACGTACCATGATTGATATCAACCAGTTACAAGAAGAACATGCTGCTTTGATGTAATCTCTCTCTTTCATGCTTGTATCTCTTGTTTCCGCAATTCACCTAGGAATCTGATTTCTTAATGCATGAATTGCATGAACATCTGTCTTGTTATGATGCTTGATTTTAGAACTGCCTTGTTGTAAGAAACGTTGCATTGATGGGGGTGCATGGTATAACCACTGACCTTTGTTTGAGGAAGGTACACATGTAAATAATACACATGTTATTTCCTTCTGGCAATACACACACTGGTTTTCTCAACTGTCTGTTAATGAATTATATATGTATATACTCAACTTTATTTCTAAAGAACGGGTCAATGGTATGTGGGTGGGTGGCACTGCTAAATAAATACAGTAGAAGTGAACAGTATGACAACAAAGATGCGCTCATTGCAAGCCTTCTGGATTTCTGGTTTTCTGTGCCTGGGACATGGAATAATCCAGAAGTTATAACCTGCAGCTGACCCTTAAAAGTTTTGTAAGCTTCCATGGTCATTTCACAATTTTGTATTCATATCCAAAATAGAACAATATTTACATCTATATTAATCTATATAAGGTGTTGACATTCAACCATTTTCCTGCACACTCCTCTGTGGCCATGCAGACCTCAGAAATGCCCATGTTTTATAATGAAGGTCAGACAAGATGAAAAGTGTGACCTAAGAGGGATTATTTTCCAAATTTTCCTTTAAATCCAGAGAATTCTGACGTTATTTCATGGAAGGAGATATCAATATCACAGTGCCACCTTTCAGAAACCAGGCCGGTGCCCCACCTAGGCCCTTTGAAATGCCAGGTTTGAATTTTGCCTATGGTAGACTCATCTAAGACCTGGTAATATACAAAGAAACCCAAAGCTTACTGATCACAAAAAAATGAATTCAAACAAAAATTAATTACTTCCTTCTAGAGATATTTTTATACTTTTTAGTTATTGTCAATATTTATACCAGTACTCTTTTAGGAGGTCCTCGCAGAAAATTAGGTTGATATCAAAGGACTTTCAAGGACCATATCCATAAATTTTGATGTATCTGTCAGGTCTCTCTGATTATACCCAAAATGCAAAATTTGCTGATCATGCTGAGACAATTTAAAATTTGGATCTGTGTTGAATGATAAACAAGCAGATTTATGGCAGATTTTCTAACTCTTAAGCTTAAACTTCATGTGTGCGTGTATATGATACCTGTTGAAAATTGCCCATATAGGCTTGTAAAATCACATATATGCATTAAAATTGTGAATTTCATGTACAAGGTGTGTATGTGTATGTGTGTGTGAACAGAGCGATTCCTGGCAAAATATCAGTCAAGCATCTCTGACATTAATTTAGGTTTCTGCATGTATTGTATTGACAGACAAACAAACCAACAAACAGTGGTGATCACATAAGCACTGCCAATTTACAGCTAATAACTGGGTTAATCACACCCGATAGTGCAGTCCATGATGTGATGATTAACAGCTCTGTGCAACAGGTCACAGCATCTATGGTATTAGCTGCAGGGGCTGACGGTGACCTACCTAACATCTTGCAGTACTAGAAACTGTCTACAGCCCTGTTACAGTCAATAACAAACACACAGATCCTGTACAATATGTGGTATTTTATTTACCTTTGTCTTGGACTGCGCTGCAGGTTCACTGTGAGTCTGTTCTGCAATGAAATCTTGTATTAATCCTGACCCCATGATGGCTGTAACAGCTCATTCAAATAACCTAGAAGCTTCCTGGGGCTGTCATCGTGATAATGAATACATTGTATGTCCCCAACCGCTAACATCAGTAATCTGATACGCATCCGGCTGCTACCACCTACACATCACCTATAAATGCTGGTGCAATATCTGTTATTACATGCAGTATACACGAAAAAACAGAACTTCAGCTACCTCAAGTAAATATATATATCATTACACTTTCATTTTAGACTGATCAAATAAAAGTACCCATCTGACAACAAATTTTCCCCAATCTTTTTGTTACATTTAAATAAGGCCCAAAAAAATAAAAGGTATGGTTCTCAGGCACTGCCCGCATCAATTTTAAACCCCCGCATCAAAAATTTTTATTTTGATTTTCAATAGAAACTTACCAATTTTGAGCTGCAGCCGCTTGGACATTTCTTTCAAGAAGATAAAATCATACAATTTCCTTTGTTCTGTAGTGCTTTTACTTGTTTAGCATTATAAATCTGTTATTTTCATGCTTTTCCCTTATCATTTGACATATTTATCGAAACATACAAAAAAATTAAATAAAAAAAAAAACCGCCTGCCCGCATTGATCTATGAAAAAAAGTGCCTGAGAACCAAACCTAATTTTTTTTTGGCCTTATATAATATAATATAATATAATATAATATATTATATTATATTATATTATAATATATTATATTATACATTATATTAAAATATATCATATCATATAAATCTTCATTATATTAAATGATACACATGAATGATTTATATCTTATATTATGATATACATAATTTGGTATTTTATAGTAAAATTATATAAGGAATATCAATAAAGTTATAAAATTGTTTTAAAAAATTTATATAAATCATACAATCTCTTTTGTATTTTTAAATTAAAATTCATTAAATGCTTTACTGTTATAAATATTTAAAAAACATTTTCTTATTTTACTAAGTAAAAATCAATTTTGTCCTGTAATATATTATTAAAATTCCAAGGCATTAACATTACTCAAGTGTTTACAGATTTTACACTTTTATAACACACATAACAAGATCAAAATATGTCTGATTAATTACACTGTTGTCTTAATGCATATGTACAAATTTTTAACCCTTTGCCGCCAAATAATGCAGCAGCAGTTTAACAGATTGTGAATATAGCTGATTTTATTCTGCACATTGCTGTGGTATGGTTGTAATACAGGGCACCCAATGTTTTGCTATTTCTGCAGTTAGGAATTCATGAATAATTTATATTAATTCACACCCAGCCCCACAAGCACTATTATCCTAGTAATGTTATTAAACTTCCATTCCTCAGAACTGGTCTGTCACTTAGATAAATATGCATCAGACTTTTTTGGTCAAGATGCAAGTTCACACCGATGAGAAAGGTAATTATTCCTTGAAGAAATTGTTAATTTATTGCCCTAAAGTTAAAGTTTGTAAAATTAATTATAACAGAAAAAATAATTAGACAGTGAATCATATTAATTCAGTCCTTTAATTGAACAATAATTTGATCTATCAAGTTAAGCGTAATAAATGACCATAGTCATGGGGTAAGAAAAGCATCCAAGCAACATTTATAATCAGTGTCTTGGAAATTGTGGTCTCAAGGGCATTTGTTCATGGAAAACCTTGATTCATAAAGATGGAGGGAATGTCTATTAAATGAACATATAGTCAACTCCAAACTTCTATTTAGAGTAAAATACTTTATTCAAGGAAAGGTAAATTTAAAACAAACTGCATAATACCTCTACCAGTTGGTGGAGTATTTTAACCATTGGTTGGATGATTATTTGTCTTGTCTGTTAATAAGCAACTTCACTCAAAATGTTAGTAATGGATTTTGTTGACACTGTGTGCAGTATGTGGGTGACATCCCAGGAACTATCCGTTATAAGTTGCAGTTAATCTGGATCACCATTTTCCTAGCTAGTATAATTTGAGGTTTTGAGTTTGGTCCAAAAAAATCTTTTATTTCACATCCCTGTGCCTTTATCGAACACTGGCAGGTCTAGTTCTTATAGTTTTTCAAAACCATGAGGGCTACTATTTGCACACACTAAAACCCCGCTTATCACAGGTCCCATGTTGAAATTATTGCATGCTGGGTACACCACCAGTATTTCAACTGAAAGGATTCTTTACCACTCTGAAGTTTCTTTATCCCAGCTCAGGACCATGGCCATTCACTGGTATTTGGGTCACCTTTGTTACAGAGCTGACCAGTTTAGGAATTAACTGAGGAGCTGGGAGATAGGTTTTATTTGTAGCTATGTACACAGCAAAGTTGGAGCAGGATCCTGACAGAGCCTGTGAATTTTCGAATCATAAGAAATACAATATATTAATCTGCTTTAGACAACTTAGTACCAGGTGGTTCTGTAAAAATAAATGCAGTTAATAGACCTTTTCTACCTCATTTGCACCACCTGCTGGTCATGAATGATACTGAGTGTTCAGGTTCGTTATATTGACAAATAAGATCATATATTGCTATATTCTGAAAGTAAAATAAACATTCCACTAAATCACTGTAGGTTCATGTACGAGCCTCTGGCTTGCATTTAACTTATTTTTTTACAAAACCAGGAATACAGGCACTTTGGACCTGAACATAGCAGAGATCAGTACACCCAGTGTCCATGCTCATGGTGATCTACAATCCATCTATAATTTGTATACATACTGTGGTTGGCTTCATATCCATGAGGCTGAAATTTTGAGATTTCTCTATTTTGAATGTTATGCGAAGGTTTCATTTTCGCAATCTCACCAGAACCTATATCAAATCTTTGCTAAAGCCATATCTGTTCGTATTATAAAATGAGATTAAGACATGAGTTTGTGATATTCTTCTCATATAATGAAAGGCCCGTGCACACAGCAGTTTAGTTGAAATTTAAGGGAACATTTTCCCTATTCCTGCATGGATGTAACTGATTGTAAAATTTCTCACTGTTCTAACCTTTTCCTATACAAGTATTGGTTACACTAAATAAAAAGGACATACTTAATTGGCCAATTATTCCTGAGGGCTTCATTTTCGTGATTATTTCCCATTCGCGAATATCGCAAAATTAAAACCCTTGCGAACAAAAAGGCAACGACAATATGTATGTATGTGTGTGAATCTTTTCTACAGAAAACTCCCTATCCTCCTCTACTCCTATACATACTCTACAGATGCTGAGACTGGACAATTATGTACACTACATCAAATGCTTATTTACTCTGTTATATTGCAATGTTTTCAAAGAAGCCTTTACCAAATAATTAGTATAAGCAGAATGCTTTTTAAAAGTTGGTCTTAACACCATGATGTAAATTATTCAAAGTTAAATCCTTAAAGTTGTGTATTACATATCTTAAAATACATACAAAAGGAAAAAAGGCGAACAAATATCCACATAAGCTTAAGTCAGCACTGAATCTCCAACAATTTTTTGCAGCTGAGAATTTGTGATCAGATGAAAAAGCAGACGTACTCAGATCAAAGATAAGAAGAAAAAGTGCATTAACTACTGCTATACTGTAAACTTCATTTAGAAATCATTACAAATGTTCTACCTGGTATAACATTTGATAATATTAAATGCTTTCAGTATTCATACATACTTAATATACCTTGCCTAGTTGATACAGCATAACCGGAGGCAAGATAAAAAGAACTGCAATATAGGGAGCTTCTTTTCTAGTTCTGTACACATATATGCCTGGTATAATATGAGATAATAATGTAACGATGTGGGAAGCGTAAATAAACGGATCACACACCCACCAAGTCTTCCGAGTCCCTTGTTCTATACACTTCTATTGGCACAGAGGGAGGCTTGTGTACCATGTTATTTGTGTAGTACATATACCGGCCCACGTTAATGCAGTCTCCTTTGAACACTAAGCTCAACAGTTCCTCTTGTTGTATATCTGGTGAGCAATATTGGACTAGGAAAATATGGCAGCAGGAATAGTTTTACAGACAAGAGTGTAACTGTAATTGCATTTACAAATGTAAAATTATATATAAATGAAGATTAATTGTATCATAATTAAGATATGTAATATGTAAACATAAATTAATGTATATAGTATCATCTTGCTCATTTAAAAAGGTAAAAAGTCTATAAGTTCTGTTTATCTTGTAAGTAAACCAATGGGATGCAGTCCCTATATGCATAAACTCAAACTATATGCATAAACTCAAAAAGCATTTGGAAATCAATAAACAACACACTGCAGTATTTGCTAAGTTTTCTTGTTGTGTAAGCTATTAAGTAACTGAATTGACATACATCTGAAGACAGGACAATAATATTAATTAATGGGCCAATCATTTAATGGATTGTATGAAACATGTATGAATAAATTTTTTTTACTGTGGTTTCACTGCTCACAGATTCAGAGAACAAAAAATATGATGTGAGGTTTTTTCTACTGGCTAAGACACAATATGTTGAAAAGCACACACTTGCCTAGAAAATTAAAAATTTGCTTCAATTCTTGAAGCTAGCTTTGTCTATATTTAACACTATGACATGTTAAGTCTATTTTCCATACCTTAATGATTTTTTTTCTGGAATTTAATCCCGAACCATAAATTAGCAACATTGTGAAACGCTTGTATATATGTATAAGGAGTTTCATGAAAATCCATAGAATTTTAGTTAAGTCACCACAGTGCCTCAAAGTGCAATGACCTCTGACCTCATTAAATATGCATGGATATTGATTAACATTTCTGATGAGTTTTATCAAAATCCTTCATATTCTTCCTAAGTAATTGCGGAGAAACAACAAAGTAGCCTAGTAACCGGTGACCTAATTAAATATGCATGGATTTTGCCCATAATCAAACTCCGGCAAGATAATCTGTTGCTAAGTAGTTATGGTGAGTTTGGTGAAAAATCCATCAAAGCCCCGGTAAGTTATCATGGCAAAACTATAAGTTAAGGGATGGATGAACAGTGGTACACCATAAAACTCCCATCATATGACGGGCATATAAAATTGAATCAAAATGGGATTGGGAATCTGTAGAAAATTTTTGTTTGTTTGTATGACCCATTGGTCCAGTTCCATCATTCAGTGTTTAACAAGCCGATACCAGGATGGGAAAAGCACTGTAGAAACTGCTGCTTCCACCTTTATCTCTGAAGCTTTAAAGACTTTTTAAGTGTTTTAATGAGTGATTTATTTAAAATGAATTTATTAAGTGTTATAATTGTTTTTTCTCTATTTATTGAAACAAACCAAATATACTTAATACCCATATCATTAGAGAGCAGTATGAATAGGCAAGCTGGTCCATTGTAAATTCATGTTCTTTCTCTATTTATTTCAAAACTTCACAGCAGTGAATGATCAAGAGGTCCTCTTTTTGGACACGCTGACTTGATCAGCATTTCTGACACAGCTTCTCTGGTTGTTTACAAGTTATCTTGGGAGCTCCGAGTCATGACTGATAAGTTATGCAGTTACTCTGTAGTGCCATTACACTGATATTCTGCAGACTATAGTCCCTCAGATAAACACATATGACGTCACAGGAAAATTTTCGAAATGACTTAAATCTAGCAATACATGTTGTTTCAATTTTCCCTAAAAATTTGGGGTTGACAGTGTCAGAAATAATAAGCTGTTGATGAGATCTAGAATTTTAATCACAGGGGATTTCCCTGTGTGTGACGTCACTGCCAAGTTGAAAATGCTCATAGATGTGCTGATAGTATTTAACAAATCACACAACCCAATTTTTTTTTGTGGAAAAATAAATAGAAAAAAAATGTTTTTCCTCCAGGAATAGGGTTCATTTTATGTAAAATCTATATTAATATTTTTTCCATAGGCAATTGTGTTATATGAAAATATAATTAGACTTGAATTAAATATTCTTGACTTAATGCCCAAGGCTGTACATTCCAAAGCCAATTCTCCATTATCACTCACCCATTTCTGAATTGTGGGTCTCCCAGGGAGGCTTATTGTGATGGTTTAATTATCACATACATCTTTATAGGTTCTCAATGGTGTTTCTATAAATTTAAATATTATTAATATAAAAAGAAACTACTCTTCTAAGGTTTGCTGCTTTTGTATCTGTTTATCTGACAACTTTAATCAACAGTCCTGACGGTCCAGTTTGATTTTCATGCATGTTACGGTAATTTACTATTATAATGCTAAGTTGTAATATTCAGATATTATGACTATCATTTTATATTTTTGTTAAATCAGAATTCCTGTTCCTATAAATATCAATATTTTATCAACAGCCAATAGCCAAAACCTGAGATGGGAATAATACTGAGCATTCCTCCATATAGAGTCTTATGTTACCATTTCATTTTTATAGAATCTTTGAATTTCAATGAAATAATGAAACTCATTATAATTTTGTCATCACACTGGATACATTACTCCCTGTGAACCTGTACTGTATGGCACTAATTGTATCTTGAGTGAATTTCCTCTACACAATTAATATTCCTTCCTCAGCCATGATTCACACACATTATCGTATTCATGTTCTGTGCATGTTTCGTAACACATGGTTATCACCAATTATCAGATCACATTTATGTCCAGGAGTCTGAGTGTATGCCAATAGCACTGGCTGGCCTGATTCTCATGTGGATGCTGCTGTTAATTTGTAAGGGAATGGTTGGACTGCATCTTGATGTTCCTCATGTGATGATAGAATAGACTGATGAGAATTTTTTTCCTGGAAATGGATAATCAGTTTACCATCAGTTTATAATCAGTTTATCCTGCCCTTACAAGGAACCTAACATGACATGATATATGGATAAATTGATCTATGTAAGTAGATTGATAAGATAATACCCAGGTATGGTTATCATAAAATCCTTCTTATTGCTGATACCTCTGACAAAAATCCAAACGATTATCCACTGCCTAGAAAGAATTGATGATTACTGATGGCTCTGACAAGAACTGGTCTGTTTATTGATGGTTCAGAAAATATCATATATGATTACTGATGGCTCTGACAAGAACAGATATGATCATTGATGGCTCTAACAAGAACTGATCTGATACTTGATGGCTCTGGCAAGAACTGATCTGATGCTTGATGGCTCTGGCAAGAACTGCTATGATTACTGATGCCTCTGACAATAACTTATATGATAACTGATTGCTCTGACAAGAACAGATATGTTTACTGATGACTCTGACAAGAACAGATATGATTACTGATGACTCTGACAAGAACAGATATGATTACTGATGACTCTGACAAGAACAGATATGATTACTGATGACTCTGACAAGAACAGATATGATTACTGATGACTCTGACAAGAACAGATATGATTACTGATGACTCTGACAAGAACAGATATGATTACTGATGCCTCTGACAAGAACAGATATGATCACTGATGGCTCTGACAAGAACAGATATGATCACTGATGGCTCTGACAAGAATGGATATGATCATTGATGGCTCTAACAAGAACTGATCTGATACTTGATGGCTCTGGCAAGAACTGATCTGATGCTTGATGGCTCTGGCAAGAACTGCTATGATTACTGATGCCTCTGACAATAACTTATATGATAACTGATGGCTCTGACAAGAACAGATATGTTTACTGATGACTCTGACAAGAACAGATATGATTACTGATGACTCTGACAAGAACAGATATGATTACTGATGACTCTGACAAGAACAGATATGATTACTGATGACTCTGACAAGAACAGATATGATTACTGATGACTCTGACAAGAACAGATATGATTACTGATGACTCTGACAAGAACAGATATGATCACTGATGCCTCTGACAAGAACAGATATGATCACTGATGGCTCTGACAAGAACAGATATGATCACTGATGGCTCTGACAAGAACAGATATGATCACTGATGGCTCTGACAAGAACAGATATGATCACTGATGGCTCTGACAAGAACAGATATGATCACTGATGGCTCTGACAAGAACAGATATGATCACTGATGGCTTTGACAAGAACAGATATGATCACTGATGGCTTTGACAAGAACAGATATGATCACTGCATGATGGCTTTGACAAGAACAGATATGATTACTGATGACTCTGCCAGAACAGATATGATTACTGATGACTCTGACAAGAACAGATATGATTACTGATGACTCTGACAAGAACAGATATGATTACTGATGACTCTGACAAGAACAGATATGATTACTGATGACTCTGACAAGAACAGATATGATTACTGATGACTCTGACAAGAACAGATATGATCACTGATGGCTTTGACAAGAACAGATATGATCACTGATGGCTTTGACAAGAACAGATCTGATCACTGATGGCTTTGACAAGTACTGTTCTCTATTGATGATTCAGAAAAGATCATGATTATTGATCACTCTGACAAGGACCTCAAAGTTATTCGTAGCTTTGACAACATTTAATATAATCAATTATCTATGGATTTAAAACAATTTATACCCTTAGTGATGGCTCTTGCATGAATTTATTTAAAATATAATTAATAAGTGGTTGCTTTGTACAAAAGAAAGTAAACTAAATTTCCAAAATGATCCTCTAAATGGCCTTAAAATGGATTATCCAAGCATGTAACATCAAGAATTTCAGAGGCCAATTACATACATAAACAAAACGTATGCATAAACGTATAGATTAATAAGTAGTCTGTTCACAAAATGTGTGAACAATTCTAAGAGGATCACTGGATTTTAATTTTGTTTATGAAAGTATCATAAAAAATGACAACTAACAGTGCAATGATATGTCTAGCATGTACAAATATGACCAATTACCCCCATAAATATAGAATGCTTAGTTGTCTGGCTACAGGAGGTGCAAAAAAAAAAAAAAAAAAAGAAGAAGATCACAGGAATTTATTCATGAAAGTATCCCTTGATGGTCGGGAACGTTTCCAAAAATGACACATAGCTTCAAAGGAATATAGACATTATTAAGTAAATATCAAAAGAACCAATTTAACCTGTGTACACAATTATACTTAACATATGACAACCATTCTAGGTCAATGAATACACTTAGCTGCTGAGCTAATGAGTCACGCCCAGAAATAATTCATTTTGTTTTTATTAACTAGTTCATGCTGCTAGCCAGAACCCTTTGCATGACCCACACCTATCAACCTGCGGATAAAGAGGCTTTTGTGAAAATTATGTCTTGCAGAAGTGAACTTCAACAGTATGTGCTCACTGAATGAAAAACAAAAGCTTGCGGCATGAGGTGCAACAGGTACTTCTGACATTTCTGTTTTTTTTTTCCTCTAGTCATTAAATGACCAGACAAAATGTGCATAAAGGTATATTTAATATTGTGATTGGGAATGTCTTTTCCTACCGGATTTCTGAAAAGTTTGTGACCTGAGGATTGAGTGTAGATCCAATGAGTAAATGATTTTAAAGTTAAAAATGTTCTGTTTTTTTTTCTGTTGTGTTTAAATGATTAGACAAAATGTGAAGAAAGGTATATATATAGTTAATATTATGATTGTAATATCTTTTCTTCATGATTTCATATTTATTTACCTAGATCTGCTCAAAACTGTCCCCAGCATCAAGCAAAACTGAAGAAACAAGCTGGACATATGGTACATGGGAATGCTGATATGTTTGTCACACACAAGACCTAAGTGATTGTCAGTTGCACTGAGAAGAAATCCAGTTATCAATGACTCCAATAAGAATTTAAACAAAAAGCAAATTTCAACTCATGAACAGGTTTTACATTTATCAAAACCCATTTATATAACTCTGATATATAGAAGGGAATCATGTAAACCTTTGTAGGGTTAAGTATCTGGTTTCTTGTTAACAATTTCAATAAAAAATGCTGAATGGATTTCAATGGAATTTTGTGAAGATTTAGAGTAAAACCCATGAAACAATCGATCAAATTTTAGAGATAATCAGAATCACATTAATAATATTTTTTATTTTTAAAAGATATTTTTCTATTGTGAAAAAGAGCAATTTCTTTATCCTCACAAAGAGCAAGGGCCATACACTGGTATTAGGACCTCTCCTTTGGTAGAAAGCTGACCTGTGATCAAACCATATGGAGTATAGGGAACAAACCAATAATATGTTTTGTCTGTGTACATAAATAAAAAAAATACAAGCAAAATTTGTTTAGGATCCTTGTGGAGATCATGGTCTCTGTCAACTTTTTAAAGCTACAAAACAGATACAGATTATGTGATATTTAATCTTAATCTTGATTTCACTGATAACTGGTCCTGGAACCTGGGCAGATAAATTTGTACAATTATTTTTATTGATAGCTGGCCCTCATGTAAAGCCCTAACATTATATAACTTGAAATTCTTCTGAACAAATACAATGGCATGACAAATACTATATGATAATGATATAGATGAGCAAACCAATTAATGTTCTAGATGGTTGGTTCGTCCATCTAGATTAGAATGTTGTCCTGCATAAGGCACAAGATGAACCAATTGTGGTTAAAAAAATTCCTGGAGCACATGTGCAACATAAGATCAGAGAAGACATTTTTAAGGGTATAAAACATACATTGTAGATTGAAGTAAATTACTGATACAGAAGACATGCAGGTCTAGAAGTATATTAGTGTTAAACTATTATATTGAACAATCCTTCAATATTTTATGACAGAACTTCTTAAATACTTAATTCAATATAATTTATTCTGTCACAGGTGAACCTTTAAATTTATGAAAATTATGGAAGTAGCTCAATGAAATAAAGATAAAACACTTTTTTATTCAAAAAGATGTAGTTCCCTGCCTCTGTTGGATGTCAGTTACTAAAAGGGAAGAATTTGAAGAATTTGTTCTGGATAATGTTCTTCTATATTTCTTGAAGGCCTAAATATTTCAGGTATATATATGGGACAAAGAATAGCCCAAAAGATTTTTTTATTAATTTATTTGTGGAGATAACCTCCTCCATATTTTAATGCTTGTTGGACTATGGACATCTGCAGTGTTCCATTCTGGTGTCAGACTACGTGAAAGTGCTTATACTTGTTTATCCTGGTGTCAACCTGGCTTAATGACGACCCCCTTCTGTGATTCCAGGGTGTGTGTCATCCCCACTGCTGGGTCATAACACCAAGGAACTCCCTAAAGGAGCACTTGTTTGTGAGTGAAGCAGGACCTTTGGGCAAAGTCTCCCCATTAAGCCTGCAGAGTGCTCTCCCTGGGTGTGGGCTGACTGTGAAAAACCTCATCGCAACAGCTGAGATTCGAACTCACAGTCTCCCAGCTTTGAGTCCTGTGCTCTACCCCTGAGCCACAGAAGCTGGTAATTATCCAAAAGTTACATGAGATCAGCGAGAACCTCCCAGCTCATTTTGTCTTATTCTGGATAGGATCATTCTCAATACCTCTGAAGTCCAATGTAAAAACCAGAGCCCCTCCAACTGGTATGAAGGCCCAGAGTTACAAATGTTGCCTGGGAGACCATTAAAAAATCCCAAACTTTATAGTTGTTAATTCACCATTAAAAAGGCAATCATACTACTACCATAAAATCTTAAAATCGAAGTATGCTATGTATGTTTTTTGTGAGAGGAGACAGACAGGCAGAAGGATGGCAAATGTGACTACAAGTAAAGAAAAGCCCTCAGATAATCCTGATGTCCTGAATGTCCATTACACCAGGCCATTTTCACAGGACATTTAACATTACGACAGACTTGTAGCTACAGCCTGTCACTGAGTCTGCGAGATGTTATCATCGTCTCCTGTTTATGGTTACGAGCAAGGATCAACCAGAACATCAGATGGCTGGTCGTAATGCTGGAAATGGTGGCCATCTGTCGTGGTTATGATCTAAAATAATCTACAATGGCTTTCACCAGAAGACTATAGAATCAAAAGATTCTTATTCCACGAAGACTTGAATATACAACTGGATACTGTGGTCTAGGGATAGAGCACAGGACTCAAAGCCGGGAGGTGGTGAGTTTGAATCTCAACTGACGTGGTGAGATTTTTCGTCGTCAGGATTCATCTAGGGTAAGTGGTTTGCAGGTTTTTTTTTGCTGACAAATTAGTGGACCTTTTTGGGGACTCCTTGGTGGTATGACCCAACACTTGGGACAATTACAACCAGGTCTGGCAGCTTGCAGTGGTCACCGGGCCTGTTAAACACAAGGATATTTATGACAGGAAGCTTCTGGTTTTGCCCTATCTTACAGTGATGATATGTTGACATAAAAAAAGCCTGCAAGGTTCGGTGTGTTTTATGAGCACAAATGAATGTTTACTGTATTAACATGATATGTTGTAGTATTACTACAGAAGGACATGATATGCTAGACCTGGGTATTTTGTATATAAAATTTTATAAACTCTCCTGACTGAAATCTGGTCTGTCCACAAAATTTCACTGAAACAATAAGTACCATGGAAAACTGTTCAGTAGTTCTTGCACAATCTTTCTAATAACCATACAAACCAACAAACAGATATAGGTGAAAACACCTCCTGTTTACTGAATTAGACCAAAAATGTACATTCAGAAACAAAACCTCCATTACTGCAGAAGTGGATCCAAGGGGGGGGGGTCCAGGGGGTCCGGACCCCCCCCCCCTTTTTCATCAGAAACAACTTTTTTAAGGGCTTCAGACAAAATTTTGCAACCTGGACCCCCCCCCCTTTTCCAGACCGGGAGACCTTTTTTTTAGGGTTTTCATTTGTCCTCCTGGGTTGGACCCCCCCTTTTCCTAAATCCTGGATCTGCCCCTGTACTGTAGGGGTTGTATTTAAATAAATTATCAATTTATAATATAACTAATAAAAGAAGTATATACTTCTACCACTGATTAATAAATTTACCATTGACCTGCACTTTACAGGCCGATGATATCACAGTAGTTTTCAGTGAAAAAGAGGATGATATATGTGCTAAGTAAACCAATACAGTGATCATATGGTTGTATCAGCCATGCTGAAGATTTACAGGGACAGACAACAAATGGGAATTCACCAATATCAAAGAGCTAATTTACAAGGTAGCAGGGAAATTCCTCTGGAGAATATTGTCTTAGGACAATTCCCCATGGATAATTGTTCCTTAGACAATTGCCTCTGATCAATGGCATCATCTAGGCCAGATGTCCAATGCTATATTATTGTCTGGGGGTGCATTTTCCAAAAATCAATTTGCAAAATGCTGGTTACTGGTAAAACTTGTCTGCACAAGAATAATTGGATTCTAGTCAGCAAATGCATGCATGTCTTGAAAGAATTCCATTATCAAGGATTCAAAAAAGCGGAGTACACCTGAAAATCCTTCAGGACTCTTCAAATTTTTAAATGTAGTTTGGTACTCAATCAAATTGTACTTAGAATTCTTATATAATCCCATCAGAATATCAGGGTCAGATTAACGTGGTCTATATTTGATGTCTATTAACAAAAGATAATACCTTGAACCTCTTATGAAAAAAATAAGCCCAAAAATGCTGATCTGTTAAATTCCACATATTTATAGCATGTGGGGGGCAGGCCAAACAATCCATACAAATTCAATAAGGACATCTATCTATTTTGCAATACAGTAAAAGGTACTTCTGAAGACCTTTCAGCTTCTGCCCACATGCTACTCACCCCCTCATGTCACATGGTTTTTCTGTTTGTCTGCTTTGGCAGATAAATAAACTGACACGTCCATCATAGAGGCTTTAATAGTTTTCTCAACAGGAACTACCTGTAGTTCATTAATATGTATAAGAAGTAAGTCAGAAAATAAATTCTACAGAAATGGCAGGTGAACAGCTGGCTTTAAAAGTTATCATAGTCACAGCAAGTTATCACATCCACACATCCACCTTTCACAGCCAAACTTATTAATCAATAACCTAAACTACTAACTCCCAGAAATGTTTTTTTTTTCCTGAGAATATTTTTGCCTGCCAGATTACCTTATAATGGTAATGGAAAGCAAAATTTCAAATGCTTATGCACACCTTTCACAATTAGACTGAAAAGCACTGCAATATTTTTTTAAGAAAAATTTTAATTCTGTGAGAATATTATTGCTCCATTAAAAGTTAGTAATCGTAAATTCTCACCCACACATTCGGTTTATAAAATTCTGGTATGCACCGTTGCACACACACCTTTCACTACTTTCCAGTACCACCTTTATTTCTTTCAAATGTATTCTAGAATATACATTTACCGGGAAAAAGAAATACTTTCATCCAGTAGTCAATCATCTGGAAAACTTTCTAAATATTGAAGACATTATTATTCTTTCATGTGTATATTACCTCCTGATTAACGGTAAGTCAATTCAAGTGCTATCAAACATTTATATAACGTCACAGTCCACCAGTGCAAGCAATATATTATGCCGTATTATAGAATTTATATCCACCGGGCATGAAAAATACCTTCATCCAAAAGTCAATCAGCTGGAAATCTCTCCCTATATCGAAGGGTATGGGCCAGGATTGGGTTGGAAACCTGAAATCAGCCGAGGCCAGAGCAGGGTTAATTTGGAACATATCTCTTCCACACTTTGAACACCCCCTAAAGGCAGGTTCAGATAGCTTGTGCCCTTACTGGGAATGCGGCTAGGTCAGCTGACCCATTTATGGTCTAGGGTCCTGGGATGTTAAATGTATGCTGGATCTGGAATTCCTGGTATATCAATATTTGCTGATGGTAAGTTGGAGTCTGGTTGACAGATGTTCAGTGCCCAGAATCTGCTTTGGGAGGGTGATGTTTCCACCAGTGTTTGTCATATGCCTGTCTATACGGGACGTATTATGGTATACCCATGGTCCGTCCTTTAACTTGTTGCAGCGATAACTTACCAGAGTTTTGAAGGATTTACACGAAAATCACCATGACTACTAACCAATAGGTTATCTTGCCCGAGTTCTATATTGGGAAAATCCACGCATATTTAATAAGGTCAGAGGTCACTAGCCTATTATGTGGTGTTGCCATGATACCTTGCGAGGAATATGATGGATTCTGATAAAACTCAACAGAAATATTAATCAATATAATATCTCCCATACATTCAATTTCAAGTGAAATCCAAGCATATTTAATGAGGTCAGAGGTCACCAGACTTTGGTAGCACCATGGAGACTTAACAAATTTCTTATGGATTTCATGAAACTCAGTATAAATATTAACCTATACAGTTTCTCATCTGAATTTAATTCTCAGCAAAGGTCAGAGGTCACAAGACATAAGACGGGCGTATTATGCACATTTGCGGTGCTCTCGTTTGTTCTTTCTTGGGTGTGTTATGGTATGCATGAGTTTTGACCATTTATGGAATTAATTCTTCACAGGGGAACAATCACCTCCGCCGAGGAAGGTTATGTTGTCACCAATGTTTGGTTTATTTAGGTTTATGGGGACCTGGACACTTCTCCGCTGGGGACCCAGGTTGGATTCCCGGTGTGGCTATGAGAATGGGTTGTAGTGGCCCGTCCAAGGTCGGTGGTTTACTCCGGGTCCTCTGGTTTCCTCCAACTTTGCCGACTACCGAGCGCCAACATCCGTGCCATGGAGAGTGCCTCGTATTAGTTATTATAACTAGTTGTGCAATCCATGTAAAATAAATAAAGTTTATATTTATTTCTATGTTATAAATGGTCTGTTATTGAATTCTGGTCTGTTATGGAATCAATCTTCCCACAAGTGATCCATCCTTTCTGCCACACAAGTTGTAAGTTGTGACTTATGTTTGTCTGTAATATCCGGCTTGTTTGGAATTAAAAAAAAGAGTTCTGGTCTGTTATGGAATATATCAGTTCTTACCTATTATGGAACAAATTATTTCTGGGCAGTCATGAAATCAATCTTCTCTCAAAGGAACAGTCATTTCTGCTGGGAAGGGTTATGTTGTGACTAATGTTTGTTTGTTATGTTGGCTCTTAATGGAATTAAAAGAGTTCTGGTATGTTATAGAATCTGTCCACATCAGAAGAGTTATCTCAGCTTTTTTTTCTTTTATTTTTTTGCCTGTCATGGAATAAACCAATTTTGGCCTGTTATGGAATTTATCAGCCCACAGCTGAAAAGTTGTCTGTCACAGAGGGTGTTTGTGTTTGTTGTTTTCCATGCAAAATGGCTCAGTTTTTCACTCATTATCACCAAACTCATTGCAATGACTAGTCCTAGGCAAATGGAAAATCAAGTGTATTTGTTTTTATATTCACTTATAATGGGATCAAAGACCATATATTTATCAGAAATTTTTTAAGCAGATAAAATATCAATATTTAACAGGATAAATGGTGTGTTAATAAATACTGGTTTTCTTCTGTTAAATCCGCAGGGGCAAAGTTGCTGAGAAAAACAAGCACTTGAAATCTATGTGAAAAAAGCCCCCCCGAGTTAATACAATTAGCCAATTAACATAATCATCTTGTTCATACAATAGGCCAACCACCATCAAGATTTATGTATAAGCACAATATTGTATAATTATGTATGTATCTCAATTCTCCACAATCTGCCAATGAATAATCTGAATATTACATGGCAAAATATCATACAATAATCAACATTATTATTTGTATATTTTCACATTTTTTTAATTCGGCTATTCATTGATATATCTAATCATTAAAGCAATAAGATAAATACAAATTTCCATCTCTTGGTAAAGCCTTTGCAGGATAGTATTCATGCAGAGGCAGAACCTGCTGGAGATGAGAAAAATTTTGTGGGAACCTTGGAACACCAATATATATCATGCTTTATATCTCTGGTCAATTTTCCATGGAATATAAGCTTCGCTAGAGTCGCAAGAACCATACATATAAAACTAAGCAAGATTAATGCTGGAGCCTGACCTTCTGTGGTCCCTAAACAGACAGAATTTCTGTTCATGCCTGGATTTTATTGAAAAAGTTATCAATTATTGTTTCTCCTAAATAATATCCCTCACCTGACCACTCTGGATTTTGTCTCACCTGTTGCCGGTCTTGCAAAATGTTTGTACACCAATTTCAAACAAAAAACCTGTTAAAAAAATTATTTATTATAAAATAAATTCCTCATTTTCAAATTAAGAAATGCACATGACCACCTGGTCCTCACAATCGTATACACTAGGAGTCCAAGACACTGTTTCTTGTAACTGCAGCTTGGTATGGCAAGATTCTCTGGACAGTAACACCTGGGTGCGCACAGAGTGCAAAATTGTAATCAGACCACTGGAAGCATGGTATTGCATTGTGCATCCAGTCAAAATTTAAACATGTGATACCCACTCTCGTTGGTCTCATAACACCAGCTCTGGCATAGGGACAAGAATCAGACCAATGAGAGTTAGCGCTTGCGTTCCCATGTAATCAGACCAGAGAGCCTTGCCAACCAGCAGTTACACTAAAATTGTCTGGGAAGACTTCAGTGTATAACCACTGCCGGAGGAGTGTACACCTGGTGTGGCATGTTACTTTCATTTAAAAAGTAATTCCAAAATTTTAGTTTATTGTGATGTTGTAATTATAATACAGAATTTAAAGAAATCACTTACACACCCTGGTGTGAGCAACCTCTGGAGCAGTGACCACCTAATGTTAATGGCAGTTTCTCCCTTGCATGGATAGTTAAACAGATAAAAAGTACTTCACTCAAGAGACCACTGGACCTGCATTACATCATCGACCACTAAAGTTTTGTCAGAAATCTCACCAGTCCACAATTAACCATTCACCAAAAAACATTTTGTTTAAACTGACAGCACACTGTTGTGGCAGCCCCCATGCAAGGCCTGTGAACAGATTAGGTGTGAGCAAAATGTAACAACACTAGCTCCGTGGGCTGGTTTCATGTTTTGCTGGTGACAGGAACAAGACTATGATAAAATAGTCTGAATGTCATAATAGGTCAATGAAGCAGGAACTCAGTGGGGAGGTAATGTCACATATTATCTAATAAGAGTAGAGTTCAATGTCCCTGGAGTAGGTCATCAAAAGTGAAATAGGGTAATGGTGATCCGGCCCTCATGTAGGGACCCACACAAGCTGAAGGACAACCTCAGTAAAACAACGTGGTTTAACGCTAACCAGGTCATTCACTGGCCACACAGAATCATCAGCACACCTTCATGGGGCACATATTTTGCCTGGGAACCCCATAAATCTCTGATTCAGATATTTTTAAAAACCAATTTAACTGAGATTATATTGTAAATAAAACAAAGTTATAAGGCATTCTTATTGTGGCAAATCATGGAGACAGAAGATGCATACACTGTTAACTGTATCCCTCCTTTTACGATTAGTCCAACAAGTGAAATACTGCTCTAACATCTGACGTCCAGGTTTTAGTCCATATGAAACAAACAATGGAACCATTTTTTTCAGTTTTTGGCGAGGGTTAAAAGATACAAATTGGAGATATTTCCAAGTTAATGCCAAGGTATAAAATCTTTCTGACAACAGTTATATGCTGCAAATGGACCCATAGTGGTGGAGAGGACGCAAGGATGAGCAGCAGCGCCGATGGCAAATTATATAAGGATACCCTGTTGACTATATGAAGGCTGTACTGCTGGTCTGCTACTGACACAAGAATAAATAAAAAACTTTATTTCCACACTGAATTTCTTAAAAATTATAACGACCATATTTTCAGGTTATTTTCATTGCCACACTGTGTGAAAATAAACTTCATTTTGTCAAAAATAAACACATCTTCAGTTCTCAGTCCTTTTTTTCAAAGTTTTGTAATGACTGAAATTCATTTTCATCTGATTAATCTATGCATCTGACTGCACCTATTCATTCATTAATAACAGATACATTTATAGCTTTTTTGGGTGCATTTGTAAATATTTCCTGATTTCTATGACTGAGCCAAAAGTCATAACAAAGTAAACTTCCTCCTCACATACCATTTCATGTCCTGTGTAATTGACCAAAATGGCTACGTTACATATAAATGATATGTTTTATTATAGAAATACACTTGATGATAAAAAAGATCATCTCTAATTTATCTTCTTTTATACATTCCCTAAGAAAGCCTGGAAAGGTGACACCAATGTATCATGGTTGAACCTGGGCAAATTATCAGAAAAAGATTTTTATACTAAAAGCTTGATGCTTTTATTTTCAGATGCAGAGCGTTCTCTTTGTCAAACTACCTAACAATTAAGCCCACATACAGTGAAACCTGTTTCATAAAGACCACTTGCATGACCGACCAAAATGTCAAAATTGGTCTTATTTCACTGCCTCACAGGTGGTCTTATTAGATTGATGGTCTTTCAGAGAGGTTCAACTGCACTTACATGTCACCTGTATGTAATCTCTGTTTAAACAAAACCCTGTGAAGGGAAATTCCTCCTCATATAAAGAACTCCTGATGTCCTTGAAAATATACATAACATATAAAAAAATCATTGCCACATTAAAAAGTTTATCACTGAAAGTTTTCACAGATTTAAAAATCACATTTCTGTGATTTATCATACACTCCTTATGTAGCAGTTACACACTGTAGTTGTTATAGCTCTCCTTCACTTTTACTGCTTTGTGTAGCAAGTTGTTCCGAGTTTCAACTCCAGGGCTGGCACAGAGCCAAGAATTGTCATGTAACTAGCCCATCTGTGGTTTTATAAAACTGTAATTTATTTCAATATTTTTGTTGAAAATTACTGGAATGCTAACCAAACCCTGAGCATGTATACTTAAATGCAACATCACAACATAAAAATATTTGCATACAGTCCCTATTAATACCCTAAGAATATATATATATATATATATATATATATATATATATATATATGTATGTATGTATGTAAGTATGTATGTATGTATGTATGTATGTATGTATATATGTATCCAGCATATGGAACCCATCACTTATAAGGGAGGACCATCCTCCACTAAGGTCTGCCTTTGAACACCAGGCAGAAATGATACGGATGCCTACCACACAGTTCACATGCAACTGATAAAATGCAAGTACTGCATCTTCTAAGCTGGCCCACACTTGAGGAACGATGCCATAAAAATCACCTATGCATGACATAATACATTGTTTAGTTGCTCTACCATCAAAAGTGAATTTAAATCCTTCCCTTTCCACCAAGCGCAGGAATTCTGGCCACTAATTCACAAATATAAAAGTTTAAGAGAATTTATTTTTCTTCACCCCATCCCAAAATGTAATAGGATTTCCATTAGCCCAGACAAGATTGAGGGCATTGGCAGTTCCCTTGACCTGTTCAAATCTGAAGGAGTCTCGGCACTAATTCCATATTCTTCACAGTATCCCCATATTTCATATACATATGCATTGCATGTAATGTTCAGTACTGATTGAACGCTGGTAATTATGGATGATGATGATGAAGAAGACGATGATGATAAATGATGTGTATGTATGTATACACGTTTTTGCATACCATATTTGTTACCAGGCATGTTATATTACCTGCATATGCAAAATAAACTTTGAGAGACCTCAAACTGGAAAACCTTTTTGTTATACATGACACACAGCACGGCTAAAATTCCAGCTCTACAACCACTGGTACTACACACTGCTGGATGCAGATTCTGATCTACGCTACACTAGTGGTCCCAATTCTGTACTCCAAGGATAAGTGGCTATGGTTGGAGTGATGCTGAGACTTGTTTACAGTTGTTGTAATTGCATATGTCACAGTGGGCTGTATGCCGTGCACTGGATGGCTGCACATGTAGCACTTTGTATAAGGCATCACATTATTAATTCAATAAATTCAACCACCAACACCGGCTGCAAGCCATTCTGATCAATACGTTATCTGAAACATCGAGCCGACTTAGCTCTAACCTGGCCAGTTCCACAAATTCCAATTTTTACGTAAATTAAATGCATTTGCAAATGAGACAACCTTACTTTAATAACAAAATACTGCATTGGTTTGGATAGTTGTGAAACTTCGCATTCTTGTGGTTTTGCAAGGTTCGGGTAATTTTTTTGACTGAATGCTTGGGGCTTTTACTCACCTTGCATGCTAAGTCGTAAAATTCTGTGGTGCTGCTGGACTGTCTGAAGAAGCCATTGGCTGTTGGCTGCGTGGTTGCTTGTCCGACTCTGTCTTTCATGCTGTTATTATTGTGGTTGTTGAGAAACCCGTGTTGTGATATGTTGCGCCTGCGGTGCTGCTCATGTCGGCAGCTGTCAACTCCATAAACACGGCCTGACCCCGTGACGTCACGCTGCCGCAGGTGTCCGCATAGTGCTGACATCTGTTGACTGATTATTGTACTAATTCTGGGCCCTTGACATAGATCCACAATGAACCATCATCGAAATTTAACGAGTAACATATTGAGAGATAAAAATGAGGGATTTGTGGTAGACTTTTGACGTCTCAAATTTTTGAAATCATACTAAATTTTATTGGTTATCTAAAAGTAACACATGATGTAAATTGATTGTTAGACATATTTAAAATAATAAAATAAATATTACCAGTGAATGAAGTAAAATAAAATAACATAACAAATAAAAATAAAAATAAAAATAAATAAATAAATAGATAAATAAATAAACAAATATGAAAATAATCGTTATTTCGTTATTTAAATACATTTACGTGTGTCTGGCAGGCCTGATGATGATAACTATGTAATACAAGGAAAGGGACGAGATAGAGCCGGGAACAGAATTTTCCATTATCTTGACATCTTTTTCGCGGGTTAAAATCAGTTCACATGCAGACAGGAAACGTTTTCTTTCATTTAAGAATTTTGCTGTAACAGGGTTCATCATCATATTTTCAAAGACAAATTGCACATAAAAACCGTGTGTGGGTCTGATAATCCAGCGCCAAAGGTATGTCAGACGAAATAAGGTTTAAAAGCCAGATGCTTCTACATGTATCTCGCCTTCATAAGCAAAGTTTTATAATTTTATAAATGACAAAATATTGACTTTCTTGGTTTTTCAGACCCGAACACTCGCTGTCCGTCGTCGCCGATAGGTGCCAGCGGCGGCTTTAAGGGAGGCACCCCCGTTTTGATCTAAACAAATAGGGAAATAGAACGCGCTTAATAGGGTGGGGGAAAAAAAACAGCGCCGGATATTGCGACAAAGTGCTTTACAAACTCTCCCAGATTTCACCATTAAATAATATACCCCTGCTCTAAGCTTTCCCTCTTTCGAGCTCGCCTAATGAGTTCAACCCTATCATTATTCTAAATTTGCCATTTGCCCCTGTTCGACAGGAATAAGAGGTCTAAATATTGTTTTAGTTATATTCTAAATGCCCCAATGTTGGGTTGAGACAAGCTTGCATGCAATATTTGACGAACAAATAGGTAAATACGTTTTAAGCACTTTAATTATAAACTATTCAAAATGAAGAAATACATTTTTGTATGGTTGAAAGTTGAAAAAAACACGGGTCGTTACCAACGTTACTTGTCGATTAATATAATATTTGTTTTAACTGGTGGCATCTTTTTTATTTAAAAAGAGAAACATATTGTTTTATTAATGATGTTTCCAAAGAAAAAAACAATAAATCTTCACCTCACATTGCAAAAAATGAATTCATTGTACCTACTACTGATTTTTTTTTCAAAAATAATTTTTTTTTCATAGCACGTTCTTCATAGTATTTAAATGAATTATATGAAACCCATCCATAATATTACATTTTAATTTATAATCAAATCGAACCTGGCACCACTTTAGATCAGCTAAACTATTAACTACCCGATCCAGTGAATCAGGTTTTACGCTCCTATAAGTCCCACATTTCTTCATAATTTCTACCATGATTTCTGCGTAGCTTTCTCCCTCTCAACAACCGAATCACGTCAGTTGGTAAGCATCCTAGACTCCATGCAGTATTGTTCTGGGAACTCCGGGTGAATAAAATATGAGTTATACAAGCCAAAGTACCTGAGACACTCATTTGTACTTAGGCAAAAAAAAAAAATAAATAGATAAAAGGTATGGTTCTCAGTCACCGCCCGCGTCAGTTTTAAACATCCGCATCAAATATTTTTATTTTCAATAGAAACTTAACCAGTTTTCAGCTCCAGCCGCTCGGACATTTCTTTCAAGAAGATAAAATTATACAATTTTGATAAAAATTCCTTTGTTATGTAGTGCTTTTTCTTTTAAGCCAAAAAAAAATGTTATTAACAGGTTTATCCTTATCATTTGACATTTTTATCAAAACAAACAAAAAATATACAACAAACATACAAATATAAAAACAAAAAAGAAAAAAAACCCGCCCGCATTGATCTATGAAAAAAGTGCCTGAGAACCAAACCTTATTTTTTTGCCTAAGATGGGTTTTTTTTACTCGGATGCTGGGTGCTTTCACATTTCACTCTTGTATTTTATGTAGTGTTTAAAATTTCATCAAAGTAATGACTGCACTATGGATTCTATTTGTATATTTGAATTTACGTCATGATCCTGAGGTGGCTTTTGCCTTCCATAAAACTTTCGTTTTCTGTTATCGGTTTGTGTTCTTGATTCTTCTCAACAAGACATGATAGGACGGAGGTTCCAGGGAATACTTAAATGTCGCACTTGGCCGCCTGTATAATACTTTGTGCCATAGTCACGCTAGTAAAGCAACATTAAACCGTTATCGTCTTTTCTCATCGGTGATATTAAATTATGGACAATCTGTCGATTGAGAGGGCCGTTTACGTCATTAATTATTTAATGTTATACAACATTTCATCAAGTAAGTTAAATCCCGCATTATTTTTATTGTAAACTTCGATGGTGTCATTTAAAATTGAAACTTTTTCAATTAAAGGCTACTGTTATACATTTATATTGTGTGGCGTTGTAAATGTTTAATAAAAGAATAAGGTCAAAGTAAAAATTATTGACATGTATGACAGTAGCATTCGTACCATAAAAGCCCGTGTGTGATTATAATTATTTTTTAAGTATTTAAAAGATGATATTAAGACATCATAAGATATAATCTGTTATAATCTGACTAATTCAATTGTTAATAAACAAAATAAACGCGCGTCAAAAGTCGGGAGCATTTCGTCCAGGTAATGTTATTTTAATGTTTGATGCAGCCACCAGATGGCGATCAATACCAATCGGACATCAAGAGTCTGCGAGCATTTTATCATGGAAGGTTGGTTTCCTGGTGAAAGAATCTTGGTCCTCCAGCCTGAAGAGTTGTGACAATCTAACCCTTCCTGTGACAACAACTTTTTTGAGAGGACAACAAACATACGAGGCATGTTTTATTTTTTTTTCAGGCTTTGCATAATAATAAATTATACAAAAAAAACCAAGATAAATGTTGGCTGTTAACGATACACTTGATTTATCCTCCTTTTGAGGGATCTTGTTATCAAACTTCTTGACGAAGGATACAAGAGACTAAAATATCGAATGTTTAAAAAGGACTCTACTTGACTTTGTAGACTCTTGAAGCTGTTATGGAGAAGCGAAGCTGTTACCGTCGGCTGTACGGAGTTTTTAAAGAGAAATGCGGGGATAAGTTGTGGTGTTATGCAACTTAAAGATGTGACAGTCAGTGATGACGTCAGGATATAAAGAAAATGTTCATCGACGAAAACAAAACTGAAATAATTAAAAGATGTGACAGGGATAACGTCAGGATAAAAAAAACTACAAAATAAAACTGAAAATAATTTAAAAAAATAATTAAAAGGGTACTGACCTGAGACGGTGTAAGGGTGTTGAAGGAAAAGGGAGAAGGGATTCCCTCAACACAAATATCACACTGCACAGAATCAGACTCGCAAGCGTACGAATCTGCTGGTTAGGGATTGTAGGTATAGAAATTCTATGCCCACAATGCACTGGGGGCACCAAATATACACCAGCGGCGTAGGTATAAATGTTGTTAAGGGGGTAATGTAATTTGTTCATATACGTTGGATATAAGTTTTCAAGGCATATGACATAAACATGGGTGTTTTTGTGGTGAGGACTCCACGTAACAATTAAGAAGTTGTGAGCATGCGCATATTAAATTGGGCCAGAAAGTGTTTCCTTGAAATGATTTTAAAGTTTGACAATTTAATTCCCAACTGGAAGTCGTTCGTTTTGAGCATCAACTACCTCTGTTCGAAGGGTGTCAAAATATAGTAAATAATGCCTTAACATCGGGCGCAAAGGATTAACATCCGACTTGAATATCGCAAAAAATAAATAAATAAATAAAAATATATGATAGAAAAGTCAAATGACATGCTGTACAACTGCGATTTTGATTTAACAATTTTTTTCTTCTTCAGTTATCAACGAATATCTTTTATCATTAATTTTACCGAACAACACAGAATCTCAGAAATAAATATAAATTTAATTTGATAAAAAATAATCAACTGCGTTGAAAATGTGTGACTTTTACCTAGATATCTTTCATCATGAATGCGGGTTGTTACTTTGGTGTTTCTCTTTTGGGCAGTGCAAACAGCTGATGTTAATAAAAGTCTGCGTCAGGAAGATATATCATAAATCTTGGAAAAATTAACTAATAAATAGTGCAGAAGTCAATTAAAAGGAGATCCAAAATGCTGGTGAACACAGACGCACACGCGCACGCAAGCACCACCGCGATAGCAATATTTTATAAATAGCATTGTCAAAATTCTGCCACTGAAAGCCCAAATGACGCTTTGTAATTCTTCAGTGGGATATAGAGTGAGAAGGACGGGAGATGAAACTTAATTAAAAGAATATAAAGACCGAAGTCGTCAGTCGGTTGTGTTAATATGGAGTAAAAACCTTGAGAATCATGTAAATTCGTGCGAGTACTTACCGTGAAGCCTATACCAACTGTAGCAGAGAAGGATCCGGTTTGGAACTTGCCCTGATCAAACTGGACGAGCAGCGACGTCTTACCCACCCCGCTGTCCCCGACAAGGATGGTCTGTAACAATTAGAAAATGAAAATAATAAATATTCAAAATAAATACAACTATCTTCATTGGTTTGAGGCAAAAGTTATGTGAAAAACAGTACAAACCGCCCCATACGGTTTCCCAGGGTGGAATGTTGGATTTAAATACACAGCTAATAATTGTTAATGCAGAAAATGGAATCCTGTATACCTAGCCTCCCAGCACTTTTGGTGGAATCACTCCGTAAGAAAGCTTAGTTGTAGGGGACACAGGACCTGCGAACTTAGGCTTCAGTTTTCACTGTTCTCCATACACCCATCTCCATACTAACAAGTCTGTGGCAGGAATTCTGTTGCAGACCTTGATTCAGCGAGCCGCTAAGGCGTCTATTTCTTGAATAAGAAACGAGGTAGTTAAACCAATCAAATCATTCGCTTAAACTTGTTTTGCGCGGCTACCGAAGCATATGTGGTGCTAGTTCTAGACTAAACGTTTAGCATTGCCTCGAGGGCCACGAGAATTTGACCACCAAATAAAGACATAAAAACTTGTTCCGTTTCCAGTGTTTATGTTCACACGGCGTGTGAAGATTGTATTGTTAACATTTTGTTCTTTGGATTTGATTGGCAGTTTTGGTTTCAGCCCGAAAACTTGCAAGCTTGTTCATCTTTCATGAAATGCACGCTAGAACGGCTCCATGGATAAGGGTAAGTGAAAGCGTAGCCGCCACAGACCTGGTAGAAGGATGGCTCACCCCTCAGTCTGTGAGGAACATTATGCAGGTTTTATATTTCGTGGCTAGATTTGCGAAATAAAGAAGTCTTATTTTTAATAAATATTTCAAGAGCGCAGTTGTTATTTTTTAAACAGAATTTCAGTTGTCAATGGCTCACTCTTCACCAAAGAGGCTTTCAGTTTGATTTGTCGTTTAAAAGTTGTCTTTTATAGAATTAAGGAGACTGTGCCTTAAAATATTTTTTTGTGAAGCTTCAACTATTTGTATGATACAGAATGCAAACATTCGAAAAAAAAAAAAAAAAAAAAAAAAATACTGAACACGGTTTCTGATGACGCACCTAGAAAATCTTTATGAAAGGAGATAGGTATAGTCAAATAGGGGCATACCAGCTCTGTATTCTTCATGTGTATTCAAATGTCTAGGAACGGAAGCAATCCATCCTTTGAAGGTAATCTTAGAAAACACGATTTCGTAAGTGGAAATTCAATTGATATTTAAAACGCAGTCACAGGCTAGTCAGTCAGGTTACACACTAGGTGTATGATGGGACTTCAAACACACCTTAAACGTACGTTTTAAAAAAACACCCATGTTTTTTATTTTTAATTACCAGTCTTAAAATATTATATTCCTAATTTCTTATCAGCTGTCATAATCAAAATCTTTTTTTTATAGGTCTAATTTATAAAATTACGCGTCTTAGTCTTCCTGTGGTAATTCACTATATATATATATATATATATATATATATATATATATATATATATATATATATATATATATATTTATATATATGATAAACTGGTATAATAAATTATATGTTATTATTTTTATTATGAATCCTTTGCCTCTAAACGTTTTATAGTACAGGTTACCCTTATACGGGCTTGACATGATAAGAAATCTTACATGAAAGGACTGTTTTCTGTGTAGAAATTTCACGAAAGTTTTAATTTTGTTATTCCTTTTGACGAAAGCGAGCATTTGGATCCCACGCGAAAAAAAATAACAACATATATATTACGAAGGAGCCTCAGGTCATAACCTGTTCGCATCAGAGCAAACCTCTACGAGGCATTGCTCAAATATAAGAGATTTCTCCTGGGGGCTCTAAGGATTGAAAGCTTTAATGTAAAACCCATTCACCTATATAAGGTTTAGGGCCTCTTCTCAAGCAGAAAAGCCTAGAGCTAAAGGTAGTCAAATATAATAAAAGGCAGGGGTAGTTGGTCTGATTATCAGATAACTAAATTTGTCCGAAGGCCATGGAAACAGGGAGCTGGCTATAGCGTATGCTTGTAACTCCTGAAAGGACCGAGGTTCATGCGTATTATAAAGCTTGTGGGACAATTATACGGCCACAGAGAGTAGCTCTAATGTACATTTGAATGATCTTTCCCGTGCCGGATATCCAGTCATCCCTAGTTACAGGTTCGTCTGCTTCCGGTCCCAGAGCACTGCAACCGCGCGTCTTATTATAAATCATTGCCCACACAGGTTGCTATTCTTGGAGACAGGTTATGGCTTATTCCCTTCTATCAGCCCTCAAAATTTATTCAAGGAGCTATTTATTTCAAAATGAATTATTAATAAGTACGATCCAGCCACTACCATTTGTCTTCTCATTGCACGAAACGTATGTCAAGAGCCGTAAAGTTCCTAATAAAGGAAGCTCGCTACACGCCAATGGAAAGCCCACTATGTTGATTCCTGGTTGATTATGGCCGCACTATCTACTTATTTGTGGATTAAGGATGTAATGAAAGTCCTCAAAAGTCAAGTAAAGCGACTGATGACGATAAAAAAAAGTCAGTTCACTCCGCCCACATAGTTTTATATAATTCCTGTTTCATCAATCTTGTAGAGTGATTGTATAGGATGGACCGAAGTAAGGCGAGCAGCCGCCCACAGAGACAGGGTTAGGCTATTTATCTTAAAACCTACGCCGACTGCCAGAAGACATATTTGCATTCATCAGTTGTGACAAACAGAAGGCGGCGCAGGACACGAGAACACGGCTTGTGTACAAACCAGAGTATAAGTTAAGGCCTGCATACATGTAATACAGGGGTGGATGCAGAATTTAGGAAAAGGAGGGCTCAAACTCGGAAAGGGTTATGATAAAACTTCAAAAAAAGGTCCACAGGTACGGAAGGGGGGGGGGGGGGGTAGGTTCCAGGCTGAATAAAATTGGTCTTAAACCTTATTAAGGGTTGCGGCGGCTGAAAAAAAGGGGAGGGGGATTCGGACCTTCTGGATCCGCTTCTGATACAAAGGCGTACAGATAATGCTCTGAGAGAGAGAGAGAGAGAGAGAGAGAGAGAGAGAGAGAGAGAGAGCGAGCGAGCAAAAAAGTGGTACATTGACACATAGGAGAATGCCTACATGTGACACAGATGCCAGATTTATCTGCAATGAAAATTGTTAAGGAATTACTTTCGCTGACACTTTCGCCAACATCTGATATATAAACAAAAACCGAAGAAAGAAAGAAAATTGTTCTGTAGAGTCTTGAAGAAATGTTCAGAGTGAGCGGGTAATATTTCTATTCATTCACCGGTCGAGACAATTTACCAACAAATTTGCTAACCGGAAGAAGAAACAGAAATGTGCATGTCATTCATATTTACAAAGCAACTTTTCATCAATATTAGTTGATATCTTTCATACATTTAAAGAAAAGAGCACCAATTGTTCATATTACCGAGGATTTGATATCGGTTCACCCCTCAACCCTCCCCCCCCCCACTCAAAAAAAAAAAAAAAAAATATGATCCCGCAAGAAATTAGAGCTGATTCAAGATATTTTTTTTATGGTCACCTCTATTTAAAGTAATATTATATATAAAGAATACACAGTAACGCGTCTTAAGAGATTTCTTTACGAGATTATTTTACGAGATTATTTTACGAGATAATTTTGGAGCAATCAGCTGAAGGGAAAGATAGCAAGATATATACAAAAACATACTGGTATATTATAATTCATTGTCTTTTTTATCTATTCTTTTTAGGTAAGGAATTTCTCAGGCATATCTATGCTTTTTTTGGTAGTTTTATGTCAATATTGTTTTTTTTTATTCCGGGCATCATGGCTTTGAACTTCAACTGACGTTGTGACACTGACAAATTGTAGGACTGCAGACAATGTGACAGGTCTTTGTTGCAGTGTATTGGTTAAAGTTTTAAGAATATATACCGAATAAAATGTAAGTCAATGAGACAACAGGGGGAGTTACATTTGATTTTTACACATACGATTTTTATTAATTTGTTTTTTGTGCATTTAATTTCTTTGATAACATTTTTTTTACATAAATTGAATACAATTTAATTGATTAATATGCGACGGGCTATGATCTAAATGGTTCTCGTGCATTAAAGATAATGGATTAAAACTTATATGTTGAACAAATTATTACTGCCAACTCGAAATGTTTAATCCTGAGTACTTAATAATGAAATATCAATACCTGTAATTCAGCACAAAAAGACAAATCACTTGGTATACGAGATTATGGGGCATTCCTTTACCTTGTGTCCACATGTTTTTTTTCTATAAAATTTTATCAGTTACATTTTCAGGGGGCGGATGTGTGTGAAGAGTATTGAAGAAGATTTTAAACAAGGTAATGAACACCCATTTTACACACGGTTTAAGAAACAAAACTATTTTAAAATATGAGAAATCAAAGAAAGCCTGGGAAAAAAAAGTAAAAAAAAAATTGTGAAAAATAACTGGAGATTCTTGATTATTCAATAGGCACCTTTCCAGAGAATTACTGAAAAATATTAACTTATAAGAAAATTTTCTCTACAAAACAGGTGCACAAAGGTTGGTAGAACAGAGCATGGTTCCTTTAAAAGGGACTGAAAGATTCATTGTCTAAGCCATCGCCACCATCGGACTTTAAAGGCCGGTTGACTTGGCTGCGAATCACGATATCAGCTACAGTTTCCCCGCTTTGTACGGTATGCTTTGTACAGTAGCAATATTTCAAACAAACAAAAATATTTATTTGCGTTCCTAATATCATCAAATAACACAGTTAAAACAAGTGGCACAACATTTCTAATCGCATTCTACAGTGGTACGTGTCACCTTTGGTAAGAGGAAACAAACATTTGAATGGCAAGCGCTACCTTGTCCCAATACATCGATGTAATTACGTTCCTTGGCTCGCATCAGTTAGTTATAAAAAAATATGCAGACCATGTTTCCATGGCTAAGCATCGGCAGAACTGTTGTAAAATACCCGTAAACTACCAGGCAGTTTCAATACGTGTTCAACATAAACGTCAACGTAATAGCACTCCCACAGTACTCATGCAGCGGTCGCATTCCATTCCTGGTAATCCATTTCTTTCTACGAAATGTAATAGTAGGAAGGGAATGATATATATTTCATACATATACGGATTACTTGCAGGAAATCATCATATAAGTGATAATGGAGTGAGACAGATCAATTTTTCTCCTTTTTTAGTGAGATTCAGTCTGTAGCTTATACAACTTCCAGGCGATAGGTTGTAGCAAAGTTTATGTATAGTAGGGCGGGATATTCAAATAATCGTTCGAATGGTGATGCACGGAACAAATTTGGCATATTGATTTTTAATCATATGTGTCTCAAAAAGAAATTTTTTCGAGCCACCTTTTTCCTCAGTCATGGCCACCATTTTCAAACATGGCAACCATTTTCAAGACTTCAGTATCTATCATATTTCACTAATGAAAATGTGTACAACCATACCGTATGATTCAGGGATGGGGAATAGAATCGCGCACACAGAATTCACGTTTAACAAAAATTAAAATGTCCAATGTGCGTGGAAATCAAATGACTTTCCTGATTTATTCGGACAAAATGCCTGGATAGTTTTCATTTTTCGCCGCCTTAACAAATGTTTTCAATGTATTGGCATGGATCGTTTATCTTAGACATTACCTGGTCATCAATGATGCGCAAGTTGACATAGGTTACGTCATCATAAAATTACGTCAGTGGGGGAACTTGCAGCGCGATCTATCTGATTCAGAATAAAACCAAACCAAAGGCTATGGTAACCCAGTTATAAACCCATTATAACATTAAAAACCAGCAACAGATCTAAAGTTTATTAAGATTTGAAGAAGACTTTATTATAGGGTATAAATATTATCAATTTGGCACACATGATTCTGTAAATTCAATATTTAATATTTGGTTATTTTCGTGTGGTGCAGCATGTGATTAAACATTGGAAATTGGTAAAAATACTGCATTAAAAATGCATGTTTTATTTTTTTCAAAAACTTTCCTCCTCCAACTACCTTTCATGCACTTATGCGTCCTCAAATTGGCTAAACTTGCAGAATGTACCCCATACTTTGCGAGAATGCAGTCTTTCCTCCGCGGTCACACAGCGCTCTATGTTAACCAACAGAACATGTTAGTGACTCAGATCTATCACTGAATATATATATATATATATATATATATATGCCGCCCCCCGAATACGCTCCCCCCCCCCTTTTTAAATCTTTCCAAAGCCAAAATAAGCTGGTCTTCAAGAGCAAAATAATGAAACTACAATATCTTAGTAACATTAAAGAAACAAAATGGGTGCTCGGTGGGTTGTATAGGTTGGAACAGCATGACAGGGAGCGCTCCCTTACGGAGTCGAATCGAATAAGTAGGACAGGGGTTCTGGTGTCATATCAAGAGTTTTTTAAAAACAAAGTATAATTTCCTGCAGTCTTTGGCCGTTTAAGGATAAGGGTGATTAAAACCTACAGTGTATTCCCCACAAGAGCCGCCATGAGGACCGTAAGAAAAAAATCAGTATCATGGGCATCATCTGAGCAAGGCTATGGTGAAAGCCTTGCTCTGCAGTGGACCCGTTTAGTGTACAGTGTTTTGCCGCAGGAAGACTTTGTAATCATACCAGGTATTCTATATGATGATATTTTTTATGAAAAAGTGAAATTATGCATTGATGATAATGATAAATTAAATTTCGTATACCTCTATAGGTGCCAGCATATTTAAAACGTCCATTACTGCCTTCTTTATTAGGGTAATAATTGTTCACCATATTAACATGGTAATACTTCGTTTGCCATTTGCTGCACAGGAACAATAATTCACTGCCATCTGACAACGACCATCCTGTTTCTCATTTAGTGCCTCTATATTATTTTTCCTGTATTAATGCTAGGTATTGATTTCAGTTAATGACTACATGGACAATTATTTAATCATGAAGCGATACACAGATGCACGCACTGAATTCTCAGCAACTAATCCTATCTGTCAGGTGGTGCTAGTACTTGACTGTCAGGCGTATTGTCACGAAGGGATTATATTGGTATTATTTTCTCATATGTTCAGTTATAACAGAAAGCTCTAATTAACATCCTCTTTTACCATAAATCACTATATTCGATGCATGGTAATGTTTTTAACGAGAAATATACTGAAAACTTAGTAAATCAGCGTTTTTTCACCCAGTATATAGCACGCAATAAATATAATGCCTTAAGGCCCCCCAAAAAAGGTATGGTTCTCAGGCACTTTCTTTTCAGAAATCAGTGCGGACAAGCGGTATTTTATTTTTTACCTTTTTTTGTTTGTTTCTAAATAAAAAAAAATCAAATGATCAGGGAAAAACATGGAAATAACAAATTTATTTGCTAAACAGGTAGAGGCACTACATAAATAGTATTATTTATCTTCTTGGAAGATAAAAACCAAAGTAAAAATTGTTGATTCGCGGGTTAAAAGTTGACGGGGCGGTGCCTGAGAACCAAACCTTTTATTTTTTTTTGGTTTGGCCTTAAGGATGCGAGGAACCAGGTATGTTAACGATACATGGAATATAGTTTTTTCTTCTTGAAATATTACGGTTTCTGCCAATATACCGTTCTTGAATCGTTTGCTTTCTGTGAAAAGTAACTTGAAGCGGACGCGATCTGTTGCCCAAAACATAAGTAATGGTAAACAGACACAGGTAGGCTGTGTTTACTAACACCAAGAACAATAATATTGTATAAAACAGGTGAAATCGAGATTTCAAGTTCGTTTGCCTTGATGGGTGCAAAAAACGAAAAAAAATCATTGAGTGGAAGTTTACAAATGTTATTGGAAACGTTTATGTACCCTTTATATTCCAATTGGATCCGCTCATATATCCAGATAAGAACCAAGATTTAAAGACTCTTGTTCCATCCCTACACGTACATATGTCTGTTTTAGTGTCGTGCCAATTATTCGATTATATCAATGATAGGTCGTTTTCCTTCATAATAAATAAAAGTGGTTGCATTTTAGGTCTAATCATCACAAACGAATGAGGTATGTCACATGCATCAACCAGTTTCTCTGAAATAAGAAAAACGAGACACAAATTAGCCGAATGCATTTAAAACTTAACCTTGTGCATCGAAGAAGTGTCAACAACCCTGCTGTTACCTTAAAGGGGTCATATCACCTATCTGACCTTTATAAACTAAAGGTAATCCCTTGAAGCTTTTATAAAAAAAGACCGGAAAACGTGGATATCATCGCTCAAGGCTGCGCGTTTTGTTTATGTCAATGTATTTATCATATGTGGCTGCCCGCCAAAATAATCAAAACAAATTCAACAATACCATCTGGCGGCAATTCAGATTAGCCAGAGCTGGCGTTTGGAGACATTTGACCTTTCCACTCTATTTCCGACTATTTGCAACTTACCAGCTTAGGTTACATGATTCTCCTGTTTGTCCACAAATCTATATTAACAAACACGTTGTCGATAAACAAGTACATACATCCTTCACAGAGGCTTATAAGAACTTTACATAATTAGAATTACCCTTTGATCATAAATATATACACAGAGGAACCCAGAAATCACAGAACTTCTTTAACCTTTCCATGTGATGTACATGTCAGACTGAATATACTAGATCAATATTTTAGGTTTAATTCTGTAGAGCATAATTAACGGAAATATAAAAGTACTTAAAATGATCGATTAATAATCGATGATCGATCCTTTTTTCTGTCAAATATCGAACATGATGTTGCAACTTCTTTCGATGTATATAATTATACAGACACACACACACACATGTATATACCGGGTGCCAATAATGCCTGTACTGACTTGTACCTACACTGACTAACCGGGGTGGACGTTTGTTGAAGTTTACAGGTCAAAGACATGACATTTTGGAGGAAATTTAAAGGTGGTAGGAGGGTTTATGGGAGGAAACGGTGTTACATGCGAGCAATATGTTATGCTGATTGTTGTTTTTGCGTTTAGATTACAATCTTGCATGACTGTGCACAATTACAGACAGATTCAGACAGATTGATGTTCAGACAGGTTGTCCTACTCTGGGTCAGCCATAATCACCACAGTCCATGGCAGTCGCAGGGCTTTTGGAAAAGACTTTCCAGTTTATTAATGATTAATATTTATTTAATATATATTATATATAATATTTGTTATATTTAAAGGATGACTTTATCTTTTGAAATACTGAAATATTTTTTTCTTCATTATCAAAATTGTAATTATTTCGATACAATGTATTGTAAGTTAATTAAATTTGTTTATTATATAATTATTATAACTAAAATGAAAAGAACGCCCTTAATAATTCGATTCGTAAATTTGATTTTCAGATCTGAATCAATACTACAATAGAACCGTGGTATCTCAACTTCTTCTCCAAAATGCAACTTGATTCAACTTAGGGTTCATTGAGCATGAGAAGCACATTTCTTCTAACATTTTTCATTTTCAAATTGGAATAAAAAAAGTCTCAGTTCTGATTTATAATCTGATTCTTAATGCAAGGACTTGCATAGTTCGTTAACGTGACAAATGACAGAATAAAGTGATAACAAATAAAATAAAATATGCATTCAGACTGAGGAATTTCTTATTTACGCAAGTAAGAAAAAGTGATTTCACCACCCAAAAGTGTCTAAAGGTAAAAATTCCCTATCCAGTAAACACCCATTCAGTTTCGACATGTGAGATGTTACACCCGGGTTTTAGCGTGGGCTAAAAATTAGATTTTCGAGAAATTGGGAGAAAACTGGGAGAAATAAAGGGGGATGTGAGAAGAATGTATCCTGAGGGCAGTGTCTGGGAGAGATTCTACTTGCATAGAGAGTTTGGTGGAAAGAGGAAGTGTATCAGCACAGTTAACACTTTTTGGCCCACGCCTTTGTTTCACCTGTGCTGTATAAGCAGATTAAGGATATCAGCCTATGAAAGAGCATTTGTGTATTTTATTGTGTAATAATTCAAGTATTGTTGCAGACAAGGTAAATATCGAATGTCAATTCTTCTTATTTGTCTTTCTAGACGTCGGAGTTTATTTTGGTTTACAGAACTATAAGATGTTTTCTTGCAGCCGTAAAATCTTAATGTTGAACGGGAATAACCGTTATAATAAACCCTGAGATATTGGCGTACCAACAAAACGTAGGCGCCGGGATTGGTTGCTGTAAAGGCAATGAAAACCGCTGTCAATAATAATGTATACTTCTTCTCTCGCTTGCCAGTTCTAATGTCATACAGGTGCGTGACTCCTCAGGCTGAAAAAGTATCCAACTGCCGATGCACCATGGGCGGGAATTTGCCTGGAACTCGCCCGGCTGGCTCCAGCGGCCCAGAGCGCCATCTGGGGTTAAAAGAGTGCGCCCCCGGGGAGAGTCCCTCGGGCCCGTATGCTCAAAAGCTATGAATCTGTGATCAGTTTCTCACGAAACATGCACCTTATTCTACAACTGTTAACTGTCGGGTTGAAATCTGTTAAGGCAGATGGGTTCCAAGACGGTCAAAGGGTCGTATTAATATTCATGAGAACAAACAAATGTGCTACATATTAGTCTGACTGTTTTGGCTAGGACTAACTCACTGTGAAGACATAGGTTCGTGCAGAACAATTGCTTTTTTTTGCAAGGTTGAGGATTATACACCGGGATACCCGGGCTCCATATCATTCTAGTGATGCATCCCTAACGTGTAGAACAATTAACAGCTGCCGTCATTTGATCTCAATCACTCGAGTATTTACGTAGCGGCAGCCTGCCACCCAAAAGTCGATCTTCTACTGAAAGAAGACGTTGAGGTGGCAGTACAAGATGTTGGGTTCACATCAATTCCAGTACTATGCAGAGGTGCACTCCATTTCTAACAGTACTTTTTCGTTTCCATCTGCTTGTCGAACTGTCATTTTTCCGAGGTAAGACATAAAGTGACAGTGTTCTGTTGGGAAAATAATAAATAGATGTATTACATTCACGGTTGACTTGCGTGTATTCATGCAGCAATTATTAAATAACGAGGCTGGATTTACTCGGAAAGTTTGCGTCCGTCATGACGGCTTGACAGCTTCGTGTGAATCGTTGCCATTGCATAGAGAAAAAAGAAGGTAATTAATATAATTAATTTTGTGTCACTAAATGTTTAGTTATTTAGCAAATATAACACGACCATATAAGCCTCTGATGTCAAATTCTACCACACAGCAAATATTTTGATTCGAACCTTAGAATAAGTGTTCTGTCATGACTTGCATCATGACTCCTAGGCCCCTATCAGTTTATTTTTGAAGGCCTGAGTGTCATGTTTTCATGGCTAGTATTTTATAGTAGAACATTGTGGTTGGATGTTATTCAGTGAAAAGAAGGAATTATGAGCAACTGCTGGTTTGCTAATAAGTGTTTGCATATTTATTTTTCTTTACAAAGTTATTTCCTTTTTAATATATATATATATATATATATATATATATATATATATATATATATATATATATTTGTGAATGGTGCGACCTAACATTCAAAATTGACGTGGCTATGCAAAGTCGTGTACAAAGGATCTATAAACATATATGTAAAACTATCGTGGCATTTTCACAGAATGTTTAGCCCTCGGGGGTCACCTTGTTTACATATGTAACAGAGTTATACACAAAAAAAGCTTGCGAGCGTTGTTTCTCGAAAAGTATTAAACATGGATACTTCATTTATTCATGCGAATTCATGCCAAAATATATACTTGTTGTTATTAAAAGTTGCGTTAAAATAATCTGTATGTACATATATTTTATACTGTCACCGGCATCCCCATAGCGTTAAGCTTATAGTACTTTTAAGCCTTCAGCCTCGACAATAAGGTCTGTTTGTGATCTTTACCTTGTAAGCGGGATATCTAAAATAGTGTTAATTATAGAAACTCCATGTCTACAGGTCAGACTTGTACCAATAACATCTCGGATAGATTCAAAAATAAGTCACCCTGATTAATTTTTTTTTCAAGTTCACA
Organism: Sipunculus nudus; assembly: GCA_026874595.1. Lineage (NCBI taxonomy): Eukaryota > Metazoa > Annelida > Sipuncula > Golfingiida > Sipunculidae > Sipunculus > Sipunculus nudus. The sequence goes on along the minus strand of CM049307.1, from coordinate 45,572,507 downwards.
GAGTTATTTCTAGAAAAAAAACCTTGTCAGCGCATTTCTCAGGAATCACACAATGGATTGTCATGAAATGTGGTCTGCCTGCTGGTTGGCCAATCAACATATTGACCTGCTTGTGACCTGAAACCCCATGAAAAGGCTTTGAACAAACATCTGAGAAGAGACACGCTTCTTGGGAAATGATTATCAAGACCTCTAGAGACGTCGGATGGGTCAAGCAAGTCTAAGTGGACATGAGATGTATGGAAGGAGGACGCGGGCGCTTATACAGACTGTGTGACCGGCATAGCCCATGCAAACCGGTCTGCCCTGACGGAGCTGTTGAAACCACAGCGGTCGCATCAAGCTTTACTAAACATCGCTGTTTCTGATTTTATAATGTTCATAGATCATATGAAAAAAACAGAATGCCTTGTAAATATATGTGTGTAAATATATATATAAAACATGTGAATAGTACCGGATGTACTGTGCACGCATTAACAGTTTTAGCCCTCAGCTAAACACAGCGGCCGTTAACGTGTACCTTGTGAGCGGAATATCGAAACAAGAATTAAACATAGGTACTTCATTTCTTTCGGGCAAATGTATATCCACAAAATCTCGATCAAGTTCAAAGCTGGCTCAACTTGGTCTACTTAACCACTGAGTGTTATGAAATGGGTGTGCTTATTGGGCTTGAAAATGTTTAATTTCTGCACAAGCTTGTGGCGCCATCTACAATATCTTAATTTTTTAACGATTTTTATCCTTTTTTAAGATGTTTGACTTGTGACTGGAATAGAGAAACATTTATATAGTGTGGGTATTTCATTTCTTCAGGGCAGATGTTTATCAACAAAGTCTCGGTAGAGTGGGAAGTTTCGTCACCTTGACCTACTTTTCAATGTCACAGAACTGAAGCACACGGATTTTATGCGTGCCGCACGTGCCTAATTTGTACTGAACATTTGGGCAATTTTTACCCGGACATGTATAAACTCTACCTGTGCATGTTTATGCGGGCACTTATAAGTGGCATTTTTCATTTGTGATATATCCTTTTGTAATGCGGCAGGCAGAGCAAACCCCTAAAGAATTATGACTATATATATACAGAGAATTGTAACTGTATATTCTGGTAAGAATGATTGCTTTTCTGGGTATTTGAAATACGAATACATAAAACTGGTTAATTATCATTTGTTCGGAATGTTTTTTTTTTGCACCGTGTACTGATTTAAATTAACAAAATCTATAAATCTTAGCCTGTAGAGTACACACACACACACTCATATATATATATATCAAATGGATTATAAACAGCAGGGATCTGATTGAGAAATAATCAGCAAAAGTTTCATGGATACCGAGGCGAGTACGGATATGGGCGCGGATACGGCGTGTTTAGTGTATTTCCACAAACAAATATTGAAATGGTAGCATATTTTTATAATAAACAAGACACGTTAAAATATAAATGTAACTATGATTACTTTGTAAGATCCATCAATCTGTAGTTAGCCATTTGGAATCATGGCGTAACATTTAAATGAAGCATAATATTTATATGTATCAATTAAATATATTTTACATATTCAATTTAGCAAGACACGTTAACATATAAATAATATAATTTGATTACTTTATGAAAAATTAAATTGTAGTTGGCTATTTAGTGCCATGATCGCATTTCAATTGAAAGAAATATAATATTGAAGTATCAAATAAATATATTAAAGCGCTGGTTTTCCTCGAATTCTTTTACTATGGGTTCATTACATGTAATAATTTTATTGCGTTTTAATCATTCTTGTTTCCTTAAAAAGTATATAAACTTTCATTATTTTTTTAGTGATGGATGTCATGTAAGAAATATAACAAAAATATCAGCACCTTGTTTTGTGAAGCTCAAGGACGAATTTCAGCATTTAGATCAGTGTGAAGCAGAAGGAAAACGCCAATTCCTTTGTTGCTGAAGCATAGTTGGGCGGCAGCACTGTTAATGACAGGAAAGTGTTTCCTCGCCAGTTCATTACCCAGCAAATAGCATGAAGACGGACGGCGCCTGGTTTATCAGAATACAGACACGGACGATGCAACTGCAAAGTGTTGGTAAACACGTTGTCGGTCTAGATGAACGAAGCCTTGATGGCGTGTCGCGTACAGACGGGGCATAGATGGACGTGCGCCATACCAACGAATAAACCTATATTTAATTAGACTTACCTCGATTTAGTTTGCTTTTCTATTTGTACCATGAAATTTTACGCTTAATAAACAAATTAGATGATATATTCTGAAGTTACACAGAAAAACGTTGACTTAACTGTTCTTTGGAATTTTTCACATCCAAAGATGCACAGAATTTATCTTGACAAGTGTGTGCAAACGTGGCGTCTGTTGCTTCCTTCTAATTTATCTGAAATATGTTTTTACAGTCATGAAATGCTCATTTATAAAATAAAACGATATTGTCATCAGTGCATAAGTAATAAAATTTTTTTTCTACCAAAACAAATAAAGGATTTGCAATTAGTTCAAAGAAAATATTGACCTCCTGAATTAATCAGTGTTCTACCTTCTACACATAACACAAGGCCTTAAAATGAATGGAATGCTGGTCAAGGGATTTTGAGAAATAAATGAGAATGTTGGAATACAGCAATACGTTGTACTTATGTATAAGTGCATATTATAATTGAGCAGATTCATAGTGACGGGATACAAAAAGCCTTCAGATCATGCTTCTTAAACTAGCATTATAGTGGAAGATTTTTCTGCTTTTAAGAAATGTTTGTTGATTGTTATTCAATACTCCTGGGATAGGAATGATATAAGAAAAGTATTCTAAAGAACATTGGCTACAAAAATTAATTTTCTCTTCTCAAATAGCCCCATACCAGTGGCGTCAATTTATCTTCAAGGGCAGGGGGGATGACTCGCAGGCTGGGTGGATGACTCGATGGGGGGGGGGGGGGGGGGGAGGATGACAGGCGTGGGAGGGTAATCAAAACTGGAATAAAACAGACATGTTTATATATATATATATATATATATATATATATATATATATATATTTTGTGTGACACATATCAAATATAAATCAATTAAGTATAAGGTTTTTAAATATAAGCTATATATGTTAATTCTAAACCATTTAGATATAAATCTTTCATAGTAAACTCATAAATGCAAACAAAGTCTATAATTCTATTTATTTATGTATTTCATTTGAAGTTCAAGAAACCAAGTTCATTGACTAATAAATATGCTATGTAAATTCTACTCAAGTTATTATAATAGGAACAGGCTTACAAAGAAATAAAACAGTTAACTTTAATTAAAAAAAAAAAAAATGCGCATGAGATATACCTGCTTTGTCTTGTTTTGTTTCGGTGTATGTAGGTTCCTTTGGTCCTTATGTATGTCAGTTGTATGTTTCTGTTGTTGTATGTATATGGATCGCGTATTGTTATATATTGTTGAAATTGTAAACTGATATTCGTCGTTGTACATGTACTTTATTTGATTTAAAAAAAAGTTCATTGACTACAAAATAAATAAATTAATTTAATAGACCTCATATTGGACTCTTTCAAATTTGCGAAGTCTTTACACGTTCTCTTCCGCGGCAGTCATCCTGCTGAAAACCACTCCGGCCTAACCGTATATAGACTTCAGACAAGTTGAACCTGCCAAGGCTTAATGCTCCAAAGCTGCAGACCAAGAGCGGCTACAGCTATGTATTAGACTGAAGACAGGTGGATGGACAGTTCCTTAATAAACAAACTCAAAGCCAGTTCCCCTGAGATCACCTTCTCTTTGCTATGAACTCTTCATGAGAGAAAACTGTAATCGTCATCGGCCTATGTCTTTGATGTGCCCGCCCTCACTGCAAAATTAGTTTTATTATTTTTATTTGAGAGTCTTTCTTATTGTCGACACGTGGTTTTCTGTATGCGTAATTTGCATGTGCAGTCCGTTTGAGTAGGCCACAGAAATCTCTCTATATTATTTTTAAGTGAGTTGTTCCATTCATCCGTATGCGTAGACCTCATGTTTATCCGTATCCATGTTCTATATTCAATCTTTAATTGAAGTTAATGACATTCCAGATATCAATCTTTATCAAGATTACCCAGTTCATTACAATTATATCCGCATGATTTTAGTTTTGGGTGGTTTTTTTTAACAATAATGATGCCAATGCTTGGGTGTACTGAAAAAATTCTTTTGGTGTTACATCTAATGTAGGTAAAACTGTTTATAACTTTCTCATTCATAATATAAATCGTGACAGTGGTGAATAACTTGTAGAGCTTCCAAGACTTTAAGTAAGCTATGCATGCCAGTAGAATACTTAATATACACCTTCACGTGCAGTTATTTAAGCCGGGATATGATTTAACAATTGCAAAATCTCTGTTCCCAGACTAATTCCCACACTAAGTCCTGTCATGGGGAGGTAATGCCTTCCATGTTCACCGAAGCTTGAGGTTTAACTGTGCATCGGAGCAGGACTGTGGAAAACATAACCGTGCCCTTTATTAAAATAAACTAAAATGAGTGTAATAATATATTGTCGACACGGGGTGTATATATTTTTTCTAGACTCGAATGGAGTAATGCAATGCTCCGCCCGTCCATTTTCAAAGGAAGAAAAATATCGAATCAATTCTACCTTATGATTGTGCTAATACCTGTCACGTTATCAATCTCTCTCTCTCTCTCTCTCTCTCTCTCTCTATATATATATATATATATATATATAATATATATATAATCAAAGTAATACACATAGAATTTTAATACATCATAGTGAAAGTGCTCGACCATGCAGGGGAGCATTAATAATGCATCATAAACAGTTAGTTTTACTTCATGTACTACAGAACTGTTTCGTGAGTACAGCTGACTAGCCGGCTCACACTTAGGTAAAAACTGAACTGATCAGATATGCTGGTAAAGTTCGCCATAATATATAGGATAAATCTGGGGTTATTCGGTTATGTGGGGTTGTCGTTGGGGCCCAGGTGGCTATTGTGTTGCGCTGGTTCCGTGGGGATTTGTGTGATTGCTTAACGTTACAAAGCAGGTGTTTTTTTTATTCTAGGTAATCCAGGGTGACAGTCTTATTGTACTTTCAGTATTTATATACACTATTACACAGATATATATCAGTACACAAGAAATGGTGCTTTGATGCCTGAATTTCTGCTTGACTTTGTTGAATTTTTTTTTTATTCTAGGTTATCCAGGGTGATAGTTTTTATGGCCTTTCACAGCAGTTAGTAATAGTTTATGAAAATAATACTTATACTATAAGAAATATGTTTATTAAATACACTATTACACATTTATATATCAGAACACAAAAAAGGTGCAGTTGATGCTTGAAATTCTGATTTTTTTTGTATTCTAGGTAATCCACGAAGATGTCTTGATGGACTTTCAGTCTTTCACAGCGACTGGGAATAGTTGATGAAAATAATATTTAGTTGTCATTTTCATCTACATTTCATTTAGATATGCATACACAAGCTGTAATTGTACTTGCAATGATGAACATTATACATTCAAAGTTTTTGTCTGTAAGTCGGCTTCTGTCAGGTCGAAAGGATCAGACAATTGTGAATCTGCAAATTCTGTCACTTATTATATAGTGGCTTTAGAGTCTCTGTATTAGTCTGTCAGGAGTGTAAAACTCAAAGCTGATCAGCTAAACAGTCCACCTGAGGGCTGTGTATAGTTCAGCTGTGACAACTCAAATCCAATTTACTCATTACCAACCAGACCTGCTCAGTTACCATGGCTAATTAGCCTGGAGCATGAGCAGATGTAACCTTGGACAAACTTACTGAGCAGAGCTACTCGGTGGGTAGTGTTTCCACAAGCCATTCATATAATCAGGTCCGAGGTTCTGAGCAGTTTAGGACGGAGGTATAGTTTTGGTTCATCAGGACAACTCACAAAACAGGTTGAATTATTCAGTCTAGTGTCAGTTTTGTCTGTCAGTCTGTCAGTCATACAAAGTGCTAATATTTCTGACTGACCTGAGGTCTCCTAACGCTGTGTTTATGGTAAGTAGATGAGTGGCTCTGTATTAAAAATAATTTAAAAAAATTCATGTACTTGACTAGTACTTGAAATGTACTTGATTTTTCAAGTACATTTTTAGCAAGTACAAGTACAGTACAAGTACTGTACCTGGTAAAAAGTACCAAGTACAAGTACAGACCAAGTACTGAAAATTTTGTACTTGAGTACAAGTATCAAGTACAAGTACATGTACTTGACCCAAGCCTGTTGGCCTTGTGTTTACATGTGGTGGTCAGTTCACTTCTATTGTTCAATGTGCTTTCTTCTGGTCTGCATATAATAAAATATTTTTCAGTGTTGCATAAGTTACATATTTTCGTTGTGGTGGAGTAGGCTTTGCGTTCTGTGATTAATTTTCGATTTGATGGCATATGGCACTTTATCTTCTTTCAAGGTCCATACATATTGGCTTAGTGTGGTACTGTTTCTGTAATTGTATTTCTTATTCTTAAAACTACTGATGTGTCCATAATATCTTGTTTTGAAGGTGTTCTCGGTCAGTCCAATATATTTTTCCACGTGATTATTATCTTGTCTGGTGACTGTGGCTTGGTAAACTACGCTTTGTGTAAGGCATCCTTCCTTGATCGGACATTCATTTTTATTTCTGCAGTTGCAATTTGTGCTGGTAACTTCCGTTTTTTCTTTCTCTCTTTCATGTCTGAGGAGTCTTTGGTTGTGTGCCGATATTATCTGTTTCATGCTTGGCATGCAGCTGTAGTTGAGTTTCACGGTGTTTCGATTCAGTATTTTATGCAGCTTGTGGCCGGGGGAAAACACTTATTCAGGAGTTGCAGGAACTTTTTTCCGATATTTGTTTTCACATTTGCGCTGTATGGTGGATTGAACCCTGTGATGTGTCTCGTTCTTTTTCTCTTCTTTCTGTTTGGGTTTGGTTGTTGTGGTTCGGAGTATTTTAGTTTGTGGTCATATCTGCTTTTTCTTAATGCATCTTGGTATGATTGTGCAGCTCGGTCACATACTTCTGCGCTGGATGAAATGGTGAACAGTCTTTTGTTGATACTCTCTGGTATATTCTTTATTATAAATGGGGGATGGTTACTGTGCTTATGGATATAAGTTGGGATATTGTTTGGTTTCATGTATGGTTTGTATTCTCCTCTGTTCAGGTCCAATGTGATGTCCAGGAAGTCTATTTTTTATTGGCTTTGGTTGTGATTTTCAGTCCAAGTTGGATGGACTTTCAAAACTTCGCCGCGACATGCGAGGAAAAAGCTACATTTTTTAACATTTTAAAATGGCACTACAAAAATTCGACCATTGCCGATTTCGCAAACGATACCCCCGGCGTCAATGTTAGATTTTGGTGGTTCGGCCTCAAGTTCTTCGCCGTAGTTACTGCATGATCTTGAAGCATTTTTTCATAATGTTATGTTGAAAATTCACGCAACGATTCCCGCAAACACGCGTTTTTGGAAAGGTCGTAGTATATTATTACTCTCGGTTCGGCTTCACTCATCGATAGCTTGACTCGGCTTATATTTTCTAAAACCAGGCACAGTGACTTGGCCAGCGTTTAAACTCTTGATAAATAGTCGAAACTCAGCCCGGTTGAAAGCTGTTTGTTTAACTATGGTATCAGTGAAAATTCGTTGGTTGCGCCACAAGGAAATATTCTGGTCTCTTATGGTGCCCACCTATTCTACCGAGTACAATGGGTCCATGAAAAGGAGACACTTTAATTGACGGCAGTTAGACTGTCTGCCAAATATCCTCATAATTGCCTTACGATTACAATTGTAGAGATTGAATGGGAAGCCTGGCGAAGTAGCGTTCTGAATGGGAGAAGGGATTGTCTTTTTTGTACCGATCATACACAATGTCATCTTGTCATTGCTTTATTATAGATAGTAGTAGTATAGAATCTATGAATACTGGCTTTAAAAATGAACGTTTGGAATTATTAACGGATCGGTATGTCTTGAATGCGGGTCCGCATGAAATACACTGTGATACCTCAGAATTATATGGAGAAAAGTTCATATTATTGAGTGAAGTTCTTGTCGACAAAATATATATACACACACAAAAGATTACCAACATTTATAAAAATTGACGGATTTTCTGCATATATAAAAAATGATATCACTATGTTACTGGTAATTTCGCGATTATATAGGAGCTAATTTAAATAAAATATGCTGACTGAACGCGCAGTGCTACTTTCTTAGGAAAACTACAGGTTTGAATGATAAAACCCTGCATCTGTTGTCATATATCTAACCTCAGATGGATCAATGAAGCAGATGAAATGCTTCGAGGGATATTTATGGTAGCATCTTGGGTGGATTTTTCTTTAATTTACAGCTTTGTTCCTACATGAAATACCTGGAGAATAGAATCGGCATCTGAACGTCATTTCAAGTGCTATTTGATCTTCGTCAAAGACGTGATTACAGTCGTATTCCGACTCTATTGAAAAGCCTGCTTTTAGCAAATGATTTCCTGCGTACCACCAAAACCATTGTTCTTGTGATGTTCGACTTTGTTTATTTGGTAGTTATCAGGCACAGCCGGTCGTGGTGGCGGGGACTTGCGTACAAGCCACCAAATAATGGTCTCATCTGAATTCACATGAAAGTGGCATCATCTGCTTTATATATATCGGGAAATAAATTATAGATTTTTTTTTTACCTGTGGTATCATGTGATTTAGCTTTATCGAACATCCATCATTCTGTCTGTCCGGCCACTACTTTACTAAAAATCTAAATCCAATAAAAAAATCACAAATATTTTACATGCGATCTCATCACATGATTGACATGTTTATGTAATGTATAGGTGGCGCCACCTCTGTTATTGGGATCAAAAGTGCGGTTATCTAGTTTCCTTAAAAGTGAGGAAATAAGAACACTGTAGCATTTAAATTATATACAAGGATCCCTTGGAGCAAGAGAGTAAATCATACATTTAAATGGAAGTATTTTCAAACTTCTTTTTCCACAAGTCTTAGAACATTGCTGATATTGTCTGAGTTCACACATTTATGGTGCAAAAATCTTTTCCATTTTATTTCACGAACCGCTGCTGCACCAATCATTTCCAAATTTGCCAGACATATTGATGACATGACTGACATGTCATTATATCCCGAAGGTGGCGCCACTCGACTAAGATTTTGTTGATGTAAGTCTGCAATAAAGAAATGAGATCCTTACACGTTTCAGATAATTTTAAGATAACCAGCCCACAGGGCAAAACCTAAAGAATTGCGATAAAATTGATAAAAGTTTAGATATTATAGATGGCGCCATCAGCCTGGTGAGGCAATTCCATATCATCAAGGCCAATAAATAAACCACATTTCATGACGATCTAATCAGTGGTTCCTATGAAATGTGCTCACAAGATATATCTATAAATACATCTATATCAACAAATAGATCTTTGCTTTTTATTCATCAGCGCTGAAGAAATTAAGTACTTTGGTTTAATTTTTTTAAATATTCTGCTCATCAGATATGAGTTATCGGCTGCCTGACGGAAGGAAGGACGGACGCCGCGCAGATGGATGGCATGTGTGACGACAATAGCCCATCAGCCTATATTAGCTCAGGGATAAACATAGATAACACGCGTACATTATTCGATTCACTCTTTTTACAAGGGTTATCTTATATGTACCTTCCCTTAGTGGTTTAAGCAGCCGACCGATAATCGGAAGATCATGGGTTCGATTCCCATCGGCAGTGAACCGACTTTTCCGTTTTCTAGTTCCATCTCTAATGTTCTAATCTACAGTGAACCAGCATGGCTATTCATACCCTTCCATATATATATATACATCTGGGAGCTTAAAGAGAAAAACGTAAAATTTGAAATGCAGTGGAGCATACCCAGAAAAGCAAAAGCACAATCCCCAGAAACTAACAGATGTAACCTGTGCATGTGGGAGAAATATTTCATTTTATGTAAACAAAACCTGGCCACGCTTAACAAAAGCAATGAATTTGTAACAAGTTGTAGACCCGCTATCAAATTCCTCTTATGTAAACTCAACACAAAGAGTAATCAAGATTAGGCACGTTGTACAGATATTAACCACAAACACGCTCCAGTGAACAAACAGTTGTTCAATGTACAACCCCCTCCAGTATTACCGTTTTGAAGAGTGCCGTACAACGGTACGAAACAAATTAGTCAACACGATGCTTACAATCGTTTGATTCCTTACAAATTATTAAGTAAATGTTGGTTCGACAGCTCTGTTGATTTTACATCTCCGTTTGGGCATGCCGTTTGACCGGGCTATTCGTGTCACAAAATGTCGTCTGCTACAAAAGCACCAGCGTCCTTCTTTCACACCACTAACGTTATCTTAGAAGACTTGCTAAACCCATCTGACGTCTCTGGAGGTCTTGAAAATCATTTCCCTAAGAACCATTTCTCTTCGTAGATCACAAGCCATCAATTTGTTGATGAGTCTGCCCCTCTTTGGCTTACTTTTAGTTAATTAGCTGATGTCTTATATGAAGCTACAATCATATTCTAGTCAAAAAAGGTCTTTTATTGGCGCAAGACATGGTCTTATAGGCATCTACGTATATTCACTTACGTTCAACAGTTCAACAGTTCGCGGCAGTTCAACAGACGGATCATACCTTTGATGCAACCATCGACTTGGTGACACAAATCTCTCTTGGCTTACTTTCCTATACCAGTTCTCTGAGGTTATTCAGTATTTCTTTTATACATACCAACGTTTCATTTATATATATATATATATATATATATATATATATATATATATATAATATATATATATATATATATTTATATTGAAACTAACAAGCAGTGGGTCTATCCTTTAAAATATACGTAGAAAAAAGTGAAAAGAACTCTGCAGTGATATCGTTTAGGAAAAAATCGTCCATATCATCTCGGCCCATAGAAAACCCGTCCCGCACAAACCCGGTCGACTTCTCGCGGGGCTTGCCTAACGCAAGAACTGGTAATACGCTAGTAGAAATAATGCTCGCTTCTCCCATGTCTATAATTCATCACGTTCAATGTGTCCTTAGCAACGAAATGTGAGAGTTCCTTACCAGTATTTTATGCCATATAGTGTACCACTCAAAAGGCTTAGCTCTGTTATGTTTTTTTAGCCTTAAAGTACAATACACTGAAACAGGAATAGCAATATCTATATATAAATAAATTCTGACGTTCAATGTACCAGTGTCGGTAAAGATACACCTGACCGTGAAGATTATCCAATAAAAACAAACCTTGCGTCCTGAACCTAATTCCTGAATATAATTTCCCTTAGTTTTATGACTACCTGCCTTTCATTCAGTACGTACAGAATACCGGCTTAGACAATATTAACGCCTCCCGTGTCGTTTATCTATAACAGACAGTGTAAAAAATAGCATCTGTACGATGGTCCAGGGGGTTTCAGGAGAGCATAAAGCAAATAATGCAGCTCTTTTTTTCGGCCTCTTTTCCCAATCATTCTGGACACCTAGACCCATTGAAACAAGCGATCAATTTCCGGGATGAGGGAGACGCTGACTCAATAAGGAACAAGCTAGGTCGGCCTGATGGAGCCTCAGACAGACGGGAAGGCTAACTACTCTTCTTCAAACTGTATGCAGCAGTAAAATTAGTGTTTGCTTCCGGCCGGCTGCCCCGCCTCGGCTGAAGTGATAGTCCTGAGATGTTGTCCCGGCTAACCCTAGCAGTCAATCATTTATAACTGATAATAGCTCCGCCTCATTATCAGACGTTGATCTCTGATAAAATATTGTTTTTATCAAGGTGTGATAGGTGTAAAGCGGTCTCCGGTGGTTGGCTGTAAAACAGCAACTATCTTGTTCATGTCAGTGTTTTATCCTGTTGTAGACTGTGTGACGTCAATTTACTTTGCTGTGTATGAGATTTATATTACATACCAGAAAATAATGAGAGAGAGAGAGAGAGAGTATTTCCGTTCAACGTCTGACCTTTATCCAATCCACTATTTCTTGCAGCAAACCCAATTGCCTTGCAGTACCAACTCTCGTCACCGGTTGGCAGGGTCAGAGAACTTTACATACTGATGGGCAGTTGTACAAATAAGAATTCACAAATGGAGTCAGGTCACCAGTCAGATTTATCAACTCTTCTTTGCTTCAGCTAGCAAGTATCATATGGTACAAAATCGTACACCAGGCAGAGGCAGGTGTTTGATCAGAAACCAAATTACAAACGGGTAGTGTATGGTTCTGAACGTTCAGAACTTGACCAATCTGAAAACAAATTAATTCCGAGTTCTCGAGGTGCACCCTCCAAATTTATTCAATTTCAAAATAAGCATATACTATAAGAATATCCTGTGAACTGATAATTACAGAAATCCATGTATGAAGAATAACATGAAAACACAGATCCTGAAGGGGAAAAAGACAATGCCAATTTTCGTCACCTGGTGTAACAGATAATCTGCATATACAGTCACTTTTTAAAGATTTTATTATTGACGTATTTATCTTTGCAGATGCATATCACATACATGAACAGACAAAAAAAAATTATGGCGAAATACATCGTACTGCCAACCCGTTTCCACAGAAAATATGTAATTTCAGTGGATAAACTTAATAGTTAAAGATTTATCGATGCAGATTTCAATTACCTGGAATCCCAGACGCAAAACTTGAAAAAATGGTCCTCTTTTACGTGAACATATATAATGAAGGTCACTACAAATGTGATTGGATCATTTTAAGCTTCCAGTATCAAGTAAACTCCAATTTATGAAGGAGATACTGAATTTAAGACTTTTTTAAAAATGATTTTAGGACAGTTCCTGAACAATGAAGAAAAGTTTCAAATAAAAATATATAGGGGGAGTTGAAAGTAAGCCCGGCATAAGCTATTTTACAGTTAATGAGCTTGATTTTAGTTTGAACTGCAAATGGTGGATTAGACGTCAGCATAAGTCAATGACATAAACATATTTACATACAAAGACTTGATAAAATTAGTCATAGCATCATCATAATGTGCATTTTCCCAAAACTAGAGCTATGACACATACCTTGGGTCTATCATTTGCAAAATGAGTACATAAACACTATGTAAAAAATAAACTCTGCGTTAAGTTACAATATAGCCTATTGGTTTTAGTGAGCTTGACACGAGCACCTTTAAGTTGGAAGAAAATTGACCCAGCCTTGAGAACATACACAGCTCCATCATGTTGCTCCCCTAGCGTTTTCCGTTCAGGTCCTGTTTTCATTATGGTAGTTTTTTTTCACTCCGTGCCTGGATCTTTTTAATGGGTTAGCGGGCGAGCAGCTGTCCCAACACGTTGTATTTCGTTAAGTTTCGTGTTTCTGCAAATAGGATCCGCCAATCAAGCACTTATAGTCTTCCACATTAAACTAGCCCCAGGTCTGTTCCTTAATACCCGTACAAGACGAAAATTGTAAATTATTATTGTCACAAAAATTGCGTTTACCAAAAAAAAAACCCAAACTTAACAACATTCCTGATCCGAAAAAGTAAAATAACGCTTAAAGAAGCCAATTCCGATTGTTATAGGTGCTCCTTTTGTTGTGTGACACGGGCGTAACTCGTGTTGTAGTTGCACTTTATGTTTAATCCGTACTGGTTGAACTATCGTTGTCATGCTGGCTGGGGGTTTTCACGCCTGGCCGAGGTCACGTGATGACCCTGGTATGTAGAGATACACACAGCGATGTTTTTCTAGAGAATTTCTGTGACGCGTGCTTACCGTGTATAATGTATTATTCTTCGAATGTTCTAGAAGTGGAAAATTCTCGGCTTTGGGGGAAGAGTATATAAAGGGGCTGTGTTTAAGAACCGAGAGCAGAGAGCAGAGAAGATTCCAGCGGACGCAGAAGCATGTGTGTCGGTTTTATTGGACCTTATCCGACGTGTGCGGCAATTATAGATTTTCTTCAGACTCATTTGGACTTCAGTTTACTTTCTGGATTGTTACAAGAGCTTTACAATGGACTGTCATTCTCCGAGAGTATTCATTTAAAGCACTTATCGTTGTGACGGTGTTGGTATCCAAGTATTGTGCACATTGTTTATTTTTCTATGTTATTGTATTGATTTGTTGTTATACCGCTGCTTTACTGTATAATTGTATTAATTTAGTGTATTGTAATTTTAGGGTTGCTTTAAGAATGAATTATAGTTATTTGTTAACAAAAAAAAAACACTGACTTTTTTTTCATTCCCCTAGACATTTCACTCTGCCTAGTGTTACAGAATCTGATTTTTTAAAAATCTCCGTTACAGAATTTGTGTTCATCACGCATACGTGATCTGTTTATATTAGGTTACGTAACACGATACCTGCGTCTATTTACTAAAAAAAATCTTTTGAATTTGTAATAAAAATAGGCCAGAAAATGCCGACCCCATCGCGCCCAGGCTTTTCGTTTTGTTTATATCTACGTGTTTATACCCAAACACATTATTTAGAAATATCTAGCAGCAAGTCAGACAAACCGAGTTTTGCAACGGTTGCTTTTGCGACTAATGACCTTTCAACTTCCGCATATATGCAACCAACCACCTTCTGTTACATGATTTTTCTGTTTGTCAAAACTGCTTTGTTGATAAACAAGCTCACACATCCATCACAGAGGCATTATAAGATATTTTCCACACAAGAATTACCTAGAATTAATTAATATAAGCAGAGTGAGCCAGAAATTACATAAATTCTATAGAAACTTATGTGAATATCTGGTTAAAAATAAAAAAAACTCATTTTGTAAAACACATATCTGATAACATTACGTTATCGGCTTCCAATTGTGTATAACATATATATATAAACGAATGGAGAAATATGTGAAGTGTGTCTCTCCTTTGCCGACGTTATAAAAGTCAACGTGTCACGAAAATAGGCTGTGTTCTTATACAAATGTTGGTGATTCGGCCCTAATTTTCAGTTTAGCCCATATGTCCATTAAAAATCCCTTTAAAACTAAAACTATATATTTAAAAGCGAAAGCAATGTTCATGCTATATAGCTAAGACTTATTCACTGATGACGTAGGGAGATGTTTGCGTGTTACTGTCACGTTTTGTTCACACTTTAATAAAAAGTGATATAAGGCTGTGTGATACCTAGAATAAAGTCAAACCAAAGTGGTCTTAACTCACAGTTAGTCTGATTAAAAAAGCCAGGTAAGTAATAACCAATGTGGATGGTTTTTTGTTCACTCAAGGGTCGTCTAAATAGACAGGTGGCCTTTTTAGACAAGTGGTCTTTCAGACAGATTCCACTGTATATCATCATAACATAACTGTGCAATTTGAATATAAAGTCAATCACAAATTATCAGAAATTTCGAATAACTCTTTGTAAATGTTCAGATTTGGTTGAAAGCAAACGGCTCAGCCTCAGACATTTATGTACTATTACGACTGGCCAACGGCAGTAGTCCAGAGAGGATAGTCTTAAATTTAATTTCGGCCATTCACCTTCATCACATCGAGTATGATTAATGGTAATAAATAACATATTTATCTAGACACGGATTGTCTCTAAGTGATCATAGCATTACTGTTTAAAACAATGAGACACTGAAGCATTACGCTGATGCATCTTATACGGTTAAAGTAAGCTTTTTAAGCAGATGAACAAAAAACATGATGAAGTAGAAATGGCCATTTTCATGAATCTTTATTTATTATTCAGAAACGTTTAGCTTTTGATATTTTGCCAGGGTTTGTGATACTAAGAAAGGTTACCTTAAGAAAATTATGTGAGAGTCGTCTGTACTAATATATCATAAATAATATGATTATCCTTAGAGATTTAGAAACATGCTACTCCTTGCGATTTCCTTTTTTCCGTTTTCTGTAGTGAGTAACCACTCTATGAAATGAGTTTTTTCTTTTCTTCACCAAAGGTCTTTTCTTCCATATAATAATACCAACAAACCCATTTCATAGATTTACCGTAATCCTTTATAAGTTTGAAAAACATCGAAGTCAAACGACAAGTACGTCACATCAGGGTTAACAATAGAACCATTATGGCTTCAAACCTTATTTTTTATCCTAAATTTTCATAATAGTCGATAGGGACAGAATAAGAAAAAAATACTCAAGTTGCGTAGCTCTGAAATGTTAAATTTGTCTTGTAGCAAATATATTCTAGGCATCGCTGCCAGGGGACTAATTCCTCGGAAGACGGGCTAATTTATGGCGGGCAGGTTGAAATGCAATATAAAATGGCGCGTAATTGGCCAGTGTCAGTCTGCTGTTAGCCGGCAATGGTATTTAATTAAGCCAAGATCTATGTGCTGAATAGACTTGCTACCCGCAATATTTGAATTTGTTGGGGCCTGGACTATAATTAGTGACACGCCATCTCCCCCGGAGTTCCCTTTTTATTGCATCAACCTTCGGCGCCGTTACCGAAATAAATTTTCACCCGGTCATGACTTTGTGATTTCTAGCGTCCATCATACGTTCAGATCATAAGTTATTAATGAAAAAAAGCCCTGGTAAAAAGAAAGATTTTGAAAGAGATGAAACAGTTTGTTAACATTCGATCAGGTATGGATATAAAAGTTTAAGAGATGAGAGCGGCAACCACTTCTTATTGGAATGTCATTTAAGTTATTAAATTGCAATTAAATGCTTTAAAAGAGCCTTACAGGAGCAAGAGCAACATATATTTTTCCTGCACGGTTACTGAACTAGAAAATCCGGTTCTAATAAACAAAATTGCAGCCTATATATATCATGTATTCAGCTAAAGAAACTTAAAGTTGAAGACTAAATGTACATATTTAACAGGCGCGGATCCACTGGGGGGTGGGGGTGGTTCGGGGGTAGAGACCCCCCCCCCGCTCCCAACCACCAACTATTTTTAGACCAATTTTAAACCATGACAGGTAAATTGCTCGGAATAATCACACAATGACAGCCGTTGATCCCTCCAACCCCCCCCCCCCCCCCGCAACAAATCCTGGATCCGCGCCTGTGTAAATTATATTTATCGCAATATCCCCTTTATTTCACAACTCCAAAAGTACCGTGTGGATGGAAGTATCTTTTAAGATCATTCTGCAAGATTACAAATACATAGAACGATTGCCGTTCAATGTCTGAATTATGTTGAAAATTAATAAAAAATCAACTTTTACAAATTTAGAAATTCCTATGACAACGATTAACCTTTTGATTGGAAATAATGTGATAATAATGCGACAGATAGGTTTTAACGAATATTAATTACATGGTAAATAATTCTCAGCAAATCATGATTAAGAGATACTCCTGTTAAAAAAATATGCGGGAAACATTCGTTCACTTTGCAGGTCTTTGCTTGTTGAAAGCTGGCTCTTCTATCGACCTTCAGCAATCCCGGATGGTATTTATATATGAGCTTAAATCCATCATTCTTTCCACGCTACCCTTCATGTGCTCTTTTGTTGACGCCTGTTTCGCTTAATCATGCAATTCTGCAGCAAATCAGCTTTTTCCCGGGAATAGATGAGAAAAAGTCCAGGACGCAGTGGCCATTTGTTACAATTTCTTTTACACCCACTCTCCACGCATAACAGGCACTCCGGTCTACGTGGAACTGACGAGCAAAGTAGCAATTGCAGCGGAGCATACATGACAAGCCTGAGTCCCGTCCATCCTCTTGCCCTCAGTTAGTAAAACTGAAAAGGACGAATTTAATACGCGATCCCCCGGCATTTTTATCAATGTAAGAAAAGGCAACACACAATAGAGCTTTTGTTGTATATCAGGATGCTCATAGAGTTTTCATGACACGAGGGACAACCCCCATCAGTTGCTATGCAACCAACCCGTTTCCAGCTGTTAAAAATTGATAGCGTCACGGAGCCCAACGTGACGTGACTTTTAACTTCCCGTAAGACTTAGTCCTTTTCAACCTTTGGACGAATTTTCTTCTGATAGTATAGATAATCGGTTTAACGGTTATATTTCCTATTTTACATCCGTTCTTATACGAAGTCCAGCTTTTGAGAGGATTCATAAAAAAATCTACTTTAGTCTGTACCACCAGTAGGTGGCCATAGAAATTTGGCGATTATGCTCTTAATCATAAATGAATATTATAACGTAAGTTAATGAGGGACTTATGCTTCATATGTAAGTAATACCTACTAAAATATGTAAAAAAAAAATATAAAAAAACAAACATTTTTTAGACTTAAAAGCCAAACAGCAGCTTTTAAATGTAGTTGTTTGAGCGTCTGACCAGTGGCCTTGACCTTGTTCAATGAGTTGAGAAACATTTTGGAAGATATGGAAAGGGTTTCATTACAGTTAAACAGGCCTGGATGCCTAATTCCTTTATTCTATCTTACTTATTAAATTTGATCTGCCAGTTTATGAAAATAATAATAAAAAATGGGTACGCACCTCAATGGAAGGGAAGAGACTAAAGGCTGAACCAGGCTTGTAAGCTTGTATCATATTGAATTATGATACTGGCAATACAAAATGCCATATACAGTAGAACCTCCGAATTACGGACACTGACGGGACCGGACATTTTGCCGCAACAGATGTGTCCTTAGTAGGGAGGTTATAGATTTGGTGACCTACTGCCCATATGTGGCGGTAAATAGGTGTCCTTAGAAAAGAAGTGCCTGTACGGAGAGTGTCCACTGTACTTTACATATATTCCCTATACCCTTCACCAAATTGCTGAGCTTGAATGATCGCTTGCAAACTGCACAGCATTCACTGAGAGTATAACCTGCCCAGAATATTTGTCCTTTTTAAACTGAGTCACCAGGTGTCGAGAGCTTAGGTGTAGGTCTTAACTCTAATTGAATGCAAGACAGTTTGTTTTTAAGAGTTGTTCAATGAGTCGAGTAACATTTTGGAAGATATGGAATTGGTTTCATTACAGTTAAACAGGCCTGGATCCCTAATTCCTTTATTCTAGCTTACTTTTTAAATTTGATCTGCCAGTTTATGAAAATAATAATAAAAAAATGGGTACGCACCTCAATCGAAGGGAAGAGTTTAAAGACTGAAAAAAAACTTGTAGGCTTGTAAGCTTGTATCATATTGAATTATGATACTGGCATTACAAAATGTCATATACTGTAGAACCATCGCCTTATGGACACTGACGGGACCGGACATTTTGCCGCAACAGATCTGTCCTTAGTAGGGAAGTTATAGTTTTTGTGACCTACTGCCCATAAGTGGCAGTAAATAGGAGGTGTCCTTAGAAAAGAAGTGCCCGTACCGAGAGTGTCCACTGTACTTTACATATATTCCCTATACCCTTCACTAAATTGCTGAGCTTGAATGATCGCTTGCAAACCGCACAGCATTCACTGAGATTATAACCTGCCCAGAATATTTGTCCTGTTTAAACTGAGTCACCAGGTGTCGAGAGCTTAGGTGCAGGTCTTAACTCTAATTGAATGCAAGGCAGTTTGTTTTTAAGATCCAGCTTCGTGTCATTTCTTGTTCACTAACAACCTAAGTCCTTTAACAGTCTTGCATTCAATGTGTAGGATAAGGGAATGAATATTTTGTTTATTGAAACTGTTTTAGCCAGTATTGTGTATAAAAAATATAAACTTTATTTATTTTACATGGATTGCACAACTAGTTATAATAACTAATACGAGGCACGGATGTTGGCGCTCGGTAGTCGGTAAGGGTGGAGGAAACCGGAGGACCCGGAGAAAACCACCGACCTTGGACGGAACACTACAACCAACTCTCATAGCCACACCGGAAATCGACCCGGGTCGCCAGCGGAGAAGGCCGAGCGTTTACCACTCAGCTGTCCAGGTCCCTCAGTATTGTGTATAATATTATGTGTACACACAGTAACATTTATTTGGTAAAGAGAGGATTCTTATATGTTCATTCAAATATTAATAATGACAATTATTTTAAACATTTAACTAACATTCAACGTCAATTTTTATTTACCGGCACAAATTGTCTTTTTCAAAACAGTATATATCAAACAGAACTATAGATAAAAATAGAACAATTAAAAGAAAACTCATATCCCACGGCTGATATCTATTGTAGCTCGAGAAAATTGGTAAAGGGACTGGTATTATTCAGCTAGTAGTTCCTTGAAGAATAAAGAACTAAGTCGTTGTAGAGAGTGTACCAAGGGTTCTTCCCATTGTAACAGCTCCTGAACATATTTCATTTGCCCTCTAGAGGCATTTACCTATAGTCGTTACTTTACCATGAATACAACACTGTCTTTGAACTTGCCGCGCAGCTAAAGGAGGGAAAGGTCTCAGTAGAGGCCAGGACTGTGCAGTATATTTTTCTTGTAGTCTCATTATAAATCCCACTGACATTTAAATGCAGATATAAAAAGAGTCATGCCAGCTTTGCGGGTCTTTTTGGGCTTGCGATCACTAGAAAGGAACAATATTCAACTTGTTATTCCATTGTCTTTGAAGGTGACTTTAAAATGATCCATAAGGGAATTACTCTTTGAATGAATATGTCAACAAACTTAAAAATACGACGGACACTATGCTATATGTTTAAAAAAAAGAGATACATAAGGCCTGCTTGTGATAAACAGCGATGTTTTCACCATTAAACCAGCCTATAGTATCTCTTTTTATCTCATTCACCATACTCTTTGAAAATAAAACGTCTATTTTTTTATTCAACTCAGCTGGATGTATTTCCGTATATTTAAACGATTCAGGTCATTGGGAAAATATTTAATTGTTCTTCCTCGGGTCATCCATGAGACATGAGGGTTTGTTATTAAAATATAAACCTTATTTACTGGCAGTTTTTTTTTATTATAGTGCAAGGGAATAAACCAGACGTCAACGCCGAAGGAACTCCTTAAAAAATATAAATAATCACCTTATTTCATGGCTTCAAGGAGACTTTATTTTATTTTATTTTTGGTCTTATCAGAAAATAAATTAAATCGCTAAATGTATGCAGTCGCTAAGCGACCACTAGGAGCCTTCCCGAGCGATAATGGGGAATCAGCTGCGGAGTGTACGACCCTGGGAATAAGGTGAAGATTAAAATAAATATCATGTTCAAATCTTACACCTAAATGTGAGACCGAAATTCAGGTTTTGAAAATAAATTCAACCATATGTGAGATCTAGAAAAAATAGAAAATTGAAAAATAGAAAAAATAGAAAATTGCAGAAAAAAGAAAAACATGTGAGTCCACCTAAAAAAAATGTTAAAAAATAAATTTATCAACCTCTACAAGCTTCCCGCCCTATCGGGGAAAATTGCAAAGAACTCTGTACACGCTCTTCGGTCGATCATTTGGGAAAAAAAGGAACAAAATTATACTCGGTTACAGACGTGATAGTGTGGGGGCATATGTCACCCAGTAATTTTTCCCTGTAAAAAGTGGAAACCCTACATTTTTGTGATCCTTAGACCTTAACCTTTACAAAAAAAATGTGGTGCCAATTTTTCTATTGTGGTTTTGTCATTTTTTTTGGTCAAATTTGATTTTAGAGAAAAAAATGAGGGCCAATATATTTAACTAGACATTTCTTGGCACCGCAGGTGCCAGAGTATCCCCAGACATAGTAGCCCCCCCCCCCCTTTAAGATAGACCCCCATTTTTAGCAGCATATACTGACACTTTGCATATTTATTGTTTCTTCAATCTAAGAATCCACAATATAGTTGAAGATGTTGGTCCTGTGACCTTGATCTTTTTAAAGATGTGTCCTGTGACCTTGACCTTTGACCTCATGACCCCAAAATCAATTCAGGTCCTGCTTTTCCAATGGGACATATACAAGTCAAGTTTGAAATCCATACATCAATAAAAGCAGGAATTATCATCCAGAAACTTACTTTTTTTACAGGTGGCTCCTGTGACCTTCACCTTTGACCTTGTGACCTCAAAATTGATAGGGGTCTTCCACTCTTGGCAGGTGAACTATATGTGCAAGATGAAAGATCTCAGATGAATTTTTAGGCTGAAATTGCATCCACAACCTTTTTCAAGAGGTTTACTGTGACCTTGACCTTTGACCTCATGACCCCAAAATCAATTCGGGTCTTGCTTTTCCAATGGGTCAAATACAAGTCAAGTTTGAAATCCATACATCAATTAAAGAAGGAATTATCATCCAGAAACTAATTTTTGGACAGATGGCTCCTGTGGCCTTGACCTTTGACCTTGTGACCCCAAAATTTATATGGATTATCCACTATTGGCAAGTGAGCTATATATTCAAGAGGGAAGACCTGGGATAGAAGTTTGGCTTAAAATGCATCCACATCTTTTTAAAGATGTGTCCTGTGACCTTGACCTTTGACCTCATGACCCCAAAATTAATTCGGGTCTTGCTTTTCCAATGGGACATATACAAGTCAAGTTTGAAATCCATACATCAATAAAAGCAGGAATTATCATCCAGAAACTAATTTTTGGACAGATGGCTCCTGTGACCTTCACCTTTGACCTTGTGACCTCAAAATTGATAGGGGTTTTCCACTCTTGGCAGGTGAACTATATGTGCAAGATGAAAGATCTGAGATGAAATGTTTGGCTTAAAATGCATCCACATCTTTTTAAAGATGTGTCCTGTGACCTTGACCTTTGACCTCATGACCCCAAAATCAATTCAGGTCTTGCTTTTCCAATGGGACATATACAAGTCAAGTTTGAAATCCATACATCAATGAAAGCAGGAATTATCATCCAGAAACTAATTTTTGGACGGATGGCTCCTGTGACCTTCACCTTTGACCTTGTGACCTCAAAATTGATAGGGGTCTTCCACTCTTGGCAGGTGAACTATATGTGCAAGATGAAAGATCTCAGATGAATTTTTTGGCTAAAATTGCATCCACAACCTTTTTAAAGAGGTTTCCTGTGACCTTGACCTTTGACCTCATGACCCCAAAATCAATTCGGGTCTTGCTTTTCCAATGGGTCAAATATAAGTCAAGTTTGAAATCCATACATCAATAAAAGAAGGAATTATCATCCAGAAACTAATTTTTGGACAGATAGCTCCTGTGGCCTTGACCTTTGACCTTGTGACCCCAAAATTTATATGGATCATCCACTATTGGCAAGTGAGCTATATATTCAAGAGGGAAGACCTGGGATGAAAGTTTGGCTTAAAATGCATCCACAGTATATTTTAAAATGCCAGTCCAGTGACCTTGACCTTTGACCTCATGACCCTAGAACCTATAGGGTTCTTACTTAAGTGGTGGGCCATACATAAGTCATGTTTGAAATCCATATGGCTATCAACACTGGAGATATCATAAGAGGTGTGTGATTTTCACCATATATGGCAATATTCAAGGTCAAGGCCACTATCATAGGAAAGGTCATGACCCCAATTTAAATAAACATCATCCCATAACCCATACCTATGTATATGCATAATATAAAAGAAATCTGTCCATTAGTTTTTGACTTATAATGCTCACAGTACTGTAAGGTGGCAATTTTGGGGGTATTAAACGGCACGAAAACAAGTAAAGAATAATAGGTGGCGCCACCAGTTTCTGGAACATGACAACCCTATCCATGATCTTCCATCAACTTGATTTTGGGATAAATCCATGCAAGATTTCTTGAGATATTAAAGAATTTGTGTGATTTTCCCCAAAATTGGACCTATTCAAGGTCAAGGACACTCTCCTAGTAAAGGTCATGACCTCATTTTAAATAGGCGTCGTCCTCTTACCCATATCTATACATATACCAAGTTTGGTAAAGTTCCGTGAAATATTTTTTGGGTTATCGCGCCAACAAGATTTATATGCGGCGGCGGCGGCGGCGGCGGCGGGACCGGTATGAAAACATAGTATCCCCCGACTTTGTCTGGGGATACAAATATTTACTACAGAGGGAAATTTAGCAACAAAACACCTCAAATGGTTAGTAAGATATATTATGTCACAAAAACTTAGACTAGACACACAAAGACTGCGTTAAGACGTTTATTCCAAATATTAGAGAGCACTCGTAGAGCGCATACCTCCGCCAACACATGGATCCGTATCAAGATCCATCAGACTAACCATGGAACATTAATCAGCTGTTGTTTGTCCACCGGTATATTGTTCTAAAAATGATAAATTCATTTAAATAAAATTCATAAAGAGACAAGGAGGTATCCTTGGGTAGTTTGTGCAATGTACATATGGCGGACCACTTGCTGATTTCAGGCAACCTGTATCGTATATAGTATGGCTCCGCTTTCCCTGGTTTTAACCAGTGACTAAATATTTACTTCATTTATACATAACATATGAAAATGGCCCTGTTATTCTTCCATTTAATATGATTTTGCCATTGTGTCATCCTATTGTTCGATTATTACATCACCAACATCACTATCCGCACGCTGATAGTGAATGTATAGTAACCCGTCTCTTACGGTTAGTTTATCCAAAGTGTATCTAAAGATCTATAGATAAAAGAGTATTTTTATGTTTTGGTCATGATCCAAGAAATAATTTATAAAAGTTTTAGGCGGATGACTAGTTTTTTTTTACAATTTTTGTGAGGAATAAACAATAGACAAAAAGGATACTTTGACTGGATTTAGTGCCAAATCCTCACTAACCCAACCCCAAAGTTTTAGGAAATGCTACCTAGTCCACCATTCACAGTGAAATGAAGTACATATTAAGAAACAAAATAATAATAACAATAACAATAATAATAATAATAATAATAATAATAATAATAATAATAATAATAATAATAATAATAATAACATTTATCATATAACCTAAGCTTTGTGCGGGCAATAGCATTCGTTTGGGAGCAATTATATCTTCTGTGGAGCAGCTATTTTCATCAGTTATTTTACTGTTCATTGATAATCTTTTGTAAGCTGTGCCTATCAGGTAGTTTACAGCAGACAAATATTTACAGACATTTACAGTAAGATGAGAGATGTAAAGGACAGATTATTAACATTGAATGAAATGCATGTTTTACTGAAGAATTAACATTGAATGAAATGCATGTTTTACTGAAGAATTCATTAGGGAGAGTGTTTTGAAAATCAAAACATAGGGACCTTAGAAGTTTTAGCAAAGTCCTGTTGAAGGAAACAAACTTGGAATTAAATATCAAATCATAAAAAAGTGTCATACTTAGTCATAATGTTATTGTACGTGTTTACAGATGTTCTTCTATCCCATCTTTATACCCCCCCCCCCCCCCCCAAAAAAAAAAATATTGCCTTGAAACCGTTTGCTTACTCCTGTAAATGAGTGTTAGAAAAAGTGGGCCGGGCGCGATCACAGGTGTCAACATAAACACTGCACGTGTGGCTGTGTGCATCGCGGAGCCACAACACATGTCAATCACGGATGCCCGACTGACTTGGCCCAAAAATGTAATACATGTTCCCGCCGGCTGAAACACCGTGTGTTGCGGCTCATATTCGGACATCCGGTCACACGGCCTTGTTATGGTTAACAGACACACGTGGACTGTTCTTACCAACATGCAGACCCATTAAAAGGTGTGAAACAGCCGTATGCGAGGTACTAAGACTTTGTGCTGGGATTGTTTTGCTGGGAAACTTTTGTATAAAGCAAAACTGAACTGATATTGAGAAAGAATAGGCATAATATTGCTACTGATTACGTCCCTTTAAATATAACAATGTTAAAGTTAAATGCCTGTTATTATTGAATTCTTGTCGCTTTTTTTTCATTATCCTTAAATGACTTGTGATGGCACAATGGCAACATAGGTTGTTCCATCAGTCCGAGCCAGATCACTGGTACAACATTCTTTTTTATGAAAATAGTAATCTGTAGACAATGAGTAGTATCCAGCTTGTACTATCAATATATAATGCAAACTATTGAATGAAGAAGGAAGAATAGAAATATTCTTATATTTTATAAAATCTAATTGGTTATGTCATTCAATGCAGGGTTATCAGATGCAGCAGCGGAATGTACATCTTCGATTTGAGCCCATGATTATTTTATCTTTTTTATACCAAAAAACTCCAGACAAAAACTAAAGCATTGTATATATATATATATATATATATATATATATATATATATATATATATATAAATATATATATATATAATGATAAGTGGTATAGCCGTGTTAGTCTGTAGTCGAAGTGTAGGTTTGGAGAAAGAGTGACGCCTTTTAGATAGACTAATTTTAATAAACATGTTACTATCCAAAAGGCGTCACTGCTACTCTCTCTCTCTCTCTACACACACACACACACACACACACACATATATATATATATATATATATTATATATGTTTGTGACATTCATTTTTTCCTCCATGTATAGAAAAATAAGTGTCTAGAAAACTTTACAGGTCGGAGCTACCATATCCGATAGCTTAAATGACTAGAGATTACCATTGCTTATAGAAAAAAATTAACACTTATCCCCTGAAGAAAACTGTAAAGATACATAAACATTTGTCACAGTATATGCATTATCTTACGACATTAGTTCATTAGTTTGGCTGAATACAATTATTTGGCAAAGCCATCCCTGTATATGGATTTACAATCTCCAATTCACCTGTTTTATTCATTGTTATGGTTCTGTATGTGAGTAAACACAGTCCATGTGTGTCTGTTTAACATAACAAGACTACAGGCCATAACTAGAGATCTGATCTTGCGCGTGCACATCTCCCAAACGAGGAGAAATGATATGGAAGATAAAAAAAAGAAACACTGTTTGGATGCTTGGAAAAATCTTGATTTGTAAAGTAGCGCGGTATGGCCGCCAGGTGGCGTGCGCGCTATGTTTATATCTGTACCACTGATCTCGCAAACCTTACATCGCTTGTGTACAGGATTACTCAAACGGTTTACAATGAAATATTAGCAGATACCATCATATTTTAAGGAGAAAAAACAAGCTATGTGTATAAAGCATGTTACACTATATGAGTTTATTGAATATACTTGGTATGTGAATAGGTACATTTAATATAAACAAATAAATTAATTTTAGACAATGCCAAACTGTTTAGAGAACTAAGTTTGTTTGTTCACTATGTAACTACCTTCCAAAAAGAACCTTTCTTATCATCTTGCCCTGCTTACTTTGTTTATGTTTCGGTCAAAGTTTATAGTTTAACGTTTTAAATAGCATTTAATACAAGCTGAAATACATGTCAAAACTGAATAAAAAAATTGGCACCATGTTTTTAAGGCTTCATAGAAAGGTTAAGAACAAAAATGCATGGGGTGTCACATTTTTACAAACAAAATTTACTCAGGACAAATTCGCTACATATGCCCCTACACTATGAGCCGCATCACAACACATCTACCTCTGTAGCTTTGTATTAATAACGTTCAATTAATGCTTATGTGATTTAAAAGTGCTTGTTTGTAAAATATCCAACATGAAAGCAGACCAGACAACAAACCTCTTATTTCTAAATACCGTACTCGTAAAAATAAACATTGTGGAGTACGTCATTCAAAATTGTCCTCTGCATGATTAGCGAGGAAATCGTCTGCAATGCTACATATAACATTGATTCGTGACATCACACAGGGTGCTTCATGAATTATCTGAGGACAGACCTTGTAAAGGTCCTGCTTAACACAATAAATAACACGCTAATGTCTCGTATCGACCAGCATGGTTCGGCGCCACTGAAGTGTACCCTGTGACAAAATTGGCCATTCTGGCAAGTCACTCACATCAGACAACTGACTAGTCTGATCATCAGGCCTACATTAAATCCGTAGCCGTGTTTGCATTTTGGTGTGTGAGCGTTTATTTAGGTAAACATTCAGAATCATAGGTATGTCCTTTAATACCATATAAGATATATTCATTTTTACAAAACTTACAGACCACTGGTAAATTTTAACCCGATTAATCAAATATTTCATCCAGATCCCAGACTTTGCCCTGATTTGATTGGCTCTTACACATCTGACTTCATGAGCTGAAATTTATCAACAACACAGATCTAGGAATGCATGTTGCTTTTATTCTCTTCTGAAAATTTGGGCCTTACAGTGTCAGGAATACTGTGCTTTTACTGAGATCTAGAATTTTTTATCACAGGGCATTTCCGAGTGTGTGACGTCACTGCCGAGTTGTTAGTGCTTACAGATGTGCAAATAGTTTTTGAACAAATCACACAACATGTTTTTTTTTGTGGAAAAATAGATAGAAAATATGATTTTACTCCAGGAATTGGGCTCATATTATGTAAAATCCATATTAATATTTTTTTTTTTTTTTTTTAATGAAACAATAACATTACATCTTGTTAACAGTTACAAACATGAAAACATACAATTACATGCACAGGTTCTTGTAACACATACATCATTACATAGCCAAAAATACAAAGCATAAATTACATGCCTAATAGACATAACATGCTTAACAGCTCTACACACAAGTGATATTTTATTAAAAATTGATTGTGAGTTTCAGTTATTGTCAGCCAATATAAACAAATTATTTAGTGTGCCCCATTTTTTTCTATGAGAGGCGGTTTTACTATTTTTTGCTGCAATTTTCTTCTCAGTGTTGTAGATCTTTTCAATATATAGTTTTAAATTAGTGAAAACCGGTTTTGCATTATTACACTTACAAGTGTATATGTATCTCTTTATAAGAAGGAACAACATATCAGTCATACAGTTATTGGTTTTGTTAAAAATTACAGTTGTTTCATTAAAAAGTTCTTCATTCACCATGATATGAAATCTTGACAGCCAGTTCTTCATTTGGGAAATTAGTTTTTGTGTTTCTCTACAGTCATAAAATAAATGTAGCAAAGTTTCCTTCTCAGACATGCATAAAGAGCAAAGTGTGGTTTCTTTTTTTCCAATAAGATATAAAAAAGGGTTTAAGGCTATACATCTGTGAAGTATTTTGAACTGGAACATTCTTAAATCTTCTGATATTGTTATTTTTTTATGTTCTTAAAGGCCTCATATAGGAGATCGTGGTATTCACCGTTTAAATCTCTGTTCCATTTTTCTATAATTTTCAAGGGTTTGGTATATATATTAAGTACTAATTCTGTATATACTGTATGTGTTACCCTTTTCATCTCAATGATTCTTTCAAGACTTGATTTATATGTGGGATTTGAATGAAGTTCATTCCTGATTACCATTTTCCTCCAATGAGATGGAATTGCATCTATAATGCTCATATATTGCATTTTATTTATACTTATATGAAACTTCTCTTTTAATTCAGTGTGGGATAAAAATAAATATTTATTTCCATTTTGCTTAGTGATGTCTTTAATACATGTTATTCCTGCTTTATGCAAAGTTTCATTATAAACAATATTGTTGCCTACTTTTATATGAGAATTAAAGAATATTACTTCTGATAATATTTCATCACATGAGTTTACATTTTTAAAGTTATATTTCCCCCATATCTCAAGTACTTCTTTCCAGAATGTATGGCATGTATTCTTGAAATAACTGAAGTCTTGAGATTTTAAGTTGCATTTGAATATAAAAGGGCCTAATTTTTTAAGCTGCACATTAACTATTTGTCTCCATCCAACATCAATTGGTCCAGAAACAAATCTTTTGATCCATGCAATTTTTAATGCTGCCATTTTGGATTTTAAATGAGTCATGCTTAGCCCCCCTTTATCTAAGGTGCAATTAATGTTGATCTTTTTATTTTATCCTGCTTTCCCCATATGAACTTATACAACAAATATTCAATTTCTTTAATATAACTTGATGGAGGATTTGGCAGAACTTGTAAGGCATATATTAACTGTGACAAGATATGAGTTTTTATAATAGCTATTTTACCTGATAGTGTCATTGATCTTGTTGACCATATATTTACAGTTGATTTTATTTTACTCAGAATTTCTTTGTAATTGATATCTTTTATTATCCGCCAGTCTGGATGTAAGTAAAAACCCAGAATTTTAATAGGATTTGTACACCATTTCAGTCCCAAATTCTGTATATTCTGATATACATTATTGATTTTCTGATCCAGTACTGGAATAATTACAGTTTTGTCCAAGTTTACCTTAAGGCCTGATATTTCCTGAAAATGTTTAAATGTTGAAATAGCTTCCTTTATTGAATGATAACCTCCTGTCAAAAACAGAGCGGTATCGTCAGCATATTGAATTAATTTGTGTTCTCTATCTCCAACTGTTATCCCACTAATTTTTGAATTATTCCGAATTTTAATTGCTAATATTTCAGAAGCTAAAATAAATAAATATGGAGACAAAGGACATCCTTGTCTAACGCCACGAGTTATTGTGAAATAATCTGTTGCCCAACCTCTGTTTATTATACAACTGCTGATATCAGAATAGAGAATATTTATCCATTTTTTAAATATATTTCCAAAATTAAATAAATCTAAAGTTTTTTGAATGTGGGTCCATTCTAAGAAATCGAAAGCATTTTCAAAATCTATAGATATGAATATTTTTATCATAAGCAATTATGTTATATAATAATAAAATGAGATTTGGAATACGTTTGCTTGATCTATATGAATATGTATATAATATTCAAAGTGACATGAGCATAATATATTGCTGATTTAACTAAGTAACCCAAGGATCTTATATAAACTACAAATTTGAAAGTTTTCAATTAAGTGTTATACAAGTAAAATGATAAAGAAACAAATGTTAAATGTGAAGTGTTAACTATTTATCGCACACAGACAGCCTCTCTTAACAACACTCGAAAACTTCAATTTAGAATTACAATATACATGGTGCATTTGAGCTGAAAAAATTACTAACGAAAGCATTTGCACATGTTTCCAAGGATAAATGAGGATCGTAAAAGTTGGCATGGTCTTTATATACTATGGTCTTTATAGGGTCAGTTCCTTTGTTTCGGTTGAAGATAAACGTGTCTCAGGTGGCTGTCACAGTATGTTCGGAGAAAAAATGAGTCATCCTACTTGGTTAGGTGTAATGAAAATGCCATATTGCATCAAGGGATTCAGTAAAAAATCCAGAGTTATTAAAACTGACATCCCATCTCCTACTGGGGTTCCGTCTTACAAAGATGAACTCCCACCATGCACCGGGAAAATATGGGACGCTGCAGTTCCTCATCCGATATTACTCCATAAAATGATACAAAACGGATGTTAAAGGCGACACAGACTGCGTGCAGACTCTACATAAAAACGTGCTGTATCAAATTACGATAAAGATATCGAATCTAAATGATATCACGTGACCTCCCAACGCCGGCATCTGCTGCTTATGGCTGCTAAATTAATGAAGATTGATAATATACTAGTAACACACACACACATATAAATATATATATACATATTTAATAGCGGTTGATTTAAGGGGATGCAGGGGGCGTGCGACCCACATTTTCGACTTCAAAAAGTCTCGGAAATATAAACATTTAATACACGTGCTTAATACTGATAAAAGCTACAACGGTTTTTGGCACCATATACTATTCTTCAAACTATCCCACTCTGCACCACTACAGCATAAATTTTCAAAAAGTTTATCCACTACCCCCTTCAATACCCTTCCCCATCACGCTTCCTGCAACGCTTCTGCCGCCTGATGAGCCCCTCTTTTTATTCTAAAATCCTGGAATTTCAGCCGTTTTAATATGTGACAAACGTTCCTTTCACGCACGACTGCCGTCAGGTATAATCAATTGGTCTTACTCTCCAATGCCGGCAAGCTGTTTCGCAGCATAAGTCGTCATACTACTGTTCATGAAAGATCTGTCAAATGAATGTTATCCAGTTATTGTATTTGTATGTCATTGTATTTGATGTAGAATCGATGTTGCTGAGTTGGGTAATCTTCAAGTTATATTCATAAAGGTCCCATTGACGAAAGAATCAAAACCAAATTATTGTATTTATATTCTTATCAAATGTAAATGATTTGTATTTATGAACCCAAATGCAACGCCTATAGTTATATTTGTCAATAATACAACAACTATTTAACCAAAACAACCAATATCTTGTCGGTACCGTGAGCCGAAATCGAACAGTCGACGCGAACACATTTGGTGATCATTTCTATATAGACCCGAATTCAAAATTTCCTCAAATTATGCCTGCTTGAACTTACATGTGGGGTACACGCACATCTGTTTAAAATTTTTTTTACAAAGACATGAAGAGTGTTACAGCCTGTTTGAATATTCAAAAATATTAACAAAAAGAGACAAAAAGATGATGTTTGTATTGACAAATATAGGTCTGTTTGCTTATTATTATGATACATATTATTGATTTCAATGACAGCATAATATATTTATTTATGATGTCCGTCGCGGCAGATACACAGAAAAAGGGTAAACTCTTGTATTTAGCTGCTGATGTTCGCGGTCCACACAGGACATTCCGGCCTGACCGCTGTAACCATGACGCCAGAACACAGTAGACATTAAATAACACCGTCGGGAACCTGGATGATAAAAATGCCTTCAAAATTAATTTCAAATAATTTCAACAGAGCAGAGATTTGTTGAGACATTTTTCGTACACACAAAATAACTTTTGAATTTTCAGTTTATATTACTCCTTTAGAATACATGAAACTGAAATGTGAAGTTTTATTTATGAAATGTGACTTATTTTATATTTGATATTTGATTCGATTCATAGATAAGGTTTCAGCTGCAGCCAATAAAATCATCTTTATAAAATAATAATTTTGAGTGCTCTTCTTTAAATCTAAAACTGGAAATAACACATAGAATTTATAATTCTTTTATGTTTTGCGTCCTACGCCTCTGTGATTGCAACATTTCAGGCTTGCCCCCATCGATATTTAAAGATTCTGGCACAAGTCTTTTTTTTCTGATTGAAGACAAGGTCTTACTCTTTTCTATGTCAGGTCCATTTTGCCTGTTTCAATAAGCAACCAAGTTGGGACTAATTGGTTCTGTGAGTGCAGCTGTTAACTGAAGGTTATTTATTAAGGTGAAGGGAGATCGTGTACGGGGACGACGTTTCGATCCCCCAAAGGACATCGTAAGATTTTTTAGGCCGAAGTTTTTTTCCCGATCTGTCTACGATTTTAATGGCTACATGACGATAACCTGCCTTGTGACCGTCCCTGGTATAAGAACCCATGCCGGGTAATGACACTTTGGAAAATAACTCCCCAGGGAGATCTTGCGCTGCAGGTCCTACTGCACAGAAAACCTTACGGTCAGGCGGCTTAGTGATGAGATATCTTTATCCTAATCTGTTTCCATTAACTCTGATTCACAAAACTGTGCACCCGTCAAGGAATTAACCAATTCTGTTAACAAAATAAAACACTGGGCATTTAGAGAAAGAACATTGTTCATAAATTTCCATAAAAAAAGTAAAAAAATTGTATTTAGTTCATTTCTTTGATAAGAAGTGTTTAACTGAGTTGAATAAGTATTAGAGTTAAAAGAAATATTCAGGTTTGACAAGCTGCAAGAATGAAATAAGTTACATCCCTTTTTCGATTTGTAACTATCGTTCATTACGTGTTAAATATCGTCATTACATGATAATATTTTCAGTTAGATCAAAAGGCTTAAAAAATATCATAATAGGAATAAATTAAAAAAAATTGTATTATAATTTCAGTCAAAATATAAAAATCGCATTTACTTAAAACAGAAAAATAAATTGAAACGAATCGATCAGCAACGTCAATACAGTTCTCAGTGTGTTTGTATGCAGTATCACCGAGGCCATGAGCCATAGCGGGCACTAAAAGGGAATTTGTTTTCATGTTAAATCATTTAGGAGGTTGTTAACATCTTGACCATCCAACAAGAAGAAATAAAAGCCAAAATTTTAATACCATCTCTCAAAATGCTTCGTTTAAAGAAAAGGAATGGTTATGACATATGGAAATATATGTATTTTTACTTTATGACGCCCTTTGAAGCAAACATCATATCTTCATCACAAATCGCACAAGGTTTTGAACCTCAATAGAATCTACAATGAAATGCAATATACTGATATAGATTAAATTTATAATTTGGAGGATATTTTGTTTTTGTATGGAAGCCTGGGTAAAATGCAAAGTCATCCTAGTCACAAAACAACCCAACATTATCCAAAAAACATTGTACTCAGACATGGAGGGTTACAAACTGTAACTGAAATCGGCAAAAAAAACAAACAAGCAATGTGAATACATAGCACATGAATAATTACACGTATGTGTATAATTGTGTACACATATATTTACTTGTTTATATCTACCTGAATGTATTTGGATATTTTCGTAGGAGAAAAATAAACGCACACACTTCTGATAATCTGTCTGGCATGGGTATCCACCGAAATTTAAATAAAAAGAACGTGATTTACACATGTAGTGATATTGCAGGTTTGTTAACTGTGCCTTAAATTGAAGGAGGATGAAGAATGGAATAAAAGATTTGGTTAAGGATAATGAATAGAGTCAGTATCAAGCCTTATGAATATCCAGTCTCTTATTTACGTCAGGCGGGGAATAATCCGAAAGTCAGAGCTTTAGGCAGGCAAATTACAGAAATCTCAGAGGTTCTATTCAAATATCAGCAGTCCTTCGAAGGCGTGTCGGTGATTGAACCATTGACTTTCTTCTAAGTTGCGTTACGGATACGGCTTGTATGGTCTTTAATTATTACCTCGCTCATGAACACAGTTCGGGGCCGCTAAGTTCATGTCATTCACAAGTAGAGCTGACAGTTGTCAAAACAAGTACAAAACTGTTCCTAAGGGGGTTGACGTGTTTTCACACCGCCGGACTTGACCTTTGTGAACCCTGGCGTAAGGCGGCCCTGCAGACATGGCGATGGAAATCGATTCTTAAGCAATATGTCCCCGAAAGTGAGACCGCTCTCGCCACGACCGTAGGAAGTGACGCAAGACTTTGTCCTCTTAACCTGTGCTAATATTAGCATCACATAGCGGGACCTTGGGTGTTCGCCCCGGGGAGCTCACAAGCCTCTAATTCGCTCACGTCCCTGAATTATCGTCATACTTACATGACAGGGAATTGTCCAAATCTGGCTTTTCCCGCGGCAGTTTGAAAGCTATCTCGCGATTAAGGATATCATTAGACTGGGGTTATGTTCGGACTGTTTATATCTAGTCTGGGAAAATAAAACTGCCCGCCCTGATGGCTCGACATGTGACCCAACGACTCCAGGGAAGCCGAGCCATCCATCATAAAGTGTCATCCAGAAGGACTGCCTGTATTTGCTCGGCAACCTCAACCAGTGTTCCCGGCAGTAGGTACACACAACAAGGATCGTTACACCCACTGTTATCAATAAATGCATATAGCCATTACGGTAATACTTACTAAGAGAGAGAGAGAGAGAGAGAGAGAGAGAGAGAGAGAGAGCGCGCGCTTGGGTTAGTTGGCCTCGGTTATCTTTCCATTCGTGCAAAGATTGGAATGGAAAACACACATGAGAGCATAGCAGTTATTAAATCTTTCCTATATGACACGGAATCATATGGGGTTGATGAGTTTATTTCTACATTAATATTTGGGTCAAAAAGTCTTGTGGATGGACTTCCTTGGGTTCCCCAGAGTGAAATATTAGCGATTTCGATTTGTTTTCTTGTTTTCCTTTTTTTCTTAAATATTTTCGATTTTCAAAAACTCACCTTTGAGAACAAAATGAGTCATGGGTCACAGATTTGAACCAGGTCCGACATTCCATAGCCGAATGCCGATCACTGCTCATTTGCGGGCCGGGGTGACCGGGGGGTGGGGGGGGGGGGGCAGCAGGTGGAGTCAATGGATCACATGGCCATAACAAAGATCTAGTTAAATCGATGTTTCTCTTTAAGATCTCAGGCTCTTGCACTGATGTATATGAACAATACATAACCTTTACAACTATCAACGTAAAAAGTGACTTACATGGTTCAAGCACATGTACACATATAAATAATATGTATATATATATGTGTTACATATATATATATATTATATATATATATTTATTTATATATTAACATATATTTATCATTTATGAAACAAGTATATATATATACACAATATGTATTATAGTATACGTGTTTTTATGTAGTTCAATCTGTTTAATTTACAAATCTAAATAAAATTCTTATAAACTAATTTCTTCAGTTATATGCCTTTATGTACGTATATGATTTCATCTTCACATATGAATATGTGTACATGTGTGCAAAGGAAATATCGTGAAGTTTATTTCCATTTCAATAATATCACTGAAATATGTTTGAGAGTTTATTTTCGAAGAGAAGCAATTGGTTTATACAGATATTTATGTTCCTGATACGGCTTAGAACGTAATAAAACATTGATAAATATAATTTACCCCTAAAAATTCAGCATTTACGAGAAGCAGACTTTGGTAAGTACATTTGTAGATGAGACAAAAAAAATATATAAAGATTAATACTTGGCTCGAGTCCAAATGTCGAGAGTATATCAGGCAGGAAAACAAAAAGACGAAGACATATGCAAGACTCGAGTCCAAAGCGAGACAGTTTCATTTTTTTCTCCGTATTTCCTTGTATTGCGAAAGGGAGGCTATAAGTGTCGTTACATCATTTGTCATTGACGGCTTTATGAGCTCATAATGTACTTCTTTTATGCATCACGTGATCACTTGCCGACGTCGCTTGAAGACGGTAATTTACTCTTGTTATATTAGACGACATCAACTTTTTGTTACTCTGTGAACGACTCGGACCTAATTCATGACCAACTGAAGAAACACAGTTCCATTATTCAAGTAACTAATCCTTATTTCCAGCGTAATAACCTCGCAAATAAAATGTGTTGAATATACGTCATTTTGAGAAAACATGGTTATTTTCTCATGTTATTGTAAATTATAGCTCTGAAATATCGATTGCATATCCTGCATTGCATATTGTAAGATAAAGTGTACATATTAACTTGCCCTGTTATCAGTCATTATGGAAATGAAAGCTGAGATTTTGCTACGCAAATATTCACTTTTATTTTGTTTGGCGCGCATTCAAGAACTATCTTTACATTTTAATTCTTTAGTCGTACGGCCTTATTCTGATTACTTTATCTTATATTATGTATAAGCTTATTCATTATTCCTTTAATTTTGTTTTGGTCCAAGCATCTTCGCCTAAATATGAGTATGTATACATAGTCTTAGCATCCTCGAAACATTACATGTATAACAATTATTCTAATTTTGTGTGAGTCTCTCTCTTTCTTTATATATATATATATATATATATATATATATATATATATATATATATATATATATAAAATAAAAAAAATGTTTATTTTAAAACCGTAAAATTTATGCCATGTATGCTCCAAAACGCTGCTACACATAAAACGTGATACAATGATGACTAAGTATGAACAGTAAAAATAATCAGACAATCCAATAGATTATGAATAAAGACTAAGATGGTTAAAAAAAGGCCAGATTTATAAAGTTTCAATGACCAGAGTAGTAGAACTCAGCAAGTAGGTGAGTTTTTAATTTGCTTTTGAATTCTGATTAGTGAGAACAGAATCTCAATGAGCTGGGTAGATTGTACCTGAGTCTAGGACCTGCAAAGCTGAATGCCCTGTTCTGTCTTCTTGACGATTTTGTAAATGGCACATATAATAAATTTTGGTCATTTGAACGCAAATAATCCTGTGACTTAAACATGGTTACTGAGAATTTCTTGAAGATATATAGGAGCCATGTTGTTCATTGGTTTAAACACAAGAACAAGTATCTTGTATTTTACTGTTTGCTGTATAGGCAACCAGTGGGGAGAGGAGAGTATTGGTGTAATATAATCATGTGTTGCACTGCTGGTATGAATTCTTGTTGCTATGTCCTGTTCTCGCTGGAAGCGATCAATAAGAACTGCTGTAAGTCCACATAATAATGAGTTACAATAATCTAGTTTGGATTTAATGAACGCATGGACTAAACATTTAAGTGTGTCACGGTCCATGTATTTCTTTACTTTATTTAAGTTGCGGTTATGGAAATAGACAGATTTGCTGCGAATGCAACATTTGCCTCCATTGACGCATGGCGATCCATTATGACCCAAATATTTCTGGCTAAAGGAGATGCTAATTTTCTTTGGTTACTAACTTGAAAAGAAGCATGTCTGGCTTTGCTGTATATTTGTTTTGAGGAAATATCTAAAAACTCGGTCTTGTCATCATTAATATATATATATATATATATATATATATATATATATATTTAATATATATATTTATATAAATTAGAAAATGAAAATGAGACTTCTTAAAAAAAATTGCAATAAATATGTTTAAAGATATTATTTTCTTTTCATCCATCCTTCAAACTTCTGATAGAGAGTCAAATCATTAAGTTTACTGCATTAACTGTTGTTCTTTTATTAAATATAAACTGTTAGCAGTCGACTACACTGAAACAACATAAGGGCTTCGTCATTGAAACAAGCAAAACAATTTCCGTAAAGTATGTATCTTCATTCCATGAATAGTTAATTTTATAAAACAAGAAAAGTTTCAACGAGGTCAATTAAATGATACATGTCTTTCATTTAACGTTTGTTTTGCCGGTTTATCTTCTGAATCAGGGAATAATTTTAAATCACTGATTCTGTATTGGTTATAAATAAAGGTTACATTAAAACGGTGAATACTGAAGATTTACCAATGACTTCGGATGAATTATTGAAAATAAGGAGAGAATCGTGAGTTCCACAAAAAATAATCACGTTTATGATAACTGCTTTTTCCTCTCTATTTCAGAGAAAACGTGTTTTCTGCGACTCCGTAAACAAATTTGCCTGAAAGCTTTTTTTAAACAATACTGCAAAATGTTCAATGACAGAGATGTTTCACATCGCACGTGTTGAAGTAAAAAGTAAAAATTAAAGAAACTTGACTGAGCTCAGATATTCTGTTGCGAAAACCTTGCAGTGAAAAAGTGATTGTTTCTTTTAAAAGTACACAAATACAAGTAGGACGGTATTTGTTGAAGTAAGTTACTGAAGTCCCGATCTAAGAGATCTGCGTCACCAAGGTAACAACAATTACACAAAGATATATATACATGCATATCTGTGTGATACTCGCCGTTGTTGTGCCAAACGTCGTATTGTTAATATTTCACCAGTCTAAGGTGAACTTAAATGCTTTGGTCAAAAGACTGGTTTCTGTTGGCAATAACTGTGATTTAATATGTACCGCAATAGAATTTCATGCAATGAGCTATATATTACCCACCAGATAAAAAATATATAATTTTATTAAGTGATCTTTCACAGATAGATGACGGGTATCCCCTTTGAAGCAGCGTTTGGATTTTTCTTCGGTGACACTCTTTACTGCATAATTGATTAATTGGTAATGGCTTCGCCGTTTCTGAACTGGACCTATCTCTAACTGCTTTTGATGGCAGACAAACTTCTTTTGCCTTTATCTAATGGTAATCAGCCAGAAGAATTAGATTATAAAAGGGTTTTACAAACCCACCAATTCATAAAAGCTTTTGATGCCTTTCACTTCACTGGCGTTGTGGGCTTTTCAATTCCAGCATTTGCAATCTTTTGATCCAAAGTGTTACTGTTCTTTTATTCAGATAAATTGATAATTTATTTATAAATGTGATTATATCTCTTTTGTACGTGTCTTGTCTTGTCTTGTGATCTATGAAATAATTAATGAGAAAGATATAACGATACAAACATTCAAGATCTGGTTTAAATATTGGTTTGGCGTATTTTTCTATGTTTAAGAAGACTCGCAACTTCGTGGTGATGTGATTAAAATATACACAATGTTGTTAAACACTGTATTTTATTATTTTTTATGGGTAAATTAAGATATGTGGAAGGTGTAGCTATAAATGAAGTTTTAAGGGTAAGATGGCGTCTTAGTATGAGACTGGATATCAGTAATTTTTTTAACAGAGATGGAGTGCCAGTGCCAGTGCAAGCGACGTCTAGATGACTGATTAAAATATTGTAACTTATGGCATATTTCATGCTACATTTACAATTGAACCTACTACTGAATCATATTGTCCGTATGGGCCCTTAAGTTATGGTAGTTTAGCGTTTAATTTCATTTACGTTTATTAAGACGCCAAACGTATCTGTTAAAATTTTACTTTATTACAGTGAAATACTACATATTTAATGGGTCTTAATGGATAGTTTTGCTCGAAACCTGAGGCCACTAAGCAACTATGCACTATCCAAAGGATCAGAGTATATGAAGGATTAGCCGTTTGAATATTCAAATGAAAAAGTGAAATGATAACACGATTTAGTAATTAAAATGCTTTATAGTGAAATTAGCATTATCCATGCATCTTCTGGTTAAATATGAATTTGTGCATGGTGTAAGTATTTAAAAAAGAACCCACCAGAAACGGAATTGTTTAAAATATGAACGGTTTACAGTTTGAAATACAGCAAGTTCTTCATTTGTTAATCATCTATAGGATCTACTAACAACTAGTGAACTGTTACCATTTAATTTAATATTAACAACAAATCACAGTGAAAAAGTACCTGTACTATTCTTTTGCTCAATGAAACAATTAACGTTGTATTGGTAGTTGCCTTATTTTAGCGGGACTAGGTTCCCCGTGCAATCTCAGAAATGATCTAATTAAAGTTTAAATAACCATCTTTCATGTTTTGCCCGGAGAATGATAACGTCTGTAATCAACGGAGACAGAGGCGAAGCTGAAATAGGTTATTTGCAAACAATCCTCAAACGAAACATCATTTGAAATTGGCAAACGTCAGGTTTTTTGTCATCATGGCATGAATTTTACATTGTTCATGTATTACTAAACGACTCCATTTTACAATGACGGATTGCTGTAAATTGAGAAAAATGACAAGATTTGATTTAATTTAGTACTTCACCAAATAGTCAGCAAAAGGGATATCAAACTTTTAATTTATAGATTTTTTAGGAATCAATGTTTCCTATGTTTAGTATATAAGTGAATTTAATTGGAAGAATTCAGTCTTTATTTAAGTAACAGAAGTAGCTTATAATTTTCTCAGTAATAAAATCGAAAAGGCTTCTATATGTGAAATTTGAAAACTTAATTTCAGTATAAAAAAGCATCGATTAGTTTTGTGACCTTTTAAAAGAATTGATAAATACATCGATTATTCTATCCATCCTTTTTTTCTCAAATATTTTTTTTTTTGGTGGAGGTAACCGCCTCCATTTTTTTAATGCTAATTCGGACTACGTGACAGGGCAGTATCACACGCTTCTTCTCATTTTATATCCCGGCGTCAACCAGGCCCGGTGACTACTGCACCTGCGGGCCCTGGGTGCGTAATCGTCCCTATTGCTGGGCCATACCACCGAGGAACCCCCAAAGGCGCACTCGTTTTTGAGTGAAACACGGCCGTTGGGCACGGCCTTCCCATTAAGCCTGCAGAGCGCTCACACTTGATGGGGTCCGACCGTGAAAAATCTCAACGCCTTGGCTGAGATTCGAAATCACGATCTCCCGGCTTTGAGACCTGTGCTCTACCCCTGAGCCACAGAAGCCAGTTGATTATTCTATCAATCCTTATACATTTGGTTAAGAGCGTGGTTATCTGGACCTGCAGTAGAAATTAACGATTTTGGACTCAAGCCACTCGGAAATTTTCTTTCAAGAAAAATGAACTAATAGAATCTCGATATAATTTCCACTTGTTGTATTGTGCTTTGCCTATTAAGAATAAAGTAATGCTGTTTTTATTATGTTTTCCGCTGTTCATAGTTAGTTTTGGTCGAAAATTTAAAACAAAAAAGAAAAAATTGGCCTCTGCGAACTTATTTATGAAGAAAATGCATGACAAACCAACCTTTTTTTCGCCTGAGTGCCATTTAATAAAAATGCGTATCTGTTAGATTAATATTGTCATCAGAATTCATTCACACCAAGTAATTTGATATTAATAACAAATCAAGTGTTAAAAAGTACCTGTACTGTAGTTTTGCTTAGGTGAACAATCAACATTGTGTTACTTATCGCCTTATTCTAACCAGATAAGTTCCTCCTGCAATCTCCGACAAATAATTAATCAATGATTAAAGTTAATTTAATCACCGTTCATGTTTTTACTAGGAGAATGATAACGTCTGTAATCACTGGCGACAGTAACGCAGCTGAAATAGGTCATTCCCAAACAAGCAAAAATATACATTCGAATGACAATTTGAAAATGGCAAATGTTACGTTTTTCTGACTTCATAACATCAAGTCTTAATAGTTCATGTATTACATGAAGCCCCGTTGTACAATGACGCTGGACTGTAAATAATGAGAGATGCAAGATTTTGTTCAATTCAATGGTTCTTTCTACCGATTCTGTTTGGTAATAAGATATTAAACTTTATATTCATTCAAATTTATAGAATCAATGTCAATGGTTCGGATGTCTTTTCTATGAAGGAATGTACAACTAAATCTATGCTCATAAACTCCTTCCTTGTTTCTCCTTTAAGGTACAGCTGAAATGTGAGCTGTATTCCGAGGCATACCCTCTCCAATGTT
This sequence comes from Sipunculus nudus, assembly GCA_026874595.1. Lineage (NCBI taxonomy): Eukaryota > Metazoa > Annelida > Sipuncula > Golfingiida > Sipunculidae > Sipunculus > Sipunculus nudus. The sequence goes on along the minus strand of CM049307.1, from coordinate 45,529,910 downwards.
TTGATTAAATTCGGAGAAGAATATCTTAATTTTGGAAACACTCGATCGTACCGCCATCTAGAGGGCTCATTAGTGTATCGCCGATAAAACAACGCAGCGTAAATCCTGCTTATAATGCTAATTATAAAAGTGTTATTATAAAGAAAATGGTAATCAGATATCCCTATGTAGAAAAATCAGTCATTTGTTCAATCAATAGTCGAGGATTCACTTATTACTCAATAGATATTGAAAATACATTCCAAAATTAAACATTGATTTCTGTTGCATTTTTTACATAATTGATTAAAGCCTTGACGTTGCTAATAATCCTTACACTTTTGGTTAATAATGAGCATTTTTATCTGACGTCCTAATTGGAAAAGCTATGGCAATAAACATGTGCTCAGTTTATATAATGCGTTTCAATGATTCCTTATAAAATGGTAATTTCTTTTTCAATAAAAATTACTGTGGCGTCAAACCATCTGACCTCCAGTTAAATATGTGGGAATATGTATTTTATCGTATATACAAAATCTAAATACAATGAATCTGCCAAATAAGGTTTATATGTCTTAATTCTTCATTACAATTTAAAAGTTAAATATTTGGTCTTTTCTAGCTTCTTTATATTGATCAGTTGTTATCGTGATTCATTCCTATAAAGTGCACAGTTGATCAGAAATCAAATTCAGTGGAGTCTATAAGAGGTAGACTGTCAATACATCAGGCCAATAGCTGAAATCCAGAAACAATTGTTTACTCAAGCAAGACAACAAGTCAATGCATTTTCTAGTGTCCTTCGCAAACTCAAAGCTCCGATACGCGTAGCCCCTTTCAAAGACACCTGACTGCACGAGAATGAGTAAGAGAGTTCAACATTGTGCCAGGCAGAAAGTATCAGTCATGATTAAGTTAATAGCAGAGAGTAATCATTGGCACAAATAAAACTTTCAAGAGAACACGGGGTATGTTCAGAGAGACAAATCACGCGCAAATCGACACAAGATAAGCATAAAGACCAAATATTGGCTAGGCTGAAAATGATATATAAAATATGTTTTCGCCCTACTATAAATTGCGGATTTTGGCGTGGACGCAAAATGCGTTTTTTTTTGTTCCAAGTTCACATCCCATTGCCACTAAAAATAATAATAATAATGATAATAATAATAATAATAATAATAATAATAATAATTAATACCCTGCTAAACGTGATCCCAATGAACGAAAGTGGTATATTGGAAAGGGCCTTTTTTAATAAACTTGCGGCACTTGCAGGTAAAACTGACATATGTTAAAATCATGGAGCCAGGAGGTCCATGCCCTTTAGGTAAATTATTGGTCTCACGCTGGTTCATCGGCCGCCTCCGCGTTTCCAAGTCTTGAGGGACTACATTGAGTATGAGGCCAGGCTATCTTCAAAATAAAGAAAAGAGAAGGGAATCAGTCTATCTGTATAGAAAACCATAAAACGTAAAATATTTTCCGGGTCGATGCAGAACTTTATATATCCAACAAAAAGATTGCTTGAGTGTACAGAAACGATGACAAAAATCTGGACTGCAGTACGTGACTGGACGGTTTTTCACGCGTAACCTAATGACAGCGAGTGTCTTATTGATTATTATGGCTTTATCCTTCAATAATTCTATAAAGTTTACTTTTTCTCGCTTCGCTGACCTTTTAGTTTAAGTTTCATATACTTTGAGCGTTGTCCCTGGAGAGGCTTTGAAAAGAACATAAAATTCAAAATTTGGGCAGCGATAGTACGACTGCAATTAACAAGAAATTCATGTCAGCAAGAAAAGTAGGAGAATATAGAAAGAATAAGCCCTAGCTGTTAATGGGCGTTTTTATGACCATAATATACGCGATAACATATAAACTCTGCTATCAAAAGTATCATGACTGAAGTCCCTAATGTCATAAACCTTAATTTGTAATGGAGTAAAAGAGCAGATTTTGTAACATTAAAACCGTATAAACCATTATGACCTCTACTCTAATGTCATATTTCGTTAGAGAGCCAAATACAGGATCGTATATCATGACAAACGGAAAATTAAATTTAAATAATTAAATTATGTGAAACCCCTTTTACATTGAAACTGATAGGACAAAGTAAATAAGTTAATAAATTCCATAGTAAGATAAAAAGAAATACACTTTCAAATTGGTTAGGCCTATTCCTTGTTGGAAATTTGGTTTAAAGTTCCCAACGAATAATGAACTGAACAGTGTACAATAACTTTTTATCGGCACTTCTCCCTTTGAACACTTAATATCAAATGAATTATAATCGTGTTGCAAGCATCCGCATTAAATCAACTAGGTGCAACTCATACATGGATAATTTTGACATGCCTGTAAATAAGCAGCACTTGAATGTTTGTAGGTTGCAAGGTTACACTCGTTGAGGTGATGAATACATATTCACAGGTGGAACGGGTTCTATCACAAATAACAATATAATGTCCGTAGGCAGCCGTATGCAACGATTTAAATCTTATGCATGTAGTTTGTATATTAAGTTGCTTCATGGCAACTTAAGATCCACATTAGTGGCAAATTTACCTTACTGCATGGAAAAAGTTCTTCCGCAGGTCCACATATATAGGTGGGAAATTTATGACAGTGGGTGAAAAATGTTGGTCAGTAGGTCCACAGTTAAGTGACAAATATACCTTAACAGGTGGCCAAGGTGGTCCAAATGTCAATATATAGGTGGTAAATATGTACCTTAACATGTGGCAAATGTTGGTCCATAGGTCCACATATAGGTGGCAAATTTTGGTTTCTATTCTATATGTAGGTTGCAAATTTACGTTAGTAGGTGGTAAATATTGGTCAACGGATTATGAGGTCTTGCACTCGCTCGGACAGTTCTTTCAATCAATTAAAATAATTAAATTTCTATAAAAAAATATTCTTTGTTATGTTGTATTTTTTGTTGTATGTTTAGCAATATAATAACAGTATTATCATGTCGTCTGATTGAGGGGAACATTCGAAACTGTTTTGCTTGTCGCCCAATTTATCCGAATTAGGTGTCTCCTGCAATCTCACACATGAAATAATTAAAGTTTATTTAATCACCTTTCATGTTTTTCCCATGAGAATGATAGGGTCTGTAATCGTGGGCGACACAAGCACAGCTCAATAGGCCATTCAATAACAAAAAGTAATCACAATGATAATTTGAATTTTGCAAATGTTACGTTTTTTATGACTTAATGACATAAAGTCTTCATTGTTCATGTATTACATGAACAAATCATTTTTAAATGACGCAAGGCTGTGAAAAATAAGAGATGTAAGATTCAGTTGACGTAACCATGAATCCTGTGTGACCTTTATGGCATATTTATTCAATGAATAATCTTTAGCAGAGAACTTGCGAACAACCAATCAACTAACCGTTGACACTGTTAATAGTCATTCAGCTGTAAAGCGCAAAATGTGCATAATTTGGACGCCTCTCATAATCAGGACGCATGAAGTCGGTACCAGTACCACAGTCCGCATTTGTTTCAGGCTTTTTTTAATGCAAAGGAGATAATATAAAAAAGTTCAAGGCCTAAGGTTGCAGGAGTTATTCCCCCTGCTGCCAAGTGAATGATGTCTTACCTTGCCCTTTAGTCGTATAGGACAAATAAAAAAAACACACTTCACGCTGATTGCTATATATTCTTCACTCGAAAGCAGAGAAAATCATAGCTATTCCAGCTTATACGTCATTCAATGCGACGACATACACGAACAACCTTTGTGACGTCTTTGTGACAGCTGTCGCAACCATAGATATGGAAAGTCTTTTGTGTTGAAGCGTTTTGGGGGTTCCTTAGTATAGAAGTAAAAGGGGCGGAGCATAAAGGTTGTGGTGTTTAGGTCAATTCAATTAAATGCCTCACTCTACCAATTCTCTTTGGCTAAAGGGTATTTAACTTTGTAATTACCTTAACTAATTAATTACTTAAAAACTTAATATGTGTTCATAAATTCCTGCTTTGACTCTGCTCTAAGACACAGTTTGAAATGCAAGATCTATTCTGAGGCATGCCAATTTCGATAATTTGTGTACATGCAGAGAAGATAAACTTCATTTAAGAAACACTTGATGGTAGCGCCGTCTGGACAGCTCATTAGTGTATCGCCGTTGGCTGGCCAAACACACGTCATTTTAAAGACTGCTTGTTTTGCTATTTATAAAATTAGTACTGCAAAGAGGTAATCTCATATTCTCAAGTAGAAAACAGTCATTTGTTCAATTCCTAGAGTAGCTCATGATTTTCTTATTAATTAACAAGATAAGGCGAAAATATATAAAATTTGAAAAATACATTTCGATATGATATAATAAAATGTAATTTCTGTTGTGATCTTTTTTTTAGAATTCATTATTGTGTTGACGTATCGTTAAATCCTTACATAATTGGTAAAGAATGTGTATTTATTTCTGACGTCTTAAGTGGTAAGGCTATATACCTACACAATTTAAAAAAAAATAATTTCCAGGATATCACAAAAAAATTAAATATCTTTTGATAAAAAAACAACACTGTGGCGTCAAACCCTGTGATCTCTTGTAAATTATGATTGAACATGTATTTGATCATATCTGCAAATCTTAATACCAGGAATGCGTTATATTTTATGCGTTGAACATTGTGTGGTATTTCATTTAATTTAACACACAAATATCAAGTGGCTTCTAGCTTTTTCATTTTTTAGTTGTTATCATGATTCATATAAAATGTTCATATGATAAAAAAATTACACATCTAGTGAAGTCTGTAGCAGGAAGACTTTCATTATCACCGGCCAATATCTGATACCCAGAAATTATGGTTTATTTAAGCAAATTGAAGACCACAATTCAATGCACTTTCTTATGTCTTTTTCAAACTCCTAGCTGTGGCACGGGTATAGACCCTTAAAAAACACTTGACAACACGGCATGATTAAGAGAGTCTAATAATATGCCAGACAGAGTTTAAGATTCATGCTTAAATGAACAGCAGAGAGAAATGACTGGCACAAAAAAAAAACTTTCAGTACCATTGGGTATATTAAAAAGACTGGAGCATGGGGAAATCCACACAAAACTAGCAAAAACACAAATATCGGCTTTGTTAAAAAAGGATATATAAAGTATGTTATCACTTCCTATTGCCACTGAACTGTCTCCACAGATACATGCCCGTCTGGCCAAAGTCCTCGGAGGACTTTCGTGTCGCATCCCCGCATCCTTATCGAATCCTAAGCCAATTTCCAAACGTACTAAATCCGGATGTCGCAAGTCGGGTGACGGAAGTCAAAGCGGAGATAATTAAAGCACACATGTAAGATCCACTAGGCTAAATAGAGAATACATTATGTATTATTGATTAGATAGTGAGAATAACAATCGCTACGTACTTTCATTGCACGTTCCACCTAAAGAAGTGGGTTCTAATTAGCCTAATGACATGTAGAGCAAGAAGAGGGTTTAAGTAGGGGCATCACTTACCATTCTGTACAATTAAATGTTCTGCAGTATCATCATTAGCAACGATGTTTTCAACACACAAGATTACAGTGAAGTATATTTAACAACCATATATAAATAAAAATCATGAGTATCATTGAGTATAAAAAACAGTTGAGTAATCGCACGTTGCGGAGAAATAATTTATCTAAATGAATAATTATACTTGCAGGAAAAGTCCATGACCTGCATGTTGATGGCATTTTCTAGTGGTAAATATATGATTACTTGAGTGATATACTTCTTATATGCTTTCTTGGTTGTAGGTTTTATCTGCGTGGGGGGGGGGGGGGGGGAGGAGGATAACCCTGACGTTACGACTTGTACTTAAGACATTAGAGGGTGTCCCTATGGTTCTTTGACAAGACTAGAATCGAACCGGGGACCAGTGCTTTAGCCATAGAGCTCCTGACACAGACTGCAATAACTTAAGGACACTCTTGGACCTTTTTGCAAACGGTATGAAATCTGGTCGCACGTCGGAGATAACCGATCTATATTCTTTTGACGTTAACATTCACCAGTTTGGTAAGTATTAATATATCTTTATAGAGAAAATGTCATATTCACGTCTGAAAATTGAAAACAAAAACAATGCGATATAAATTTATATCTTGCATGGCACCTGTGGTCCCAGATGCCTGAAGGCCTGCAGATGAAACTGACATATGTTTATATTATGGAGCCAGGAGGTCCATGCCCTTTATTGGTAAATAATTGGTCTCACGTTGGTTCGTCGGCCGCCTTTACATTTGCAAGTCTTGTGGGACCACGTTGAAGAGGGAACCAGTCTATCTTCATAATATAAAAAGAGGAGATAACTAGTCAATCTTTATAATATAAAACCATAAAACGTAATATCTTTTCTGGGTCGATGCAAAACTTTATATTTCCAATATAACAAAATGCTATAGTGTACACTAAAGATTGCAAAAAGCCTGACTGAATTAATTATCTGGTCGGTTTTTGACTCAACCTTATGATAGTGAGTGTCTATTGATTAATATGGGCTTTTATCATTCATTAACTCTATAAAGTAAACATTTTCTCGCCTCGCTGACCTTTCAGTTTAAGTGCCATAGATTTCCCTACGAGTCACGTGTGTGTTCCCTGGAGAAGCTTTGAGAAGAACATAAAATTCAGGATTTGGGCACTGATGGTACGACTGCATTCAACAAGAAATTCATGTCAGCAAAAAAAGTAGGAAAACATTAATAAAATAAGCCTTCTTATTGGGCGTTTTTGGGACAAGAATATACGCGATAACAGATAAACGCTCCTATCCCCAACTCTGTTAGTCCCCAACGTCATAAACCTTAATTTGTAATGGAGCACAAGAGCAGATTTTGTAACATTAAACCCGTGTTAACCAAAATGACCTCTCCTTTACTGTCATATTTCGTGAGAGAGCCAGTGTATGATCATATACCATAACACACGAAACATTTAATTTAAAATAATTAAATAACGTGAAAACGCTTTTTCGTACCGAAGGATGGAAAACAATTAACTTGATCAATTTCATAGTTATATCAACATGAAATACACTTTCAATTTGGTTATACCATTTAGGTAATTTGACACATATTTCCTAACGAATAAAGAACAGGGCAGTTTACATTCACTTTTTTATCGGTACTTCGCCGTTGGACAACATAATAGCAAATGAATTATAATCGTGTTGCAAGCATCCCCGATAAATCAACTGAAAGGCAACCCATTACATGGATAATTTTGACATGCCTATAAAAAGACAGCCCTGTAATGCTTGTAGGCCCGTAAGTTACCACATGCAGCGAGCTAAATTTTATTCGTGAATGTTGCATATTTATGTAACTTCGTAACGACTTTAAGTCCACATAGGTGGCAAATTTAACTTAGTACCTATAGGTGGAATGATGGACCCTAGGTCCACATATAGGTTGCAAATGTTTCTTAGCAGGTGGAAAAATTGGTCCGTAGGTCCAAATAGGTGACAAATTTACCTTAGTATGTGAGAAATGCTGGTCCATAGGTTCATATAGGTGACAAAAATCACGTTAACATGTGGTAAATATTGGTCTACGGACCAACGTGGTAACTGTATGCCCGTCTGTAGCTAAGATATTTTTATATCTAGGTATATTCTAATATGCGCATTCGTGTTACTATACATACTTTATATAAGTTCGAGCCCTTTTATGCTGCATGAGTGTACTGGCGCTAAACTAAGATCGTGCACCCTTTCGTAAATAGCTCATTCAGAATTTTCGAAGTATCGAAGAAGTATCGAACCAGCATCCTTGTGATCACAGACGGGGGTACACTTGCCATTAAACCTCCTTCTCAGTAATCTGATGCCTTTCCATATTATATGACTTTTACATTGTAGAACGATTGGTTTCAAGTGGATTGGCGAGGTCGTGGACATTAGCGAGAAGACCCGGAGAGCTTTGATCAGATTACTGAACGTCTTTGATGTCGTTGAGGCAGGGTTTCCTTGCATCACGCTGCCCCGTTATCAGGTTAACAGCTTCACTCGGGATAACGCCAGGGGCGGACTCAAAGTTGTCAGAAAAGGGGGAACTGGTCAATGCACGGGATACTGATAATATATTTTAAAGAGAAATAAGGATAAATTATAATTATACATAAATGAATGACAAATAGTAAAAATGTATTAATTAATTAAGTTATCATAATGTAAAAAAGGCGGCTACCAGTTACTGGGTGATTAAAATAGCACTTTCAATAATATATATATTTTTTTTATTTTTAAACGTTACAAAAGAATGTTAAAATGAGTGAAAAGTTCATTGTCACCCCTAACTTAACATGAAAACTTTACAACGGATATATCCTATAAAACAATAGGATGGGTTAACGCTCGCCACTTGATTTCATTAATCAAGAAATTAGATCCCGGTCATTACAGGTGACATTTCCAGGTTCTTTTAAGGACGTGTATAAAAATACCAGACAATCATACACCCAGATCAATAGAAACTATGAGACATCAGGTTAAATTCACAAATATAATTCAAGACAATACTTACAAAGACGTAGATGTAAGTGTGTGTGCGTTGATGTGTCAATGCGACAGTCCTTCACATTAAAAATACAGGATATTTACTGAGTCCGTGGTTTGTATAAAAACCAATAAAGTCCAGTTCCTTCAGAGATCTCTGGTTACTGTTTTGTGTAGAATCTAGCGTATGGTTAGTACCATATAGATCTAGTCTTTCTGAGTTTAGCGATCTTCAACTGATCTGGCTTACCAGCGACCCGGGTAGGTTTGCGTTCACGTGTATGCAATAGCGCCCTTTATTTACGTAGAGCTTAGAGTCCTTGACCTTGCTCGTGTAGCAACGGTTTCACGGCTTACGGCGGTTATGTATCTAGGTCAAGCTGAACTAGGCCGGCAGGTGACAAACGCTCTCTCACTTTATCGCCAATACGAAGCTCTGTCGGCAGCACGGCTGAGTTCTCATGAGCTGGGTCTTTGCCTCATGTAGAAGCTTGCTTCTATGCCGTTCCTGGCGTTTCAATGTTCGTGCGTGCGTGCTGCCACCTCAAGCTTCAAGACCCAACTGAAGGCAGCTTCCAGCGTCTCTCCCTGAACTCTGACGTCACAATCGTCGTCACAATACGGCGATCCGGTTCTCTGATTGGCTCATTTCTCAAGTGTCCCATATAAGGATATATGTGACCTAGTTTGACTGTTAGCGTCACCTTGGCGACCCACATACCAGAAATAATTACACACGATGCGTGACACGGATAAATCAGCTGATAGCCGATGGGATTCCATACAAGAATACACAATATATATATATACAATCAAGACCTGTCAACGCTTTAGGATGACGTTTCACGTCAATATCAATAGAGAACAGACTTCGTTAAACTATGATACAAAACACCGTACATATTGTCACCGATTTCTGGTGACATCACCCCCTCCTTTTAAGGAAAATACACAGTATTTTCTCGATACATCGTATCGTTCTATCTTACAGGGTCCAGCTAAACATATTTACATGTAGCAATACATAGCAATACATAAGGGTCATGTAACAAGTTGTCATTAGTACATGCCCATGGTCTATGACACAGGGCAAAAATCTTGTACATGTTTAGACTTAACTGGCTAAACATTATAGCTCATTACATCCTAACACTCAGGCAGTCTGCTAAGAAAATCAGGTCCATGGTTTAGTTTACCTGACACTGCTTCAATATCAAATCTAAACTCTTGTAGAACCAGTGCCCATCTCATTACTCTCTTATTAGCACATTTTGATTTGCTAATACACTTTAATGGTTTGTGGTCGGTCTGAATGGTGAACGGTCTACAAGCCAGGTACATCTCAAATTTCTGTACAGACCATACAATTGCTAATGACTCTTTCTCGATGGTGGAGTAATTTCTCTCCCTGGGCAATAGTTTACGACTGGCATAAGCTACTGGGTGCATGATCCCCTCGTGTCTTTGCATCAGGATACAGCCAATACCCACATCAGATGCATCACATTTCAAATAAAATCGTTTACTGAAATCAGGTAGCTTCAGTATGGGAGGGTCTGACAGTTTAGCCTTTAGAGAACAGTACGCGTTCTCGTGTACGGGTTTCCAGTCTAGTTTGTTAGGTTGACCATTACGCGTTAGATCAGTCAAGGGCACCGCTATTTCCGCATAGTTTGGCACGAATTTTCGATAGTACACTGTAAGACCTAGGAATGCTCGCAAAGCCTTCTTTGTCTTAGGTCTATCAGTGCTCTGTTTCCCCGTCTACACCGTCAGGATCATGTATAGAATCAGGTGCGCCCTTGGCTACCGCTGCCAGAATATGCTGGGGCTCGTTTCTAGCATGGTACCGTTTCAGCATATTCACGTGGAAGGTTTTAACCTTATCGCCAATCTTAATCCGATAGTCTAAGTCCCCAACCCTGTTTACAATAGTATAGGGGCCTTTCCACTGTACCATTAATTTGTTCCGCTCCGTCGGGAGTAACAACAAAACTTCGTCTCCGGCCTCAAACCTGCGCGTGCATTTACCTCTATCATATAACAGTCTGTGTCTGTTCGCTGATTTGTTCAACGCCTCTCTAGCTAACGCGCATGTGTCGCTTAGTTTGTCTTGTAGGTCCAGGACGTATTGGTACGTGGTTTTAGTCTCGACGCTAGTATCTCGCTTGGTCCACAGATCCCTTAGAATCCGCATCGGTCCTCTAACGATCCTACCATAGAGCAACTCAAAGGGTGAGAACCCTGTGCTCTCATGTGGCGCTTCTCGGTACGCAAAAAGCACGGCGCTGAGGTACCGATCCCAATCTTAATCAACATTAACTTTAACGTTCCATTGAATCTCTCCACCATTCCGTTGCACATAGGATGGTAAGGAGCAGTGGTGAGCTGCCTTACAGACAAAACACGGCTAACTTCTCGCATGAGGTCTGACGTAAATTGTGTTCCCATGTCAGTAAGCACCTCTGACGGCACTCCTAACCGCGCATAAATATCAACTAGCGCATCAGCCACAGAGACTGTATCTATGTTCTTTAAAGCAACAGCCTCCGGATATCTAGTGGCATAATCCATAACGGTCAGAATATACCTGTGACCTCTCTCAGACGCTGGATGGATCGGCCCAACCAGATCCATCGAAATTCTACGCCAGGGCTCATCAATTAATGGCATCTGGCCTAACGTAGCTCCAGGCACCTTGCCTTTCGGTATGGTTTTCTGGCAAATGGGACAGGACTTGCAAAACTCAGCAATGTCATTATACATCCCTTTCTAGAAAAACTGAGTTCTCACGCGGTCGTGCGTTTTGTCTATGCCCTGATGGCCCGCCATAACCGCTTCGTGGCCCATCCTCATTACGTCGTACCGTAACGTCTGAGGTACCACCACTCGAGATCCATCTTGATCTCCCCGTTTATCACTCACAACCCGAACTAAATATCCGTCCTCAATTCTAAATGGACTATCATTCCTAGCCTCTCTAGCTAGCCTCCAATACGGCGCTAAAGACCCATCCTCCTCCTGCGCCTTCAAAAATTCGGCCGGACTCACATCGGCAACTGGGCTTGCAACATTCAAGCTACGCGTCGGTATCTGTTTCTCTCGTGCAGCGCTCCGTGTCTCCACCGCGGACGACACCTCCTTTTGTGACTCTACACCGTCACACACTATGCCTGAGGACCGCTCAGACTTCCACGTCGGGTCCGGATCAAACGGATCACGCGCTCCCGCTACGTTACCTAGCGCTAAATCACATACAGCATCCCCGACCACCATTGCCTCGATAGTACCGACAAAGTACGCACAGTCCACATTAATCCTAGCCGTAGGAAATTGTCTTACAGACCCGTCGAACAACCTACACTCGACCTGGTGTCCGGTGAACTGATTCGGCTCCACGTACGACTCACGTATTCCTGCCGAGGAACATCCCGAATCCCGCAGCACCCTCGCTGACTTACCATTCACCAGCCCTTCACACACAGGTAACGAGATTCCGCCTTCTGTCTGGGCAGCAAATCCTAACGACTGACTCGGACTCTCTACTTCCGGTTTCACCGCACCGACTGTCTCCGTTTCCGCCTCGACTACTGCCATTGACATAGTCTCCGGTTTCTGTTTTGGGTTATACGGGGGGCTAAAATTAGTCCTATACCTCTGCTGATCGCCAGCAGCACGCCCTACTTGAGGGGAAGACCTAGGCCTCGACCGGGCACTAGTCTTACATTCCCGCGCCTTATGTCCCAGTTCATTACATAAATAACATCTGATGCCTCCTGATGGCTTAAATGTCTGACCGCCCGGACTGCGCTCAACCTCTCGCTTCTCTCTAGGCTGAGATACCGGTTGCGCTGGACGCGGCACATTATTGCCATAACGAGGACCTGCTGTAAGGCTGAGTACACCGTGAGCCTCCGTATAACTCTCGGCTAAGTCTACCATACTATCAAAGTCACGACACCGTCTCTCTTTCAAAAACATAGAGAGATCCCTACTACAGCAGTTTACGAACTGCTCACACATCAACAGGTTAACTACCCCGTCGTAGTCACCTCCGACCCCTGCCATCCCTATCCAATGGTCTAGGTATCCACTCAGTCTCACCGCAAACTGACTCGGCGTTTCGCCTCGCTCAGGCCTACAAGTCCGAAACTTGTGTCGATAACCCTCTTCGGTCATTTGGTATCGCTTTAACAAGGCTATCTTTAACTTATCGTAATCCATGGCCTCACTAACCGATAACTGTGTGTAAGTCCCTAGCGCCTTACCCCGCAGTAACGGACTCAGGTGTAACGCCCAATTCTCCCTATCATAGCCTTGACATACAGCTAATCGTTCAAATCGCTCAAGAAACGCATCTAGCTGATCGTGAGCCTCATCAAAAGGTGGAAGCTGGATTTTCGGGAATACATCCCTACTTCTCTCTTCTTTAACCCCAGAGTCAGACTTTAACCTTAGAACCTCTAATTCGTGGGCTCTAGCCTCTCGCTCGCGCTCTATTTCCCGCTGCTCACGCTCTAATTCCCGCTCTAATTCCCGCTGTTCCTTCTCTATTTCACGTTGCCTAGCTCTTTCCTCACGTTCCTCATCCGCACGCCGTCTAGCCTCAACATAATCTTGTAAAGCCTGGTCCTTAAGCCCCAAGGCCTGTCCGCATCTAACAAGTGACTCTAACGTTTCCATGGTAACGCTCTAACCTAGTAAGATTCCAGTATCTAGTAATATCCGCTCTTAAAAATCCGTAAATACGTACTGTTAAAGCCAACCTAACGAACCGGCGGTATCCGTACAATAACACTACGGTAGCTCTACGCATCAAAATTCTACTTATACGGACGGACGGACGGAAGGTCGGACGAAGGGTCAGACGGATGGACGGATGGATATCAAGATATCAATAAACACCATGCACCTATGATTACCATGCCAATCGGGAGGGGTAAACTTACCTGTCAAGAGACCCTACCACGTGACCAATCACAAACTAGTGTAGAAAAAATTATACCAGGGCGTATCTAACAACATAAAAATTTTTCACTCTAATCTGGGTTTATATCAACCCAATAATGATGTCCAGGTATCACTGAACTAGCATTTCTCACAAAACATGCATGTGTTCTAGCCAAATCTTCAAGGTATATGCTAATCCTGAAACAATGTTGTGTTTCAGGTAATATTCTCACTGAATAAATATTAACTCCTAACAGTGGGGTAATTTCATTGAGCAAGTATACACTATAACATCAGTTTGGTGTCATATCCAATTATTAATTCAGATCAACTCTAGTTTGAGTATATGAATGTCTGGTTTCAGTACTGTTTTCTCAGTTCAAAACTTCTGAAACTTACTGTAATTAGCCAGTTTTTTAAGGCTAATTATATCCTGGCACGCTCGCCATACAATGTCACCCCTAACTTAACATGAAAACTTTACAACGGATATATCCTATAAAACAATAGGATGGGTTAACGCTCGCCACTTGATTTCATTAATCAAGAAATTAGATCCCGGTCATTACAGGTGACATTTCCAGGTTCTTTTAAGGACGTGTATAAAAATACCAGACAATCATACACCCAGATCAATAGAAACTATGAGACATCAGGTTAAATTCACAAATATAATTCAAGACAATACTTACAAAGACGTAGATGTAAGTGTGTGTGCGTTGATGTGTCAATGCGACAGTCCTTCACATTAAAAATACAGGATATTTACTGAGTCCGTGGTTTGTATAAAAACCAATAAAGTCCAGTTCCTTCAGAGATCTCTGGTTACTGTTTTGTGTAGAATCTAGCGTATGGTTAGTACCATATAGATCTAGTCTTTCTGAGTTTAGCGATCTTCAACTGATCTGGCTTATCAGCGACCCGGGTAGGTTTGCGTTCACGTGTATGCAATAGCGCCCTTTATTTACGTAGAGCTTAGAGTCCTTGACCTTGCTCGTGTAGCAACGGTTTCACGGCTTACGGCGGTTATGTATCTAGGTCAAGCTGAACTAGGCCGGCAGGTGACAAACGCTCTCTCACTTTATCGCCAATACGAAGCTCTGTCGGCAGCACGGCTGAGTTCTCATGAGCTGGGTCTTTGCCTCATGTAGAAGCTTGCTTCTATGCCGTTCCTGGCGTTTCAATGTTCGTGCGTGCGTGCTGCCACCTCAAGCTTCAAGACCCAACTGAAGGCAGCTTCCAGCGTCTCTCCCTGAACTCTGACGTCACAATCGTCGTCACAATACGGCGATCCGGTTCTCTGATTGGCTCATTTCTCAAGTGTCCCATATAAGGATATATGTGACCTAGTTTGACTGTTAGCGTCACCTTGGCGACCCACATACCAGAAATAATTACACACGATGCGTGACACGGATAAATCAGCTGATAGCCGATGGGATTCCATACAAGAATACACAATATATATATATACAATCAAGACCTGTCAACGCTTTAGGATGACGTTTCACGTCAATATCAATAGAGAACAGACTTCGTTAAACTATGATACAAAACACCGTACATATTGTCACCGATTTCTGGTGACATTCATAAATATGTATTCATTGAGATAATTAAAAAAAAAATACCGCAAAACAAGAAAAAGGGTCACGTCAGTTTACCTCATTAACAATTAGCCTGAATCTATGATTTGCTAGTGGTGGGGGTGGGGGGGGGGGGGGGGTTTATGAATATCTAATGGACACCATGAAAATTCAATAAGGAATGGGATGAAAAGGGTATATGAGAATATCCCAAATGATATTTGCTTAAACCGCTGATCATTGTTCCCCGTTATTAATCGAATCCCCATTCAATCAGCCTTCAAAGATAATCCATGGCTTTGACAACCTTTGGTTCATGTATTGCCTTGCATACAATTGAATAAAATCCAGCTGTATATTTCTGATAGCGTTATGCCTCTTGCTATATTCAGTGGTGGTTGGTGTCGATGTATGTAAGGAATCAATTTTAACTGGTGAATCCATATTCTTATGACCAATAAAATAAATAAATCGAATTATTCTATGCGCTAATTTCATACAATTCGATTTATATTTATGAAGGCCTTATGGTTAATAATCTGAATTTACCATCCTACAAATTTATTAATAATATTTAAAAAAATAATTCTTAGTTATAATCATGTTAGTATATAGGAACTAGCATGATATATTTAGTTACAACTTTCTATAAATCAATGGTTACTAGGTGTATAATAATGCAATGGTATTTGTTTATATATGTTTGAATTTTGTTACTTTACAATCAGGGCCTTGTGGAAGATCAGTATATTCTAAAAAAAAGTCACCCTAAATATAAATATAGTAATATATAAATCCTGAAAGATGTCACGGCAATATTTCTAAACACTTTTTTCAATAACTTATAATTATTAATATTTGCAGAGAACTGTGTCTGAGCACTTTGCATCATATTTATGCCTTCATTATGATTTAATGAGTTGCATTATTGAATATTTTATAGTTATCAAAATGTATTTTCAATTTTATCAGAAAACACCCTATATGTATCTGTGAGAAGTGGGAATACGGCAACATAATCGGGCAAATCTTAGTCTGAACAAGTCACGGTCGAACTATATATAAGCTTTTGAAAGACTGGTAATATAAAACACATATCATTATTATAGTGGATTATTAAAAACTATGTTTAATTTCTGTTAACCATATTGGAACCATTCAAGGATTTACCTCTACGGAATCTAAGCGAGCAAATGTCAATAATCTTTCCAATGGACTTTTTTGCTTTAACTCACTTCATAAACTAGGAATTCTTAGCTGGAGATTCATAGTCCTCCAGGAAAGGAAATAATAAGACCAACAGATTTAATACAGCAACTTATTTTCGCTGAAGATACAAGTCTTTTATTTAGTAGTTTCCTTGACCTCTGACCTTATTCGGCACTCGAAACGCCAATTGTGTGCGGGATCGCCGTGCCTGTATATCTTTCCCTTTTTATCTGACTGTTATCCAGGCCGCTTGAGCCCATGTAGGCGTCTCGGCAAAAACTCCATTATTGGAAGGTATTCTCTATAATTTCGTTATGAGCTGGCGGGGATGACACTAATCAGTTGCGGCTGATTAAATTTGGCGTTTTTATCGTGCCGCGGATGTGATCTTTTATACAAAACGGGAAGGACTGTACATATTTGAGTCATGCCCCTTCGGCGGATCCACCGATGGACCTGGAAAATCTGTAGATTGTTAACTCTTTTAAATAAAAGTATCTGTAGGCAAATGTTTTTTAAATGTTATTGATAAAGTTTCACGTTATCGAACAAAAGGGAAGTGTTCATTGAATTAGATTAATATGTGATTTGTATATTGGAATATTTTATTCATGCAAAGCAGGCTGTAAAATTGGCCTAATCTGTAGTGAACTTAATCAGGGCGAAAGGCCTGATTTCCCTCATTCAGTAAAAATAAACGCTGCATGTATAAAATATTTGTTGCATAAACGGCAAATCTTAAGTGTTATTTCTTTAATCGTAACAATATCAAGATTCTTCCCTCAGCTATTTACTTACAATTTCCAAAATTTCCTCCTGGTGTATTCTGTACTTATTTACTGAAAATCAGACCCTTCCACACTCACAACATATTCAGTTTTCGTGGAAAAAAATCATTCAAAAAGTCAATTCATCGCCACATTCATTCTGTGAAAGGAAGAGATATACGCTAACAGAAAATTGATGACACGAACCATACATTTGCCACTTCAAGTGACAACCATAACAAAATGCAGTGCACATATTGGTACGAAAGGCAATTAATTATGTCAGTGACATTCAAATCAAATATCGTTTGGCATCGAAACATAACTGCAATCTACCAAGGTGAATGGACTAATTGCGCTAAACAATACAGACAGCATAGGAACATTAATGAACTGAGTGATCATTAATAATTTATTGTAATATAAACCGTGCCATTGTACAATGACAGTTTCAAAAGCGGTGTATTATGAATAATTACAGCAGTGCGGGCTGTAATGTGTGTTCGGCGTGTGTGATCAGGGCGATGCGCGTGTATTAATTGTCGAAAGCTCATGTTATTTTCCAGATGAGACTGACAGGTATTGAATCAGGCATCATCTTGAAATCATATTTTATTTTCTTCTGAATCTGACCATACATCACATCAGATAAACAAAATTTGCCAAAAAAAAAACAAAAAAAAAAAACAGTCAGCAGATTGCTGTCCATGCACCAGACCTGGGGTCCATACAAATTCCAATATAATTAAAATCTATACCAGAACAGTCCCAATTTTAATTTATATTTAATAAAAAAAACTTTTTGAATTTTTATAAATCATATCTATTCACCACAAATTTAATTCAAATTCAATAAAATTACAAAAATGTAATCTTTCTATAGCAAGACAACAACTGTGCTTATATACACAAAATTAACTTAAGGAGATTTAAAAGCACTCATGAACATGCAACATGACATTAAGAAACATAACGCAACTATTCATCTACAAAAGATTCTACAGTAAGACGGACATTTTCTGCTGAGAAAAATTCGTGAAAATCGAAGAGCTGGACCATATATTTTGTTAAATTCATCTGATTTTAACTTCAGTTCAATTGTTGTCCTCCATACTTGTTCACCTTTAAAGTTCGGTTAATATATCACATTGCAAATAAACCCCGTTTTATTGTTGATAAATAATGAATTATTGAATTGACATTTCACAGAGTTCTTCCAAAAACTTTAAAAAGTACAACCCATTTGTCAAATTAAACAAAAATATATTGGACATGAAAATTCAATGTAGAACATATATTTTATTTTGACTTATTTATTTTTTAGGGAGAGTATAAATAGTTATTATAACTAATTCAGGCACTCTCCATGGCTCACCTAGTGGCGTTCGGAAGTGTCTGGAAGTGGAGAAAACCACAGAACCAGGAAAAACACCAGTTATGGACGGGCCACTACAAATCACCCTAAAGCCCATGCCGAGGATCGAACCCTCGGAGAAAGCCGAGCGTTTTACCCTAGGAAGTGTTCTACACAACAAATTTGTGGGTACAGTGCCAGCATGGTTTATCGAGCAATATATATATATATATATATATATATATATATATATTTATATATATATATATATATATAGATGGAAAGGAACCAGCATGGCTATTCATACATCTATATATATATATATATATATATATATATATATATATATATATATATAAAACATTGTCTTGTTGGCATATTGCAGCACAAAATTACAGTCAACATAATTTATTATCAAACAAAACAATAATTCATAAGAAGCAGCATTTTATATGGAATTTCTCTTTCTGTTTCATTCGGCTACCATATATTGCATAATAGGCAAATTTTCAGAGCTCTATAGAGTACACTCTAGTTAATTTAGCGACATAGATTTATTACCTCTCATTAATAGTAAGATAAAATCTAAATAAAGTATATATATATATATATATATATATATATATAGCTTTTAAAAATATATGTCTGCGTCGTAATCGCAAAAATAAATACCACTGGGTCGGAAGTATTGATCAGTCAAATATGAAAGACATATACAGTATCCGTACACAAACACATAATTATAAGGCAGAATATCACGACTTTGTCCTGGTGGGTTTTGTTCTGGGTATCCGTGAGCATAAATACTTCTGGCCAACATACATCAAGAAAACGGTACGCCACAGCATTTCAGGTGGGATTTAATTAGTAATGTATATATTTTTGCTCTATTCTGCACGCCTTTAGTGGCACATTTTGACATAAATCGATGAATCCTCAACATTTTATTGAAAAAAAACTATACCTGCAGTCTCTGGGCAATAGGACA
Source organism: Sipunculus nudus (assembly GCA_026874595.1). NCBI lineage: Eukaryota > Metazoa > Annelida > Sipuncula > Golfingiida > Sipunculidae > Sipunculus > Sipunculus nudus. Next base: position 45,510,537 of record CM049307.1, on the reverse strand, counting down.
CAGACCTATAATTAACAGCTGTATCCTATGTACAGCCGCCAGGAAACAGGGGGCATCGTCTGGCTTTAAGATTGGGCCTTAAGGAAGGAAGTGCAAAGAAAGTGGGAAAATGAGAGTCGGTGATAATTATTCTTATGGTTCTTCCTGTAGGAAATAAGCCAGATGATAAGGACAGAATTTGATTATTGTCTGGCTGCTGTTCCTCCATCTCAATGAACATATGAGCAAATATCAGGTTACGCTCTAGAGGCAGCGGAAATCTTGCGCTTCTAAAGAAGCTACTGATTTCTGCGTTCTCGCAACATCGACCGATTATGACATCACTGCTATGTTAGCGTAGCCATGTATCCGTTGCCAGCAAAACGGATACCAGTCCAGCGAGGTGTGCACGGGGCCAATGTTGGTAGATTTTGTTTGAGTCACAGCTCACCGGCCGGGCATCTGTGTGCAACGAGGACCTGTCAGGCCATTCTCTCTGAGCCTGTGGCATATTTGAACAGTTGCGTAAAAATGAATTGAAATGACAATGTAAGTTTAATAACCGTGACAAATTTAATTTTTTCTATTAGAACCACGCATGGTTGAAAAAGGAATAAAGTAAATCATAAAACTATAATCTTCAAAAGAAGCTCTTTGATGAAGTAGAATATAAAAAAGACTGGTAGTAAACTCAACATCTAAACAGTCATAGGACGAGGCGTTATAAATTAAGGTATAGGGTATTAAATAAACTTGTATAAAGGAATATATTGTTGTCATTCCCTTGATCAGTTGGGATACTTATATGAAATTACCAATATGTCCGCAAAATATTGATTCCCACACTCCGATTTTCAAAGAATTTCGTCACGGTATCGGCGGAGGGCCCAGGTGACCCCTCCCCCGAGATTCTGATCAGGGCATGCTCCGCGCAGACGACAGGCAGAATATTTACTCCATTTTGTCACACAGAAGGCCTAACTGGAAGTGTTGACTCACCAAATAACACCAATCTGCTGGAGCCGCGGTGGCTGATGGGAAATATTAACTGGAGGCATGAAAAAAGAGCTTTGTACGTAAATGGGGTATTCAGAATATATATATATATATATATATATATATATATATATATATATATATATATATATCGCGACTTTCCATAAATCCATGATCATATGCACTTAATTTTATCCATATCATTGTTTGTCTACTTTTTCTTAAATTCTGAATTGAATACAATGAATGCAATACGACGTGTAATCCAAAGGTTAATAGAAGTACATTAAACAAACGAGATTATATTTATTTAAAATAAATATATAAGAAATATAAAACAGACAACGGGGCACAAATCATAGGTAATGGATCTGGAAACTTCTTACTTACTTATCTTTTCAGAATGTATTGTGGAGTGTCCTAGGAAACTTTAAATTAGGTCACGGTGACCTACATTATGTGATCTAGGGCAAAAAATACATGATTTGGACATTTTGAAGGTTAGATAGGCGCAAGTTGTATCCATTAGCCCTAGAATCTTCTAACATAACATCCAAGAAAGTCTTGGACAAGTCTCCCTGGCGACCTTGTATAAAGTCACGGTGACCTATATTCTGCGAGATAAGGCAAAAACAGATTTGAGCACCTTCAACGTCAGATTGGCACAACTTGTATCTATTCGACCTAGAATCTTCTAACGTAATATTCAGACAGGCTCCGGGAAAATCTTAAAACTTTGGATGGTCACTGTGTCCTATATTGTGTGAGATATATATATATAAAAATTATCTGGACACTGTAAAATTTAGACGGGAATAGATCTTACCGGTTATACCCAAAACGTTCTTACATAACATCCAGGGAGGTCCTTGGCAAATCTCCCGCGATACCTGAGCTTAGGCCATGATGACCTACATTCTGAGAGATGTGGGGCAAAAATCCTGATTTTTAGCATCCAGAGTCAGACAGGGCACAGATCTTAAATATTAGACCTAAAAAACTTCTAAATTAAAGGGAGGTCAATATAAAGTCTCTTTGAACATCCGAAATAAGGTCAGTGTGACGTATATTCTGCAAGATATGTGAAAGAACATGGTTTGAACAACCTAAAAGTCACAAGCACAAATGGTAACAGTTGGAGAACCCCTTAAAATGTTTTTAGAAATGCTAAATAAGGTCACTGTTAACTGTTTTCCTCGGACTATGGACAGACAGCATGATTTTGATCACTCTGGAAGTCGTTCCACCCACTGTTCAAGGTATCTTAACAAATATTTTGCACTAGATCATAATATCAGTAATAAATGCATGCATCGCCTGTATGTCAATTACAACTGAGCGCAATAGCCTAAGGGCCACTTAATTTGTTTCAGGCTGGCTAAACTAGGTATTTTATACAATCCGGACTTTGTGACAAGGGAAAACACTTGATTATCCTGGCGTCAACCATTCTCTGTGTACCGCCCCTGTAGAGCCTTGGTGTGTAATAGTGAGGAGCTTGTATAAAAGAATATCTTGTTGTCATTCCCTTGATCAGTTGCGTTTCATATACTTGTCCAATATGTCCGCAAAATATTGACTCAGATTTTCAAAGAATTTCGTCACGGTATCGGCGGAGGGCCCAGGTGACCCCTCCCCCGAGATTCTGATCAGGCCAAGCTCCGACAGGCAGAATATTTACTCCATTTTGTCACACAGAAGGCCTAACTAGAAATGTCGACTCGCCAAATAACACCAATCTGCTGGAGCCGCGGTGGCTGATGGGAAGTATTAACTGGAGGCATGAAAAAAGAGCTTTGTACGTAAATGGGGTATTCAGAATATATATATATATATATATATATATATATATATATATATATATATATATATATATCGCGACTTTCCTATTATCGATCTTTCCATAAATCCATGATCATATGCACTTAATTTTATCCATATCATTGTTTGTCTACTTTTTCTTAAATTCTGAATTGAATACAATGAATGCAATACGACGTGCCTGCGACAGTTGGACCTCTTATCAATGAAGATTTAGTTTTAGACTTGAATCGTTCTCGAACAAAAAGGATACACTGTATATGTTCTTACGTTTCTGTAATTTATAACAAACGGCGAGTTTCAGGGGAAGGGGGGGGGGGGGGGGGGGGTGAGGTCTCCGCGAGCACTCTAGTGTCGCAAAATATTTCATGTGGATTCTTACATATTTGTTAAGATGTTGTTTAATGAGGATAATACTGGTTAACAATATTTGGAAACTGTCATAATAGCACTTCATTTCTCATTGTCTAAAGCTGCCTATATTACCTTCAGTCATGTTCAGAGATGATCATTGAAGGAGAAGATTTAATATATAGGATACAGTCAGTAACAATGGGATCGAAAATCGTATATAATTTAACATAAAATGTAGATGTAGATGTAGATGCTTACATAATTAGTATATATAGCAAAGAAGCATTAGAGGCATTTAAGTTCTCTACCAATCACGTGCATGAATATCTTAAACCTCATCAGGTATCTGACTACCACCATACATTAGAAGCACGTATCACAATAAAACCATATACGATAACAAAATAATATTACAAAATCTAATAATGAGAGGCAATGCGTACACGAGTAATTATGTTAATAAGGAGCTATGGATCATGGGTATTATTTTGGCCGTTACTTCGTTCAGGCAGGTGGAGACATGACGTCACACCGGTGATGGGAAGTATTTTAAAGCCATTACGATAATCTTGCTTTGATGCAACACCATAGAAGAAATTGTGTGTTCTTTGAAGTTCATATTGTTATAAATACTTGCCAAGAAAGACTGTCATGCATTAAAAGCAAGTTTTGTCATAGCTTATGATCCAAATATGATTACGTCAGATTTCATGATGACTTCTCAAAATGACCTTTGACCTTACTGTTCTTTCTTTGCCACATGCTTGTAACAGACTTATCTAATTTGATAGGATAATGCAATATATTTTCTATTATCGCTCACCCGCTGCTTCATTGCTGACAGAAGTGGATATTTCCATCAAAATGTCGGAAATGCTGAACCTGTGCGCTATTTGATATAATATGATTTGATATGGAATCTGTCTGAAGGACTACGTGTCTGATAAGAACACCCGTCTATTGACATCACCCTCGGGTGAACGGAAAGCCGTAACACTGGTTAAAATTGACCTGTCTATTAAGTCCCCTTTATTAAATAAAATATTATTTACATAACATTAATAGTTCTGATAAGAAAATATATGCATCTGCATGTATTTTTAAATAGGAAGAAAACTGGGAATGAGGCTTATTAGTACCAATAGATAGTTTTTACTTGTGATTCTTTTTAAATTTATCACAAAATGAAACTGCCAATAAAACAAGTCTTCAGATGAAAACGAGGCCATAATTGTACATATTTAACGTAGAGGAATCATTGTGACATCGAACATTATGATGGTTTTGTAACCGTGTCATGATAATTAAGTGAAGGTCGTTATATATAAAGATGTCATGATATATTAAACCAGCTATTCATCTACCGTATCTGTAGAATTTATGTGATACCTGGCTTTATCTCCGTACATATGTATGAGCTGTCGATATAATGAATGTCAAGAAAAGTTTGTATAATGCCTCTTTGAGGGGTCTTTTAGTTGCTTTATCTGTAAGCCGTTAGTAAACACGGTATTCATGCGCCAGTCTTGATAAACAGAAAAAAAAACCATGAAACCGAAGGTGGCTGGTTGCATTTGTGCAAAAGTTTAAAGGTCACACGTAAAAAAATGCCCTTTGTAAGACTCTTGGCTCGTCTGATGTACCGCCAGATTTCTTTGTTGAATATGTTTGGACTATTTTAGCGGGCTCCCACATATTATAAATACGTGGATATAAATAAAACGAACATCCTGTGCGGGGTCTGTATTTTTTGGGCCTATTAAAAAAAGGTTAAAGGGATTATGTTAAGTTAAAAAAACCTTTGATATTGGTATAGGCCCCTTTAAAAATTACCGTGGTTACCAAGGTTGGTACACGTAGTGTCACAGCATAAAATTCTTGACAAAAATAGCATGGATGTTAAAAATTATGCTACACTATGGTACAATAAGCAGGATGTTGTTTAATATATAATTGTTAAGATAGGATAAAAATGATGATTATAACTTCGACCAGATGGAGCAAGTCAACAGGTTGCGGAGAGTTGGCGGTACGTGCACCAGCTTGATTACATAATCCACCAAGGAAATTCTTATTTAAACCATATGGCAGCGCCGCAAGCTAAGGGTCTCAATATTAATGTAACAAGAATGAACATATTCAGGCTGTGCATAGAATAGTTATAAATCGAATTGATACGATTGTACATGTTTTACAATTATTATGATGTAGATTGGCAAATTGTAACTGGAATGGATCCCGAGCAATCTACTGAATATAAGCAAGGAATGTATTGGCTCGGTGAATGAGTATGCTGCGCTGTGGATTCAGAAAATCGTACCATGCACTGTACTTTACGTATGGTTGGCAGACGATATATTGACTCAAATTAGCATTGTTGAATAATTGCTAGCGGACGGGATATAAATCAAAAAGAAATATAGTGTATATACGTTTAGGGTCCTGGTATGATATCCATCGCACTGAAGGCATTTCACTTTTGTAAGCATTGTCTGGTTCATCCAGGACCATTGCAGGACACAAATAGGTTTATAGGATCAGTTTTTGTCGGCAACGCTTGATTTACACAAAGCGGTGGGACACAATGGTGGCCCTGCCGTCCGCACATTGGCGGGAACGAAACATTTTTAATTGATTAAATCGGGTTAACAAGCAGGTGTTTAATCCGATTTTAATAGGTGTGTATCTGTAACAGTTGCTGACAGGGCTGAACGATCAAGCACTCTCAGACTGCACGAGGCTTATGAGCCGAAATGGATGAATATTTGATGCAGTGGAGGGGTGGTGTTGGGCCTTCTGCCGGTGGTTTTCTGCATGCAGACATTAGAAATCAATAGCGTTGTGTTGTCTTACCTTGTGAACCACAGTATCGTCATATTGCAGGTTATCTAAAGGCTCATGCTGGTTGTATCCGTCTTCGTACAGTTTATATCCATCCCTCCCGTTCTGAATCACTTTAAGACCTGTTGAGTCCGCCATATTTGCTTACAATAGCGCCCTAAAACACCGCGGCACGAGATCTATAGAGAATACAGAGGCCTGTAGCCGCTGCCAGCCTGGTCCATACCCGTGACAGCCCGGTGGCGTGGAACACAGCTACCTCTACCGGGCCTTTGCGAAAGACTTTGGAAGCTCAAACAATGCTTGTGACCATTTCTCTTTGGGGGGATCTTATCCACCCTTGATTAACCAACGGAGATTTTATCTCACAGGAGGAGACACGTCCATTTCACAACACAAAGCCAAGCTGCCTCCTTCCCGATGCTGTGCACGGCGTCTGGCAGCAAGCGCTACAGCTTGAACCGAAAGCACTGTAATAAACCGGAAGGGTCTTTGCTGGAGGATGGCGTTAACTTCGATTTAGAAATACTGACTGTGTTTATAATCCAGTGTTGTTAAAGAACGCACCACCACTGCACCAAAACAGATCAGCAGGACTCATTCCGAGCCAGAACTGAAGCTGGCACAGCCTACGGAGTTGAACACCGATCGATAAAATGATAATAGGACTCGACATTCCAGTCCACTTTCATTCAAGCTGCTTGCTACCACAGCCGCGGACGGACGCCACTTCGTAAAACTGTAATGTAGGCAACAGGGCGAGTTTGGGACGGTTTCCGACTATATTGACCTGAACAGAGATCCGAGGGACACGCTCGTATATAAGCATTAGCTGCCGCAGTGCTATAACCGTTACCAACCGAGACCCTCAAACGCTGCCCTGAGGGATATATCACTTTCTTTGCGTGGGATAATAAAAGATTGTTTATCCAATCGATCGTGCACGAAGCCAGAACAACCACACCAGCCTATGCCGTGGAGGATCCCCTGCGATGTAACCACTAATTGCAGCTGCTTTTCACGCTAGTTAACAGTTGTAAGCGAGGTTTAACTAGTTTACCAGCAGGATGGGATTGCGCGACAAGGACACCCATGTAAGAAAGACAATCAGATGGAATGTCTCTAACATGTACACCATTGCAAGAAAGGCAAAGAAAAAGAAACTTTATTAGAATCAAACTACGGGCTTGGACTCCCCCTGGAGACATTGAAATAAATATCCCGAAGCATCCATAGTCCTATTAAATAGCAATTATGAGAAAAGTCTTCCACATATATATTCTTTGAAGAGGGAATATTAAATAAAAGGTAATTAAAAAGTAAACCCATCAGTAAAGATAGCTCTGTACCAAAACATTACAACATACACAGTATGAAAGGCAGAAAAAAACACTTTATTAATAAATTCTGAATAAATGATGCTTGGACGAAATGGAATCAGAAGGAAATCAGCAATGTAAACTCTGTACGAAATACAGACGAAAATATCCCATCATGCACACTCTCGTTAGGCAAAAATTTAAAAGGGAATTACACTTAAAGAATACCCCCCTGCAATAGATTTTTCGTTTAAGAAATAAAATGTGATGGAAATGCCCCCTTACATTCAACTTTATGGGAAAGAAAAACAAAAAATCCCAGCATTGTTAAGCATGGATTAGAAAGACAATCAGAAGGAACAAGAAAATTCAACGACAGAGTCCCCATATCAGACATTAATTTGGAATAATGCGGAACATGATTAATAGTTTTGATAAAAGAATCAAGACAATCAGCAACATTGGGCAAAACGTACTTTCATAGTCTTCGGACTGGGAAGAAGAAGGTCCTTGTTTTGAATTCACCCAGAGACTTTGAGGCTAAACGAGGCTTTCACAGAGTTTTGCGTTTTCTGTTACAAACACAAGGGCTGAGTTTTCAATACATGTCTCTATTCGACCATATTATGGACACTGTTACAATTGGTTCCAGAACAAGACTGAAGGCTTTTTAAGGACTGATTTTATGTTGCATGAACGGCAAATATGATGTACCATGACATTTTCAGATGGAGCCATATTTATTTAATGAAACTGAATTGCTGGTTTCCAAACTGTCAATTGTTTTTTTGTTCACCATGCAAATCAATTTTTGTTGCTTCTTGGTAATAATTGTTGTATCATCCATAAAATAGACAACTAGTAAGTTGAATTATGAAAAGTATATTCTTGTCTTATTCCACTGCAAAAAATAGCTCTTCTTTATGAAAAGACATTTGTAACATCATGCAACATCAGTTACTTGAATATTCTTGTCTTCCGAAAAAATATTTCTTCTCTATGAAAAAATACAATTGCAACATCATGAGACATCGGTTCTATTTGTTTTTCTTAAAATCTCAAAGACAAAAGATAAAATAGAAGAAAATGAATGACGTTTTTGTTGTGTCATGATCTCTCCTGTATAGGTCGTATTGATAATTCAGAGATGCTTTGTTTATCATGATGTCAGGGCGAGCAGTCGCCCAGTAAGGAAACGTATTAAATATGGAACAGTTAGAGCGGAATTACAAATTCTCGAGACACGAGAGTACAATGGGACAGTTATTAAATATTCAGTAACTGTGACACAAGGATTTAAAATCGGAGGAAAAAGTGAAAAATAGGAATGATACAAAATGTAAGAAAATGAGGAAAAAACGAAGAGGAAGAAATCCGGTTTTAAAACATTTTTGTGTGTCAGCGAACTCCTCTCTCGGGTGTGATTAATAATTCACAGCAAACCACAGCCCCTGTCACGATGTAAGTGCGGGAAGTCAACCAGAGAGGGAAACCATTACATATTGAACATGTACAAATACTATAGATAGCCAAGTCCACAGAAAATGGGACAGGTTTTTTATAGCCTATTTATTTATACCACAGTCGTGTCGACACAATGTCAAGTTTTTCAATCTAGACTTTTATAGTTTATATTGTCAAAGGTGCAAAGAAAACATAATTTATTACCAGCATCTTATATCTTGATTCTTTTCCTGAATCTCTTTGGGAGAGGGCACCTGCCACTTTGCCCCCGGGGTCTTCCAAAGCACGGTTCCTTTCCATTCAGCAACAACAAGATTGCTTGGCGACGCTTTTTGCGGGAACAAATCTGCGTCGAGGGACAAAACCTGCAAGGTAACACAGAGAGACTGCGGTACTATCAATCACAGGTAATATGTCAGCGGACCTTAACATGGAGCATCATTCTTATCCTTGTTTTTCCCTGCTGACACTCTCGTCTGAAACATGTTTGGAATAAAGACAGAAATAATTTACGCCACAGACGAAAGTCCTTTAGGCCACGCAGCCAAGAGAACGACTCTTGGCATGATGTATAATATCTGTATTATGTAAAAAACTTATGTAAATTGATGATAACAATAAATAAAGTAACGCATTGATTTTACATATATACTTAGCTTCTTTTTTAACCTGAATATAAAAAGTAAAAAAATCCCGTTAGAAATATTTGCTGGTCCATTTGAAATCTGCACAATGCCTGCTAAAACATTAGGCACAAAGCAAACAAGTTCACCCTTCCAAAAATTATGTCTTTCTATTTATTTATTTCCGTATGTGTTTATTTCAATATGCGTCTTTTTTACTGAATATTTAATGTATAAATTTTTAATTAAGATGTACTGTTGAATTGAAATCTATACCTCTATTCGAGCAAAATTTGTCCTTCGAAAGACTTTTTATATATAAATAAAAAATGAAAGGGTTCCATTTTCATGTGGGCTCCTATAATGCAGGGGCCTGGGGCCTCTGTTTCATGTTATTTACTCACATTCCAATCGATAGCCTTCACAAGAACACGCACAGGGCAGAAAAAAAAGAGATTAATCTGATTAAGATGTTGAAGAGTGACAACTGCAGATTAATTAAACCTGATTAGCTTCATCATCCGGCGCTTTAAACATGTTAATTTTGATTTTAAATGTGTAGTCGTCGCGTCTCAACCGTTGGCACAACTTGACGTGCTTAAGGTAAAATTCATTTTGTGGGCAGGGATACATGGTGTGATGGTAACGTGGCAGCTCCAGGCAAAAGCGCATGCGCAGAAGTCGGGTAATCAGGAGATTGTGCACGTGACTCAAGCTAGCAAGATCTTATCGCTATACATTTGTTAAGTTGTGACGCCATTAAAAGTCTGCAGACCCAGGTCAGTGATACCCGTAGTTCCATCATAGAACATATAACTAAAGAGTTTGAAACTAAACTGAGGGCCATAGAAACCAGTTTGGATAATGCTCATGAAAGTATAGAGGGACTGAAAAATGAAAATGAAAGCCTGACGGAACAATTACGTGCAGAACGCTCTGCTAGAGAGGAGGTGGAAAAAGAACTTACTGAGGTGAAACAAGATGTTCTGAACTTAAAAAGGCACACAAGAGAATTCAACATTAGAGTAAATGGCATTCGTGAGGAAAAGAATGAGAAAGTTAGAGAAAAATTGGTGGACTTTTTACACAATCATAATTTAATGCCGGGAGCTGATAAAAATGAAATTTGCAGAGCTATAGAATATACACACAGAACAGGAAAAAGAATACCGGGCAAAGTGAGACAAATCATTGCAAGATTCCATAGTAGAGAAACGAGAAATGATATAATATCCAGAGGAAAACGGAGGGGGGAGGACGGACGAAACTTGGTGTTTGAAGACTTCACAAAAGAGGACTATGACCAGAGATTAAAAGCCTTGCCGCATATGAGGAAAGCGCACAATGAGGGAAAGCGTTCACGCTTTACCAGGGGTCAACTCATTGTTGAAGGCCAGGTAATTTCAGTTTAACAAGGGGCTACTCAATAAGGCCAGTGACGTTTCATGTCTTCACCCAGGATTATTTCTGCAGGCTTATATTCTCTTGTCCTCTGTGGTAACCAAGGATTTATTTTCGGCAACACGACCAGGGAGACTTCAAGTAAACCCCGCGAAAGTCTGCTAGAGCGGCCTCTATTGACGAAGTAGAGATTTAACAGCTCAGTAATTTACGGTATTAGAGACTCAGTTAAGACCCATGGGTATGAGAGAGCGGACTTGGCATTGATTGATTGTTTTATCGCTCATCATGGAATGCGTGTTCGATGCATGTCTATGTTTAAAAAAAAAAAAAAAAACTACGAACTGGAATTCAAAGGTATGTGAGGACAGTCGAAATGATTTAACTGCAGTGCAAAAATAAATAATATATATTAAGCGACCCCATGAGGAACTTTGATCAAATATTGTTTTATTCTATGAAAGCGATCTTGGGGTTAACAACTGGTTAACCGGGTTGTACTTGAGGTTGTAGCGGGAGAGAACTTGGGACATGAAATCACTGAGTGGTGAACCTTATTAAACATCTGCATTTTATCTTTGAAGAAATTATTATTTGGAAGCCTAATATTACTATAAAGGTTTTTAGTTTATGTCCATGGTTCACTTTAATTATCAGTCAAAAGATAGTTTGCAGTTTATTCAGTTTAAATGGATAAGTTACAACTCGGACAGAGTAGACTAGATCTGCGAAGTATATTTAAAGATGTCTTTAGACTGCAATAAACACTGACACTCTTTGTGCACATGGCAAAAAAAAGTAATCTTTATCTGGTTTTTAAAAATATTTTTTTTCTGTAAACAAACTACTTCATCTCGGCGGGGATGTTTCCATCTTGTAGCTCCTCTATAACTGAATGTTATAAATATTTATTCCTTTTGAGGATATTAATATAAAAACCACCATCACTGGAACATTTGGTATTTATATCATGTATTCCACTGTCAACATAAAACAATGAACACATAATTTGCCATTTGCTCATTGTTCCTTATCTTTACGACTTTAGATAAAAAATATTAAGAAAGCTGTATGGAAATGTCTACATCCCTGAATACACCAGTCTTCATATATAACAGATATGATGTTGTTCACATCTTCTCTGTCCGTGCAATCCTTGGTCCTTGAATCTTTTTTTTGTATAATATTTTAAAGACTTTGACAGTATTACAATAATCCAAATGCTGAATTATAATATTAGTACACAGTAGTCATAGTGTCTTTATCTGTTCATAATGTCTAGTCTCATAGACACTTTTGGATATATCAATCTATATGATGTTTAAATTTTAAGTATAGATTTAGTGTTACTTAAAGAGACTATATTTCGGTACTCTATTAAGCTTTGATTGGTCTATTCTAGTATTGTTTTCAAGAGTAGGTATTCTCTTCTCACTTTTAAGTGTCATAGTTGTCAGTAAATCATTGAGATTGACAATGAAGTCATATTTAATACACTTTGTATGTCAATCATGTTGTAACAGTCATGGCACTAGTGTACTGTGATATCATTAGCATACATCGATCGCTGTTGTACAATGTTGTACACTGAGAAGTGAGATAGATTATGCATCCATTATTTAATATACTCTGTATTTCTGTCCATATTAATTGCTTACTTTAAAGTGGGATTGTTATCAGTAAATCACAGTTAATCACTGAGATTGACTATGAATTCATATTTAAAAACTTTGTATTTCAATCAGGTTGTCACAGTCATGAACTGGTGTACTTTGATATCAATGGCATACATCGCTGTTCTACAATGTTGTTTGGAAATCACTGAGAAGTGAGATAGATTATGCATTTACTATTTAATATACTTTGTATTTCTGTCATGTTGTCATAGTAATAGTCCTGGTATAATCTGTTACCATTTAATATACAAGGATACCTCAAGGATATTTTTACATAACACAGTAAAACATTAAAATATAAGGTATATAAAGTTCTGCCAGGTTGTCAAAGATATGTGTGACAAGGCTTTGTCACTTAAGTTTAATTATTTGGGTACTGTGAACTGGTATACTGTGATATCAATGGCATACATCACTGTTCTACAATGTTGTTTGGAAATCACTGAGAAGTGAGATAGATTATGCATTTTACTATTTAATATACTTTGTATTTCTCTCATGTTGTCATAGTAACAGTCCTGGTATAAGGTGATACCATTTAGTATACAGTTGATACCTCAAGGATATTTTTTACATAACACAGTAAAACATTAAAATATGAGGTAGATTAATTTCTGCTAGGATGTCAAAGATATGTGTGACAAGGTTTTGTCACTTAAGTTTGATTATTTGGTGTACTGTGAACTGGTGTACTGTGATATCAGTGGCATACATCGCTGTTCTACAATGTCATTTGGAAATCACTGAGAAGTGAGATAGATTATGCATTTACTATTTAATATACTTTGTATTTCTGTCATGTTGTCATAGTCATAGTCCTGGTATAAGGTGATACCATTTAGTATACAATTGATACCTCAAGGATATTTTTACATAACACAGTAAAACATTAAAATATGAGGTATATAAAGTTCTGCTAGGTTGTCAAAGATATGTGTACCATGACTTTGTCACTTAAGTTTAATTATTTGAACAATCCTGTAAGAGGATTTTAAATTAAAAGAAAGAGTGGAATATTTCAAAATCTACCTCACGGATAGTTTTACATAAGACAGTAAAATATTAAAATAGGAGACATATGCCAATTTTCATAAAGCTCTACTAGATCGTCAAAGATATGTGTAACAAGGCTTTGTCATTTAACTATTAACATTTAAGTTTAACTATTTGAACAATCCTATACATGTACCAGTATTTTAAATTTAAAGAAAGAGTGAAATATTTTATCAGCTTGTTACAATAATGGATTAAAGAGCGCTGTGATCTTATAGTCGTCAAACCACACAAACTGTCACAACTAATCCATCGTCGTAGTGTAAAGGTTCTTTCATTTTTGTTACACTGCTAGATATTGTGATTGACAGTTAACAAGTGAGTATCTTATAATTAGTAATTGGTTAACTTCAAGTCTATATATATTTCAGATAGGACATAAGATACTATCTTGTTCTGGAGGACACAAGCTTCTGTGTGGTTGTGTTCTCCAAGGAGCTGCTGTCTGGTCCCATACTTGCAAAACCATGTGGGAGCAGCAGATCTCCAATGTAATTATGATGTTGTGTTTAGTGAGGTTAACACTCACTGAGGGGTTGGATAGTTTAGGTTTAGGTTATGATTTGTGTTATTTATTCTTTTTCATAATTTCACTCCACATAGTATTTACCATGTTACACAGACACCTTGAATGTCAGACACAACTTTGAAGTTGCTAAGTTTAAATGTCCGAGGACTTAAAAACAGATTAAAAAGAAGGTCGGTATTCAGGTGGGCAAAAAAAGAACACTGTGATGTTTTACTTTTACAAGAAACTCATAGTTGTCAAAATATAGAAAATATTTGGAGGAATGAGTGGCGTGGACAGGTATTCTATTCACATGGGACAACAAATAGTCGAGGAACAGCAGTAATTTTAAGACAGCAGTTACATGTAGATAGTGTTAGCTTATTACACAGTTCCATAGATGGTAGAATTTTAGTCATAAAATTGGCAATTGAAAACCTTCAATATATTATCATTAATGTTTATGCTCCTAATTATACCACAAATCAAATTTCTTTTTTAAAGAATCTTAACAAAATTTTGCAAGAATATGTCACACTTAATGATGTAGTTCTCATTGGAGGCGATTTCAATGTAGCTCTTAATGTAAAGTTGGACAGGAGAGGTGGTGCTCTATGCCTAAAAGACTCTGTAAGGAAAGCTATAAATGATATGATGGATCAGCATAATTTATTGGATATTTGGCGAACAAGAAATCCATATAAAAAGGAATATACTTGGAGAACTAAAAATGAAAATATATCATCTAGATTAGACTATTGGCTAATTACAAAACAGTTTCAAGATTATGTCGTAAAAGCTGATTTATTTCCATATATAAAGTCTGACCATTCTTTTATTAGATTAGTTATATGTACAGACCCTCTATATACTACAAAGAGGGGTAAAGGTTATTGGAAGCTAAACAAGTTTCTACTTAATGAGGACCAAATAACTAAGCATATAGTTGAATCTATACATACATGGTCAAATGAATCTTGTGAAAACACAAATAATATTAAGATATGGGAGTATGTTAAGTATAAGCTCAGAGATTTATATGTCAAAAAGGGTAAAGAAGCAAAGAAATTTACAAAAGCACGAGAAGATGATTTACTTGATGAATTGAAAATTCTCCGAACTAAATTGGTAAATTCAGATGCAGAGACAGAAATAAGTATTATTGAAAAAATACAAAAAATAAAAGAAGAACTGGAAGAGATAGATAATTATAAAACAGAAGGACTTATTTTGAGATCAAAAGTCACTTGGTTTGAAAAAGGAGAAAAAAGTAGTAAATATTTTTATAATTTAGAAAAATATAATGCAGTCAGAAAATGGGTGAGAAAACTAAGAAAGGATAATGGAGAATATACTATAATTCCAAATGAAATACTTTGTTTGGAAAAAGATTTTTATTGCAAATTGTATTCATCAAATCACAGTAAGTCACTTGAACAGATCGAAAAATATTTATCAGATATAAATACCCCATTTCTATCACAAGAAGATAATAACTTTTTGAGTGAACCATTAACAACAGAGGAATTGTATAATACAGTAAAATCATTTAAAAATAATAAGAGCCCAGGGAATGATGGTCTGCCTATCGAATTCTATTTGAAATTTTGGCCACAAGTTGGTCCCTTATTAGTCAGATCTTTTAATAAATCGTTTGAGGAGGGTAAACTCTCCACATCCCAGAGGCAAGCAGTAATCACTCTATTAGATAAAAATAAAGACCGTACTTTATTAAAAAACTGGCGACCTATATCACTTTTAAATACAGACTATAAAATTTTGGCTAAAACACTTTCTATTAGACTTTCAAAGCTCCTACCTAAAATAATACACTCTAATCAGACTGGTTATGTGAAAAATCGATTTATCGGTGAAAATATTAGGTTTGTTCAAGATTTGCTTGAATATACGAAAGATAAAAGAATACCCGGTATGATTATTGCATTAGACATGGAAAAAGCTTTTGATTCTTTAGAATGGACTTTCATGTTAGCCACACTAAAAAAATTTAAAATTTCAGAGACCTTTATACGTTGGATAAAGCTTTTATATAATGATATAAGCAGCTGCATAATTAATTATGGCACAACCTCTGGTTATTTTAAAGTGGAAAGAGGAGTCCGACAAGGGGACCCTATGTCCCCCTATCTTTTTATATTAGCCATCGAAATTTTAGCTATCAGAATAAGGAATGATCAAGCCATTAAAGGAATTAGAATAGGGCAGGAACAAGTTAAACTTTTACAATATGCTGATGATACAATTGCAATTCTTTCAGATAAGACATCAGGCAGCAATTTTTTAAAACAGGTTAACTCATTTGGAGAATTCAGTGGGCTTAAATTAAACCTAGAAAAATCAGAAGGTTTATGGATAGGTAAATCTAAAAATAGTAAATTAAAACCATTTGGAATTCACTGGCCTGATAAACCAATCAAACTTCTTGGAGTGTATATATCATATGATAAACAACAGTGTGAAGAGCTGAATTTGGAAGATAAATTAAAACAAACAAAAAATACTCTACAGCTTTGGAAACAAAGAAATCTGACATTGCAAGGGAAAATTCAAATTATAAAAACATATATAATATCTAAATTTAATTATTATTTCAGTAATAATAATATATCAGAGAAATATGCAAATAGACTAAATAAGATTATATTTTCTTTTCTGTGGAATGGTGGAAAAGAGAAAATAAAAAGGTCTGTTCTAGTGCAAGAAATAGAAAATGGTGGTCTGAATGTTCCACATTTGCAGTCACTTTTTTTGGCTTCCAGAATAGGTTGGATCAAAAGATTTTTTCAGAGTGAATATGGCCCCTGGAAAGCATTATGGATTTACAACTTAAAGAAAATATGTAGTGATATTCACTTACTATTTAACTGCAACTACAAACCCAAGTTATTAGCCTTAGAAAAATTAAATGAATTTTACAGAGAGGTGATGCAGAGCTGGTACTTTTTAAAGCTAGACTATTATGCAGAGGTAAATTTAAAAGAACAATATCTATGGCATAATAAGCACTTTGTATTTAATAAGAAAACATTCTATTGGGAACATTTCTATAAAGTGGGAATGCAAAAGGTTCAAGATTTATTTGATGTACAGAACCATGTTCTGTCTTTTGAATACTGGAAATCCAAAGGGTTAAGTAGCATTTATTTTATTGACTGGTATGTTTTAATAACATTAGTAATGAAACAATGCAAGGCAGTTATAGATCAAATTAATATGATTGAGTTTGAAGAAGATAAGGAATCTGAAGATTATATAGCACATAATTTACATGTTAAAATTCAAGAAACTGTTGTACCATTGAATAAATTGAAATCACATAAAATTTACCAGGTATTAAGAAATAAGATATGTTCTGTACAACCCACCAAGCCAAAGATATCAAAATATATAATAAACACACCAGATGATTACACTAGTATCTATTCACTTCCTCACAGAGTACTGTATGATACAAGATCGAAGATATTTCAATATAAATTTCTCAATAATATATTAGTGAACAATTATTGGCTTATGAAATGGAAAATTCAGGATTTTGATTATTGTACGTTTTGTAAGGGTGAGGTAGAAACAATTAACCATTTATTTTGGGAATGTAGACTAACTAAAAAAATTTTGGATGGATTTGAAGACTTGGTGTACTGACCAGCTAATAGAATTAAGATTAGAGAAGTTAGTTGTTTTTTATGGCTCTATTGATGAAAGTGATATGTATAATGTAATTATAATCCAGGCTAAAAGATATATTGACCAGTGTAGAATTAAAAATCAGAAGCCTAACATACAAGGATTTAGAAATTTTTTATATGAATATGTAAGAATTGAATACAAAGTAGCGGAAAAGAATAAGAAATTAGAAACTTTTAGAAAACGATGGTCAATGTATTTGAAAAATCATGAAATGATAAGCTAGGGGTGGTTTAGTGTTTTACATGTTTTAGTATCCCAGTCATTTGATGAACTTAGAATCGTCCATAAAGCAGTTGTGTCTAAAATATTCTTATAATGTATTGTTTCTGTTTTGGTATAATGTGTTATATGTACATTTGATGTATATTTTGTGGAGTGCAATAAAAAAAAAATAATAATAATAATAACAAAAAAAAAAAAAAAAAAAAAAAAAAAAAAAAAAAAAAAAAAGTTGTGACGCCAGCATTAAACAACAATATTCAATTACTCTCTGATTGTTCGTTTGTCCTTTAGCTAACGTGACAAGGTCACGGCAAAAAGTTCTTTAAGGAAATGGCCTAATATCTTGAATGGATGTTCATTGAGCCTTGCGGAATATGAAAGGGAATATTTCCACTTTAAATAATTGTGACCCTCTCTAAGGCTGAAGTTGAAAGTTTAGAATGCAGTAGCAAAGAAAATCTATGAATGAATAATTTGGGCAGCCATCCAGTCTAAATTGTTTGACATTAAATATTTATTTGAGAAAATAGACTCACAGGTAAAAAAAACAAAGAAAAGTCTATATAATCTTGAACGAAGACGGTAAAACATGGAAAATAATGAATACAGGTGTTGTACCCTGAATGGTCAGTGAATCATATTTGCTTGACTTTATAAATATACGCACAGAAATATGTTTTATTACTATGTTGAATCAACGTTAAAAGGTTTCCATGGAAATTCCATCACCCGACATCCAACATATATTGGCTAGAAATTGGCTATTGGCGTTAGGTTAGGCTCACGTTTGGGGCTTGCAAGGAACATTACAATAATTAGAAATTTTCTTCCCTCTAAAGCAGCAATTGTCCTTCAAGAACACATAGGTAATATTTGACAATGACGGAATGTCCGCGAAGGAAACAACCCAATATCTTGAATGGATATTCAATGGGACCTTCAGAATGTAAAACAGAACATTTGCAATTTGAAAACAACAGATGGCTGTTGAGAGGGAAGCAGTAACGATGTAAGTTCAAGCTTTACTATTGAAATGAATTTCAATTGTCACCAAGTAACATTTACGAAAGGTCAAAGAACCATTGTGAACAAAAGAGGATTATATTTTACTACAAGAGCCTGTTTCTGTTCAGTTTCTCTCTGAATTATGTACGCCGTTCTCTCGATTGTTTTTTGTACCTACTTGTATATAATTTATCACTGTATATTGCAACGACGTTCATCGTAAGATAAGAATATTAAAAAAGGTTTCGCACTTGACATTTACAAACGTGTCTTGCTACATTGATAACTGTGATAACGGTTTCCATAAACATACAGGTTGCTTTAATTTACATAAATTGCAATAATAAGGGTATTATGTCACGCTGTAAGTTAAACTTAACTGAATGAAAAAGTTTCCTAGCATAACCATCTCGGCAAATTATTATGTTTTTTATTGCGGTTTACACAGTCCACGTGTCGGATTACAAAAACAAGACTGCGTGACCACATTTTCAACATTACGAATATGCGACAACTAGAAACCCAAGAAAAGGGGAAAACATGAAACATGATATACAGAAGAAATACCGGTTAGAAGCGTGATAATCTTGATTTCTGAACTTGCACCAGGTCGTGTGCGGTTGATGTTGATATTTACGCCACTGACCGCGACTGGAGCAAGCGCCTATTGTCTACAGGAGTGAGCAAATGGTTCTAGATCGAAATATTGGCAGATACCATAATATTTTAAACACTTTGTTTATATTGATCATACCTAGTATGTGAATAGTGCCCTTTAAAGAAGAACAGTAACGCGTGAGCACTGGTGGTTATGTATAAACTTTGTACCCGCGAGGTCTGACCGGGGTCCGGTTGACGACAACTGTTGTCCCTTTAAAAGCTCTATTCACACTACAACGTTTTTACCGACGTTTACCGACGTTTAGGCAAATAGTCTGGCTCCGCTGGTAAAAGTTTATGAAAGCTGATGTTCGCTGATGTTCGTTGCGAACGGTGGCCATCGTCGTGGTCTTTGACAATTTTAAACATGCTGAAAAGTTGACGACGTTTGGAAATAAACATTGGTGGAAGTTGCTCTCGGTGTGTAAACGTTCCTGAGCGCTGGGTCAAGTTGTGCAGAGCTTACTCAAGTTGAGCTCTGTTGGCGAACGTTTTCATTATTATTTGGCAACAAACAAACTAACAACAAACGAAAAACGGACAAAGTTTTCGTCCAAGAAGCGAACGGGGTGGTCGCCAGACGCTGACCTACGCTGAGTATTCGTTTGCCTGAGTTCTCGTAAGTCTGCGACCTCTGCAAACACGTTAAGTTCGGGGAAGTTCACCTACGCTAATGAAAAATAATACAACGCTAGAAAACGGTACCAGACACTAGCAAACGTCCATAAAAGCGTATGCGCTCGACTCAAAACGTTCGTCGTGTGAATAATAAAAGCAAATGACCCATAGGTCATGACGCTCAGCCAACTGACATGTTGACAATATGTCCTTGCACAGGAAACTAATTAAGATAATATAGGTGGCATCATCATTAGCTTAAGTTCATCAAGACTCATTAGCACACCAAATTTGATGACAATCCAACCCGCCTTTCCTAAGGAACCTGACAATTTGTGTGTATTTTTTATTACTTCTGGGATGCTCAAACATATCCAAAAACGCTGAGAATATAGGTCACAGTGATCCAATTTCAGGTTTTGAGGGGAGAACTTTCGAGGAAATCTCAGGATGCCAAGTGAGAAGATTCTGGGTCCAATGGTTATGATTTGTGCCCTACTTTGGTATCAAATTTTCAAATATTCTGGGGTGTGCTTATAAGCCCAATTGCTCATAGAATATGGGTAAGAGAGATGTAATTTCATGTTTCCAAGAAGACTTTTCATGGACCTCGCTGGATTTAAGTTAGAAGATTCTAGGTCCAATGGTTATAATTTGTTCCTTGCTTTGGTATCAAATTTTCAATTATGCTAGGGGTGCTTATAAGCCCCATAGCTCAGAGAATATTGGTAACAGAGACTTAATTTCAGGTTTCTAAGGATATTATTCATTCACCTTCCTGCCCTGTTAACAGACGACCTCATCTTTGAAGGTCTCAAAAATAGAGAGAAAATCAATAAAAATTGGAAAAAAAAATCTAGGTGGCGCCACCAGTCTGCAAGAACTGATGAAACACTCCACGATAAATATGCATGCAAAGAATCATGGCAATCAATGCACAATTTGTTGAGATACTAGAGCTTTTGTATCAAATTTAAGTTTTTCTTACTGAGTCCCATTTAAGGGGGTCTACTGAGTCCCATAGATCAGAGGATATGAGTAACAGAGACCTAATTTCAGGTTTCCACGGATCTTTTTTTGTTGACCTCCCAGCATGTCAAGATAGAAGATTCTAGGTCAAATGGTTACCATTTGTGCCCTGTTAACAGATGACTGCACCTTTTATGGTCTCAAAAATAGAGAAAAGAAACATTAAAAAATCGAAAAAATACAGGTGGTGCCACCAGTCAGCAGGAATTGATGAAACGCTCCATGATGAATATGCATGCAAAGAATTATGGCAATCAATGAACTATTTGTTGAGATACTGGAGCTTTTGTATTCTTTTTAGCAGGAGGCTGAGGCCACATCTCATAAACTGTCACGCCTACTCAGCCGGTAGGTAAATCCGTCAATAGGATATGGTTATTTTATCTGCTTGTTGTGTCTACCACACGAGCGAATTTCCGCGACAAAACACCCTTTGTGATAGTTTGTCTTTTAAATGGTTTTGAGCTACGTTTATATATATATATATATATATATATATATATATATATATATATATATATATTTATATATATATATATATATATATATATATATATATATATATATATATATGTATGTATGGGGTTGATGCTCGGATTTTATTTATTAACACTGTAAAACCATTCCCAGAAACAATTGTTTGGAGGTTATACGATTTTTCTAAAATCTCAGTCGAGGAAAACAACTGATCAGTGAAATACGTTGTATTCGCCATAAATTGGCTATATATGATATATAGTCTACATTTAATGTAAAAAATACTTATATAAGGATATATATATATATATATATATATATATATATATAAGCGTGTGTGTGCACAGAACATAGGCTGATGAACCATGATGCAAAAACTGTTTGTAGTCTTGCAATAATGTGGTTCTGTCACTGGTATTTAGATCGTGCACAGACCTTTTCTACAGTGAAAGTATTTATCTAAGAGACCAATATGATTTCCTGCAACATTTTGTACATCATTTACCACTTAGTCCTCAATGTGCCTCAGTTTATCTCTATTCATTCTCATATATTTAAAAAAATCTATATCCTGCGACACTTTCCCACACCTACTATTTGGTATATATTGGTTTACAATTATTTAATGAAAAAGGAAGTAGTAAGAGACAGGAACCTCCGCCACGGTCTTAATAACACTATACAGGAGCATGGTAAATATTTGTCACGGTCCAACAACAAGGTCACTGGGAAAAAGCCGAACCCCTAATCCCGATGAATTGCAAGCTCTATTGTAAAGGAATAGGCGTATGGAATAATGGGATAGAATCCTAGAATCGGAAACATAATATGGTGCTTCAGATGACATCCAAAATTTAATGGATTGTATTCTAAAACTCCAGTAAAGTTAATGAAAATCATCTAAGAACATGTTTTACATTTAGCGTTTTATTCCACACAAAATAACAAAACTAAATAACAAAACATTAAACATAATAAATCCTTAAGCAAAAACACAGTCTTATTGTTGTCTCTATTAGGAGGGTAGCGTCCATCCAAGCTCGTGTGGTTGTTTGTATGTGTGTTTGTTTGTGCGTGTGTTTGCTCTCAACATATGTCACGCGATCATCAACAGACTCTCATGAAATTTACAGGGCATTTTGGGAATGGGCCAAGGAAGAATCGGATATATTTAGATGAGGATCTGGCACGTGATCCGGATTTAGGAACGTCATCAAGGAATATTTACAAATGCACAAACACTTGTGCACGAATGAACCTGGGGATATTTGGCGAATAAATGAATGTAAACACGGTTTTTGGAGCATCCCACAATTTTTACACACCCCCACCACACAAACACATACATGGCGGAGGTTTGCATTCCTTTAAATGCAGATTTCTGGTGTTATTTTGTATGCGATTATATAAAATCTTACTGAAGACGGTATTCCTGGCATGGGCAGAAAATTGAACTTTTGCACTGCCTGGCACCAGGGACGTGCGTTGCGAAGCAATCAGCTGATCCCGCCACAGAGTTCAGCGCACGTGACCGGAGACGGCAAACCCAACAGTTTTGTTCCCGCGCTAGGCAGCGACACAGTTCAATCACTTTCAACATATCGATCTTTGTTCCTCTCTTGTCCCAGCCTAATCAGGCCATGACAGAACATTGGCTTTGGCAAATGACCCAGCATCGTGATATTTTTAATCAAAAAGGAGAATTTTAAAAAGAATATTTTTATAATAAAAATGTTGATCTCTGTATGAAAACGCAATAGATGTGCATTATCTGATTATGTCAATGAGTGATCGCCATGTGTTTGGTTAACATATTATTTCTTAAAAAAATATTGTGTTAAAAATGCTTATCTGTAAAACGAATGTTTATATTTAAATACTTATGCATATAGGAAATATACTTGGATATTCTTTGATTTGAATATGTCCCGTTACAACGGTACATTTATCAAACATATTTAAGAAACGATAACAAAGCAATAACTACAAATCAGTCAAAGAGACATGTAGTGCTAATTGAATATATACATATGAAAAGGGTCCTAATACATGAATAAATATAAGTTTTTTACCTTTATGAAACATGAATTAACATTGTGTGTATATGCAACGTTTTAGAGAATATTACCTATGTAACATGTTGGTTGTAGCATCCTGGGTTTGGGGTTTTGTCATCCAAGCAGAGAATCAATTCCTTGTGGATTTCTCTTCTTAGCTTTGCGCCCCTTTCCTTTCCCCGATTTCTCCGGAAAGCAGCCGAGTTGGAATCTACGAAAATGTATCCTTTTCTACAAACATTGTTCAAGCTACCGATGTTTTACCTGCAATATAACTTATTTTAATTCCAGTTTAATTCACCTTACATGGATCTGTTGCAAAACGGTCGCCTAGGTCATAGTTTGGACTTAAGTCGAAAGGCATTTGTGGGTCACTTTGGTAACCATTGCATCATCCCAATTGCGAGAATACCATTTCAGCCTGCTAAGTCTAAGTTGAATGTAATTGTAAATAATTAAGGACTCTGACTTCGGTTTCTATGGCTACATAATATCCGTTAGAATTCATGTTTCCAATCTGGTCCTCTAAATTCGTGTTTATTAATTTATTTTTACACCACCTACCCATTCGTTGTAAACGCCATCTGGTTGTTTTATTTTGCTTTGTTGTCGTGTGCTTTTCAAGATAGTGTAAATCATTTCTCGTGCTGCATGCAGGTGACGCAGGCGGGTAATTTAAGTGAGAGCCGTCGATATTTAAATAAAGATCATCGGCATCAATATTTAGCATAAACCATCATATTACAGGCATCCAGATATATATTGTTTGTAATTACTGATATTATCTAAAAACTAATCCTTTGCCTGTGTGTTAACAATTTGTTAAAATGTTGAAATCTAACTATTTTATTTCACTGTTTGCAAAATAGATATATTAAATATAACTACTATAATATACATTAATTAACACATTTAAGAGAGTTTGTTCAATATACGTATACATAATAAAAAAATAAGTGAAATGAAATAAAATATGTTTAAATACATAATTCAGACATGCAGGACTTCAATCGAGGTCTAAGGAAAGCGCCGCTAGTGCCCTCTGACGCCTTTTAAGTAAACTACACAAGTGGGCGCAAATAACTGCTTCTTGCCTCTGCTTTCTCGGTTTATTGCTAAATAACCTCATTAATTCCACAGAGCCGGTATTTCCAGGCAACTACTCAAGATGATTCTTCTTGGTGAAGTTCTCGGTGGTGATAATTATATGTGAGTTAATTGTTGTCCGATGCTCGACAACATATTGTTTAATTTATGAACAAGACGTTAGATAAACAGTAATATGATACCAAGGACCAAATTAGAAATAAGACATTCAGCGTAATCTAAATGATATATATATATGTTGCCTTCGTTTATTTGTAAACAGGGAAGCATTCTACATACTGCTCTGCCCTAATCTTGAATATTTACAAATCAGTTTAAAACTGACATATTCACAGGGACATTTGAGTTAAAAATTACATATTTGTAATATAGTATGGTTCAGAAGAATAGTTTCTTGCTTAAAGGGGCCTAATCATCTATAAAGCATGATGAATTAACACGAAAAATATGGTAATCTCTTTAAAAAAAAATTTGTACCCGCAAAAATATTGCCTGAAACCGTCCTGTGCTTGAGTGTTAGAATAAAGTGGACCGGGCGCGATCACAGACGTCAACATAAACACAGCGCGCGGACTCCGTGCATCGCCGGGGCCACATCACCTGTCAGTCCCTGACAGACTTGGCCCAAAATTGTAATACGTTCCCCCTGGCTGAAACGTCCCGCGTTAGGGACCCAGAACACGGGCTCATACCGTGCATGCCATTTCAGCTGAGGCCCCGGACGTATCGTGCTGATCTGTTGCGACAGGTTCTACAATGAATTTACATTCGGCCCATGGACCGTAATGTCCATCCAGCAGAGATACATCAGAGGACATGGAAGTACATGTGTGGAAATTACAAACGTGAACTGTGTTTACTCTCAACACAGAACCATAACAAGGTGCTAAACAGCCGTGTGGGACTTACTGAGGCTGTGTGCTGGGATGGTTTCGCTGGGATGGTTTAAGCAAAACTGAACTGATAGTGTGAAAGAATAGACATAATATAGCTCCTGATTATATCCCTTTAAAGCACAGCCATAACTGGCTCTGTATATACGTTAAGATTACCGCACTCTATGTTTGCTATTCAGAAAAAATACCCAATTGATACAATGACATGATATTCATATCACTGTTTTTTTCGGCATCCTTTAATTTGGCAGTGAAAACCTAATAATGGTACCGTTATACCCCTGCAGATGGCAGCATCCTACAAACACAAAATTCCGCCTGGGATAACGCTCTCCTGATTGTTTGTTGAATTGTCAGGCATAAACCATTAAAGCCGAATTGAAACTGAAACTGTCCAATCAAATAATGTAGATACACAGCGCATGTATCACGCCATCTATTCCAAACATAACCTAAATAAGTTACCGCGGTAGCTTTATATTCGCGAGGGTTTCTTTTCGTGAAAGTCGCAAAAGGCAAATTATCGCTAAAATTAACACCTTCAGATCACGAACAATACGTCACGATCAACACATTTAATATGTGTCTTAACTGGTATATCATGTTGGCTATCCAAATCTGTAGTGTCCAAACTCCAAAGACAAAGGATTATTGTCATCTACAACAACATATATGTATTTTCTACCACTTGTTCAATGTTCCATGGGCCCTCATTATTTAAGATTGTTAAGATGTATTTGCGCGTATTAGATAAGTCTCATAATATATGTACTGATATACTGATACTGATGTTTACACTCTCTGAAGGTTACTTTAGGGAGAGATTGTAAAAATGAAATACTCAAAAAGTGTAATTAGCAAAACTGTATCCCCTCAAATACGAAGCTTAATATATATATATATATATATATATATATATATATATATATATATATATATATATATATATATATAAAGTGAAACCTGTCGATCTCCTTTCTCGTCTAATCTCAGTGACGTGTCTCTTTAAAAATATAAAAACAAACAAGAAAGATCCCATGAATTTACATTAATTTACATTACATGATATTAGGTTATTTATAAATTTATCAAAATATGTTGTTGAGACTTTAAATAAATGAAACCTATAAGATCAATAATTAGAATTCTGCAGCTTACATTATAAAAGTAAGCGTTTGCAAAAGTTTAAGCTTTTTATGGCAAAAACGTTATATACGGTAATATTTGATAATGTAGTGTCTAATGATTTCTGTGGTGTTCACCTTATAAAAAATACAAAAGTAATTACAGGTTCATTTTAAAGGAAAGAATAATCCTTTGAATGTTGAATTGAAATTACAGGGAAGATCACATGTTTTATAGGTAACTTTTGGCGAGATAAAACGGCCATTGTTAGGTCAAGTGGATGACAGTATTCACGATTAGGGAGACGTGTGCAGCAACGTCAGGAAGGTACATTCTATGCCCAATAGATGGCGCCCTTGAAACGCAAGCACAGTCTGCACATTATGATGGTTGTTCTCTTTAAGGTTAGCGTGACTGGCGAGTGCATTTTGGGGATGGGGCAGGGCAACCTCCGTTAAGGATCAGTGTCTATTGAGACCTCATAGACGAGATCTCGCGTGAGTAAAATGGGGTCAGGGAACAGTCTGGGTCAGCAGAAAATTTCAGGCATAAAATATTTGAAGGTACATATGTTGCCATATCGGTTAATGCAGAATGGTGATTGATGAAATTTAATAATAAAAAAAAGGCATTGTTTGTTCATCTTTACCTACCTATCTCTATCGTCTTTACTCCTTTGTTGACATAAGAGGTCATGCAGCAGAGGTCATGCAGATGATCTTGGGCTTGTCACGTAACATACGAATGATCACTAGAGTCTTGGTCGAGACTAATGATGTAGTCGAGTCCACACCATCCGGGCCCGAGTTCAGGCCACTCGAGTCCGAGTGCAGGTCCGGGTCCCTGTGGTTCGAGTCCAAGTCCACCTTCTTCGATTCTTCGTCATTCGGAACCCGAGTCCAAGTCCGTGTCAAATACAAATCTTCTTATTAAAAGAAACTTTAAAAGCATATAATCATGTAAATTTTATGTAAGGTTACGTTTACCACCTCATCCAGAGCCAAAACTTGTTATGCATAGTATTAATTTTTGTTTTATTCTGTTGGTAGTTCACCCATGTGCACAGTCTTTATGTAATTTGTGACAGAGTTTTCTTTTCTATTGGACTCGAGATGGGCTGTGGCTGATTGCTTTAGTCTTACCTCCGAGTTCGAGTACAAGTCCGAGTCCAGGACCCTCGAGTCCAAGTTGGAGACCGAGTCCTTAAAAAAGAGGACTCGAGACCAATCCGGGACTTAAGTCCTATATCATTGGTGGAGACTAGTCTTCGGACTACCCCAATGTAACTTTCCTTCCAAAGTCCAAACTGGAGCTAATTTAATGTCACTGTTGTTTTTTATTGACGACGTGGCCTGGCCACCTAAATCGTCAAATTTTGATGTTCTCGGTTACTTATATTTATTTTGGTCCTCATGTACAGTTGCACATTTGTAATCTTCTTATCCGTCTTAAACATTTTCTTTGAAAAGCATTCAGTTTATTCTTGATTACCACAGTCATTCTGCCAGTCACTGGGCAATATAACAATACAGGTAGTACATAAGTGTCGCAGATTCTTAACTCTGTGTCTGTCTTTTATTTACTAAATGTTCTTTTAACATTATTTTTTCTCATTTTGTTTTTCCTTGACCCGCCTTTCTTTGTTTCATATATTCATATTGATTGGGACTGAATGTTAAATGTTTTCGTAAATAAAATGCTTGATAGGTGGCGACATCTGTGACCAATTTTAGAAACTGCCATTTCATGTGAAAAAAAGGAAGTGCAACCACTTAATTTCCTTAAACAAACAAAAAAAAAAAAAAAAAAAAATAATAATCAGTAGTTGCGCTTGTGTTTGATGCAATGCATAATGCAAAACACCATTATGAAAATACTTTCCTGGTATCGGTATATGTATTCTTTAAATGATAATGTATAGAGGTAATTTATCTATTTTCTCTTGCAGTGATACAAGCGAACGAAAAGAGCGCTTTGTTTTTTTATCTGGGATGATATTCATTCAAGTGACAGTTGAATGTGTGCTTGTATATGTATTTATAACGATATGATGTGACAGACAGCATCATACCATAAAGAGTTTTGTTTATTACGAGTTTATTGTAATATTAGCGAGGTCAATAATTACAGTGACCTCACAATTTTTTATGTCTTTACCGGTATTAGCCAATGAAGTCAGTCATTGAGTAGGTGACGTGACGTCATTGAGTAGGTGACGTGACATCATTGAGTAGGTGACGTGACGGCATTGATTCTTGTTGTTCAGAGGAGAACTGGCCACTCGGACGTAAGCCAGAGAGAAAAGAACCCCGTGCTAATCACTTTGAATTTTAACTTATCACATTTATAACTTAATGAATCTTCCAAGATGGTTCGAACATACGATACTGCAATAACAATGGGTAGTGAAGAGTGATACAAGCTTTTCATTACCGTGAGAATCATGTGCGATATATTTTGACATATGGTGTTTTTTATAGTCTGTCCAACCGTCCATCCGTTTTTGACCGATATATTCAATATTAATTTTTTAATCCGTTTATTAAAAAAAACAATGGTCAATGATCTAGCTAGTTACGCCAGGTACTCCGGTAGTTGTTTCTTAGAAAGTCAGCAGCATACCTTGCAAACATTTTGAGTAAACCAATTAATTTAATTAATTTGATACATGAGAATATGAGTCTTTTTTATCAGGATATTCTGACTGGACTGACAAGGTCAAGGACACATTCTGACAGACGATGATCAGATGATATCTTGGACTGGGTAACATAAATATAAGATAATAAATGACAAATGACCGTGGCGCAGCTGGAATAAACTGGAATAAGCTGGAATTCGCGGTTAGTGTGTAGAATTTTATTTTTATTGTCAGTTTAATCTTGTAAATAAACAAGATTCAACTGAAAGTCGCGCGATCATGCTTGTGAAGCGGATTATTCTGCGAAATTCGGATTTTTGCAAAAATATTTGTCTTGCCAGGGTAGCGGTGAAGTTCATTACTTTGTTCTTTTATAACTGGTATATCGCCCTTACTCAATATGTTAACAATTTTGAAAGGTATAGAACTAAACTGAACAGAATATTGATTTGTTTTTGGAATTAAAAGGATCTCCTATCATCCCGAAGCAAAATTTCATCACCGCTGTTCAAAGACACCGCCGTGTGCATCATGCAGTGCATAGCATTGGATATAACAATTTTCACTATGCAAATTTATTCTTGTCATAAATCAGGAAGTTGAAATCCTAGACCAATGAAATTTCAGAGATATTTTCAAATAATATATATTTTTCTACATCCTAACTACCATCAGCTAACATAAAGTACTTATAAAACTATTAACCCCTAAAGTTCGGGACATTTTCTGAATCTCTCTTTCTCTCTCTCTCTCTCTCTCTCTCTCTCTCTCTCTCTCTATATATATATATATATAAATATATATAAATATATATGCAACTTATATACTTATTTATATATGATTATAAAAAGTTGTCCCAGCTATCATCACCCTCCGACCTCGAGCCATCCCCTCACCCTTGAAGGTAGCCTGACGCCACTGCATATACATCCAATAAGTTTGAATGGAACATTCTAGTCTCTGTTGCCTGACTGTTCAGATATTTCTGCCGTTCTAGCAGATTAGACAGAAAAATTAGCATTTCTTCATTATTGCCACAAAAGATGAGCGTCAGTAGATTGGTATATCCGACTATATCTCGGATATTTTAGAATATTATTGCGAAAGCTATGTCTTTGACGGTCTCGGTTATCAGTTATTCTAGAACTTCTTTGATCATTCTTCTAAAAACACATGATGTTGGCCGATTCCAAGATATCTGTCGTCGATATGTTTGTGGTAACCAGAGAGCGATCCATTATTTTACTGGTTTGTTTTTCTCATTGATGTAGTTTCAGGGTATGTTTGTTTTTAATAAAAAAAGCTAAAGTTTTCTTCTTGTATTCTTGTGTTGTCTAGCTTTTGTTTTCGACTTCACCGGGGCATCTTTTTTATTTTATTTATACAGGAAATTTTGTATAAAATGCAATCAGATGATCAAATCTCTATCATCTTTCATTTCCGTATGTGATTAACATACCTGATTTTCTGCTTCAGTGATTACTATGGAGTTCTCCTTATTTTTTCAGTATAATTTCATTACATTGATATGAAAAGTAATGATGCGCAAAAATAATATTTTTTGTAAGAACCTGGCCTAACCTGTTATTTATCTATTAAAAAAAAAGATTCTGACATTTTCAAAATCAGCCTGTGTAGAGGAAATTGCATTACCAATATTAGATTTTTATCTTTTGTTACTGGATTTCGTGTTCTTTATAGAAGCCTCAAAACATACTGCTACATTGGTTAACGTGAACCACTTGAGTATAGAAAGCGTTTCTCTTGCCCGATTCCTTCCTTCACATGCACACACACATACGCATACTAATTAATCGAATAATTAATACACAACTATATATACTAATATACTTTGACGTAAAAAACTAATTCCATAGTTAAATAACGAACCTTTACCCACCGACGGCTGCATAATGCCTAATATGCGTACAATATGTATACCAGAACTCTTACATATATAAATGAATTTTTTTGGCCCTTTATAACTTGGAATTATTTATTTATTATTATTGGACCAACTGCAGCTACCTTTTAGCAAGTTCAGTCTTAAATTAAAAACCTAAAGCCAAATCAACGTTATTACAAACAATTTCCTATATGTGATTTTATATGAACCTTTTATGATAAAATAATTACGTCTTAATGAAGTTTAACTTAATTAGAGTATTTCAAATTTTTCATAAAAAATGAAATCCGACTGGGAGAAAAACCAATTGACATCGCGTCCTTGTCATTTGGCCAATTCTATCCCTACTCAATAGACTTTTTTTTATTTGTCTTTTTCATTTATATAAAGATTTTAAGTTACTTTCAAGGTAAATAATGTGGATTATAAAATGGTAACTGTGATGTCAGAGAGAATTATAACCTATGGCCCTGTCTTCTTAAATGGAAGTTACCATAAGGTTATTCCCTCCTGTTTTTAATATAATAAACCCTTTTAACAAAGTATGCTCTTATTGAAATAACAGGGTGTTCTTCGCATTTTATTGACAGTAAAGAGTTAGGAATATATATTGCTTCAATCAGTGTGACATGAAAGAAAGTTGATTATAAAGCCTGCAGGAAATTCACTTTTATACTTCAAGCCTATTAGAATAAATAAAAACCGTTACCTCTGTTGGGCTCAATGATAAATCTTCATTTTTGCCCACATTGTGATCTTCTCCGTCCTACGATGACAGTACCCAAATAGATATTTTCATCTAAAACAATCAAAATAATTGAAAGCTTTACTGTTTTTACTATTTACGATTGACTACTTTATTACTATTAATCTAAGTAGACAACCTTAACCTACGAATACCCTAATAATATATAATGTTTATTTTATTATATTTATCGTATATCTGCTTCTTTTCAAGGATGTATCCATTATAGGCCGTGATCCTGCCACCTGAATATATATAGACTATTATATCTAAAATCCTATTCAGTATATTTTCCATGAAATACATATTTGCCCACTTTTACGACGTTCATTCTCCGAGCTGATGGCAAGGCTGGGTGCATTGATGTAAACTTCCTCGGACACTATTGGAAATCGTAACGAATACATGGTACGTTTGCTAATATGCATAGTAAAAATGAACAAGTAGATTTGTTATTGCATCCATAATTGATGTACTTAGGATCTTCTGTATATTTAATGAAGTTTAGATGGACATTATTATATCTTTTCCTTAAGTGACAGTGTTCTGGGCCCATACGATTGACAGCTTCACTTTGGTCCTAAACCGTCTTTTTGCAAGGCTGTATAATTTACCTTTTGTTATAAAAATTCATCAGGTAAATTGATCAAATGATGTTTTTTTTTAAACCTTGGATCGCCGCTGAAGAAACTATTTTATAGTATAATATTTATAGATTCATATATTTAGTTATTTATTTGTATTTATGGTTGAATGATCGAAAATACAACTGCGAAAGTGTTTATAAACAAAAATACATTTTAAAGAACCTTCAAACTGTTATTATTATTATTATTATTATTATTAAAATTCATACTTCCACTGTTACGACGTTCATTATCTGAGCTGATGGCGAGGCTGTATCCATTGATGTGAACTGCTGCGGACACTACAGGAAATTGTCACGAATATCGACGTAACCGCATGGTGATTGCATGGGGGGCACTAGAAGCCGGCGCTGATGTGCCTTTATGAATAATTTTCCAAGACAGATGGGGACATTTACTGGTATGTTATGACATTCAAATAGCAGGACCACGGAGAAACGTGTAAATATAACATCGGGATATTAAATCAACATAATGGACTTTCACAGGTTTTAGTCCCTCGGTACTGTTTATCATAAATTCGATTCTGGGTACAGACCAAGATGAAGTTGTCCCAGAACTCGGTCACTGAATCTATGATATATTACTAAAATTGTCCTGTCTGTTTGTCCCACTTAGCCCTCAGAGACGGGCCATGACAGTGGGCGAGTTTGGCTATCACCGTAGGTCAGATGCCCTAACTAACAGAATGCACACATATTTGGCCCTTCAACTCGCACACAATTGCATTCCCGGCAGCTCTCCGCACGCCATTGCTGACCTTCACCTTGGCCCATTGCCACACAGACATAAATAATTGGTTCCTTATTGACCATCTGACGTTGCTTCCTTACAGTTCTGAGGAGTTCGCTACCTTACGGATCTGCGACACACTACGCGGCAATATTACCTTCCTCTGCAACGTTACCAAACGGGTCCTCATTTTCCAGTAAAGATATATAAATATCCATCTGAACAACATCAGATATACAGACAACCGATGGTGCATCATTTATTGTGATGAATAACAGCCGCCAAAATAATATAAACATTTTCAACAAGGCCAAGTGTGTTGGCAAGTCTGTCCAACTAGAACTTTGCAAAGGGCGTTTTGCAACTAGTGACCTTTCAACTTCCGCATTATGCAACGTACCACCTCAGGTTACATGTTTTTAAGCTCAGCTGCCTAAAAGTCATCTGAGCTATAGCGATCACTCTTTCCGGCCTCCATCTGTCCGGCCGTCTGACTGTCCGTTAACAGGGCACAAATCGTAACCGCTGGACCTAGAAATATTAAATTGAATAACCATGGAGGTCCATAAAAATCTCCTTAGAACATGAAATTAGGTAACTGTGACCTATATCCTCCGAGGTATGGGGCTCAAATATACCCCACAAGAAAAAATAATAAATTTTATGCAAAAGCTCTATTATCTGAATAACTAATGCATTGATTGCCTTGATTTTTTCCCTGCATATTGAACAAATAGTGTTTCATCAATTCTTGAGACACCCAGAAAGTCAGACAGGTCACATATCTTAACCGTTGGCTCTAGAAATGTCTTTCTTGATATAAAGGGAGGACACTGTAATGTCTCCTTTGACATCCAAAATAAGGTCACTGTGAGCTGTGTAAAACAACATGATTTGAGTCGACCATAAGTAAGATGGACACAAGTCATGGCTGTTTGACGTGGAAACTTCTAACATATCATCTAGGGAGTTCTTTGTAAGATCTTCTTGCTGATACATATTTTCTAAGGACTATCGGAAAAATACATGAATACCTATGGTTCATTTATATGTATCCATAGTAAACCGGAAATCAATTAAATTTTCCAGAAAATGATAATTGAAGGGCTTACTTTAAAGGGACATAATCAGGAGCAATTTTATGCATATGATTTACTCTATCAGTTCAGTTTTGCTTTAAAGTTTCCAAGCAAAACCATCCCAGTACAAATTCTCAGTACCTCGGCTGTTCAACACCTTGTTATGGTTTTGAATGTTTGTAAACGCAGTCCACGTGTGTCTGTTTACCATTACAATGCCGCGAGACCGGAGGACCGCGACAGGTCCCAAACAAGAACTAGTCCAAACGAGTCCATTCATGGTCCTTCATGCCCTCTGTTATATCTCTGCTGGATGAACATTGTGGTCCATTAACCGAAAGTAAATTCATTTTAGAACCTGTCGCAACAGAACTGTACGATAGGTTCAGTGGCCACAGCTGAAATGAAACGCACGGTATGATCCCGTGCATTAGGTCCCTAACGCGGGATGTTTCAGCCAGTGGGAACATGTATTGCAATTTTGGGCCAAGTCAGACAGGGCATCTTCTGACTGACAGGTGTTGTGGCTCCGGCGATGCTCGGAGTCCATGCCCTTTGTTTGTGTTGACGCCTGTGATCGCGCCCTTTTTTAACACTCGTGCACAGGACGATTTCAGGCAATATGTTTGCAGGTAGCATTTTTTTTTCAAAGAGAAAAGGGAATCTCTTTGGTGGAGGTAACAATTTATTAGCATTAAAATCAAAATAATAAATGTGATTTTTTTTTCTAATGCAGGCTTATAATGTTCACATCAAATTATGTTTAATTAATAAAACATTCACCTCTTTCTGATAGACGAGCGGTATACTTAACTAGGCTGACATAGAGGAACCTGAACCTGAAAGTCCGTACAATTCACCGGTTGTCATTATAAGAAAACACCAGGTACATTGATTACATGACTCTTTTTGGATCCCTCGATCTCCACTGATGATACTATTTATAGTTTAGTACTTATAGCTCACATATATTTGGCTACATTATTGAACTTATGGTAGAATGAGCGAAAATACAACTGCGAAACTGTTAATACCATTAATGCGTAATATAAACATGAACCTTCACAATATTATTATTATCATTAGTATTATCATTATTATTATTAAAATTCATACAGCGCCAAATCCATCAAAAGGTATAAGTGCATAAGACTGGGCATACATTTTTGGGCTAAAACAACAACTAAACCGGCAATTTGATGCAAAAATTGTGGGTTCAGCACTTAAAAAACTCAACTAGTAAACTCATATTTTATTTTATTTTTACTGAATTCTGCCTGTGAACTTTTACTTTATACAAATTGAACCCACTTTTAGTATTTTGTAAATAAGGTCGCGTTACATGTCCAGTAAAATAAGTCAAGAATAAAGGCTTCTATTATACTGCATATTTCTAACTTATAATATACTACTATATATTATTTTTATAAGTATAAAGCAGAAGCCTATTATGCGTTGTTCCCTTCATGTTCTAACTGATCTTTGTATGTTTAAGAGGAACTAACATTTGCTATATTTGTCAATGACGTCGCGTACACATATCATGTCAAGAAATATAATTAAAGAAATGACGATTATTTTTCCTGTATTACTTACACGAATGATAAAATATGAATGTATTATTTAGAGTAATGAATAGTAAAAGCCTAAAAAGAACAGGTCCGACATTTTTTAAACGAAAATGTGGGTTCACTTGTTGCTTTAGCCCCTTGAAGTTCAGCCTCGTGTAATATATTTTCCTATAAACTTAAAAAAATTTCTGAGGCGCTTTACTTGAAATCGAAAAAGGGTAAAATCGTAAAATATAACATTTTACATTAAACACCTGTAAGATAATTTCCGATAATTGTCATTTAAATTGGTACATATTTATCACAGTAGATAAGCCTCCAGTTAATAAAAAGTTTGCCTAAATAATTAAATGTTAAATTTTTCACGTCTGCCCCCAGCCAAGGTGAGCGCTCTGCAGGTTTATTGGAAAGGCCGTAGCCAACGGGCGTGCTTCACTCACAAACAAGTTCGATCCTCGGTGGTATGATCCCGCAAAGATGAAGATTACACACCAAGGTGTAGTAGTTACCGGGCCTTATTAACCAGGATATAATATGGGAGGAAGTATATGTTAATGCATTGTCAAATAGTCCGAAACCGGAATGGAATTCTGCAGATGAAGATATACTTAGTTAAGCAAGCATTAAAAAAATATATAAAAAGTTAAGGCTTATGGGGTATATTCCGACCTGATATGAGCATACGCTCCTCGGGGAGCCAAAAAATGTACAGGAATGAATAGGCCCGAAAACCGGGAAGGCAAAGTCTAAAGTCTGATTATATTGCAAAGTCTTTGCTATCAGACCATGAACCAAACCTTTCCTTGACTTTCGGAGTTTCTTTATGGTACATAAGCATTCGCAATATTTCCACGCTATTAGTTCATTATGGCTGAATACAAAAATTCTTGGCTTACCCGAATTGCATTTCTGATGACGAAAAAACTTGCTAAAACTTGCATAACTGGGTAAACTGGTTAATACGGTCCAAATGGCCGAAACTGCAATTATAAAGGCGATGCGTCTCGAAACACTGTTGTTCACAAGATCGGTTCGGCTCTCGAATTGCATGGCTGGGTCTCCGCTGCTGGGATTGGTAGAGGGAATGTGGGTTGCTTCTGCCTTTGCGGCTGTGGATGCTGTTAGCTTTCCAAAAAGGTCACCGGTTCGGGATGTACGGTGGCGGCCTCTCGCGGCTCTCTGCTTTGCTTGGTGTGGCTCACGTCTGTTGGCTCAGAGAACAGCGTAGGGCTGAGGTCTTGACCACAGTAACCTGTAGCTGCTCGACGAGCGTTAACCTCTTCCACTGCTGCCCGAAGTGCATACGGACAAACTATCTCCGATTCACCTATTTATGCTTTGTAATGGTTCTGTTTGTGAGTTAACACATCCTACGTGTGTCCGTTGACCATAACAAGACTACGTGACCAGAGGTCCGTTCTTGAGCATGTGACACCTCCCAAACAAGGAGAAAACCAATGAAGAAACAACACAGATGATACTACCTTAACAAAATCTTGATATGTGAAGTTGCCGGTTATGGGCACCAGATGTTGTGCGCGTGGTGTTTCTGTTTAGCGGCACTGGTCGCGCCCGTTGCAAGCTGACTTACACCAGTGAATAGGAGTTACCATACGGTTTTAGAACGAAATAATGGCAAATACCATAACATTTCAAGATGAACACACTATATTGCATGTATTTTTAACTTTCCTGGTAAGTGAATAGGTCCCTCTAAAGAGATTGTTGAACTGTAACCAAGAACAGTGATGCCAAACGGCGGGACCAATGTTTGCTCATCGGAGCTTTTGAGCGAACACAAGGTCTCTCAATTAACTGAATGAAAAAGTCCCTGTCTGCAGGCAGCGAAAGAATATAAAACGTGGTGGGTTAAACAAATTTAATGGTCTTCCAGGTAACAGACAAACTTGCCAGGAGTAATCGATAACACTTAACGAATCACATGTTAAACCCGACACAGCTTCTGAGGGCTGGCGCGTTTGATTAAATTGGGTTTGGTTTATTTTAGTAACATCGGCTGCACAGGTTGATTTTGGTCTTGTTGTACTCACATGTGTGGACGACACAATATGTGCACGATTTTATATTAAAGGTTTATATGATGTTACTTGCACAAATCAGTCCCATTGTGTTATTACATATATTATGAAATATCCTCTCGCAATAACAATGGATATCATATAAATACTTACTGGTTTCGAAAGGGCTGGAAAATCTACAAATAAAAAGTGACATACATATGCGGCAGTTTTATGTTTTGAAATATATATATATATATATATATATATATATATATATTATATATATATATATATATATATATATATATATATATATATATATATATATATGAATATATCAATAAAAAGCATGTAGTTCCAGACTGGATTAAATCAAGTCCAGGTGACCATTAGTCAATCTGCCATTACCCGCAAAGAGGAGTCAATTAAGGGAATTTAAATGAGGGAATCGACGATTGCTACGTGCACGGGCCTTTTTATAAACACTGGCACATGGATTAGAAACCTCTCAAGTTTTCTTTAAAATATTGGGAGAAACTACGCACGCTGTTCCTACAATAGGCCAACAAACAGGGGATTTTCTGAAAGTATATGATTCATCATGAAGTACATGTTCATGTTGTTGTTACTGGATTTGGTACATTGCCGAATAATAATGTTTCGTGAACTTGTCCACGAGTGATGGTGTTAGGTGAAAGATCTTTATCACGATCATGCGCACTGAACATAACGTTACCGAAACTCACGTCGCCTGTTGTGTTCGGGTCAGCCTTTCTGGATTTGGTACCCCTGCCGAATGATAATGTTTGGTGAAAGAATCTTACCACGAGTACGCGCACCGAACCTCACGTCGCTTGTTGTGATCGGGTCAGCCTTTCGGGATTTGGTACCCCTGCCGAATGATAGTGTTTGGTGAAAGAATCTTACCACGAGTACGCGCACCGAACCTCACGTCGCTTGTTGTGATCGGGTCAGCCTTTCGGGATTTGGTACCCCTGCCGAATGATAGTGTTTGGTGAAAGAATCTTACCACAAGTACGCGCACCGAACCTCACGTCGCTTGTTGTGATCGGGTCAGCCTTTCGGGATTTGGTACCCCTGCCGAATGAGAGTGTTAGGTGAAAGACCTTTACCACGAGTATGCGCACAGAACGTCACGTCATATGTTGTGATCGGGTCAGCCTTTCTGGATTTGGTACCCCTGCCGAATGATAGTGTTTGGTGAAAGAATCTTACCACGAGTACGCTCACCGAACCTCACGTCGCTTGTTGTGATCGGGTCAGCCTTTCGGGATTTGGTACCCCTGCCGAATGAGAGTGTTAGGTGAAAGACCTTTACCACGAGTATGCGCACCGAACGTCACGTCATATGTTGTGATCGGGTCAGCCTTTCTGGATTTGGTACCCCTGCCGAATGATAGTGTTTGGTGAAAGAATCTTACCACGAGTACGCGCACCAAACCTCACGTCGCTTGTTGTGATCGGGTCAGCCTTTCGGGATTTGGTACCCCTGCCAAATGATAGTGTTTGGTGAAAGAATCTTACCACGAGTACGCGCACCGAACCTCACGTCGCTTGTTGTGTTTGGGTCAGCCTTTCTGGATTTGGTACCCCTGCCGAATGAGAGTGTTAGGTGAAAGACCTTTACCACGAGTATGTGTACCGAACCTCACGTCGCTTGTTGTGATCGTGTCAGCCTTTCGGGATTTGGTACCCCTGCCGAATGAGAGTGTTAGGTGAAAGACCTTTACCACGAGTATGTGTACCGAACCTCACGTCGCTTGATGTGAACGGGTCAGCCTTTCTGGATTTGTCACCCCTGCCGAACGAGAGAGTTTGGCGAAAGACCATAACCACGAGCATGCGCACCGAACGTCATGTCGTATGTTGTGTTCGGGTCAGCCTTTCTGGATCTGGTATTCGTTCCGAATGATAGTGTTTGGTGAAAGACCTTTACCACAAGCATGCGGACCGAACGTCAAGTCGTATCTTGTGTTCGTGTCAGCCTTTCTGGATCTGGTATTCGAGCCGAATGATAATGTTTGGTTAAAGACCATTACCACGAGCACGCGCACCTATCGTCATGTCGTATGTTGTGTTCGGGTCAGCCTTTTTTGGATCTGGTATTCGTGCCGAATGAGAGTGTTTAGTGAAAGACCATTACCACGAGCATGCGCACCTAACGTCATGTCGTATGTTGTGTCCGGGTCAGCCTTTCTGGATCTGTTTTGGTGCCGAATGATAGTGTTTGGTGAAAGACCATTACCACGAGCATGCGCACCTAACGTCATGTCGTATGTTGTGTCCGGGTCAGCCTTTCTGGATCTGGTATTGGTGCCGAATGATAGTGTTTGGTGAAAGACCTTTACCACGAGCATGCGCACCGAACGTCATGTCGTATGTTGTCTTCGTGTCAGCCTTTTTTGGATTTGGTACCATTGCCGGACGATGGTGTTTGGTGAAAGACCTTAACCACGAGTATTCACACCGAACGTCACGTCATATGTTGTGTTCGGGTCAGCCTTTCTGGATTTGGTACCATTGCTAAACGATAGTAATTGCTGAAAGACCTTTACCATTAGCATTCCTATCGAACGTCACGTCGTCTGTTGTGTTCGGGTCAGCATGGCTGGATTTGATTTCATCAACCAGAAACTCCCAAAGACTCCAACAACAATCCCACCGTTAAACATAAGAAATATCTTTGATTAGATAATCTGAGATATTATAAATGTTTTATTCTGAGGACACAAATCCGAAGCCGCCAACAGATGTCAAAATGTCAAAAGTGTGGTTGAGAAGTCTATATATTTTTTTTTTCCAAGGATTGATTAGCAATACATATATATATATATATATATATATATATATATATATATATATATATATATATATATATATGACTGCATCCTGACATCACAGAAGCGTGATTTAGCAGCACGTGAAGTGCTTGTAGGCAAAATACTTAGGGAGTGGACTGTATCAGTTGCACTCCTTCCTCAGTGGGCTTGTTCTGTGTTCTATATTGTTTGCATTCTACATTTAATATGTCAGTCTGATAAAATTAATTGCAAGATAATACACCAATGAGGTGTACAGCTGTTGGATTTTCCAATCCGCAGCAAAAGGGACTTTGTCTTAGCTTATTTAGGCTGCCTGCTTGGTCTATATATACAAAGGGCCCCATATAGATCCACTTGCAGACACGCACTAAGTAAAGCCTCATTTTTCTTAATTGACCCTAAACATGCTTTATCAGAGAATCATTAGTTAATTGCCTCATATTCTGATACTGATATCTTTATGCTACACCACATGGAGTATGATCAAGCCTGGTACAGGTGCTGTAATGACAGTCCTATATTTTCACTCCTTTTTAAATTATCAGCCTTCTGTAAAAAGTTTCAAAGTGCCTCTGCATGACTCCTAATAAGGTACCAAGATATTACTGCCGAGCAGGCTGCAAACCAATGATAGTTAATGTGTTAACTTATATAAAGTTATTTATATTTGTGAATTTTTATTTAATTATATATGAACCCCCCTTCTATATAGGCATACTCTGAGAGGATATATATATGCACAGTCGCAAAGCACATTCAATGTTAATACTTTTAATATTTGCAATTAAAGCTTGCTAACACTTGCACTGATAACAACAAAAATCACTTAACTCATCTGTTAATTAGGAAATAATTAAAACGCTTGCCCTCAAAATGCTCTTTTCATCCGAATGAAAAATGGAAATATATGGTTTTTTAGCTGTCATGGTTCATGATCTGATTCATTTGTTTTTATATTATCAGAATTGCTATATATACAAAGACAGATGATGTTAAGAATTATTCAATGTTTAGTGAATTTATCTACTTTCAAGGGTCTACGCTTAGATCGATATTTCTCCGCCATTAAGTGTTAAAAAGATGCATTTCAAAACAGATGGACCTTTAAAAATAATGCTTTTAACTTGTTTTTTATTTTACCTTACATGTATGCCTCTCAGTGATGAAAATTAATTTTTTTACATTTCAATTTTCAACATAGTGAAGGTTTATCAATTAATCATACCTTGTGATTAGTTCAATAATCACGAAACGTACAGAGACTCCTGTTGGGATCTTAAACAATATTTTAAGAACCAGGAAAAATATTGAAATGTTGAAAACCTTTTCACATGTGAAAAAAGCAAAATTAATCATTTTGTTATTCAAGATATCATTGTACCTGACTGAGTATTTATTCTAGTAAACCTGTTACCAACTAAGAATGTTCAATTATTCATTTATTCAAATCAGGTGGAAATTCCAGGAGAAAAGTAACAAACTGGAAGCGACAAAGGTTTGACAATATGAGATTTAATCATTTAAACATGTCAGGATAGTAAGGCGATTTTTTTTTATTATTTCGCCTTTTAATGGAAAGTGAGAATGTTTAACTTTTAATTTCACTTATTTCATTCGTGCTTTGGCAATATATTTGTACAAATGTTTACGATTAGACCATTTTAGATTCTAAAGAGTAAGTTTACGACTTAATTTAATTATCTGTTTTAAAGTTTATATTCCTGTTTTAATGTTTTATATTCTCCAAAGACGTCAAATCGCAAGCTCAGTATCAAAAACCTATATCAACACACCATTTCCTCATGTTATCTTTCTAATAAATATGTTTTACATTCCAGTATTTATTAAGCTCTTTAAAATATAAATGGATTCAAATGATGGTTAGGACAGCAGAATAATAAATATCCCATAAAATAATAACTGTTTTTATTTTTACGTTAAGGACAGATACAGATATAACTGAAACTGATCCGTTTCAATATTTAAACCGGCATTTTTATCTTTTATTGACGGAATATCATCACTTCCTGTTATAATTCTAATTTTAGTGAAGCCATTAACAAAGTAAGGAAATTAAGTATGACTAAATACGGGCAAGTGCTGACGTCAGAGCTGTAATAAATGTGAGTTATATAAGCTTCTTAGCTGAATCTCTGATGAAAGTTTTAAATATCAATGAGAGCAATAAAAGATTCAGATCTCATTTCGGCACTTTTGATGGATATTAACAGTTTGAAATGAAGCTTAGTTATCTAAAAGAAATCGATGCTCTAAACGCTTTTATTAAGCAATTGAATTGAAACAGTTTTGGATTATAATATAACAGAGCCAGGGCAGTGACGTCAGCGAACATGTGGAGGTGGTTTTGTTGTGGAGCGTGGTGGAGGTGGACACTGTGAGTGGTGGAGCGAGTTAGCACCAAGCATGTAAGGCAAAAAAAAAAAAATTATTTCTAATTGTTTGCATTACAGTCTCTAAAATGGAGAGTTACCCTGTAAAAAGAAGATCAGATCTGACAAAGTGGTTCAGTGTTTACAACCTGGCAAGGCAAAGTGGGAGCCATAGGAAGGCCTAGGAGGGTCTGTCC
The DNA here is from genome assembly GCA_026874595.1 of Sipunculus nudus. Lineage (NCBI taxonomy): Eukaryota > Metazoa > Annelida > Sipuncula > Golfingiida > Sipunculidae > Sipunculus > Sipunculus nudus. Next base: position 45,466,823 of record CM049307.1, on the reverse strand, counting down.
TTGGGCTACGTCATGAGGATTAAGAAGGGAACCCGCAATCACCATCTATCCGGTGTTTTCACGTAATTTGCATAGGTCACCCTGTTAATTTGCATACTGGTTGTGTCAAATCAGAGTAGAACCCCCTCCCCCCCCCCCCCCCCCCACAGGCATTCGGACTCCATTTCTATTATGGATAGTGAATATTCGGGCTAGGAGCGAGGTAATGGTGTAACACTGCTGTAATGGAATGTGGTTTAGCTTGGTGGAGGTTTAGCTCTGCCCCGGTGGAGTGTGGTATGGTTTTATCCCCTCATGTCCAAATATTTTTTGCTATGAAAATGTTTATTAATTTACCTTTTAGAGAAAAAAGGAAATATAGGGTAGCAGATTTATGGACCTAATTTTCAACTAGGGAAATAAACATCTGCCTTACACAATACGTGAGAAACATAATTATTTTAATTATGAGAAAAAAGTCTACATTTTATAACCTTTCAGCCCCACTTATGGCAGACAAGGCCATTAGTCAACGGCCTCATTAGACAGCTGCTGATTGGATCATATAAATACTCCAAAATATGACCAGCCAAAACAATGATGGCTACTTATGCAGGGACACATCTGATCCGTCAGATCACTGGAAAGAGTAAACAAGTTGTAAAACATAAATTGGAGATTTTTTAAAAGAATTCTTGACTCCCATATTAGGATGTAACCTCCAGAGGCAGCTCTGTAGGAAGTTATTGAAAAATAAAACATTTTAAGAAATTTATCTCTAAAAACAAGTGGACACAGCTTGGTGGAAGTATAGTTCAGTTTTGTAGTGCGATGGTGGAAAAGCGTGGTTGTGGAGGAGTGTGGCTGCAGTGAAGCATGGTTGTAGTGGAGTGTGGTTTTGGTGTATCATGGGTGTTTTGGAGTGTGGCTGCGGTGTAGCGTTGTTGTGGAGGAGTGTGGCTGCGGTGTAGCGTGGTTTTGGAGGAGTGTGGATGCGGTGTAGCGTGGTTATGAAGGAGTGTGGCTGCGGTGGAGCGTGGTTGTGGAGGAGTGTGGCTGCGGTGTAGCGTGGTTGTGGAGTAGTGTGGATGCGGTGTAGCGTGGTTATGAAGGAGTGTGGCTGCGGTTTAGCGTTGTCGTGGAGCAGTGTGGCTGCTGTGTAGCGTGGTTTTGGAGGAATGCGGTTGAAGTGTAGCGCGAATGTTGATTGGCGGTTGTGGTTGAGCGTGGTTAAGTTGAGGCATGTTGGTGGAGGACTGTGGTAGTGGTGTAAATCTTTCTGTGGAAGAGCTTGGTAACGGTAAAGCGAAGTATGGTGCTAGTTAGAGGTGCGGTCTACAATTTTGGGCTGGACCGGACCGGACCGGTTATCCGTAATACTGGACCGTTTATCCTCTGACCGGTCCGGGCTACTCTGCCTCTTTTTTAAAGGTTTAAGCTAAACAGATGACTATATTGATTTAGTTTCAACCTACAGATCTTGTTATGAACAAGGTTCAATTAAGCTCTCAAGGTATATTTAAATCAATAGCAGCTGCAAAAGTATAATGTGTCTTATTTTATATTTTTGTTCTCGGAAAAACAGTAAATGATATTTTTTTATAATAACTTGTGATTTAAGTGAAAAGTTGAGAATTAGAATACTTGTCTCCTGCTGTGTTGCACAATGCTGATGGTTATAATCTGTATCACTGTGTCAACAATTTCTATACATTAAATACATAGGGGTTATATATATACAATAAATCATTAACATTAGATTAAAAAAAAATTCAGTTTTGTTAAACATTTGAACTGATATATGAAATGAAAAAAATTGCCAAATAAAAGCAAAATAAAAACTACAATTTTAATTTATTTTCAGTCATATATGAACAACTGGACCGGAGCGAATGGATTGGACCGCCCATAGCTGGAACGGACTAGCATCGGACCGCTTGTGTGGTGGAGTGTGATTAAACTGTAGCATTGGGTAATAGTCGAGTACGATGGTGGTGTAGCGTGGTTTTGATGGAGTGTGATTGTGGTGCCGCGTGGGGATGTAGCGTTGATGTGGTGGCGTGTGGTTGTAGTGTAGCATTGGGTAATAGTTGAGTGCAATGGTGGTTTTGATGGAGTGTGGTTGTGGTGCCGCGTGGGATTGTAGCGTTGATGTGGTGGCGTGTGGTTGTAGTGTAGCATTGGGTAATAGTTGAGTGCAATGGTGGTTTGATGGAGTGTGGTTGTGGTGCCGCGTGGGGATGTAGCGTTGATGTGGTGGCGTGTGGTTGTAGTTTAGCATTGGGTAATAGTTGAGTGCAATGGTGGTTTTGATGGAGTGTGGTTGTGGTGCCGCGTGGGGATGTAGCGTTGATGTGGTGGCGTGTGGTTGTAGTGTAGCATTGGGTAATAGTTGAGTGCAATGGTGGTTTGATGGAGTGTGGTTGTGGTGCCGCGTGGGGATGTAGCGTTGATGTGGTGGCATGTGGTTGTAGTGTAGCATTGGGTAATAGTTGAGTGCAATGGTGGTTTTGATGGGGTGTGGTTGTGGTGCCGCGTGGGGATGTAGCGTTGATGTGGTGGCGTGTGGTTGTAGTGTAGCATTGGGTAATAATTGAGTGCAATGGTGGTTTTGATGGGGTGTGGTTGTGGTGCCGCGTGGGGATGTAGCGTTGATGTGGTGGCGTGTGGTTGTAGTGTAGCATTGGGTTATAGTTGAGTGCAATGGTGGTTTTGATGGGGTGTGGTTGTGGTGCCGCGTGGGGATGTAGCGTTGATGTGGTGGCGTGTGGTTGTAGTGTAGCATTGGGTAATAGTGGAGTGCAATGGTGGTTTTGATGGAGTGTGGTTGTGGTGCCGCACGGGGATGTAGCGTTGATGTGGTGGCGTGTGGTTGTAGTGTAGCATTGGGTAATAGTTGAGTGCAATGGTGGTTTGATGGAGTGTGGTTGTGGTGCCGTGTGGGGATGTAGCGTTGATGTGGTGGCGTGTGGTTGTAGTGAAGCCTTGGGTAATAATTGAGTGCAATGGTGGTTTTGATGGAGTGTGGTTGTGGTGCCGCGTGGGAATGTAGCGTTGATATGGTGGCGTGTGGTTGTAGTGTAGCATTGGGTAATAGTTGAGTGCAATGGTGGTTTTGATGGGGTGTGGTTGTGGTGCCGCGTGGGGATGTAGCGTTGATGTGGTGGCGTGTGGTTGTAGTGAAGCCTCGGGTAATAATTGAGTGCAATGGTGGTTTTGATGGGGTGTGGTTGTGGTGCCGCGTGGGGATGTAGCGTTGATGTGGTGGCGTGTGGTTGTAGTGAAGCCTTGGGTAATAATTGAGTGCAATGGTGGTTTTGATTGGGTGTGGTTGTGGTGCCGCGTGGGGATGTAGCGTTGATGTGGTGGCGTGTGGTTGTAGTGAAGCCTTGGGTAATAATTGAGTGCAATGGTGGTTTTGATGGAGTGGGGTTGTGGTGCCGCGTGGGAATGTAGCGTTGATGTGGTGGCGTGTGGTTGTAGTGAAGCCTTGGGTAATAATTGAGTGCGATACGGTGGAGCTGCGTGGGAGTAGTGTGGTGTTGATTTGATGGAGTGTGTGGGAGTTGTTTACTGTCATTGTGGTGTAGCGTGGTTTTGATGAAGTGTGGCTGTGGTCGAGTGTGGTTGTGATAGAGCGTTGTTGCGAGGTAGAGCAGCACTAACAACGGATTGCAAGCAATTGTAGCAGGGATACCCTTCTTTGAAAAAAAATAATCCAAAACACAAAGGCTGAGGCTTTGAATAATAAACACACATTTTGATTTGTAAGGAAAATGAAGGTTTCCGGGGGGGGGGGGGGGGGGGGTTGGGACGCTTTGATGTAAATCCGCGAGTTCAATACTGAAAACAAATGGTGCATAATACGCCCGTCGCATATCTTGTGACCTCTGACCTCATGAAATATGCTTTAATTTGCTGAGAATCTTTTCCGGTGAGAAAATGTATTAGTTAATATTCATAAAGATTTTCATGAAAATTCATCAATTTTTTTATAAGTCATCACGGCGCCACCAAAGTCTGGTGACCTTTGACCTCATTCGATATGCATGGATTTGACTAGAAATGGAACCAAGGCGAGATATTATATTGATAAATATTTCTGCAGAGCGGAGCAGCAAAATGTCTCAGTTTTCATATAGAAATAAGCAAATAGTTGAAGAATTCCTAGTCGGCAGTTGACAGACATTTTGTCATTCGAGAAACTTTATTTTGTTTAAGAGATGACTTTGTATGACTAATGTTATTGTTGCAACAAGACCCATCGTTTTAACATGTTCTCTGTATAATTATAGGCCTAGCACTTATGCATAATGTAATATAATCAGTTTTAGAGAGACGATTTGTAATAAGTGACAAAGGATACCGAAAATAATTTGACGGTTTAATGAATTCTTTACACAAGTCGGACGGGCCATTCTACAAATAAGATCAATCATCTGGAAAAGTTACTCTTACAGCAAGTAGAAAATTCTATAATCTGGATTCCTATCTGGGCCATCTTTGAAGATGACCGAGATGCTATATATAGAGTAAAACTGGTAAGGGAATATGGGCTGATATTTTTAATTACTAGTCAGGACGTACATATATCATATATTAACATAAAGACATACATACATTCATTCATACACAGACACATTTATAAAAACAGGCAAACCTGACAAAATCACCCGATTGCCTTTTCGTAGGGAAAGGAAATTAATTGTACACAGCTAAGGCCAAAAAAAATTAAAGGTATGGTTCTCAGGCACCGCCCGCGTCAATTTTAACCCCCCGCATCAAACATTTTTATTTTGATTTCATCATTCAAAATGATAAAATAATACAATTTCGATACCATTTCCTTTGTTATGTAGTGCTTTGACCTGTCATTTACATGTTTTTCCCTGATCATATGAAATTTTATCGAAACATACAAAAAAAGGTCAAAAATAAAATTCCGCCCGCCCGCATTGATTTCTTAAAAAAAGTGCCTGAGAACCATACCCTTTTATTTTTTTGGCCTAATACTTCGTCTGAATGCGGTCCTCTACACTATATGGCACCAAGGCCGAGGAATAAACTTTCGCATATTAACAGGATTTTGACGATCACTAGCCTCTTTTAAAAGAACTATTAAAACTTATCTTTTTAGATCAGCTTTTGGTAGTTCTAGAAAACGATATTTCTTGTGACGTAGTTAAATTTTTCTTTATCCTTAAATTTTACACAGTTATGAATTAACAAAATTCTGTATTCAGTTTGCAAATCGCATTTAATAAGGATTTTGTTGAAGTAACGCCTTTTTAAATATAAAAATATTATTATCAAATTTTTAACTTATGAAAATGGCCACACCTCAGCAGCATTGAGACTCTCCATTGGGGTTCGAATTCCTGGTCCCAGTTGATACCCTGGTCCGACGTCTAAGTCTTATATTAAGGCCACTCCTCTAATATGACCACTTCACTCCCAATGATGACCATAAGACAGAGGTTTACTTTATTATCACATTTTTTTCATTTTTTTACAATGACCTCCTGAATAATAAGTTTAATAATCTCTTACATGTTTATATAAATATAGAGATGCCTTATATATAGCATTACAAACTATAAATGTTTCTGTTTATTCTTGTGACTTTGTAGAGGGAGGATGAGTTCAGAAACGGGTATTTTTAGTTAGGAGCTCAAACAGGTAAATTAAGTAAGTTTATCGACATAACTGTTGTACATAAGGCTCTTTTGTGCCACAATTTGCGTTTGTGCCTCCACGATTCCAGGCTTTCGACATGCTTTTGCGCAGCCTGTAGTCAGACAATCATAGGTAAATTTTCCTAATCGTTGTCACATGAATAAAATCCTGGCTGCTTTTGGGCCTCACAGCGGGAGCTTTGTATGACAGCAGAGCCGTTGATCGAATAGGATCGCCGCACGCAGGCCAGCGCTGTTATTTCCTGTTTCATGAATTATTCATGAATCGATTGGCAGAAGTCTGCGAGTGAAGGTGCGATGTACGCCGGTCAATGTACTGTCATACCGGGCCGAGGTGTAGTCAGACTACGCTTCTGAAGAACAAGCGGTGTGCGCCAGGGACAGAATTGTGTTCTGGCCGGACTAGCATGTACCATATCTGACCACTATGACCGTTCATCCAGCCAATATGGACGACGACGACAGGCGGCCGCGGCAGCAGGTATACGCTAAGGTAGGCCCTCTACTGTTTGCTTCTTCAGCAACCCGCGTCTCCAGCGCGCAAACCTTGTTGTCGTCTGCTCACTGATTCTGTCGTCTGCTCAGTGCAGTATCGACCCGCGGTCCACACTGCCCTCTTAGTAGCCAGTCTGGGCTTACCTGTTGCTCCAGGGGGTTTCTTTCTGAATGTCCGTTTTACGCAAAATTCTTGTAGTTTAAAAACGAGTTCTGCTCACTTTCACAGTATTATAAGTAAACCGTGATCAACCCTAATTCGTATAATTTCTTAACACATATATGATATGGAAGTGCATGGAAAATATATTTATTTTACGCACGTGGGCGCACGCGCACGCGTACTTTAAGACCCATAGTTAAACATGGCGTATTATGCGATAAATGTGCTATTTCTTGACACAAATGATTTCTCGCCTGTCAGTTTATTTTTTTATCTGGATATTGTGACAATCCTGTGTACTGAGGCCAAACTTAGATCATCGCAGACATTTTTGTTAAGAACTTTTCTAAGACAGAAAGACAAAATTCCGTGGATAGGCTACATTTATATATTTATACATATTGATATTTAATACTAAAATGAGATAAACATGAAACGATTTCTAAATGCGTTTATAGACTGCATGGGCATATTAATGTTGTTGGAAACTCATTGCAGGTATCTAAAAGTAGTGGTGTAGTAGCCATTGAATAGTCTGTTCAAGGCCACATTTCATTTTAATATTACATTTTTTTCTGATTTAAAATATAATAAAGTATGACCGAACACAATATATGGAAATAAAGACAGATATGGACCAAAGGTCAGTATAAATCCACATGAATAAATACATCGTTCTCCCGAACAACCGCTCATGTATGTCGCTCCTTGGGGATGGGAAGATTTTAGTCTTTTTTTTATCCATGATAAGTTTATAAAAGTGATCGCGATATTTTGTGATATCCCGATATCAGTATCACGCCCAGGAACTCCAGCCATCATCATCCTATCAAACTTCGTACATGCCTCATGTTTCTATGACAAACTAAAGGCCGGTGAATCCCTATAGAATTTCCGGAGAACGTTTCGTAATTTTTTTCAAAATTATAATTTGAACATAATAAATGCCATATATTTTCGATATTTTAACGGTTGTTTTTAGGGAGTTCCATAGGAACGTTACCCTAACATGAATATCTGAACACACACAGACCATTAAAAATAATCTTATATATTTGTCCTAGAGTCCTAATAGAATAATTATTATTGGGTGTGGCCTTACATTATATTTAAAACCATCATGACACGTACCTCATGGGAGCCATCTTGGCCCTTAACCGATTTTATTTGTAAGTCTTTTTCAATGTACAAGTGTAAAGATGCATGATCAGACATAAGTGCATATTTTATATAACAAATCGTGACATGTATAAGCGATATATTATGTATAATGGTCAGGTATTTGAATGTTTATAAGATGTTCATATTTAAAGCATAGCTTATCTGCGTGCCAGCAATATATTTATATATATTTCAATAAAAGGACAATATAAGTGAAACCCTTGTATTGAACCAGAACACAGAGTTAAATGATCAGAAACATATTGTGTACACTGCGAGAATAATAAAAATAGCGAAGACAATTTATGAAATGAAAGTCTAGTGTTAAAGATACAAAAAGCTGTTTTTGAAGGCCTGCTGTTAGAGTTATTCGGAATTCATCAATGAAGCACTGATGATAAATGTAGTGGAGAACTCTTCTGATATACATGGATGGATTTTTCTTAAACCCGGCATCCTTATATGCAAAAGCGGATCCGTTTCCTTAATTCTGGATCCGCCCTTGATATGGTCACATAAGAAAATAAGGAGTGGTGGCGCTACATTCAATCCTTTCTGCTTGGTGTCCATCAATGCGGTTTAAAATTTAAAAATAGCACTATCTAAGGAGCGGTTCAATAGTCTTGGGCTTAAATTGTGCATGTCCATATATCCTGGGTAACTTACTGCCGTTTTCACGACTGTTGGTGCCACCTACAATAATTTAGTTTGAGTTTCTTAAGGTTTACTTTGGCATCTCTGATGCCATAGATTTGGAGGGCTGTCCTGTCAGGAAACATACCATGCCTCACTTTATCCAGGTCCCTCTGCTTTGGCGGATCGCTGATACTGTAGTTGTTATACATCTCTTACTTTGTCTGTTGAGTCATCGTTGATAATAGAGAACGAGAGGAGAGAATCAAATAAGTAAAACTGGCCTGGAAAAGACAAAAGAAGAGCAAAACGTGTGATGCAGCAGGGGAAAGGACACAGGGAAAAACAAAAGCCCGCAAGCATGAAAGAAAGGCTAAAGGAGAAAGAAAAAACGAGAAAAAAGGACGCACTATGAATTGAAGGGAATGATGAAATAATGAATTGATAATAATAACGAAAAAGGGAATACATGAAGGGACGAAAAGAGGATGGGAACAGGGCTACAGAAACTCAGAAAAAAAGACAGGACGAAAGTTACATCTGCAACAACAAGTGGCGAGAGAGAGAGAGAGAGAGAGAGAGAGAGAGAGAGAGAGAGAGAGAGAGATTGTTCAAATACAATTTTACGTGCGAATGACCAAGCCGCGAATTCAGCACATGATAAGCGACGTGTCTGCTAATAAGTCAGCTATCTTTCCTTATTTTTCCCTATCCTTCCTCTGCTGTGGAATTAATCAGTTTAAGTGATTGCAATTACAGACCTGGCCGCCCGAGATAAACGGGATAGGCGTATTTTAGATGAAACGACATGACACCTCACACATCGATTCTGATAAATTGGATTAACAGACTGCAGATAATCAGTTGGAGCAAAGAAAATTCTCATGCAGCGTATACCACAAGCATTCCTAAAACGGATTAAACATAAGGTAAAAACTATTTATTTCAGACAAAACAGTGTATCACCCAGTGTACAAAAGAAATCCGCCATCGTTGGCCATAACTACATATGTTACGTCTAAAAGGGGACCCCTGTATTTTTTCCGGCATTACTTAAGGCCATGTTGCAAAAACCCACCCTGCGTCAGTCAATTTAATCTCTGTCCAGATTAATTTGACTTGGCATGAAATATTGCGTATCTATTATTTATGACTCGCTCGGTGAGCGTCATCGATCACTGATTAGTATTAATAGTTTCCATTCGGGTTTCTATGTGCTTTTCCGCGAATTGCTTACACATATCTTAACCATCGCCCCTTCCCAGTTAAATTACACATAGATTATAAAGCCCATCTCATTCTGTATCCTCGGTTAATACTGCAGCTTATTATTAGACTTCTCTGACTCTATTTCGATATACCCTGATATAGACCTGATTTACCGGCGATGGTTTAGATAAACATGTAAAGATCTGGTGAAAGTACATATAATAGTGCGGGCACCACTATCTTACAGGCCCCTCTCTACTCTATTACTATTAGGAAAAGAAGTTAAACGAATTAGATATATAGGGGGATTCAGATAAAAACGTCCCGAACTTTAGGGGTTTATAATTTTAGAAATACTGGATGTAAGTTGTTGGTAATTTATGTGTGGAAAGATGTTTATAATTTGAACATGTTTCTAAACTTTCATTGGTCTAGAAATTCCACTTCCTGATTTATGACAAGAATACATTTGCATAGTGTAATTTGTTATATCCAGTGCTGGGTAATGCATGTTGTACCTTGCGGTCGGTGTCAAGTGTCGCCCGGGGTGATGCAGATCATTGGGTACAGGTGTGATGGCCTTATCAGCAAGTGTTTGTTATTAAGTTTGTCAATAATAGTTTGTCATCAAAAGATTTTAGTTTTTTTTTGTCAATCTTTGTACTTATGTTTGACTTATCCCTAAGTTACTGAGAAATTTCCTCTGGGACTGTTGTGTATACCTGGATTGTCCTCTTGAAAACGAATGTTCTCTTCAGTGTTTAATTCTTGTTCGCTTTACTTCTTGCAGTCCTTGGCCTGCCACTCCTAGCTTGCCGATCAACTGAAAAAGTTCTCTCAAAGTGTGATTACCCTATTCAAAGAACGTAGATTCCACCCCCTCACCCTGACAATTCTTTTGTGATGCGTGCCCCTCTCCGTCCCTTTTCCACGAAGCAACACTTGATCAGTTCCTTATTAGCAGAGCTAAAAACCATTCTTCTGTACAGTGCAAGGTATCGAACTCAAATGGAAAGAATTATATATTTTGTTATTGTCATGAATAGGAAGTACTTAGTCACCATGGTGCAAAAGGCCATCATACCAGTACCCAATGTCCTGTACTATGATGACCGCAAGACATCATGCATTACTCAGCACTGTATTAAGCAAATTTCGCTATGCACATTTATTCTTGCCATTAATCAAGAAGTTGAAATCCTGGACTAATGCTATTTTACAGACATATTGCAATTATGTACATCTTTTGAATCTTTATCATATTTTATGAATTAATCATATCATTATATGATAAGAAATCGTGTCATTGTATGAATATGTGTTTATAGCGAAATGTAAGCCGAAGTTATCAGCGCGGTGTTTACACCACTGACGGGTTCATTTCAGGCAGCCGGTAATGATGTGGGAAAGGTACAAGGTCCTAAAGTCACAAATCCGCGCGTCCTATAGGAAGCTTACTCCCGCGTTCCTGAAGCCCTGTGTATATATATATATATAAATATATATATATATATATATATATATATATATATATATATATATATATATAGCAACTGTGATACCACAAAAGCGGAGGAGAATATTACATTTAATGTTGAAACAAACTGTCTAACATTCTAGAATTAACTGTAAAGGGGCCCAATCATCTATAAAGTATATTAAATTAACACGACAAATAGTTTTTTTCTTTCAAATAAATTTGCACCTGCCAAAATATTGCCCTGAAACCGTTTGCTTACTCCTGTAAAGAGAGTTAAAAGCAGTGGACCGGGCGCGATAACAGGTGTTAACATAAACACAGCGCGCTCATCGACGGGCCGCAACAATCGGGAGATGCCTTGACTGACTTGGCCAAAAAAAAAATTAATACATATTCCCGCCGGCTGAAACATCAACTTCCGGTAACCTGGCCTTGTGATGGTAAACAGACACACGTGGATAGTGTTTATCAACATGTAGAGCAACAAAAAGGTGTTAAACAGCCGTATGCGAGGTACTGAGACTGTGTGTGATGGTTTTGCTGGACTACTTTTGTATAAAGGAAAACTGAACTGATAGTGTGAAGTGTAGGCATGTTCTTGATTATGTCCCTTTAAATGACAACGTGCGTAGTCAAAACTTTACCAATGGTCAATGGGGCATGTGACTTTTTTAATTTAAAGATGTAAATGGGTCAAAAGCCGAACCTGTTGAAAAACAGGATATTTCTTCAGGCATTTACTGCAACTAACAGAAAATGAAATAAAACCCGCCTTTTTTTAGTGAATCATAAATTGAAAGGTTTTCAGAATGTAAATCTTTTGTTGATAACTGTAGATTATGTTTTTCCTCCTTAATAAATATACTGTGTCATTTATGTTAAATTTACAAAGAAACTTCCTGTATGATATCATATAACATGTTTTTCCTTTGTAAACAGTATTGTGTTTGATACTTAACCTGCCATATGTCACTTTGTATCAGCCATAATAAAGGGGGTGCTTTGTAGGTTGAACTTACTTATTGGAAACCTTGATCTAATGCGTCACGAGTATAACTGCAAAAACAAGGATTTAATTGAACGTGAAATGGGTGAGCACGCACGATAATGCAATCTGAAAAGTGTGTGTTCGGTGCTGGCTCACTAACGTCCACAGCCAGACGATTTGTGACTGCTTGTTACTGTAGTAATGTTTTATACCATGTCTGCGTAAATCGTCTGGCATTCATCTGTAGGTAACCTGAAAATTTACACTCAAACACACTGACGCCACGTACGACATGGATGTACCCAGTCAGGCGTAAATCGTGTATATAACAATGAATGTTAATGGAAAATACGAAAATACTCCTGATACCCGGCAACTCAGTAAAAAATGCAAATACTGATCATTTCCCTTTTCACATTAGTATTACTAGCAAATTCTCGTTTTACGGGGTTATTAGGATTCCTTTTGTCAAAGTCATTTTCCCAAGTATAACTTGCTCTTCTGTAAGGCCTTAAATCTTCTCAAGTAATCATATCTAACGAAGTCGGAACACAATATCACAAAGCAAGTAAAATTAAATCAAGATAATTTTAATTAGGGTATAACTTTTGAGTTTTTATGGTCTGATGTATGTACATTCGCCTGATCAGAATGATTAGTTTCGTACTTTTTACCTCATCAAACCGGAACGAATGTATTGAACTATTCATCCAGCATATAGATCAGTCTATTCAATTCATACTTAAGAAAACCAATTAAGATTCGAATTAAACAAAAAGAAAATTAATCACAAAGTTAAGACAAGGTCTAGAGAAATAATGTTTTTATCATCAAACATGAGTTCAGAAAATTATCGTAAATCTAGAGACGCAGTCTTTCGTGACGTCAAAGTAATAGTTTCAGAACAGATTGCTTTCTTGAGTTTAATCTTGGACTTGAAACTGCCATTCAGTCTCTAAAAATACCGCCAGCCCTATTAAAGATGTAAAGATAAGGGTCCCAACCGGTGCCATCCAGGGCATAACAGTAGCAATATGGTCAAACAGTGAAGGTCCGAAATGCATCTGTGCGCAATAGAAACATTAGTTGAACAAAAGATTAAGGTTCCTTTCGGATATTAGTATAGTTCGTTTCTGAAGAAATATAGTGCATACTTATATACATACATTTTTTATTTTAGACCATAATCATACATTACATACATATTATATCCATAGTTGTATAAAGAATGAAATAAAAAAGAATAATAATTTTTTATAAGCAAAAATTAACAAAACCCAAACTGAAATGCAAAGCACCAGGCATATCAAAACGTCACAAGTCAATTAATTAATTAATTTATTGAAAATATTATGCAGTCTTACCGTAAAAGCATATTCTCTACAGCATAAAGTAGAGATTGCAACAAGGGAGCAGCTGCATCTGTTTTTCAAGCACAAGATAAAATAACATTTAGGGAAGAAATCATATTTTCTTCAGTGCAATTAACCCGGAGAACTTGTTTGGAATTGGATCTGGACATACAAAGGTGTTCATAGTGACATCCTGTATTCGCCAGGTGATAGTAATTTTAAACTTTTTCGAGCTTGTGTCATTTTATGTGAGCACACTGTTAACGGCTATCGTGCTAACAAAACACTACCTGACAGGGTCCCAAACTGTTTACCGTATCTAAGGTATGTTAGCAATAAACTTGATGTCCACTTGTCAGAGACTGCGGACAACCTGTGTTTATAGATTAACAACCAAAGTATACTGAGTTTTCTCTGAAGATGAGAAGCCGTGACAAGATCCTGCAGACCTCTTGAGGGATTGCAGTAATATCGTCCAGAAAAAAGTCGTCACAAACGATCAGCCAATCAGGTTTCAGCAAACGCTTCTCAAGTCAATATATGTTGGTGGATATTGGATGCCTTTGGATACATGTCAGGGTATTCATTTACATCACATTTTATAGACACAGTCAAGTGATCCCTTTGGTGATATATATATATATATATATATATATATATATATATATATACATATATATACACATATATATATATATATATATATATATATATTTTAATTAACGTAATCCAAACATATTTTTTCCTATGCGATTTGAAATCATTGTTTCTTCAACCAGTAGATGCAAATTGAAAATTTTCTCAAACTTAAATATTGTTCTGGGGTGGGGGGGGGGGGAGACGAGGAACTTGTAGCCTGTATTTACGTATAGTCTTCTGTGACCACTCAGCTTTACAATCATGCGACTGAGATATTCTGATTGAGATTTTCTTTTAATACCACGCTTGACTAAACCGGTCACATTCACATTGTTATAACTGACCTGTCTAATAAGACATCCTGTGAATTACAACCACTTTTGGCTAGTCCCAAGAGTGGTCTTATTGCACCGGTTTCACTGTATAGTTCAAAAAATTTTTATTTGTTCATGTGTCATGTTAGTTAACACTATCCTGATAAAAACCGTTATATATACATGTTAGGCCTTGTCGTTTCCTTGTATTGTACTTATACTCTACATATTGTACTTTTATCGTACTATCTTGCTTTGTTACATGACCATGAAAATGGTATATGTAGTATTCTGTAGGTATCCACAATGCATTTATAACGTGAAATAAAAATAGAATAAAAGTTAATAAAGATAAATAAAAAAATGCTAATAGAGACTCTTTAATTATATAAATCTAATTACGAATCATTTTCACATATATCTGTTGTATTAATTGGGTTTATTCAATCTAATTGCTATATATATATATATATATATATATATATATATATATATATATATATATATATATATATTTAAATGCTAATGTTAATTATTATAATTATTAATATAGCTTTTTATTATACTTATTATATTTCACCTACTTCTTTCCACATAACCCAAAGCTGGCCCCCTGAATTCTGGTAAAACTTGTGGTTTCGGCGAGTGATGAATTGACCATGTCGTGGTAATTGTTAGTCCATGATTGATCTGTCGCCGCTCTGTAAACACCTGGTAAATTAACATTAATACAAACACCCACTACTTTCTTTCTGGCCGTCCACTGCAAAATTCATGGGTATTTTTATATTTTTTTATTCGTCTTGAATGAATTTGAAAGTACACGTTTGAATATTTTGCAAATAAAAAAAACCCACTCATATTAGCTGAATAACTGAGTACAAGCAGTTTTAAATTAATTCACACGCGCGCGCGCGTGATTATGCATTAGGTATAGAATCAAGGATTATTCAGCACAGAAGAAGAGTTTTGTTGCAAGGGTACGTGTATCAACAAAGTAAAAAACGAAATAACGCTTTTTTGACCACGCCCTAATCCTAAATTTATAGTATATAACGTCCAAGTTAACTTTAAGTTAGACTGAACTGTATGTTTGATATCCAGAAATCATCCTCAACGGCCGGTTGATTGGATTGTATTTATTAATATCAGGATCATTCATAGTATTTGAACATAGCAGATGCATAAATATCTAAGGAATTCCGAATTCAACCCATTATAATTTTCTGACTAACGTTCCGGATAGTAAGATTGGTTGTACTCGAATCAATAAATCATGGGTTAAGCGCATCCAGTGTAATCCTATATGTGACGAAGGACCAATCCGTTTGAGGGGTCCACGGAAAACCCACTGGGGTAGAACTTGGGACTTTGAGTCTCCTAAGTCTCCACGCTAGTATCGCCTGTCAGAGAGGATTTACTGCATGTGGTGTTCATCATGTCACGTGCAGTGACAGGCGACTAAAATGTTTCGGATTCCGTGTGTCAGTGTATGTTTGTGATTGTACCGGAGGGTAATGATACTGGCGCACATTAAGACATCGAATTCCCCACGCTCCTAATACCTGTCAGATAAGTTTAGGCCATATAGAAGGTGGTTTTGCAGGTACTGCCAGTGTCTAAAGTTTTGATTATGTTTTCAGTAGATATTTGCCGATAGGACTTTTTCTCAATAAAATAATAAAATTTTGATTAAATTTCGTTTTATTTGTAATGTACGTATACCTGTTCAGCAATACTGTTCTGTTTTATCATCTTGTCCTCTGATCATATGGATTTCGTATCGAAAATTGATAATAGAAAGGTTAACAAACTAAATCACAGATTTTATTAGAATTTGTTGAGAACATATTTATATAGCTAAGCTGACGGTAAGTCATCTAAGCTATAGCGTTCACCCTTTGTCCGGTGTCTGTCCGGCCGTTAATACGGCACAACTTGTACAAGACGGCACAAGACGTGGTCATTATTTTAAATATTGGTTCCAGAAACATGATTGTAATGTCTCCTTGGACAACCTAAACAAGGTCATCGTGAGCTATGTGACAGAACATAATTTTAGCACCCTATTACTCAGACAGATGGTAACAGTTGGATCTAAAAACTTCTAATTTAATGAAGATCCAGGGAGGGCCCTGTAAAATCGTCTTAGAAACCCTTAATAAGGTCACTGTGACTCATATTATGCGAGCATTTAGCACCAGATAAGTTGGATGGTCATATATTGAAGCAGTTAGACATAGAACTTAGCATTTAGGGAGTTCTTGGTAAAACCTCGGAAACCCTAAATAATGTCACTGTATCCTATTTTATAAGGCCTATGGACAAA
The DNA here is from genome assembly GCA_026874595.1 of Sipunculus nudus. Lineage (NCBI taxonomy): Eukaryota > Metazoa > Annelida > Sipuncula > Golfingiida > Sipunculidae > Sipunculus > Sipunculus nudus. The sequence continues at coordinate 45,450,385 of CM049307.1, read as the reverse complement.
ATGCCTGATTTTGAGCATTCTGTCCATTGTTCAAGGTTTCTTAACAAATATTTTTCACCAAATCATAACATTAACCACCTGTATGCATCACCTGTATGATAAATTCAGGTGAGCGTTATGGCCCATGGGCCACTTGTTTCTTTTGCCTTACCTCCACGTGATTATGCATCATGTCTATGAGTCTCTTGTGTGTGTGTCAGAGTATTTATATAGTTTCACTTAGGAATGGAATTGGTGAACCGTTCGTCTTGCTTGTGTATATATGTGACTGCACTGAATGGAGGTGCAAGCGACAAGCGACACTTGATCTATCTTTGTAGCAAGTCAGACTTCTCAATTTCACTTTTTGGATATCCCTTGCGACAAGAGTGAAAGTACAAATGCATAACTAATATACTAAAAAATTTAAAATGCCATGTTTCCGTTTATTATTATTAATTGCATGGCATGTAGATGGACCGGGTCCATAAAAAGCCAGGCCAATTCTTAATGTTTGGGTTTAACGGTATGTTAGAATAAGAATCGATAAATGTTAAACTTGGCAAAATCCAGGTATACTGTATATGGTGGGATAATTCAATCTAAAACGGCTAATTTGGTTAAGAATTATATTAGGAAGACCTTAAATCTTGTTTTGCGATTGAAAGGCGTCTTATTATGTATATATATATATATATATATATATATATATATATATATATATGCATATATATTATATGATTCGTCATATGATATATAAACTTTAATATGATATGATACATTAGAGGTGGAATTCATGTAATTGAATAAAGTCTATTTTTAGAAATTCAGATTTTAATTCATAAACCTTGGATGACTTGACATACATGGGATGATCAATATCATTTAATTCTGCAGTGAGGTTGGCCTGTAAATGATAAAGACACAATGACGTAGGTCATGAAGAAAAGGCAAAGCTCCCTACCTGAGCGATAAAGTCACGTGACGCAGAGAGAAACAATTTTCAGCCTATTCATCAATATTTCTTTCATCTGCCGGGGACATGGAGGAATCGCTTTATGAGACTGTTTATGTCGTTGCCATGGGAGCTGTAAACAAATCATGAAAGACATGTCCATTTCTTGGAGGCAAGATGCGGATTATTAGCAGGTTCAACCATTACCTTCTCTCGGTTTATCACCCCACTTGAGACATGGCTTTATAATCACCCACGAATGATTATTTAAAAACACGATTCAGCTTGTTGGATAAAAATATTCTCTATTCTTTTATGACCGATATTTGCAATGTCAAACACTTATAGACTGGTTTTCCGCTAACTTTTTATCATGCGTGCTGACTATATGACAGCTTTCCTTGCACGAACTAGTTTTTAATGACAGAGGCGGAGGCGAAACTTGACGGCTATGTTTTGGCTTATTGACCAACAGCGTGTCCTCACTTGTGGTCATATTTTAACGCTCTAGCTGTCTGCCGGCTTTTGATTGAGAAACGTTGTTTGTTCTGTACATGTATAGACAACAAACGACTCTCTCCATCGTTTTACTGGTGTCTGGGACGGTATATATTTGGACAAATTTGTCTCCTTTCCAAACCTTAATATAGTGCCCAATCACCTACCTTTTGAAAAAATATATGTGATTTCTGGCTTCTTCTGTGTATTATTAATGATCTAAGGATAATTTTGGTCGTGAAAAGTTCTTAAAAGGGCTTCGTAAAAGATGTGTGAACTTGTTTATCAACTTTACGTTTGCAATGTTGATAAACGGGAAAAACACATGTAAGGTGTGGTAGGTTGCATATATACGGAGGTAGAAAGGTTACTTGTTGCGAAGTGCCATTTGCAAAGCTCTGGCTTATCTGACTTGCTGCCAGATGCCCTTGTTGAATTTGTTTTGTTTATTTTGGCGGGCCCCAATATATGATCAACACGTTGATATAAACAAAACAAGCAGCCTGTGTGCAGTGACATCCACGTGTCTTGGCTTATTTAAATGAAAGCTTCAAGGGAATAACTTTAGTTTATAAAGGTGTCGCCATGTTGTTTTTTTTTTGTGTTTTAAGGAGTGCTTTATTATATAAAAATGTTTCTTGAAATATTTCATTAACAACCATGATGTTAACTTCAAAACACTGGACGATATATCACTGGACAAACTGTACACATTTGTCCTCTTCTCATGTTGGGTATAAGGACCTGACTTTACTTTATAATTATGTTTCACTGCCATTAAAAGAATAATAACCGTGATATTTACTTGTTAACAAAAGTTCCATTCCTGATAATAATTTTTTTCGATATGGAGATTTCAGCCAAGGTAAGCCGGCCGCGGACTTCTCGTTAAATAACAGTCTCCTTCAGTTAAGTCTCGGCTTATCGCCGTTTTTATGTCCTGATATTTGATTTCATTCCTGACACTTTATTCTAGCCCAACAGGAGAGGGAGTAAAATTAATTAACACAGACCAAAAATCATCTTTCACGCAATATGTATATTAACATGTGACAGGCTTAAACATATCGGGATGCTAAGGATAGTTGTACCCTCCAAGGATTCTCAGTCCTAATGTTCGATCATGCTAGGGATTTTCAAAGATCCCTCTAAAAGGGCACAGCCCTTTAAAAAAGTACACCAACATGGATTCCTTACATAGGGAAAATACTTCCAAATGTCGATCTACAGTTTGAGCACATCAGTGTCATCAGGGAAGGTCATAAATTATGTGGACTAGAGTTTTACCCATAATAATAACTTACAGCCTGTGATATCCAGGTTTTAACACTGTACACAAAATAGAAGTCCATTGAATAGTTTAGAGAGTACGTTTTAAGGTGGGAATGTATCTGCAGAGAGAAATTATGGCTATATGAGGTGTATTTGGTGGTTTTAGAACGGATAACGCTGTTTTGAGAACACGCCCAAAAACGTCAATTACAGCAAATAAGTCTTCTATTCGCAGATTTCAGTGAACCTTAAGCATTGCCCTCGGTGATAATCCCTGTAAGACAAAAAGAAAACAAGGTTTAATGTTAAATACTTTGTTTATCTTCATGTAGATACAGTGTCTACTATGGACACTCAGAAAACATGCTCAAAGTTACTTTTATAGCCTTGACCAACCTCATTATAAATTTCACATGCTTACAGAGGTGGCCAATAACGCGTGCATGGAGATTGTTGGTGAGAGCATATGAGGCAACACCATCTTTTGTCATTTGCATATCTATGGTTCGTATAATTTGGCGACAGATTTCGTCAGACGTCTTTGGTTTACGATCGGCAACGTTTTTTATGCCCCTCGCATGTAATCAACACGTGGATATAAACAAAGCGGAGAATCTGCTTAACTTGAGATCGGTGCTCTTTTGGGTTATTTTTTTTTATAAAATTCTCAGGAGATTATCGAAAACGTGTCAGATAACGGAATGGCTGCCTTTTCTGGATCTGAAAATTTACAGTAGTTCTTTTTCAAAGATGAAAACTGGAAGAAAGTTATACTAAAATCATTCATATGGAGCGCTAAGGTCGGCCGTCGACTTGCTCAGAGATCGTGAGCTCGTGGCAATGAAATTTCAGAGAGCTTATTACCGAAAATCTTGTCCAGAGTTGAATATGAAAAAAAGTCAGATGTTTGGACAGGAAATCTATTCACAAAAGTTAAATATGAAGGATAAAAAAATTAACTTGAGTGCTACAGACAGATGTGACCGTGTTTTTGAAGGACACAAGTGTTATGGTAACTGTTGAACTGGCAAGTAGAATGATGTATTGAGGAGGAATGACCACTAGTATTGTAAGTGACTTTAATGTCCATCGATAATTATGGTTCGTAAGGTTTTTCATCATATTAACATTGTCATCTGTACGATCATCAGTGTAATGAATGAATAACTGTCATAATCAGTAATATATTGCTGGCGCCGTTTATATTAGACGTTTGTATTACTAAGCTTGGCCAATTTATACACGACGGTTTCATGAATAATGAAGAGGACTCTTTTCATGTAACGTTCGTAAAAACCGGCCTAATCCCTCTATAAATCAAGATAGATACTTAATCACTAACATTGATCATATTTTTACTGCTGAGCTCTCAAGGATTATTGGTTCATTATACCTACTCTCGCAAGCGCAGTCCTAACAAAATCTTTGAGAAGATAACGGACTCCTCACCAAACAAGGCGAGAGACAAAACGTTGTGATTTACTTAGTATTGGAAAACTGAGGCAGCCATCTGATTTTTAATCTTGGTGGCACTGTTCAATCAGCCTACAAATAGATCTTATTGATGGGTAAAAGCACATCAGAAGCTCGTTAGCTGGAGCAGACGGAAGATAAATTGTAATCTCACTGAGGAGAGGGCAGGTGCTGAAAAGCCACTTTTCAGTAATTTCCTGCTTTTCTATCAGGATCACGGCTGCAAGTCATTTGGAAATGAACGACTGATTGTCTTGGACCCTTTGCTGTGTATGATCCCTGAGCGAAACAAAAACTATCGGGATAAGTAAGGCTTACGTAATGTCATCGATTTAGAATTGGCACTGAAAAGTCATCTGCAACTGTATTTTTGACATGTCTTATAAATTTCCCGTTTAAATTAAAGAATTTTATTATTTTATTATTGATAGAAGGAAGTCAACTTCAGTTTCATTCGTGTAGCATTTAAACTACTGGTATTTACAAGTGCAAATATTTCTATAGGCTTTAGAAATTCCACTCCTATATTCTACAGGGGCTTTAAATTCTGCTTAAGTGATACGACAGAAAGAAATACCGGAAACTTCACTCCCGTGCCATCTGTCGTATCCCCTTTATACCACATTTTAGAAATAACTGGATGTCATTTTAAATTAACAATTTTACCTCAGTATTGAACAGAAATTATACTTGAACCTCAGAAAAACCAGCTTACTCTCACAAACACAAAGGAAGGTTTTCTGTAGCCTTGATCTTTTGCTGACACCAAACTTCTTCCATTCCCCACAGACAATGCATTTCGAGACGATACTTGTACAAGTAATAATCAATAATTTGAATGAATCCCCACAAAAGTCATGTTTTTTACTTTGCTTGCTGCCTTGACCACACATATAACAGTAAAGAGCTATATATATAAGACCTATAAGATTTTGTAAAATGCTGAGTACGTTCTGTAAATGACGTGCCTCTCTGAAAGAAGATGAATGTATGGGAGAGAGTGATATTAAAAACTAACATTCACGGGTTCAAGGTCTCTTTACACAAGGCTGGCAATAATCAACCAATCATTGCATGTTGTACAGATGTTAATCTGTAATCTGAATCTCTATGGTCCTTAGTAAGAGTAGTGAAGGACCATCGTGGGCCATCCACTCCGTCTCTATATCTTTTTTTTCATTAGTCTACGACTAAAGTTAATATAAGTGCAGTCATAAAACAAATGTGCTACGCAGGTGCGCTCTGGTTTACTAATAAAGTAATGTTTATTTATTTCATTAGTTACGGGAGTGATATACTTTGGTGGTTTTTGCGAGTGGGCGTAGGTGCAACATTTTCACCTGTGGTGTTTTAATAAGCCAGATATACCTCGCAAACAGAAAAGTAAAATTTTGTGGTTAGCTTCGACCTCACGACCTTTCCTTGAGGAACATGGCCATGCCTGAATATTTCACGGATAGTGATATGTTACCGATATTATCATATTGAAGGATATCTAATCCTAGGTAGTTTACAAATTTCGAAACTTACTCTCTTGATTATGTATCCCCCTCGGGTAAGACGTTATTTTTTTTTGGTGTCATCGTTGTCGTCGTCATCTGTCCGCGTCTGTCGGAATAATTGTGAACTCTTGAAGGGCTGCATTTTATTTTCATACATTCAAACACAAAAAGGTCCTACCAAATTCTTGAAAAAGTTCGAAAACTGGTGTCTTTAACATTGATCTTTAAAGGTCAACTTCGCCGAAATGTGAAGTACTACATATTTTGTCAGAAAATCTGGGCACAAATTTTGTTTCAACGTAGTTCTCAAACGAAAACTAGTGACCCTGGCCAGGAACTTCAAGGTCAAATAAACCGAATCATATTTTGATTTCTCTATGATTTTTTGTGAACGTGATAACTTATGGATTACTGCCACTGCGAATACAAGGCAATTCTAGTTCAAGACCCTTGGCTTCATTCGTTTTCAACGGTTAACTATATTGTTTTGCCTTCATTGCGTGTGTAATAAAGATAACTCTCCAGCGTGACGCAGAATGTAAAAACGCACTTACTTATTACAAGCGAGCTAGTTGTAAAATATCTTTACGAATTAATTGGATTTTGAATTGAACATGTGTACACATTAGCCAAGGCCAAGCACAGATTACAAGCCAAAATAACAAGACGGGTGTTCGCCATGTCTATGAGCAAAGATCATAGTGACACTTCACCTGATCAGCAAAGCGCCCCCCCCCCCGGTGAGTGATGGATTCTTTCTATTAAAAAGCCGACTGCTACTTTGCGGTTAATTCACTTTCACATTATGGAGAAGGCACTCTGAACTAGGTATGTATCTGTGATTGTTTTTTTTTCCTTCATGAATGACTGAAATGTGACAGAAGTCGACAAATAGGTCGATATAAAGATTAATTATCAGGGAGCTGTGTAGGAGGTTTTATTCCTACACGTATGTATAAGAATATTTTTATTGAATCATTGTAATTTGCATGTCGTGCACAAAATCTTTAATATTAGATAAGGAACATTTCAGTACTTCATGTCATGAAAGATAAAAAAGTAACTTTAAATTCATCAGACTGCCATGAAACTCATCCCGCACGATATAGTCGATATATTATAAATATTACAAGGAAGACATTGCAAAACCGACACAGAAATTACACCTTAATACAAAAGAACTGTTGAGCTCACCACCTACAAAGCTACTAAACAACTAAGTACACTGTAGTCAAGATATATTATGAATATATCGAGGAGATAACTGAGAAAATACGCACTTAGCCGGATTAATATTTTATTGGACAACTGTTGGTTGGCCTGGGCCCTATCAGATGAAAGACCGAGTGTAAGCTGGTGCAGTGCTGTTGAACTGAGTCTTTCTTTTCATCCAGCGGATGTTAACTTTAACTGCACGGGACCTAATGACTCGTGGTTATTGGTGTACAAAAGGTCAACCGGTGCTGGCATTCGGCCTGGCACGTTATGTTCAACGTCGAACTTGTATTGTACCTTAACTCAATTGGCAATGTCTGAAATTTTTGTGGACGCACCTGAGAGAGTAGCGAAACACCTGCTTACAACTCAGTTACAAGCTCCCAGTCACAGCTGCAGGCGTACCATAAGCCATCTGCGTCCATAGTTTAGCTATTAGCACCAAATGGCAGTTCAGGCTTCTGGTTAAAAATTATTTCCGGATTCAATTGTTAGTGATCCTTATTTTTTTTGCTGATTTTCTATGGACCTTGAGCCTGGCGCACTCGTGAAGGCGGTCTGATAACCCTATAGAGTAATCAATAATTTGGTCAAGAAAGACACGTTGCCATGGTGAAAGCGGGCCGCCCAGAGGCTCACGGACGGACGGGACCTGACGCGACTGATGTCCTGCGGGTGGGGCTATTTTTAGTCCTATGCGAGATCTGTACCCAAGAATTGACATGAAAACCCAGGACGAAATCTCAAACGCCCCTATCAATGAAACTTGCATTTCTGCTCTGTGCCATGTTGAAGTTCCTTAAAACTTCAACGAAACATCTTTAGTCATAGGTTCTTCTTGCAGCATTCCGATACATTGGACCAATGATCAAATACCATTTTCACTCCGTTCGTAGCACCTAATGCAGGAATGGCAACCACTACAGATATGAATTTAAATGATTACATTAAAGCGTACTTTGGCTGGTCACCTTGCCCTATATTTCCCTGGCTCTAGCCTCTAATACACATATATAGACGCCTTACTGCACCAGGGTACAGGTCTAGGTGGCACGTGCCGTTTAAATACCAAAGCTTTCAATTTCACTGATACGTGAATTACATTAGAGCCCCTTTTATAATTTTGTTTTAGTTTTTGATATGCCTCATGGCACCAGTAAACATAAAAGTTATAGTTTTTCCCAATCGACCCCCACCAAGTGTGAGCGCGCTGTAGGCTTAATGGGAAGGCATTGCCTTACGGCCGTGTTTCACTAACAAACGAGTGCACCTTATGGGGATTCCTCGGTCGTTTGACCCAGCAATGGGGAAGATATCATACCCAGGGCCCGCAGGTGCAGTAGTCACCGAGCCTGGTTACCACCAGGATATAAATGAGTGGAAGCGTCTGATACTGCCCTGTCTTCTGCAGATGAACATATACTTCATAAAAAAATGGAGGCGGTAACCTCCGGAAATAATATGAAAAAAAAACTTCTATTCTTGTGGCATTGGGCTATGGGTCAGAAGGACATAAAGAATAGCTCTGAAGCAGTTTATCTAATATATCATCGTTACAACTTACAGTTCGAATGATTGGCAAATGTCATCCTTTAATAATTTTGTCATATGTTTAAGGAACCTGGCGGTCTTCCACTTGAAAAGTTCAGAATTTATTTCATTATGGTCCAAATGCCAGCTATCGTTTATATCTATTTATTAATGTCATATTGGGTGTCTTATTTCTTATTTTTCCTCGGGCGCACTTTGTATTATTTATTCCTCTGATAGCAACAGCTGACATTATCCAACTAAGCCTCATAGATACAGTGTATGCTTAATGCCATATTCTAAGAAACATCACAAATGCTCTGCTTCTAATGAATTAAACCTTTATATAATAATAAAACATGAAATAAATAAAACCTTAAATATAATACAGTAATATAGTTTTTCAAAGGATAATCGGTGCTAGATCTTTGGATTATATTTGCATGTGATGGCAATCTTAAGTAAAGGTTAAGGGTAAACCACAAAAAGTGTTGATCTGTGGATGTTCTGAAAAAAAAATATGATGCAAGGAGGTGATTCTTTTCTTTTCTTTATCGGTTGAGAAGTGATGTAATGTGTGAAGTAATGCTAGGTAGTCAGGAAAATACAAAAATGCTTCATACAGTAAATTCTTGTCGTTATCTTGCAGTTCTGAGTTGCTTCTGTCAGTGATAAAAAGTGAAACGTTAGGCCAAAAAAATAAAAGGTATGGTTCTCAGGCACCGCCCGCGTTAATTGCAACCTCACGCATAAAAAAAATTATTTGGATTTTCATCTTTCAGGAATATATAATAATACAATTTAGATAAGATTTCTTTTGTTATGTAGTGCTTTTACCTGTTTAGCAAAAATTTCTGTTATTTTCAAGCTTTTGCCTTTTCATGTGACATTTTTATGAAAATATACAAAAAAAGGTAAAAAAATAAAATATCGCCCGGCCATGCTGTTTTCTGGAAAAAGGTGCCTGAAAACCAAACCTTATTTTTTGCCTAACATAAGACTTCAACGTATCAGTTTTTTTCACTCCGAGCATTACATTTAAAAGATAATATTATGCAAGTTATAAACGTAAATGCGCCTTTGCGCCATTGACTTTAACATGTTTAAAAATTGTTTTGAAATTTTATATACTTATTTTGAAGAAATATAAATAGTAAATATTGAACCTCTCTACAGTTTGACTACATAACGCAAAGACATAGGGGAACAGTTTTTCAGGAACAGGAAATCCTCTTTTTTTGTAAAAATTGCCTTAAAACGCCCCCTATTCATTGCATATTAAAAAAAATCCCAATATGGGAGGGGGATACCACGAAAAATAATTCTTTCAAGGAGTTTGTACCGTAATACCATAGGGACCTGGTCTTCATATGCAAAAAAAAAGAATAAAATGAACCACGAAATCCAGAGAACGGTTATTTTTTTGTATGGCTTTATTTGTTTTGGGGAATTACAAGGCTGTGTATGATGTGACTGTTACATACGACAATAGTTCATGGTGACAAATCTAAAAATAAACATACGTCACCCTTAATTCAGTTATAGTTATTAGTTAAAATATATTTATTTGAGGGGGGGGGGGGGAGCGGGCAGGGGTTTAACCTTTTGGTGTTGTAATAAAGGCGATTTAAGAAAACTTTCATATAAGGTGTATTTTATAAACCTACATGTCCCAATATGATCTATAACAAGATCGGAAAAAGAACGCAGTACAAAGAGCTAAATTAGGCAGCGCTTTGACAAGCAATTACATAAACAACAGCCCGGAGCTAATTTTGGACGTCCCAGACTGGTTTACAAACCTTGCCCCTTGATTAAATTGGTCCGCGCGACACCGAGTGATATATTCGATATTCAGACACGTGGATGCCAGCTGTGGGTGCGCCATACCGTTTTATCATTTCAGCTTATTGATTTCTTTGCTTTACCTACCAGATATATGGACTGATATCTTATCATATTATTGGAGGTTTCCGTGATGAAGACCAGTTTGCTGCGTTAAGATAAGATTACAAAGCTACTTGGATTACGGAATATCCATAATTAAATCTGAATGCATGAAATTCGGTAAAAGATAATACTGATGAAAATGCACAAAACTGTAGGAAAACAAGAGATACAGCCCTGTAGACTTTTTTTTTATCTAAATTTAAAGATATCTGGCTTTATTATTTGCCTAAGTGAAAGAAGCTGTGTCTCATAGATAATTGGTTTCAGTTTATGCAGTCTGTTGGAATGACGGTATATGTTCATGGCCTACTAATACTCGATAGTTCTCCTGTATATTGTTACGAGTCGAACCCAGGTCGGTGGCGCTCAAGTCCGGCGAACCAACCGCTTCGCTAGCAAAGCAAGCTTCCCTAGCGAGACCGTTCGGTCCGCTTTTATGTCACCCCGTAACACACCCCCTGAGCTTATTCTCTGGGCCACAAAGTTTAACCGTCACGTCGGACAAGCCCCCATTTTGTTACGAAGACAAATTTTTGAGGGGAAAAATCCTGGGCCGCTCCGGGAGTCGAATCCAGGTCGGTGGCGTACAAGTCCGGCGTACCAACCGCTTCGCTAGAAAAGCAAGCTTTTCTAGCGAGACAGTTCGGTCCGCTTTTATGCCACCCCTTAACAATATAAGTACTTAAATAAAGCTAGATAATTCTAGGTCTGATGAAATATTCCAGACGCTTCAGGGGTGCATCCAGGATTAGATTCATGTCAAAGCCTAAAAAAGGTCTTCAGGTCCGGAAAGGGGGAGGTCCAGGCCGCAAAATTTGGTCTAAAACCCTTTAAAAGGGTTTCGTCAATTTATCATCAAGGGAAGGGGGGATGACTCGAAGACGTGGGAATCTTATTATCAAAGTTAGGACAACTTTTTTTTTATGTACACATATATACATACATATATGTATGTGCCTGTGAGTAGTGGTTCCACTATTTATATATATATATATATATATATATATATATATATATATATATATGTACCTTTTATTGTCTGTGACACATTTCATCTATATCACAATTAAGCAGAAGGTTTAAAAAGGTATCTTTCAAGTATATGTTATTTCTAAACCTAGTTTGGATATATAATCTTTCATATTCGCTTAGGGAATAGATCTGAAGTCTACAATTCTAATTATTAATATATTAAAAATATAATAAAAATATCATTCTCTGAATATCAAATGATTCCATTGACCAACCCCCTAGCTAAAACGTGGGGGATTTTGCAATTTTTGCAAATTGCACTCTTGATAAAATTTCACAGAATTATGTTTCTTTTCGAGCTTAATTTACCAAACAAATGGCACAATATCCTAAAAAATATTAAAAAAAACTTCCAGCTCTGCATAAAAAAACGCAAACGCAGAATTTCTTGTAGCTCTTCATTTTAATACAAATGCAAATGCGATATTTTTTTAAATATAAGTGCAAATGCATTAACATTTTTACCCAAGCGTGTTCTGCAATATTTTATTAACTGATTACAGCGTACGGATAATATTTACTTAAACTTCAAATTGATCTTCAAATTTTCCTGCAAATATTAATTTGCAACGATTTAATTCTGTTTAAACAGCGGGGCTGCTCCATCTTGTAGGCCAAACACATGGGAGAAATAACAATGTTGCTCTGTGGACATAAATATACAGGCTTAAATATAACTTCGTAGCGAATAAGTAAGTTATATTGTCTTCCACAAAAGGAATATAAATACATTTTTGGAATAATTATCTATAATATATTCCGTAATAGTCGGCAGAAAACATAAACAGTAAGTACGCAGATGATGCAATGACTTTGTAATGACCTACTTAGGTTTTTTTACGAGGCAATGGACATATATATCATTAGATAGATTACATTTATGAGCAATTTCTCTGACAATCTTGACAATCAATCTCTCTGGGTAGTAAGTAGTTTTTTAAAGGTCATAATGTAGCAATATAGTGTTATTCACCAATATTGTGACTGGGAAATCTTTCTTAATCATACTATCCAATTTAAATGCCAGATTATGTCCTTTGTCGTAAGAACGGACATCTCAAAAGAAAAACAAATGAAGAAGTGGACATTATTTGCCCTAAAAAAGGTTTTAGAGGACTGCATATTTATGATAATTTGTTTTTCTTATGGTAATTTCTGTTAATGAGAGGTAACACGAAATGCATCAGAACATATACTGGGACAAGCCGATTACTTATAGTATCAACCAAATGTAAGCCTTTTAATTAAAGAATTATCTTTAAATAATACACTGGAAGATATATATTTGTTTATATTAATTTCATATGATCAACACTCGGATTCAGGAGCTTTAAGCAATCTTAGGTTTGTCTATTATGTATAATGTTTAATTCTTTGTTTTTTAAGTATGACTGTTAAAAGTAATATATGTAGTATAATTGAAATACGAAATAGATATCGGTTGATTGAGTTTATTTTCATACAGGATGCCAGATATGAATTTCACTGTTTTGTAACAATATATATTTAAACTCTATAAATCATATTTTATTCTCAGAATCCTAAAGTCATGGCAGTACTTTGTGGCAAATGTATGCCCAGTAAAAAGGTTGCTAAGGGGGAGGGACTGCTGTTCAAGATAACAGGGATCATTCTGTGTATATAACATAATAAAACGCGTCAGACAATATACAAGGAGGGTATAAAATACTACTCTCTGGAAGTGTCATTTACCAGGAAAAAATTATGGAAAATGTGGTCATGCAATGTCGTAATTTTCCGAAATTTGAAAGGTAATATGGTGGCATGCGTATATTGTTTATATATCACACCACCAATATTTTTCACCTGAACAGTTGAAGGGACTGTCATAATCAGTGAGTGACGTAGACATTTAATTAGTACAAATGCTTTGGCGATTAATATAAAAGTTCATGAATGAATATCCCCTTGATTCTATTCAAAGGCACTGTAAAAGATTTAAAAAAAATGACTTAATTATCCCTATCTGCAAGGTTTACTGAAGTGTTTTTTTATCTCGTACGTTGTGTCTAGAAGCGTTCCATGTGAAGTCTAATGATACGAAACAGAGAAAAAGAGAGCTAGGAGCTTGTCTAAGTTTGTGTTGGTGTGTGTCTCGTCTTAGTTGTTTTAATATCCAGACACGTCCTGTCCTTGTCTAAGCAGACGGCTGTCACACCAGCAGAGATACATCTCTGACATGGATAGTGTGACCCTAAGGCCACGTGGTCCACTTTTCCGTTCCCAGTGATGAAAGGAGATAAAATTTTTAGCTTTTTGCCAGGTCAGAATATATACTGATGTTACCTTGGGTAGTTTAGTCTTGTTGGCATGGCATCTCGAAAAACGAAGCACAATCAAGTTATTACTAGACCTCTGAAATAACCAAGAGTAAGACAACTGTAAATGAGTTCAAGATCAAGAATAAAATTTAGGGGCAAATCTGTCAACCATAACTAATACTCTGACTAATGGGCGTTTTTTGAAAATCCGCCATATTGGAGATTAAGCGCGCACACGGGCAGATAAAAGACAAAAGAATACCCCGCTTAATAAAACCATTATGTGAGCCACGGCAATTTAATGGGAAGGGTTCTGGCGATTATAGTTCATACATTATTCGTTTTTATCTATGAAGAGTTTTAGACTAGTACCATCCGTTTCTTTTGGCATGAATTATCACGAAGTGCTTTAATACGTGCTTGTGTCTATGTGATTGTGGGTGACAGCTAAATCCTAGAAAATTACGGGACAGTATGTATCACAGGGCATTGTACCAATTAAGTTGATGTTAGTCCCATAAATAACGCATGTTGAGCGATACTACTCAAATGATCCTGTGACATTACACCAAGATAGGTGTAACTATCAATTTGATATAATCTTATTTGATAAATTTAAAGTCCTATTCCCATATTGTTAGATTGATCCTATTAAAGCTTCTGTGTCAGATATTCGGTAGGAACATGATCTTTATTGTCAAAACCCCCGAATGTCCAATAGTGGAACTGGCTATAAGTACATTATCGTTTTGAGAATCGCTTGTCCTTTGTTCCCATCACAGCGGCGTGACCTGCACTAAATGTATATGGACACTTTGTGAAGAAATTTCAAATAGGATTCCGAGTAAGGGTTTCTACTTTATAATTGCATGCAATATTCATCAAAGACCTTTGTCCTTCAAAGGCACTGCTTCGTTCAAAACGAGATAATTTATTTTGAAAAGTAATCCCGTCAAGTCAGAAGTGTTTCATGCAAAAGGATTCTCTCTGATTATAAATAAATGACATAGTCGAAGATAAAGTTAGTTTCTTTCATTAATAAATAATTCTTCTTCTATTCACAAGTTGATGCCAGAAAAGGAACTCCAGATAAATATAAAGGGGAGTTTCAAATACTTTTTTGAACTCTATCAGCAAGATTCCCCTGCTTCTAAACTTACTGTGAGAAACTTTTAAAACCGTTCTTTAGTCCATGTCGACTTTAATCTGCCGACATGCCCAGCTTTCATTATTTTGTGTACTCAAGCAATACACTCGGCCATATGTTTATATATAAAGAGAGTAACGGCCATATAAGAATAGAGTTTGAGACAGAGATGCCGGAATTGATCATTACAGGTAGCACAATTTACATTGCAACGACGTGATCATCACTATATTGACAAATGTTGCAAAGATCAATCTCTTTCCACCGTCAGGATGGCAGTCACTATTTTCCCCATTACACATATATTAACAATTATACTTTATTATTCAGGAGAACGTGTTCTTTCTCGTTAACGAGAGCAATTCAACATTTTATGCCCATTTTGACACTGATTTGAAATATTCCCTAAGAATCACGGATTCAGTCTTACTGTTGCCTCAAATATAGAAACAAAAGTAATCACATAACGTCACTTTTTTAATAATATATTTTAATACATTTTCATCGTAATTCCTAGTTTAGAATTGAACTAACATGAAAACGTTAAAGGTTGTTGTAGAAAATTGTATATAACAAACCGAATGTAAAATATATGTGATCTTTTTAAACTGTGCCAATTTTATTGCGACTACAGTGAAAGTGCCATTATAAAAATAAATGAAATATAAATCAGAATAAATGGATTAATATAGAGATAAGAATATTAATTTGTCTTTTAATATTGATCATGTGTACGTTTGTGTGCATCATCTGTATATTGGCATTAGAATAGATTGTAGCTACACATGCACGCTTCGCCGCCCATTGGAATTTGCGATCTTTTGTGTTTCCTTTGAACATATTCCAAATAACTTAAGACACGAACAAGTAATATTTAAGTGAATCAGTTTGCATATCCAACTTGGTTGTTCCCCGTAAAAGGCTCTGGGGTTAATATACTCAAACCATCAGTAGGAAAAAAATCAGTTCTTGAAAGCGTTCTGCAATATTCTGGGAGCCAGCTAGTTCCCAAATCGATCGAATGACAACCAAACATATCGTTGTCAGTACGGCCTTGTAAACTGGCATCGTATTAGAATATCTATGTCAGGTAAACAGTGTATACCTGCCAGGAGCATACACAGCCCTGGCCAACACTTTTGTTCAAAGACCAGCCGTAAACGTTTATAATGTAGATGAATTCTGTAAACAATACACGCACGTTGGAGACCTTGAGCGCATATTTTAGCGTATTTTGCTGAATGTGTGTTCACATAACTATTAATATATAGGTTAATATTAAAGTCCTTTCAGACTTCAGTTTTCAAATGATCTTTTCATATTGCCTTTGATATTTTAAATGATTGTGTTAAAGACCATTCCCACTGAACTGGTGACACCTAGTGGCGACGACACACACTTAGTTTTTGGGTATGGTGCATCAGTGATGAAAAATAATATTTTGTGTGATAATATATTAATGTTTAAAGTTACCTTACCCTTAACCCTGAGCTGCTGTCGGAGCCTCGCTTGTATCTGCTTGCATTTGACAAAACACGCAATGCTGGCTCACTTAACCCGAACAGCAAACGATCATCAAGAGCAGCGCGCATGCGTATAGAAAGGATGTACAAGAAAAAAAACCCACGATTTATCTGTATAATTGGACATACATATATAAAGTTCCAACCGGCAGAACTGCTAAAAAACAACACTTTTTAAAAGTATCAAATTCTTCGCTGGAATTAACACTTAAATTCTTTCAAGAATATTGAATAATTTTTATATGCAAATATTTTTTATTAAACACTTTTACTCTAATCATTTTCTTCAAGATGGTTGGAATCAAAATCCCAACATGTTGGAACCTTATGGGAGTGCAAGAAGTGCTGAATCAGTATTATTGAGCCAAGTTTTAGCACAACCTCATCAATCAGCTGCAAAGTGTACATTCTTCCTCATGTCACTTCGTCAGCATTCCAAACTCGTTAAATGGCTCTAGAAACACACTGGTGCAAGTTTTATGTAGGGTGTACAAATAAATTTACATTTACGAGACGAGGACATCGCAAACGTATCTCCGATGCAACGTTATGTGATCGCTGTATATAGCCGGGCGCACATCATACGCTACGTCTCCGTTACGATGCGTAACACCGAGGTAGCCTTATGTGTATAGGAAATTACGTTGCAGGTTCATACAGACGCAAACGTTTCCTAACGCCGAGTCACCTACGTATCGCAGAAAACTGCCGTAGCAGAGGAAAAACTCGGGAAGAATGCACGATTTACTTAAAATGCAAGGTGACTGCCAGCATGCTATGGAAAAAGTGCGCTAAGCGCAAGGTCGTGTACATATAATTGTGGTCATACTTGAAGAATGTCAGATCTTTATTAACTGGCCGCTCGGTCCTCACCAATAAGCCAGCACAGGGAATACAGAACTATGAACACTATGATATTGATAGAAGATCTACATTGGTTAGGAAATCACTAAAGATACACGTTCATTGTTCTGTGTATAGTTTTAAAACACCATGTAGCACCAAGACACCTATTTGCAGCACCTGTAAACAACGCGACCAAAGACCCTGTACACCAAGTTACCTGAAAACACTTGCAGTATATGTATTGGAATCATGAAACAGGATGTGATGACTAACAGATGCAAAGACACTACAGTGTCTATATATAATATTAGACCACTTAAATGATATCTTATAATGGTTTTTCTTTATTAAAAACAATCAAGGACCATAACTAAATTGTTGGTATATTGGACTGAAGGGTATCTTATTCCCAATGGGGGGGGGGGGGGGGGGGGTTGAGGGAGGCTGCAATTGGTACATCAGTGAGCTTTACATTGTTACGGAACCTAATCTCAACAGATCACGTAGTCGTGACGAGCATACATTTGACTATGGAGATAAAAAAGAACAGATTCTGTAACACTAGGCAGCGTGAAATGTCTAGGGGATTAAATAAAGAAGTCAGTGGATTTTTGTTAACATATAATTATAATTTATTCTTAAAACAACCCTAACATTACAATATACCAAGTCAATACAATTACACAGTAAAACAACAGCACAACAGCACATCAAAACAATTACACAGTATAATAAATAAAGTGTACAGTACCTGGATACCACCAGTGTCACAGCGACAACACGTCCTTTAAAATTTATAATCCAGATGAACAGTTCACATAAATCTTCTAAGAGAATAATAGTCTCATTCAATCACAAAATCAATCTGTTGTTATACAAAAGTGAAGTTCTCGTAATAATCCCGAAAGCAAACTGGAGACAGGCCGCATAAATCTGCATAGAGTTCGTAGAATCCCTGACACTACTGCAGTTATCGGATAGGTCCAAAAATGACTCACACTCTTCCGTGTCCGCTGGAATATTTCTCTCTCCTCCCTCGGCTCTTAAACACAGCCCCTATTAATAATTTTTTATCCGAAAATTCTAGAAACTGCTATTTCACGAACAATCGAAAGAACCCAACAGTACATAATACACACGCCCAAAGAACATTACAAGACAAGCGCTCATAGAGCGCGACCAGCCCAGAAAGTTCAAGATCAGCATGAGCGCTGTGTTTCTACACGTCAGAGTGTCAGACCCCTCACGTGGGCCGGGCTAACTCGGACAGGCGATGCTGCCATAGCAACGAGCTATGCGTGCCACACGAACCAAATGTCAACAACACATGGAACACCCCTGCGCACAATAAAACAGATATCTGTTATAACATATCCTGATTTTTTAATGACCTTTCGAAGTTTACTTATTTTCTGTTGGCAAAGGTCCTGGCTTAGGAACTGGGTCATTGAAAATACAAAACTCCTATCCTTAAAGGACTTTGGCATATTGCTGCGCTATCATCAGTCCCTTAACGTAATGTTTAACCTAAATTGACTATAAAGGAAAATCATGTAAGCGTCAGAAATAATTAATATATTTATTTTGTTCTTGAGAGGAAACCATAATTTATTGAGTTCACTTGACATGCATTTCCAGCAAACTGAATATTGCATGTTTAGTCATCAGTGTACAAGTGAATTTAAGCAAACATGGGTAAAAACATCGCGTTTACTGAATTAGGCTGTCATGTTAAGCGTTTGTAGATAATGGCTTTTCATTAATACTGCAAAATCTGCTCTGTATGAGAAAAATGTTGAACTGATTATGCACATGGCAGTTATATACAACATTTATCGTTATTTATGACCTGCATTATGCTGGTACTAACAAATGGGACATTTATCAATGTTAAAATGTGTTTATTCCACGGTGTCCGCTTGGTCCGTTTAACGTTTGCTTTTTTTGTGGAACTGATTACTGAATAAATTATACTTATGTTATTTATTTAAGGGCAATCCAGTTGGACGTAAACATAAAATCTCACAAGTACAATGCGGGAACACTATATACAGCTTAAATAGAAATTGTCTGATTTTGGCGAAATGAACCATGATGCGGGTCTGACAATGTCCTCCGCGCAAAGACAAGGTTAAGGGTTAAGGTCTTTAGCACAATGGTGCATCCATGCATGAGTCAAAGGTAACTGTACGTGGGCGAAAGCATTCGGAGACGTCGAGACCAAACACTGTGTAACGCCTATCATGGCTGCTTGGGTCTTATGCTCCCCAGAGGCTGCAAGAATGAAAAGGTTTGCAAGACCAAGATGGTAAAAGCGCAGAGGCGGATCAAGGGGGGGGGGGGGGGGTCGAAGTGGTCCGGACCCCCCCCCCCTTAACAGCCACCGCAGTCTTTTTTAAGGGTTTCAGACCATGTTTTTGCGGCCTGGAATCCCGCCCCTCTTCTCTTGACGTGGCGACTTTTTTTGTGCTTTGTCATTAGTCCTCCTTGGTTGGACTCCCCCTTTTCCCAACTCCTTGTTCTCTTGAAGTGTAAAGTTGGTTGAGACTTACAATGCTTATATATCAAACTATAAAACCCAACCGTAACCTGTAAAATAAAATGCAACAGAAGATGACGCCATAACCGGTATATTAGTGCTGGAAAGCATAGTTTATATCACAAAGGGCAAAGGTTCTCAATTTCAGTAAATTTAGTAAAAATAAAAACTTCACCTTAGGGTTTGGGGGAAGTATAATTCACAGTGTACTTTTAATACGTATTGGTAAAGCGTATCTTGCTGGTGTGTTTCGTTAACTCTCGTGAATACACAAATATAAGCCCTCCGCATGCTTTATGAATTTCGTTGCGACCCAGACAAGAATGGGGCCCCTTGTGGTAGTCAATCACTTTTGTTTGTCTCAAAGTTCTGCACCGCGGAAGGGGTGAGGTGATCTCGGAGACATTACCGTAAATATTTTATGTAGAGATGAAGAGATGCCCAGCCAACCGACCTGACAACGGTAGTCGCAAAATTATTAGCATACGTACAGTAAAACGGTTATGTTCACGAAATGTAAATTTACTGTCTGTAAATGGTCCAATATTGTCAAACGAAGTTTTCTCCAGGAAAGACGGTTTTTGCTCCGTCTTCAAGATATGGTCTTGTGTTCTTTATAATTTGCTTTATTGGAATGAACTAACATGTTTTGATCTATAGGTCTTCCAAGAAAAACTGTGGAAATGTTTTCAGAGCCACAAACCGGTTAACTTGTTTTTTTGCTACGTAAAACTCAATTCCTGAATCCTTTATTTAATCTTGTGTTGGTGATAACATATTATATATCCTTAGTTTCCATCTTTATTCGCTTTCACCTATGCACCCAGTGGCCATCTGTTTTGTCAATGGTTTCACCGATGGATAATTCATTTAAAAAATTAAATTACAGAGAATGAATGAGACAATAACGTTATTAAATTGAAGGAAGCAGAAAACATACTTTTCAATTTAAGCTATTTAATATTTCAGAAAACTTTCATCTTTCGTGATTCATCTTCCACCGACGGCCAAGGTCTAGGCAAATTACACAAGCGGACACTGACTGAATGTTTGTTTTGAATAATATAAATATTCTCCATTGTCGTAGATGATTACCGGGAAAATTGATTGCTGTTCCTTCTTTGGACGATTTATGAAAAAGAAACCAGAGCTTTGAAAAATATAAATTTACTTTATTTTAATCAAATCTTTTATGGCTTATCAGCCCGTCTTCTTCACATCTTGTTTACTATCATTACTCCGAAGTGACATATATTGACAAAACTGTTACATCAATGAATAAAACAATAAACTGGTGCCGTTGTAGAGATAAAAAAAACTAATGACATATTTTGACAAAACGGTTCCATCTGTGCATAAACAATGATCTGTTATCACTGCATAGAGTCTACTACTACTACGCCACTTTTCTCCTACAACATATATTTATTCCTTTTTTTTCACATTTCCTCCATTACTTATATCAAGTGGTGGGTACAGGAACTAGTTCCTCATCAGACCCGGTTTCCAAGTGGTAATAGATATTCTGATTACTGACTGAATGCACTTGAAGCTGCGGGTTTGATTCTTACACCTGCAGGGATATGCCCATGCCGGGCTAAAGGAAATCGTTTGATTATCTAAAATCGGAAGCTTTTAATAAAAGTCCTGTGTGAAGCCTATTCGGGACGTTATGTAACCAGCGGGCCTTAGATAACAGTTTCTGTGAGAGGCACAGACGGTCTCTCCCTCAGATGAATCAGTGGCATACCCGAGTGTTTAATCCTGGGTAGGCTGGCCCATAATTTATAACTGGATTCATACTCATACATATTCAAACAGCACATAAATAAACAGCCCACAAATAGCATATAATGCAGAATATGCAATGAAGAAGGATATCTCCATAAATATGAATATATTTAATGACAAGTTCCTCGTCTAGAGTATTCTCCGGGTATCTGACATAATTTATATTGAGGAATATATAGGCTCCCGATTAAGACATAGGATTCTGTATCGAGATATTTTGCATTCATATTCATAAGTCTGGGCAATTTAATCGATAACATTAAATCTAACGAAATACGTTAATGTTCCACCAAACTGCAGTCTTTCTTCATAAGTCACGCAGTGCAGCATTCTAGTAAAAAAAATACCTTATATACTGAGCAGCACTGCCATGCCTTAAAAGTGTGTATTCCGACAGGGACTAGAAGGTTAATTACTCAAAAACTGAACAAGTTTATTGGACCAAGTTAAAACAGGTTCTTTAAGACGCAGTAGACGCGAACTTGTATGGTATAACGTTTCTTCGTCATTATGCCTTGTCACGCCATCATGTAGCCTTTTTTATTTGGGCATTATAAATAAGATTGCAATGACTATGGTACATTCAGCTTTTGATACCTTGTTTAGTTACGGATATCAGGCGACCGCGGAACGATATACAGTAGAATAAGGGCCAGGAATATGTTCTTTTAAAGATTGATTTGTCCAAGTGTTAATATATTTGGTGTAAGAGAAAAGTGCATATACTGAGAAAGTTAAAATCTCCTTTTCCTTCTGTTTATATCTTCACACAGCCCCCTGAATATAAATGATCCAGTCCTAATGTACGAAACACTCTAATATTTACTCCAGGCTACAGTTAAAATCTCATTTTGCTATTGCGTTAAATCGTCGTTTTTATGGAGTAATAGATAAAAACACTTTCATGTAAAATACTTATGCCCATTTCAGTATTTTAAAAATGACAACTGTAACAAAAATAAAATGGAGTAATACATCTAGATGGTATTTCTTGACCGCGTTTCTTACATAATTCGGAACTTGGTGAGACCGAGAGTAAAGTTCTGTTAGCTTTCACAAGAGTGACGCGCGAGCATTTTTTGCAAACTATTGCCGTTGACCATGTTACTAAGTAGAGGAATGACTGAAGTTCACGTATATCCAGTACTTATTACTCGTAATCACTGCAGAGATAATGCTGAAGCACATATTAAGGCATCATACAAAAAGGCATGCACAGTGGCATTCCATGAAAAGATACGAATTTTGCATCGATTTAAAGGTTTTGTACATTATTTAGGTGATTTCTTTTTCCATCCTGCAGTAATTTATATTTTTCTGTAAGATCATAGATGGAAACACTGAAAATAGGTCCTTGGATACCCATGGCCTTTATAAAACAATATTTATGAGGATCAGCGGATCAGAGAGATCTCCCAAACGTGTATAATCTATATAATGTTATGGAACCTAATATCAACAGATAACGTAGTCGTGACGAACATAAATTTTGTAATGGAGATAAAAAAAATCAGATTATGTAATACTAGGCAGCGTTAAATGTTTAGGAGAATGATTAAAGAAGTCAGTGGTTTTTTTTTCAGATCCGTCACAAATTTAGAAGAAAAGCTATAATTGCCGCAATTAAAGGAAAAGGTCCACAAACTGACTTACACTTTTCTGGAATATTTCCTCCTCTCTCTCGGCTCTAAATCACAGCCCCTTATTAATAACTTTTCACCTCAAGCCGCGAACTTTCCGAACAATCCAAAGAACCCAATAGTACATACGTTACAGGAAACATCTAAAACAACGAACGCTGTGTTTCTACATATCAGGGTTCACACGTGCACCGGCCCGGCTCGGCCAGGTGAGAAAGCCCCAGACTAGCATGACCGCTGTGTTTACACGTCAGACCCCATGCGTTGGCCGGGCTATGCCGCCATAGCAACGGCCAATGCAAGCGCCGCACATACACATGTAAGACTGCTGCATACAATAAAAGAGACACCTGTAACATTATGTCCGTATATAATTGTACCATGTGGCTTCCAATCAGATCAAGCAAGATTCCCTTGACAGTCTATAAGAAAGACCCTCATAATGTTCCTTAATACGAACCTGTTTAGAAATTATATTATGAACCGCCAAAGGTTCCACGAAAGAAACCTTGTTTAGAGGTTTACCACGAAGAACCTTAAATGGTTCCACTGAGTACCCATTTCAACAGATTATATGCTCATGTGACTGATATGGTATTCTTATGTTTTTTATATTTGCAGATGGAGCAAATAATTAAAGACATGCAGCATCCAGAGAAAGGTGTGCCGGTTAGATGTCAGAAGATGTTCCTGACAACAATCCCCAGTGCATTTACAGGTATTTTTACGTATTTTTGCCTTCGCTTCTATCTTTTTCCATCGGGTTTGAGATGCTTGTTTGTTTTATGATTTACATAGGGAAGGAGTATGTTTTTATCAATTGTTTTAACACAAAAATAATTGATAAAAGACTCCTTTCCTATGTAAATCATAAAAAGAAGAAATCTCATATATGCAAATAATTAGTATTGCTTTATCACAGAAATCAATAATAGTTATGTGCATATATATGTCACAGAAACACGATTAAGTGTTGGGAAAAATCATCAAAGTCTGCAAGACAATTCAGATTACTCTATAC
The DNA here is from genome assembly GCA_026874595.1 of Sipunculus nudus. Classification (NCBI taxonomy): domain Eukaryota; kingdom Metazoa; phylum Annelida; class Sipuncula; order Golfingiida; family Sipunculidae; genus Sipunculus; species Sipunculus nudus. The sequence goes on along the minus strand of CM049307.1, from coordinate 45,426,190 downwards.
TATCACCACACCAAACAATAGTAATAATCAATATGCAACTGATGCATTAGAAATAACAGATATGTTTTATACACGTACAAAGGTATTCTACATATGTCCAGCGAAAGAGCGTTGTCTGTTGCAGTGTAATTCACTGCTATTTACTCCAAGCTTCCCATCTGCTCATGGTTGCCTGTAGATATACATATATATTGAGACAGCTGCACATACGTTTACCCACATTCACACACAAATATAAAATGTAGAATAAAATAAAATATGAAGCACTTGGCAATAATGCAATACTGAGACATATGTAATCCCAGGACCTGTGGAGTTTATTCCAAAAGCATCTTTGTGATTCTTTCAGAAAATTTTAAAACATTTTCATATATATAAATCTTATGTATTTGTTATTATTCTTCTCAAAAAGGCCCTGTTTACTGTACTGTTATGTCCAATCTTGGGTATTATACCCTTTAACGCCCTTTTAACCAGAAAAACTTAATATATTCAGGAACATTGGCTACAAAATTTGAATAATTCATCTTTAAATAGAAGTGTTTTAAATAAATGAAATTACTAAAAGAAAATGTTGGTTTGCATCCAGAAACTTCTAGTTTCGTGGCCAACTTGATAATATAAATTATTGCGTTTTTTTAATTTAAAGCATTCCTTGATCATATATGATATATGAGCATATATGACAATATTTAATGGCAATATTACTATGCATTTGGCCGGCTATATATATATATATATATATATATATATATATATATATATATATATATATATAGTCGTGGCTATAAATAGTTTGATCGAAAAAATAATTCAAATAAGAATAGAGTTATTAATAAATACGATATAAATCCCACGAATGGTCGCCTCCTGTCTGATTGGCAACGAGATCATCCTCAGCATCTCTCAGATGGCGATCTTCAGCGGCTTATTGCTCAGCAGCTGGTCCAAATATGGAAACCTGGGGCAATCAGGGGCTCCACAGTAATTTATAATTGAACCTCAAACGTAGCGTGTATAGCACAATACGAGCAACTTGTCTGTTAAAATGAGAGCGCTCAACTTAAAGAAGACAAAGGTTTGTATGACCACCAGATAAATGGCATTGGTAAAAAGCCGAAGAGCTGTGATGAAGGAGGTAGTTTCCTCAGAAAGGTAATGTACTGACATCAAAGACTAATGTGGAACATCAATCAGGCCGCATACAGCATGACGCAGTTCAGTTAGAAACGGACGGCGGCCCTTTGTTACGCAAACCAACATTCATTCAGTTGCCCCGTTGCCTGAAAATGCCCATCCACGCCTTTATGGTGGAATATCAATTGTCTGCCGGCAAGTGATGGCGGTTATTTTTTTACGTATGCCCTTGAGGCCTCGTTTATAAAGAAATGGCAAACGTTAGGTCAAGGATGAATGGTATTTTAATCTAGTGTAAGTGTACATGTTGACGAAGTTGTGGCCTTGCGATCGACTGCAGCTTTGTCGTAGATAAATTGATTTGAGATCCCATAATTTAAAGCGCGCTGCGCTCGGCTTCCGGCCACAATTAAGGGCTTCTGAGGGTAGGATTTAATCGTTGAAATAATATGATATCAGCTGCGATTTACTAGATTAGATATCTGGCGATGGGGATGTATTTGCTTATTAATTGGCGTCCTACTAGAAATCATCAGAGGGCGTATAAGAAAATATCAACAGTTGCTGTACTTTAGTACGACCTGAAATACAACAGTGCGTGCATGTTTCTAGTTTCAGTTTTATTGCTTGAGTGGCGCAATAGAATGTCATGTCATTACACCAAGCCTTCTATACTTGAAATGAATTCCTAACAGTCTGAATTTGTTGAAAAACGGATTGTTTGAAATTTTACATTACTCATAGAGAAAGAGTAAACAATAGTTTAAAACACGATGTTTCGTTAGCGTAATATGTACATTGAATATATACAAATGACCAGAAGAAATTCCGAGATAAATTCCGAGATTCCTAATAACCTCAGGGGTAAACATTGGTAAGGCATTCATAAACTCACTGTCCAGCCCAATTAAGAACTGTGTTATGGTATTCCATATAGTGTGATCCGCCTATACTAACATTTACAATAGTTGCTCCCCGAAAAATAGAGCACTAATTGACAGGAACATACGTCGGACAGGTAATTGGAGTCAAGTGTTGCAAGTAAGATCAGAGATGACCACCATCCTCCTTTGGGATTCCCCGTTCAGTTATATTTGGTTTCCGCCGCAAGAGCATTCATGAATATATGCTCAGACTGAAACGGGATTGACTAAGCTTGCAAAACCTCAAGCAAAACCAATACATATGGCTGCCAGTTTCCTGGGTATTACCAGCCAGCCACAACGCTTGACAGACAGAGTATATTTGAAAAAAAAAAAACAAATGTGAGCATTTGTAGATTCATGTTTATCTGAGGTAAGGATTAAAAGTTTAGAATTTAGGCCGAGGTTAAAAGTAATGTAGCCGGAAACCAAAGGTAAAACAAAATATTTCATCTGCAGTGTAATTCAGAGCCTTGAGCATGGCCTTGTAGGGTTCAGGGTTCTGATATTAGGGTAATGTGTACGGGCACACACACTATTGCATCTATATCTTTAGATAAATAAATTACCTAAGAATTGAAATATTATATAATCAAAATTATGTAACATAGTTTCTTTAATCGTAATAATGTATTTACACATGGTTATTACAATAAAATGCTACGTAGTTCAGTATTATCTAATGAATCACTTATCCGAATAGAATCTTAAAACCGGAACTTTTTTGTAAATATTTTGGTTTAGATAACGTTTCATTTTTTTAAATTTATCTCGACTATTCTTACCTAAGAAGTCCGTCTGGTGGCACCAATGTGAGATGGGCGTTTCTATAGTCCCTTTCTTGCGTATAACGAGTATCCCCCCTGGGCCAGCCAACACTGGTTTAAACTTCCCGTTGAGACCAGACGTGTTTTTTACACAGCCTGACATCTACAGTCGTGACGTAGCCATCACAATAACAAAATGCTGGGACAAGTCTGATACCAGGAAGCTAGGATAATCTGATATTCTTTCCATCTAAGTAAAGACTCTTGCATGTAATTTTTACTTGTTACACAATAATTTTAAACATATCAATACAGGGTTATCTCATAATCGGTATATCCCAAACATCCGTGAACACCATGTTATCATCAGAGGTGTTCGCCTGGTCGACATTTTGCGGTTTTCAGTTCATTTTGCCTGAATACAAAGTTTCCTGGCGAAACCATCCGAGCTTATAATCTCAGTGTCTCTTTTTCTTCTGTTGTAGATAATTTTTAGTTTGTCTGTGTGAGTGTTAAAAAAACAGCCCAAGTGTGTCTGTTTACTATGAAGAGGTCACGTGGCCGATGGTACAATATTGTGCCAAAACTTGCAAGGAGAGAAGGAAGATGTACTGGTCGAGAATCACATATCACATAGATTAGAAGAGTCGGTCACCATCTTGATTTAGATTAGTAGTAGAGGACATTATATTCACGTTTTCTTTCGCGCCACTGATAGCCCCCGGTGCAAGTTGATAGACGTACGAAATTGTTTCAGAACGAAATCTTAGTAGATATTTTTATATTACCGGGAGAGAACACTCTGTTTCATATATATATATATATATATATATATATATATATATATATATATATATATATATATACCAAATATGCCTAGTTCAAGAAGGAGCACCTTTAAAATAATCGTTTTCTGAAGATTTTACGGTTCGATTATAGTTTCTATTATTCTCCTCATTTCGGCAGGATCTGATCTGATCACGTGGTTGAACAACAGGCTACAGACAGACGACCCAGCCGAGAGCCGTCACCTAGCCAATCTCCTGCGTGACCATGGTTACATATTGCCAATTACAGACAACAAGTACACCTTGGTCAAGGACGACCACACGCTCTATAGATTCCAGGTGGGAAAATTCACTTTTAATTTGTTTTCTCAGTAAAAAAATAGAGCATGGTGATGTTTTGCCAAAAAAAAACAAAAAAAAACACGTGACTAATAAATGCTCGCATATACTATCAGGTCATGCCACAAAAGAAAGAATCATTTCTAAGAAGTCTTAGATAAATAAAAGGAGGGACACTGGTCACTGACCGTGAACAAATATATGAAAATTTGCCAGTTTGGATAAAGGATACAAAACTGACCTTAAGCTACAGAATGCCTATTAACATTCCCGGAAAGTCGATTGGTAAAACGCATAGCTTTCCCCTCTGGTGATCGTGGCTCTGAGAGTTGGTTGTTGTGGCCGGTGGTGTTCTCCGGTTTCTACTCCTCCACTGCCAGACGCCATCACCTGAGCCATCGAGCCTGCCTTGATTAGTTATAATAAATACTTGTACAATCCATGTAAAAATTAATACGTTTATAGTTTTAATTACAACTGATTTTCAGTGATATTTTGCGAATGAAACTGTTCTCTGACACGATCGAGATCAAATCACCAAAGAGCAACTAGAACGAGGACATTCTTTTATTTTTATTTTTAAAAGAGAAAAAGGAGGATTTTTTGTGAACTCGGATAAGGTATTTAAATCAAAAGGTTTGAACTGGTCATAAATATTCTTTCATTAAAGTCACTCCTAAATTAGGTCCGTCCTAATCCTAATGGTGATTGTATCACATAATACATCAGAAGCGGATGGGTGGGGGGGGGGGGGGGGGTCCGGACCCCCCATTTTTTTCATCCGCCGCAACCTTTCTCTTAAAGGAGATCATACAATTTTTGCGGCTTGCCCCCCCCCCCCCATTTTCCTGATCTAGGGACCTTTTTTAGGGGTATTATATAAAAACAAAATAGAAGGTATGGTTCTCGGGCAGCGCCGGCGTCAATTTTAAATCCACGCATCAAAAATTTTTATTTTGATTTTTAATGGACACTTACCAATTTTGAGCTCAAGCCGCTTGGACATTTCTTTCAAGAAGATAACATCATGCAATTTTGATCAAATCTCCTTTGTTATGAAGTGCTTTTACCTGTTCAGCAAAATAAATATGTTATATCATGCTTTTCCCTTATCATTTGACATTTTTATCGAAACATACAAAAATAAATAAAAAACCCCAAAAAAACCGGCCGCTCGCATTGATTTCTGAAAGACTGTATGAAGACTATGGAAATGATGTTTCCTTGATGATCTATGTAAACAAGTGACTTCCTTAGCAGAGACGCAAAAAGTATTTTAGATATTTTAAAGGGGTGTCGGATACACTTCAGTTTTTATTGATAATCTTAAGTTTTTCGACAGACATACGGGTTACTAAAAAATTTTGTCGTTGAAAACTTGACCGGCCTACCTCTCCCCCAGCTGTCCGATAGGTACTGGCAATGCCATGCATTTTCTGTTATACAATGCGCAGGCATAGTCCATCATACAGCTTACTGAACAGTCTGGAACACTAATATTCAGTGCGCAGGAATAGTCTTTAATCCAGCACAAGTGAAGGTTATGCTCTGTATGCTGTTTAGTGAAAAGTTTTTCAAACAGTGCCAAGACATTTCTGTTATTAATGATAAATGCTTTGGTGGACATTACAATCCAAATATTCTTTGATATTGTATGAATATTTCAGAACACAACCCCATCAAATGTGTCACATTATTTTTGTTCCAAATAAAATACATGTTTCAAGGTTGATGGTAGAAACAAATACAAAATGGACCGTTTCCAGAAAGCGAACATGCATTATTAACTAAATAATAAAAATGCAGTACCAGACATTTTCAGAACATCGGTAAATTTATGGCAGGTAGGCAATTTATTGATAAATTAACACGGGATGACGTTAAAGAGATTGTCTTTCCGGATTCGCATGTTTAACCCATTCCTTATTAATCACCACTCATCAAGACATAAATGATTTAGTCGGGAGATTTTAAAACCTCTAGTCCTTATATTTTTGCCGTTTTCAGCCAATGACGTCACTGGTTTCAGTGTGGCGTGTCCAGTTTTGATTGAAACAACAAGGAGCTCTCTGTGGTGTTTGCTCCTTGCAACACCTCTCAATTATTGAAGTACCGAATGTCTGCAATCGAATTATCCCTATTTAGTCGCCTGAGTGACTGTATCCAGTTGGCGGTGAGCGTTCAATATTCCCAATCATACCCGACCGCCAAGGGAGCGGCCTGCTGTCATGGCGGACGTGGTATTATGACGTCAGTGTGCGCAATGACCTACCTCACGTAACAACCAGGTTCAGGAGTTCATCTCAGTAATCAACAAAATTATTTAAAGCCAATAGTAGCACGTGACGAGGGTAAAATTTCACACCGGCTGGTCGCGAGGGTCACCAAACGGTGCAAACCGCCAAATACCTTGGAGAAATAAAACCGGTATGCACTGACAGGTAAACTAGTGTACATTGATGTGCCGACTCTGGTAAATGAAATTATTTTCTGATTAACGGCATTGTGCCGCACATGTGTACCATTTATCATTTCCCCCATATATATATATATATATATATATATATATATATATATATATATATATATATATGATATAAAGACACGGGCGTGCTCATCAGATTCAAGAAAACCAGTTTTTTTTAAATATTCGTATCAGATCGTGTTTATCAGACTTAGCAATAAGCATACAGTAATACCCAGGATTACGACCACCTCATTTATACAACCATCCCGGAAACATGACAAACTCCGGTAAACTGACGACCAAGTAATAGGAGCTAAATTTTAAAATCTTTCGACGAAAAATATTTGACATTGTCATAAATATCACTGCCAAATCGGCAACACAACCAATTTCGATGCTTCTTAAAGGGATATTTTATGTTGAATATACTCCTTGTTGCGAAGGAAACTGAACTTTTAAGTTTGTTCAGTAACAAATATTTCCTATCTAAACCGTCTTTTTATACTTTATGCATGTATCAGCAGTTATACATTTCACAGAGTTTTCGGATATTGCGGACCCTTATTACACTTTGGAACAGTTTCAGTAAATGTTAAAAAAATAAAACAGATTTACAAACAACCATCAATCAAAATTATAGCGTTGAAATTGGATGCATGACGCTTAATTATCCTTGGAATTTCTCCTTATCTTTCGGATCAAATAAGGCAATTTATCCTTTCAGCCTAACAAGCAAGTTTATATTCATGTCACACGACACATGCAACGGACATATATTTCCAGGGAATTTTCATGCAGAAATCGAGAATAATCACACGTGTCTAGAGGTAACAAAACATAGGTTTATTCCGGTTACGTCCAACAATTGGCCACGGCCGTCATAGACTGGCTCCAGCCTTACAACGCAATTCTTCAACAGTTCTTTCGCTTTCGCCTGCCACTTAATGGCTCTAACTTTACGAACACAAAGTCCATAAAGCTTCTAACACCCTACTCGGCTAATTAACTCTCTCTCCTAGGACCAATTATCGCCCTAACGCGGTATTTGAAAACACGCATCGTCTTTTGCGCAAATCTACATCTTACAACACGTCTAGCTGGGTGATCTGTACTGACTCTAAACTTGGCGGTCTTAGAGCCGGCTCTCTCTCTCTCTCTCTCTCTCTCTCTCTCTCTCTCTCTCTCTCTATATATATATATATATATGGATCGCAAAGAAACTTCGGGAAAGTTCTAGTCAACGAATGTTCCGGAACTATCTATATGGAAATTACCAGCAAAGCCCCCTAGACGCTTCTTAACATCCAGAATGTTCAGTCAGCTAATCATAGTTTAGTCAGTTCCATTATTCCATACATAAACAACAGAACTACCGATCAACACAACTAATGATACAGATAGACGCAACATCATGAAATAATATTAACTACTTATGCCTGACTATATCTTACTATCCTATGTTGATATTATAGGATATCTTACTATCCTGACTTGTTCAATACATTTGTGTCAATTTACATTTATTTGATTTATACCAGAACACTACCTATAGGTACGTTTGGTGTATTTGCAATATATCAAGAATCAGAGCATGCGTGTTTCAGTTTTACACATAAGGCAGGTTTTGTACATTTTTCATTGATTATCGTTACCTAGACGAGGATCGTTATGTAGACTGGCTCTCACGTTACAACTCATATAAATAACGCCAAAGTACTTTGGGGCTAGCTTGTGCAGTTTCAGGTGAAACGGTTTTGGGTAAAGAACTATATTCACCCTTATTACACTCGTAAATACTTGATCCTTGTTCTTGTTTACAGGGTTTAAAATCTAGGGAGAAAAAAAACCTGACTATGACAGGCGATCAAAATTGGTCTGGGGTGTAATGTCAATTAAATATTTTGTCCTTGTATTTGATTGTAAGGGGTGGCAGGGAGTACTCAAATGTTGAATAAAGCAGTTCCCGGTGATTTAATGACATTTAAACCTAATGATATGCATTGTTTTTGCACACAGAGCCCATACTTCTGGCCGACACATCATTGGAAACCGGACAACGTGGATTATGGTGAGTTTTGTACACACACACACACACACACACACATATAATATATATATATATATATATATATATATATATATATATATATATATATATATATATATGGGGAACATTGAGCTAGGTGATGTATGAGATGAAATTTGCTGTAAGCACAATATGTTGTGCAGGACTCCAAGCAGTAATACAATACAATAGAACGCCTGTATTACGGTCACCATCGGGACTGGATGAAAGTGGCCTTAATACAGGAGTGGCCGTTATACAGGACACCAGGATAGGGGGTTAAAATGTAACACAAAACCAAGTTAAAATCTTTATTACAATCAATAAAATAAACGTATATACAGAGTATTAGTATATTTACTGTTATCAATAAAAAATAAAATATTTACAATCACGTCAACCCTATTTATAACAATTACCAACAATATATAAAAATACAGTGTTTGTTATTAAATTACAGATTGTATATCCATAATATTTGTACAAATTTAATGTTTATTTTGCATTAATAATTATTCAAATATGAGTAAATTGTGCGATGTTTGCCGCACTGGTTTCGTTTGATGTACGTCTACATGGACATTAAAGAAAGTTTAAAGATCCACAGTATGCCTAACGCTTTTCTGTGGACATAATCATCGGGACCCCCTGGTTGTCATTCGTTAATTAAATGACAAACACCCTGATTAAGATCCGGCTCGCACGACTGATTCCCAAACATACACGCAGGTGGGAACACATGCCATACTATTGTGCAAAGTACGACGCTGGCTACGTGTCAAACAACTCAGTCACGGTAGAGTGGCTCTCATTAACAGACAGGAATATGTGAGAGCGGACACTTGTGTAATGATATTGTGGTCAGAACTGGCCGCTCGATTTGTTGAGCCCATGTCACGGAGTCACTGCCCCTGACCGTAATTGGGGCGTTTCCCGGCCTGCGGGACCGAGAGACCTGGCCGTAATACGGAATATAGGAGTGATCGTAATTGACAACAAAATGATAGTGAAATATAACGGTCGAAAATTCGGGACCGGAAAATCTGACCGTTATAGACGTATTGACCGTTATTGAGGCGTGGCCGTTAGCAGGCGTTCTACTGTATATATTATATTTATATATACATAAATATATACACACACACATATATATATATACATCTGTGTATGTGTGTGTTTGGAAAATGTTACACATGTCTTAATGATATTTATCAAGAAATGTACAAAAGAGTATTGCCAAGCACGGTTCATACCCTCTATACACGAACAGTCTGTATACATCTTTACACACCCACAATCCCCTCATTGCTCAGATATCGCAGCCGTAGTCCAGAATTCGTTGAAGTTCCTGAAAATCATGGAGAATTAAAAAAAAATGATTTATTTTGAATAAAGAGAATTTTTTTAAATGATGTTGCCTTAAGCTAACTTTGACAGCTATGATGATAAACCGATAGAGACCTGACGCGTGCTTGACCTGAAGCGGTAACCCTATGTGACCAGATTCCACACGCCAGAAAGTACGCGATGACCAGGAATACCGGAATGTCTAGTCGGAACATAGGAGCGGCAAGGTTAATTAAATTACCGATGTGCTGGAGTAACCTGTTAATTTCCCGGGGGCAGAATTAGAGTTACAGCATTCCAAGTGAGATATTGACTGTTGACTTATTACTTTTAGGTATTGGGAAAGTCAGACAAGGTACACTTTAATCATACATCCGCAACGCCAATGGTGACATCATGCGTGTCCTATATTACAATTTGTTTCATAGTACATTTGGAAGTATTGCAGCGTAGATAAATCATTTATTAAGGTATACAGTACTTTAAATATTGTGAGATATGTTGATGTATGTTATGAAAAGTTAATTTAAATCACAGTAAACGCATATTACACCCCACGTTTTAACTGGATTTCGTGTTAACTTTAACATTTTGAATTTTTGCTATAGACATTTCATTAAAAAACATAAATATTTTAACACTCCTACAATAAAGATATTAACGTTTAAAATTAAATGTTTATGTAGAGTTTACTACAGTTTAGAAGCCCTTCAGCTATTGGCGTTTGAGCGTACTTGTATCAGTAATATCGTTTAAAACATTTGCACAAAATATTAAAATGGCCAACACTAACACGGCATTTGTCACTCGCAGCAGTGTATTTATCTCTCTTGCATCATGGCTGATGTCAACATCTTGTGAAAATACATTTGCTTTACATATATTGTAATAATTGTTTCATTTGAATAAATATTAAAGTGCATTGTTGGTTCATTCGGCCAACTATGGGCGGACCATTGTGTGATTCAGGCTGTCAGTGTGGATTAAGAACACGTCATACATGCCGAGAATATTGTAAACTGATAATGATATAAGTTTTTTTTGTAACAATCAATCAATTTTTGTAATCAATTGTATTAGACGTAGATATAACCAGCCGTCAGTCACCCTCTATTATTAGACTACGTACATTCACAGAATAGGAATAGTTTGGCACTAGTACGTTAAATAGCTATAGATTCGGTTAATTATAAAAGTTTGTTAGTAATTTTTCATGACTGGTTACAGCATGGATATTATCTTCTTTTGTCTGCTTTTGGATTTTTTTGTTCAGCTTGCCAAATCCATTTATCAAAGTTATGTAACCACAGTAAGGTACATGACAGACCAGTCTTTTAACCTCAAGCAAAAAGAAAAAAAATGCAATTCTGAATATGTTAAAATAAAGGTAAATGTTAACGGTACTGGAAGTAATATTTCTTTTCAGAATATTCTGAGAATCTCTTTTTTTTGGCTACCTTAACTGTAGAAAGGAAATGCTTTATAAAGTAAAACGTGATTTTAATTAGCTATGCTTAAAGAATGTGGATGTAATTGGTTATTTAATCGTGATTAAAACAGTTTAATTATAATGAATAGGGTTTTAATTATTAACCAACCTAGTATTGTTTAATTTAAATAACCTCATGGGCGAACTAGCTTGTTTGTCGTAATTTGAAAGACTTTAATTACATACTGCCGGTACCCATAACATGGTCGGATAAGTTATACGTCAGGTATTTCAGGCGCTCGATTGATTAAATCAGCATATTCAAAAGCCCTTTGAAAAGTTATCCTCACTGGAATAACCAAATGAATTCAACGGTAACTTAGGAAACCATGGAGACTGCCTGATAAAACCGCGTTTAATTCCGCTCAATGCTTCCGCTGTTTTTCTGGGTTGAACAGGACGTTCACATTGACTCGCTCCCTTGTAATTAGTTTAACCTGGAATTCCTTTTTCTATAACCGGAGAATTAAAAGACGGTTTCGTAACATTTGCGTTTAAATGGATCATTTATAAAAGGCAAAATGCTTTTAATTTTGGTAGATCTTTTGGGGCATCCAAAGGGTGGTACAGAACAAAATAAGATTTGCTGAAAGTGTGAAGGTTCCCACAACTAATTGCATGCTACGCTCGTTCCAGCCTTGATTCTTTCGATTGAACTGCTTAAAGGTACCAATTCACCTAGCTTTTGAACAAATAAAAATTATGTAATTTCTGGCCTCCTCTGTGTATATATTAACGACCTAAGGGTACTTTTGGTTGTGAAAAGTTCTTACCACGCCTTCGTGAAGGATGTGTAAACTTGTTTATCAACAACATGTTTGTAAACACAGTAATAAAGACAAGCGGGAAAAAACAATATCACCTAAAGTGGTAGGTTGCATTTATGGGGAGTAGAAAGGTCACTTGTTGCAAAACGCCAATTGTAAAGCTCTTGCTTATCTGACTTGCTGCCAGATTTGATTTTTTTTGGGCCCCATATATTATAAATAGATTGATATTAAAAAAAGGAGTCAGTGTGCGGTGATATCCATTTTTATCTGGTCTATTTTTATAAAAGCCCGAAGGGATTACCTTGTTTATAAAGTTATATATTTACTTACGCCTGTACACATAAGAAATTAACTTGCACCGGAGGCGATCGGGAAACAAAAGCATAGCGTCCTGCACTATTATCATCAATCAAGAGGGCCACCTAAAATAAGTCAATCTAATTTACTTTTTGTTTATAACAAGTAAATTTTCCTTTCAGGATATCATGATTTCCGGTATGCGCAATATCGTACCTTCGGTCACGGGGTATTGTTGCAGTAAACATTGTGGATTTTATTTATCAGCAAACATAACCAAAACAATAACCAAACTGATAACGGCAAGTGACTAGGTATCTTTAAGCACTCCTTTCAGAGCCCGTTATAAATATAGACTTATAGCGCTTACAACATCTGGACACTACAGAACGTTTCCCTCTGTGCCATATATACAGTGCCTAGCATTAGTTAACCGAGTGCCCAGCATTATAACCAATGTTTGTAGAATCCATGTAAAATATACAGGGCCGTCAATATGGGGGGGGGGGGGGGGAATAGGGGCATATATATCCAAACGACTTTTTGGGATTGGTCATCGTTATACCCCCCGATATTAAAAGGATAATATTTATATATTGTAAATTTAATTTATTGATATTTAGAATTACATAATTTGGTTCCATTTCCGAGTTTACTAAGAAATATTATAAATCTTAACCTAGTTTAGAACTAACTTATACGGGAAACATAATACTTTGACTTTTCAAATCTTATACGGACGATTAAAGGTATATATATATATATATATATATATATATATATATATATATATATATATATATATATATATATATAAGTTTATACCTTCATTACCTTGAATTGGTCTCTATTTTTAAAGAGAATCCTCGTATTTGTTTCAGCAATATACCTTGCGAAGAGAACAATGAGAAATAAGCAGCGACATGGACTAGACGAACACGAACAGGTACGTGTACTTACACCCTCATCCTATCACATGTCTATTTCCTCTGAAGCACGTGTTTTAGGTGTGGCGGCCAAGTTTGAGATCATCTTTTTATAAATCTCTATGCCAAAGTCACTTTTAGATTGTTAATCTCACATCTCATTGAACTTTTCTTCCTGTCCGGGAGTGTACAGATATCTTCGTTTGAATAATGGATGACTTCTTGGGAGTCACGTGGTTGGATTTAGGAGTAGCGGATACACAGTTAAATTACCGTGCTCGGAATATTCGCCAATCGGGCAATGGTCAAGTGTTTTCAGATTATATTGTTACGGAGCCTAATAACAACAGTTCACGTAATCGTGATTAGCACAAATTTTGATACGGAGATAAAAAGATCAGATTCCGCAACACTAGGCAGTGTGAAATGTCTAGGGGAATGAATAAAGAAGTCAGTGTTTTTTGTGATCAAATAATTATAATTTATTCTTAGAACAATTCTAACATTACAATACACTAAAGCAATACAATTACACAGTATATCAATAATAAAAATGTACAGTACCAGAGTGACCGAATCCTAGGCTTTGATATCTGGGTACCACCACTGTCACAGCTCAACAAGAGTCCTTTAACACAAATAATCCAAATGAACAGTTCATGTAAATCTTCTCAAAAAATAGTCTGATGTAATCTCGAAAACAATCTGTTGTAATTAAAAAGTGAAGTTCTGGTAATAATCCCAAAGGCAAACTGAAGACAATCTGTACACAGTCTGTAAAAGTCCATCGAATATCTGTAAGTTCTGCAATTTCCAAAAACATTGACGAGAGAGTCACAATCTTCCGTGTCCGCTGGTATTTTTCTCTCTCCCGGCTCTAAACACAGCCCCTATTTATGGCTTTTTCACCCGAAGCCCAGAAACTTCCGTTTACACGAACATTCCATACACAACAATACACACGCGCCCATAGCGCATGAACAGACCCGAAACTTCAAGACTACAACGATCCCTGTGTCTCTACACTTTCGAGCAAGCCGGAGTTTATTTAGTGTGGCTCCCCTAGCAACGCACAGGGCCCACGCTTAACACGAAACAGAATGCATACGCCAAATCCTGCGCTTTATAAAACAGATACATGTAGCAATATAAAACAGATACATGTAACAGTATATATATATAGCTATATATATATATATATATATATATATATATATACATATATATATATATATGCATTTAGGACTACAGTTATTATTTGTTTTTTTTTTAAATGAGTGGATGGGTTAATATAGGAATTACATTACACTTGCGCCAGGTTTACGTTCCTTATTTAAGTGAAATAGGTCATGAATCATAATCACTTGCTCAAGTGAATCATAATCACTTGGTATTAATAATACATTATGGTCGACACTTCACCCATGGCCATTTGAACGCTTTATTTCAAATAATATATATTCCTCAAATTATGTGAAACAGTGCCTTATTGCTATGTCCTGATGCCAAGGAGCCAAGAAAGTGTTCCTTGGTGTATATGCCTGTTAGCATGTTAACTTTGTTTCGGCACCAGCTTACATCCTCTCTCATGATTTTTGTATTTTAGGACCCCCAACATATTGAATATTAACATGTCGCTTCTGTCAGTGATGACTTGCACATGACAACCCATGTCCGTAAAATATACCATGGACAGCGAAATTATATCTATTCCGGCGGCGGCGTGTCCAGACTACACGGATATATAGAAATCTGATAATATTGTTCACCCGCGAAATCTGTTCCATCCCTGTACCTGCCGTGTCCAGACATCGGATCGGCATCATCATTAGTATGCATGAGTGATGACGATAGCAAATGCAGCCCAAAGTAAGTTTTTTTTTCCCGTCAGATCTAACCGACTGTGGAAGCCATTGCATCCAACGATTATACGGAAAATCTTTCATTTCTTTTGAGCATTGATATACAATAATAATTTAGTGATTTGGTGAAACGTCCTAGTATCTGTCTTGAAATCTGAGGAAGAGGTATGTCATGATTGTCATTGACCCCAGATAAAGGATGGGAATAGTAATTGGCGGGGGGGGGGGGGGATTGTACAGATTTCAGATCAAATCTTGCGGTTTGGAACCCCCCCCCCCTTCTCAAGGCTTGGGACCTTTGTTTGGATTTTGTGATTAATCCTCCTGCGTTTGACACCCCCCCTTTATTCATAAATCTTGGATCCACCCCTGGAGAGGATGTATTCTTGCAGGGGTGGTGTTGAGTTGATGAAAGTCCCCTTTACCGACAGATCATTATTTTTAAATTATATCTTGATTGTTCCCGGTGTCGTGTCAATAAAGCATGGAATAAAGCAGATAACATGTCTGTTTTATCATATGGTTAATTTCATCTTCATTCTATTGACAATGCCACCAACATGCCATGGACCTATCCTTTAAATATACCAATCGTTTTTGCATATATTAAAATAATCGCTTTATTAAAGGGGCCCAGTCACCTATCTGACCTTTATAAACTAAAGGTAATCCCTTGGAGCTTTTATAAAAATAGGCCAGAAAACCTGGATATCACTGCACATAGGCTGCTTTTACTGTATATGGAAACGCGTTTACAATATATGGGGGCCCGCCAAAATAATCAAACAAATTTAACAAGGACAGCTGGCAGAAAGTCATATAAGCCAGAGCTTTGCAAATTGCGTTTTGCAACACCTGACCTTTCCACCTCGGCATATATTCAACCAACCACCTGAGGTTACATGTTTTCCCGTTTTACAACATTGCTGTGCTTACAAACATGATAAATAACAAGTTCATAGATCCTTCACGAAGGCCTTATAAGAACTGTTCACAACCAAAATTACCCTCAGATCATTAATATATACACGGAGGAAGCCAGTAATAACATAAATAATTTTCAAAAGCAGGTGAATGGGCACCTTTAAATAGGTGAAGGTTTGTCTCTACTTCTGTACAACTAATTGGGGGTTGCTTTCTTTGTATTTTATTCCACATAAAAGGGGCTTAACGTTGTTGAACACAGGATGCTGAAACAGCATTCAATTTTACCGAAATAGTGCATTTCGGCTTGCTTCGATGATCCTCTTACCGTGGTCTGTATGTATTCGCTTAACGTTTTAGATGACCCGTATGCCTTGCCCTTATGCAAATATGGTCAGACGGAACGAGTTACATTCGATTAGGAACGTCATCAAGGTCGATCAGACGACGTTCTCCAACAGGGCCAGGTGAATCTCATTGGCGCGGTTCACGAAGGTCAAGGTCGTACAATTAATGTCTTGTCCTCTTGATGAAAAGATCGATGGCGTACGCTGAAGCAAATCACCCATCTCAGCGGGTCTCCTTCTGAAATGTCTCTCTCGTGGAGGCTTTAATCGAACCTTGTTGGTTAAATATACAGTTTTCCGGAGGTCGGAAAAGCAATCTGTTAATTCGTAAGTTACTTGGCCTTTATAACTGAAATTGCCACCCCAGACCTATCTTCAACATCCGGGTCCTGCATGACATGGAGTCAGTTGAAATGGACCTGAATGATGCCACTTGAGAATAAAGTCACACTTGGCTTCCATGTTTAGTACTTGAGGTCAAATAGCTAGTTTTAAATACATTTTAGCGCCTGACTGTACTTTGCCTAAACACTTATTTCCAATACCCGCAATGCATCTTGGTCCAGCGGAAGTCAAACTAGATGGTCAGACGGGGGAATGTATTAATGGAGGACACCAGTTTACAAGTACACGGTTAATAAATCCAAATCTTAGTTGAAGGGAAAAACTCATTTGTCCAGAAAATTCTGTTCACACTTTTTTTTCAAATTTTGTTACAAAATGAAAAAAATGTTTTAAAATCGATACTTTTTTCTTGTTGAAAGATTCCACTGACATTTCGTATCTGACATATATCAGTGAATAACAATAATAATAAAAAAATAATAAATAACAGTGATAAATAACAGTCATAATGATAATAATAGTAATAATAATAATAATAATAATAATAATAATAATAATGACGATGATGATTATTACTAGGTAGTTTTTCTGGGTACGACTCAACTTCCAAGATGGCTATATATTCAAGACGTTAATGCATTTCATTAAAAAAAAATCTTATGTATATTTCTGTTTTATGACATTGATGATCATGGTGTCATGAATGTGTTGTTTGCATTTTTCTATTATAAAATGAATAGACTTTTGACTTGAGCTTTTTTCACACTGTGTATATAAGCATGCGTACGGTATAGATCGTGACTTTGACATTGTTTCGGTACGTATTAGAGTTAAAATGTCACAGGCAACGTTTTAAGTAACTCAAAATGTACGGTAATGGCTCGATGCCCTGTAGGCGAGGGTGGGCAACTAAATAACGATCTATAAAAAGGGCGTGCTTTTTTCTGGCCTTTACTCGGCCTATTTTGGAAAGTCTGTTAAGGACCTTAGTTCTATAGGTCAATAACTAAGCTAGATAATTACTTTCTTCTCCGTGTTTTCCTACTTACATTTCTTTTTTTGTCTTCTTTCATCTCGGAATGGAATATCCTTTTTTGCTAACTAAGTCCAAAACATTTTCTTTTTCCCCTCCTTTATATTTGTAATTTACTGATGATTATTTCTTTCGCAAAATTCAAAGACTTATGGAAAAATAATGGATATTTAGAAAATAATAATAAGAAAAATGTAATTATATTAAAAAGTATTTTTATTATTGAGAAAAGATGACTTATATAACCTGGAATGTTACCTTCAGCCTCGTAAGCCTTTGGGTTTAAAGTCCACCATCGTTGGGAGCATGGTGAGATCTTAACTGCATGTGGTTCAAAATATATATTATGAACACGCATACATAAACATGAACACAGCACACAGAAACAAAACAAGTCTCAGTGATAAAACAGCCCCAGTAATATAAAACTTGGGTAAAGACTTGGAATCGTGCCCGGTCTGGAGTTGGACTCGAAGGTCCTGAACTTGGTTTCGGGGTTAGGACGACTCAAGAATTCACAATGAATCAAGCTCGCGCCATTTAAACCGTAAAGCTATACATGTATAATTAAATGATCATTAAAATGTTGCGATTTTTTTCATATATTGATTCCCGCTTTTAATCTCGTATCTTTCACGAAATATCATTGAAATAATGTATCATGAATTAAAAGCAAAAAATCTTTCATTAAGTTAAATTACAAATTACCAGTTCCAGGGTAATGTGAACCGTGTAAGGGAACCTGAAATCAGGTTTACGTTACCTCTGAAATCCATTTCAGAATATCGGAAAGAAAGATTTTATGATGGGGGTGGGGGGGGGGGGGGGTTAACCTGAAGTCTTTCACCGGTGGCAGTGAACGATATATAAATAACGGAACACCTTTTCTCTTCAAAGTACCGGTACTAAATGTTTAAAGAATGTGTGTTTGATGACAAAGCATGATCTCAACGAATCTTCCCTTCTTAAAAAAAAACACTGGTACATTACAAGCGTATATAACGCCTATGGGTTGTGCATAATAATAAAATAAAAAATAGATATTAATAATGTTGTCGCATTTTCATACAGGATATAGTTTCAGATTTTTGTCTCGGTTTCAAGGAGCTACTTAAAGAAAAAACGCAAAAACGTACTCAGATAAAAAAAAAAATGCCTGGGTAACCCTGAGCCGCTTCAAGATCCGCAGCGAGTCTATCAACAGGGTTTTTGTGACTTGCCTGATATTGGTGGCCTTCCTTCTGTGCTATATTCTCCTCTGTAGTACCCTCAGGAGTAATTACCTGCTTAATAATTTATGTACTTACTTTCTTGCCACCGGTGCCCGGGGCTGCTGGCATATATAGAAATAACACGTGACTGCCCTAGGGGCTGCGCGGCAAAGTGCATACCGTCTACCGCCTTACATTTAAATTCTTCATATTAATTATCGGTAGAGGGGACCGGCCGTTGGGGTACAGCGCGCCCTGTCCCGGTGTCTTTGAACAATCTTATGACTCATCTGCTCAGATTATACTCATTAATATATCTCAAGTTACCTTCTTCATGTGATTTTCTTTTTTATGCACAAGGTATACTCATGTCTAACGCTAACACGAGTAAAACTGTTCTTTGTTTCTTATTGTTTAAAGTGAAACTTGTATGAAGTCAAACACACATATATTTTATAATATGCATAACTCATACCCTTGACTATACGAATACAATACAATACAATGAAATTAATTTGTCCGACTTAAATATTTGTTGTCACTAACCCGAATAAAACACGTTATTGTCCGGCTTAACAATGATTCCATATATATATATATATATATATATATATATATATATATATATATATATATATATATATCGACCTATGATCACGGTCACGTCGGTCTTTCACGCGACCTGAAAGATGCACGTTTACACGTCACATGACACATCAGTTGGTCTTGCCGAAATAGGATCACCACTGCACGGCTTGTGTGGCACCATAATGCCAACTAAAGATATGAGAAAGCTCCGGGATAAAGCATGGCGCGTAGTTTCTCTTGAGAATGAACAAGTTGATAATTTAATGCGTCTGATCCAAGCTTTCCCTTCCGTACGTGTGGCTTTGCAGCTGGGTTTTTTTTCATGCAATACAACTATAGTCTGTTCCACCAGTGGGTGCCCTTTGAAATGCGCTGATTATTTTGTCAAGCTTAGATATGATACTACAATTTGACACTAAATTGGATGAAGAAGTAAAAACCTTAAATGGAAGGAAAAACCTCATAACAAAAAACAACATTTACATTTTACAATCTTCTGCCGGAAGTTTAGGCTTTGTATCTTGTGGCCAAGTGGCACGGTGTCTGCCATGGGTTGCCAGCCTCACTTTGAGAGTTAAATGTAAAAATAGTAATGACCCTAAAATACCAATCAGTGGCTTTCAAAGGTAGTTGTATGACTATAGTGACCTTGACCTTCATCAGTGGGTTAGAAATGTTGCGCAAAGTCATTCTAGTAATTAGGTCAAAATGTTATTTTTTCATTACAGCTTATTCCTTGGTATTGATCTGCCAGTAGGTGATAGTAATTCCAGTTTGCAGCCCAGTGTGGAACAGATTATTGCTCATATACCCACGTGATATGAGAGACATTCCTGATTTCCCAGGGTTCCGCTTTCTTTTATCTGAGCGATCTATATATATAGGAGTCATATCATTCCCAACAATCCATTGGAATGCGATCCCGAGTTCTTTTGTGTCCATGTCAGAAAAACTCTCAACTTTGACCAAAAGTGCTCATATCAATAATTTGCTAGGGAACGTGCAAAAACATTCCGAAGACAAAACAAGTCACATAGTCAGCAATATTGATCAAGAAATGTAAGCAAGGTATACTTTACAAGATATTGTATTGCGAGTTTTATATTTAATACACTATGGTTACACATTTGCTGCTTAAGCATGTGGCCAGTTACCTTGACCTCGTCGCTTTGGTCAACATGTCATGAATATATATATATATATATATATATATATATATATATATATATATATATCAAATATTATATATTATTATCAAATATCAGCTTAAATATTGTTTAATATTTTATAAAACAAAAGACAAAATATTTATATTTAATATAAGTAAAGAATGAGTAAGGTTTCATTCTTTTTTCCGTGCAAGTTCTTTGCAAGATTTTGTTTGGTTTCCAGTAGGTCTGAGATTGACTGCATAATTATATTGATTAAAATAGTGGTTTTATAAAATATCATAACTAAGATTGATAGCCTTGAGGGAAACGAACTCGAACTAACTTAAAAGAGGGCGTTTTTTTAAAGCAGCTGGTCTTTTCCTACCCTACAACCTATCGTCAATAACTCGGTAAAACATGGAGTCTAAACTGGGATGTGGCATTTAAAAACACACATTTGTGACATATTCCCGGGGAATAAAAACTGGAATGGGATGCTCTGTGTTTAAATGACAAAGCTGCTATCTTTAGCGCCGTTGAACTCTCGCTCGTTACGTTGTTTTACGATAGTTAAGTACTTTGTAGGTTTGGAGGATTATATAAAGATATCACTGGGTATTTCATATATTTTAAAAATACCGTAATGTAAACTGAAAATATCTTATAATGATACATCTTAAATCTGCGAAATCCCAACCTCGGGCTTGGCATAAGGTTATTTTATGTAACATTTGTGAGGTATCTTTTATTATTTAATGAGGATGGATGATTAAATAAAACCTCATTTTTTCTATGAAATTCGTACTTTGGTCCAGAAATTACGCATAAACAATGCCCTGATGTTATTGTGTGCACGACGGATGATAAACTCTTGAGATATAATAACTTAGTTTCACAAATGGATTATAGACCTCCTTAATCTCGAGCAAGTCATATTTAGAGCTATGAAAAAAGCAGTTATGAGTCACATGCGCATATCACTACAAAATCGACATGGATGGTATGATAAATGTGTGTTGTCTGGATGCCTGGTTTCTTGTTATATACAAATCATTGTTACTGGGCTAGATCAAAATGGATAGCACAGTTTACGTTCTATAATCCGTTCCACCAACCCTGTCCATCTGTTATTTCGCCACTTATTTTCAAAGTATGGCCAATTGATTGCACCAAGGGCAGAAAGAAGAAATGCGTAATTATCTATTTTGGAAATAATAACTTACCTCATGTCATTTTCCTGTAAACAATCCAAAGTCTACGCTGTAGCGAAATCTAATCCACCTACATATGAAATTAAATTTGCAGCGAACAGTGTTGACTTCATAACAGACGTTACTTACAAAAGAGGCACCCGTAACTCCGGGACCAATTATAAAGAGCTGTCAACCATGTTTACAGTGAGGCTTGTACTCTCCTCGTGCAAGCGCTTCACTGTTTACGTCACACATTACGTCATAACCATGTCCCGAAAGACAAAACAATGATCGCTTGTTAGGAATGCCATGAATCACGGATGTATTCTAGACCAGTCGACCAGGCCGTGAAGTGAATCATATTTATATCATAAACAGGTGAGATTCCAAAAATTACGCATTTCTCTCTTTCCATCACTGGTGCAAGTTTTGTTTGGCATGTTTGTCTTACCTAAATATATAATGGTGAAAAAATTGAAAAGGGGTTGACAGGGCCATTGGAACGAATTTGTTGCAACCAATAGGTATTATCCGGCTCGGACTCGAATGCCCATAGCCAAGATGACACTCTGTAAAGAACATAACCAATCATAAATTTTGGATTCTAACGTATTTATGTGGTACAGCCAACATGTTACTTGCATATGAAAAGTTGTCATAGGATAGCTTTTCATTTACCTTGGTATATATTTGAACAGGTGTTGTGACACTTGATTAGAAATGAATTTGCTTTAAAGTACACTTAATGATCACACAAACAAATAATTAAAACTATTCCCCAAACCGCAGGAAGGAGTAAACTATCTTTTAGTTCTGTTTTGGGGACTGACGTTATCGGTCATAATTATTCTGACTCTAATCCTCGAGTTCTCAGTTATTAAATACATGCGGGTTTAATCCACCGAGAAGATTTTCACCCTTGCTTATTTGATTGGCTGTCAGTTTGTTCCCTGTGGACAGGTGTCCGAAATAATATTGAACCGATTCCAATGATATGTGGAGGGGACGCGGGATATTTGAGAGATCCCATTGAGTTTTGTTCCGGATCCGGATGAAGGGTAATCCGATGAGATCGTTTTTCCTTGGCGGAGGTTTGCGCTGTCCTGAGGGCCATTCTATTTATATTTATAACATCGGATGTGTTATTTACGACACATGGCTGTCCTGTCGTTTTACCATTAGTCTTCAACTTCGTGAGAATACCAGGTACCCGAGGCTTAAGTCCAAACTCAGCGGGTTAATTAATGAGTGTTCCACATGTCACCCTCTACTTAGAAAATGAATATTCCTGTTATGACCAAGTGGCAAGGTGTCTGCCATTGTTTGCCTGTCTCACTTTGAGAGTTATGGCAGTAACGTCTATTCAGTAGCTTTTAAATTGGTAGGATTCCTCAAATATGTAATCGATTCTGACGACGTGTGGTGGAGAAGAGAGGTATTTGACAGACCTCATTTAATTTTGCTCTGGATCTTTTGTTTTTCAATGGCGGAGGTATGCGCCCTTCTGACCACCGTTCTATTTATGCTTGCAACACCGGGTGAGTTTGGTGACGTATGTCTGTCCTGTCGTTTCACCATCACTCTTCGTCGTCCCGAGTATAACAAGCATCCGAGGCTGAAGTCCAACCTCATCGCTTAAATTGAACGAGTTTTACTCTTGCAATTCTCTTCCCGATATATAAATATTCACGTTATTTGTGTCAGGGATTTGCGTGAAAACGGTGCACGTATAAGACATATACAGACAATTGAACTGTGATTTAGAAAGATCAATAGACTACTTGAGATGAGTCTACTCAAAAAAGCCTTGATAATATGTAAGCGAGTCTACGGATCTTTCATTACTCAAATTATAGGAAGAAATATATAATATTTCTAAAAATGTTGGTGTATCTTTGGCATGTTATATTTTGGCTATATATATATATATATATATATATATATATATATATATGGATACAAACGACTTCGGAAACATATTTGAAGCAATATTTATATTGAGCCAATGAAGCTTCAATAACTCTCCATGAGATAAAACAAAGATATGGCTAATTTGTATTTGCATTTTTGTTGTAAGTCAGGTTTCATGTAAACAGTTCTGGTTTCATTATCATGTATTTTCGTAAAGTTCTCGATATGTTCTACATTGTTCTCTTCAAAGGTTAACTACATCACTATGGCATAAGAATATCCATCTAAAAATAGATAAAAAAAACTGTGGTAGAGGGGACCGAGCTGCAGTATCATCCGGAGTTCCACATGACTTAGTACTTGGCTCAATGTAATATAATAAAATAAAAGTAAGACAGGGAATTCAGATTATATGAACAAGATAATACGGTCCAAACAGAAAAAAAAATCCAGTGATGACTGTAAGAATCCAACAAGACATTATATAGGTTGTTTAGGAAGACAAGGTTTGGGAGAAGAATGAGTGATGGAGTTTGATCCAAATCTGAGACACTGACCATCCCTGCTTGCATGCTATTGAATGTCGCTAAATCACTCGTACAACCTACATGGCATTACATTAGTAAGATCACCTGAAAACACCACCAAATACCTATACAAAATCATCCAGGCAGGATATAAATGGAAGAAGCATGTTCAGGAAAACAATTTTACCCGTAACCTAGTTGGTATATACTGAGTCGTGACATAAGATCACTTTTGTCAGAAACACGGGTACGTGCATACAGGCTCTAGTGAGGCATCTATTGCGTATAAGACCCACAACAAAAAAGGTCGTTCTTCATCCGTCAGTCCGGCCAAGCACACAAAACTAGTAATTTCGCAATAAAAATTTGGTACCTTTCAAATAAAACGTTCAATTTTCGCATGCTTATGCCGTGAAGTCCTTTACAAAGACACCCATGTTTTTGTATTTTGCTGCTTGTCCAACATATTTTTTAACGGACTGCATTGCCCTCTTCACTGCATATATATCTACATCGAAAGTGTATGTATAAGCCCCGGTGCATTGTGGGGCTGAAATTTCTATGTCTACAAACCCTAACCAGCAGAGTAGTACTCTCTAGATTCCGATCATGAGCAGTGTGAGTCTATGCTTGAGCAGCTGCAGTGGCGCTTATCAGATGTCTGTGCATATAATACAGGTTTTACACGGACCAGTCGTTCTACAGCCCGAGCTATACTTATGTCCATCCCACTCCTGTACCCGTGGACATATGCAGAAATTCTGAATAAAAATTTTGCACTCAACCCTAAAACTAAAACATTGTGCATCAACTACACATATAACAGTGTTACAATGCATAACATGAAAAAAATCGACCCAGCCAATTCTTCATAATCTCCATCAATTCTTCATTGCGGACACAATGCAAAATTTGAACATTATCAGCAGTGAATGAATGAAATCCTACTTTTGATAAAATGTTTCAGTAATTATTGTATGAATCTTTCTGAAATTGGCAGGCTTATTGATCATGGATAGCTCTTTCAGCTATGGAAAACTGGTTGTGCCATCTACGTTTTCTTTATTTTGACAAATTTAATTATTGTATTTTTTTGTACTCAGACATTACGGCTGACCCGATGTTAACAAGACATAAATCGTGACCTTTTGATCTAGAAACACTTTACTTACATTCTAGGTAGGTCCTTTTGTAAGTCTCCTTGCATACCAAAAGTTGGTCACTGTTACCTATATTTAACAAGTTATTCTTGTTTTTGTTTGTTTTTTTTGCACTCTAGAATTTATAGATAATATGCATCTAGATGGTAAGGTTTGACAAAGTACATGAAAATTTTCAGAATCGGGGTGTACCTAAATGATTAATTCAATTAAATCGCAATAAATTAATCATTTATGTACAGATTTTCTGTTAATTATGAATATCAAGTTATCTTACACCGTGTTATTCATAATATGATGTGTCACGTAAAAATTCCTTGCATTCCACTGAAATAAACTTCTTCCAATACACAAAGAAGGAACTGCAGTAATTTTTGCACAATTTACGTCTGACCAATCTGGTCACCCATTGCCATTTAGCCCGAAGCTTAGATAGGTAACTGTAGCCCCATGTAACCTTAGTGATTTCTTCTGCTTCAGGTGGCGTTTAACAAGCTACAGAAGATGTTGTGTGATAAGTGGGACTTCATATATATGCAAGCCGAGCAGCAGGTTAGGTAAGTCAGAAGTCTTCCTGTCGTATTCCCATTCTGTATAATCCCACCATCAGGAAAAATGATTTTTATTGGACTTTATCTGAGCTTGGCATAACGGAAGTAGACGCGTCGTCTGCTTGTAGTAGTTACCGATTTAATCCCGGGAAAAAAACCCGCAGCCCGCAAGGCATAGCTGAGAAAATCTGTCAGAAGCGTCTTGGTCCTAAATTTATGGGAAGAACGTATGATTATGACTGAATAGACTGCGCGCTTCACCTGATAAGGCTATATAGAATCGACATTCTTTCGCATGCCTGGAGTCGGTTGATAAAATGCTGGCGCCTGAATTAACCTTTCATAAGCATTCAGCCTGTCATGTGCTTATCTTTTTATTTTTTATCCATCCAGATTCAACCACGCCTGATTGGCGCATGACGGAATGTACTAAGAAATGATTCAATCAAACCTTGGGTTCCGATGGGCAGACCCGTGCTTTAATTAAAAAAGTAGGCCTACATATTATTTTCCATCCTGGCACTCTGAAATAAAGCCTCCCCCCGATGGGACCAGGAGGCTTATTAGGGTTGATTAGTTTATTTCTATATCCGTATATTTTGAATTTTTTTATGTGTTGCCCTATTTTGGTCCATCCCACCTCCCCCCCTCCCCCCCCCGATAGCCAACCCAGTACAAACCCTCGATATCAGTTTTTCTCTTTCTTTTTTTCTGCCATTTTCTACTTGTACTAGATCTCCAATATAGCTGATTTTCAATAGCTGAAATATAAACAACAATATTAGTTCGAGGTCACAGATTTGCTACTATTATATATTTATTTCCTTGACCTTATAACCAAGGAGGTACACTGTATTGCATTGCCGATTTTCCATTATCGCTCAGTTGCGGGCGTCGGAGTTTATATTGTTTGACCTATATATAAACATGTTGATTGTCAGAACTAAACGTGCTGACCCTTATCAGAGTCATCGGTTATCGCACTGGTTCATGTAAGGGCCACCATTGATTGGGTCGAATCTTATCAGAGTCATCGATGTTCTCATTGGTTCTATTAAGGACCATCAATGAATGCGTTGATTATTGTCAGAGCCATCTATCTTTGCATCGGTCCTCACAAAAATCACGTCGGCCCTGGGGAAGCAGACAATTATTTAAAGAGTAGAAGCGGGGACATTATACCCAGGTGATAGAAAGCTCAGGAAGCAGGTGCTTAATTTTACGCTCCTCACAGACAGTTTTTTATTATAATCAGCAAAAGCACTTCTGGTACAATATTAAAAATAGCTCTGACAGCTATCTGCAGTCACATATAGAATATGTTAAAGCGGCATGTGCGTGTAACTTTATTAACATATTTATTGTTAATATACAATGATACGCACCTTTACCCGATTATAATACCTCCGCCAGAAGGCGATCTAATATTTGTTCCCCCTTGGTTACGTTAGTTGGTTTGTCTGTTAGAAATTATGCACAGAAATTTGTGGAAGGTTAGGGTAATATCTGGATTAAAATTTATTGAATTTTGGGGATAAATTTGATTACCATAATGTTTTTTTTTCAAATGATTGTATAACATTGTGAGATGCCGGTGTTTTTGTCCTGGCCAAGAGCTACATAATAAATAGGTGTTAGAGGTAATTTTGCTCTAGAGCTCACCTGTGGTACGGGTTCATGCAAGAAAGTTTTATTAGGATTCTGGCGGAGATTGGGAGGGGGGACCTCCGACTTAATCTAGTTTTGTCTGTAAATAAGCATGCGTAATAAGAGATATGTAATAATTTAGACTTAGAAACTTGGACTTGAAACTTGAACTAAAAATGATCAGACAGAGTATTAGTTGTGCAGGAATATTAAATATTAAAAAGATAAATTTAACACATTGCTCTTGAAATTTACAACTCTGCGTTGTGTGTTTTTTTGGCTCCAATGGTACTGCTTTGTCGTTCTTAGCATGATATTGTTTTAATTTACAAAATTTTGCGTTGTATCGTATAAATCGGTAATAATGCCAATATTAATAATATGTTGATGCATATTGATTGTGATAATAATCATAATATAAACATAGCGTGAATTCGTGTCGTGTTAGCAAACGTGTTAACACACAGGCACGAAATAGTATATTCCCTATTGATTACTTAAATTGAACACACAGCCTGCCAACCTGAACACCATTCAGATGTAATTGCCTGAAGACCGACGGTCGGTATGTTTGTCCATTAAACGTTGTTCCTGTGTACGGGAGTATGTATCCACACGCCGCCGGGACTCCGTCTTTTATCCCTATAACCTGTGGCTACTTTATTAGTTCTGGTCAATGCAAGTTTCCAAGAAATAATGTGTGTCTGGGGAGTTTATAATTTCGTGGAATCCATGGGTAATTAATTTCCACGAATTTAACAGTTGTTAACTTATATTTATACCTTATTGCTTACATTTATAAAGTATTGCTGACATTTATGCATAATTGTCACCCCTTCTTTGTAAAAAGTGTAACCTACCTTTGACATTAATATTTCGGCTGCATTTATTTACAAGTCCCCTGTATTAAATATGATCCAGCTCATACCTCAATTGTTATATGACATTCTGCATGCACTGATGATTTTCATTTATGACTATATTTTCCATCTGAGGCTGTTCTTCACACTCTCCTAATTAATTACAGTCAACATCTTACTGACTATATATAGATTTATCGTCGTGTCTCTTTTTTGTCCGTCTGTTTATGCGTCTTTTTGTCCATCGATCTGCCTGAAGGCAAAGTCTTCGAACTTGGTCAACTGTTTATACATAGCCCGGGCTAGAAACTTATTGTTTGCTGTGAGGCCACCAAGCGGCCCGAAACGTATGAAACCATTTTGCGCGAGAGATCAGTTACTGTATATAACGATTATCATAACTTTCAATGCTTCGTCTGAAACGAGGATCCATGGCCTCCTTCTGAGGATGGCAGCCTCCTTCTGAGGAAGGCAGCCTCCTCTGCAGTAACCGTGGTTATGACAAAGATTAAAAATGTTGTCTCGTAAAATCTTAATAAAATACATTTGGCATCAAACAAGAGTTAGCAAGAATTCACCAAATGATTATAAATCTAACGCCGTAAATGCTTACATAAAAAGCAGCCATTTGATGCAAGATGGTTCTGGCTGTCTTGTGTGGCATTTAACAAGATCTACCCAATCTATTCTCGTCAAATCTCACCCGGTTTGCCTATAGAAACGAAAATACTGTGATATCGTTTACAAATGTCTGCTGGACAGGGCCGGCGAATAGGTCACTGTAACAACTTGTTTTTAGTTTCATATCTTTCCAATGGCTCTCACATTTAAATATGTTGTAATATCGCGAAATACTTTGGGATTCAAATTCAAGAAATTTAAAGTCTACATAATGTTATTATTTAATGTTTTCGACATTATCATTTATTTAATACTTTCTTCAGTTTTCATCTTTTGATTCTTAGAGCAGTATTTAATTACAAGAAAAATGGAAATTGTAATTTACTAATAAACATCCCCATCAGAGAACCTAAATTTCAGAAACGAACAGCTAAAATACGTTCGTGTCGCATCCCCGAATCCTCATCGAACCCTGGCAGGTTTTTTTCTTCCAGTCTCTCGAAACCGAGACTGTCACACATCGCATAGCTAAAATACGGTTTTATAGAAAATAATAATAATAATAATAATAATAATAATAATTATAATTATAAACACTTTAACCGTGTGAACATTATATCAAAAACCCTAAATGCTGCGATTCATTGCATGGTCAGAAAAATGTGCATTTGCACCATTAAAAACGGGCTTTAACATAGTTCGATTTGTCATCCATCCCCACGAAATATGGCACACCACGGAATATTGGTATGAATGAAATATAAGCCAGCTAGCTTTGTCCGCAGTTTCAGGTGTTATATCTTCTTTGTCGTCGTCGATCCAGTATACGGAGCGGATGGTTATTGATTATACCAGCTCCCGTAGACTGACCCTGAAGAAAAATGTATAGTCGAGAATGACATTATATTCTGAGCACATCCAGTCAACTTGGCAGGCTCCGATCAAAATCAATTTTGGTTTTGTTTTCTCTCATATTTGGCCGTATCTGAGCACGTGGCGGGCGGCGCGGAGATCGATAGAACCTTCTAAATAATATGTCACTGCTCCGAGCTAATACTAGCTGCCCCGTGTGTGTAAAGATAAGGCTTATCAGTGTCTCATGCTGTTATATTCATAAAACATAAATACAAATAAACATTTAATGTTGTCGTTTTGCTAGTTGGAAAAGATAAACTGAATTGACAAATATGAAATTTGTATCAAAAACTTTGTATTAAGCATATTTTATTAATAAATACCCGATTTATATATTTATTGTATATATAAATGTATATATGTTATAAATAAATTGTATCATTATATATATTAATTATATTTGATTTAATATTATATTGTATATGTTTTATATATATATATAAGATTATGTGTATTGTCTTATATATATATATATATATATATATATATATATATATATATATATATATATATGTTTGTATATACAGACAGAGAATAATCCGATGTTTTAGTCAGAGAAATATATTTAAAAACTGCTGATTGGCCTTTTAGCATAATTTAATATACAAATGGTGTAGAATCCAATGGGAGACACTTGGCAACCATTTTCAGAAGAGTTAAGAAGGTTATGAAATGTAAACATTTACCCAACAGGTCACTTTATATTATCCACTTCTACTGAAGTTGAGATTAGTCTCATTGAATATTTTACATTGTGTCCTGTATACTTTATTATCTAGACTTATAAATCGGATATTAAAACAAGACCAGTTACATAGATTTGGTTATGTATTATAGTTTCGATACTCGGATTAAGTATTATGACATTTAAAGGGCTCTGTTTCGATATCTGACGTGAATTAAATAAAGATAATATATTTAACCTTTTAAAAAGATAAGTCATTAAACGACGATCATAGGGATAGTTTATCTGTTTTGTTAATATACACTTGTCTAACACGTGGGGCGGGGACGCTAAATGGGTCGCCCATCATAATTAAAACATATCCAACAGGGGCATCTGGAGGCAAATGGGACAACTTTTGCAAATCATAAAAGATGTCTTCACCAACAGTAACTAGTGACCTTTTAACCTCTGCACATGCGCAGTCAAGCACCGGTTTTCTGTTTGTCAACATGGGCCTGTGAACAGTGTTTACTAACAGTTTGAAGATCAACAATCTCAGTAATATTACACATAGGCGTGACATTTTTTTTCATATTATAATTTCCCCAGGTTTCGTTAATACACACCAAGAGTTAGCCGGTAATCACATATATTCTAGAAAGAAGACAAGGGAATGGCTGCAGGAATTTATCAGCATACTGTGTGATGCACTAAGGAGTAATCATCTTCCATTATGCAGTATATTTTTTTAAACTATAGTCACTAGTCATTGCTATATTTGAAATTCCTCCGCCCGAACGTTGGCCTTTAACCTTTGGTAAACTTGAACGGCTGTTTTGAAAGCAGATTTATATTATGAGCTTACGGAAGTTTAATTAATTTTACAGCCCACTCGGGAATATTTGACATGTTTTACTTCGATTAGATAACCATTGAAGTTTAATGAATAGGGAATCTACTATTTAATTTTGACAATTAATTTTGAAATTGCCACGAAGTCATTAATACATTAATAGTTAGGCTTTCATGTTCTACGTACTGCAGTAAAGTAAGAGAAAGAGTAAAATAATAATTAAAATCATTTATTAAAATTCCCTGATTAATTCCCTAAAACGGAATTATATGGATCCAGTTTAATGTTGTTTAAAGAATAACTATTGCCATTATTGATTATTTATTTGAAGTTGAATTGCATACAAACATATAAAGCGGACGTCGAGTTTAATTGTGCATCAATTGGGTCAAACCATATTGCATGCCTAATAATTGCGTAATAAAATCAAATTGCCTAATTTTCCGTTTATGTCACACATTATTTGAAATATCACATGGCATTAACGATAGGAACTTACCTATGCCAAAATAATATTAGCCAATTAAACTTACTAACGGCATTCTCATAATTTCGACATGCGACCTGTGACATCCGGGTTTAAGTGTGCACGCTAAATGGCAGCCCCCATTAGCAGTTTCGAAATTGGGAGAAGTTAACCTGTCAGGGTTGGATAAGGGCGTGGTTATGCGACACAATAATACTCTGAGGACAGTGTTCAGGCGAGGATCAGGAGGGTATCGATTAAGGGTAAAACGGAGAAACGTTTTTTTTTTTTAACCTGGCCTATATATATGGTCATGTTACGTTTTTAAAGTCAGGTTTCATATAAAATTAAAATCAATATATTTCACATTCAATCACGTTTTCTGTTAGGGTACAAATGTGTATTATTTTAATCATATTTTGATAACTATTGCTATTTAGCGGTTAAAACTAAAACGATAATGTCAGCTTATCTAAAGATAACCTTATTAAATGTTGTTTATGTTTAATATATGGCAAATGACATGACTTTGTATAATGAATGAGTCCGTGGAATAACTAAATGAGTGTTTGATATATTAATCTTACAACCATAAATAACCTTTCCCAGTTTTCACGATATTTATACGGCTCTGGTGAGATGCAGACATATACTAGAGAGTGGATACCCTGGTTTGTTTCAAATTTGCGATATTCGCGAAAAGGAAAGCTTCCCGAAAGTTAAAAGGAAGTCCGAATTTAGAAGGCAAGCCGAAAGGGTAAAAATACTATTATAAATAATGTCTTAATTTTCAAATGATTTGGAAAATGTGAAAGACAATTTCAAGTCTTCCGATGTTAACTTGGGTCCATGTCAAGTCGTTTCGATTTTTAGCGCATTATTTAGTACAATTAATTCATATAATAATGAATATGCTCGATGTAGATTATTGTATAGCGAGGTCGCGAAAATGGAACCATCGCGAAACAATGACCAAGCGGAATTCGCGAAATTTTAACCTCGCGTGTATTAAGCTAATCATAGAATACTGCTGATGACGCCTGTATTTAAATGTAATCAACATGCTCATTTTCTTCATTTACTTCTATAAACAAAAGGAATCTCGACCTACAAGACACCTACAAACAGACTAGACGACCAGAGGTCAACGCTGGCCGAATCCAAAATTTCTATAAATAATAAATATACGGCACTGACCCAATTACTTGTTAAACCAACATACTGGTAAACAAAAAAAAAAACTATTTATGCATCAGAATGCTATTCCGACATCCTGTTTCGTTTTAACTTGAGATGCCCCAAGATCTACACATTATAACAAAAGCCAATGAACAGACGGACAGCTTGGTCGGTCGAGGTAATCAAGTTTCCCGGCATTGTAATGAACTAAACTGTTTATAAGGATTGTGTCTGATAGTCATGAGCTTAGATAATGTCTCATTATCCCCTACAGTTGTGTCTAAGTACTGTTTGTAACCGATATAGAAAAAACAATAATCTGTAATATTTTCTTCATGACTGAATTGTTAGTAGTGTCTGAACTTGACTTTACGCTCTGAACGTGGCGCGTGGCCTCCCGGAGACCTGCCACTAACACACTGTGGGAAATGGAAGGATTCTTCAGGTTTGGCAAGCTGCCAAACACCCAGCAAACTGACCCTGGATAAGGTATATTCTGATTGGCTCAGCGTGTAAACAACGATGGCAGCGTTGATGCGTAGCTCGTCGTATGGCATTTTAAGAGATGAAATTTACAAATAGTGAGAAATAATTAACTGACCCCAAACCACATCAGCAGGCGAGTATAGAGACTGTCCTGAAAGGTTACGATTGCATCCTGTGTATATTGATGGGGGTGGTTAAATATTACGCAGGAGGGAATTCCACAGAGACAGCACCCCTTGGTGGCCAAAGCAGACGGGCAACTGGGGTTTCGTGCAGCGTTAGAGGAGCGAATGGTTGAGCATAGCGTAACCGCTGCTTATGGAGCGTAGACAAGACTGATACAAACATTAAACAAATAATTAATCCGCACGACGTTCAAAAATTAAATTGATCTTCCTTACTTCCCCTCTTTTCTCCTAATAACAAAGAATACACGCCTGTTTCCTTATATCTTGATATTTTATGCACAGAAACATGCGGTCAAACAAATTGACAAAGACACATTAGCCGATTCAGACATGACTAGAATTATAACCTGTGTCTAAGGTGTAACGTCTTTTTAACATATAACATTTGTGTAAAATGAAACAGTTATCTTACCTGTAATTTCTGTCTTAAAGATTACCTCGTGATTTAATCTCGTAATACAAACATGGTTAATAGATGTAAAAATTTTAAATATATGATCAACTGAAACAAGGATAGATACTTATACAAATATCTAATTTGGCAGATCACTGGAAAGTCCAAAACATAGTAAAATGTAAACTTTGGATTTATTTCAAATTTTTTATTGTTATTAAAGTCATCGCTCCCATTTATAGTTTTCTGTGAATCATTACAAAGATGTAACCTCTAAAGACAATTCTGTAACATTCAGTATAACGATCTATAACAGGTAGAGGGAAATATAAGCTTTGCAGTCGGGACAAGTAATTGCTGGGGCCCGGGAACTAGGATAGTTCCTGTAATTAACACACTCTCTAAATCACGAAGCAATGTGTATCAACAGCCCTGTAGTGAACAAGTGTATGTTTTTATGTACTTGGGATTTAAGGCAATAGCTGACAAGTGGCATCCAGCAGTTTTACTTGTACCTAATCAAGTGATTTCTCCACAGCCTGTCAAAGCTTATCAAATCATTCACTCCGATGCAGGTGATTTAATTCCTCTCTAAAGGCTAGTAATATGGCACATAATATGAGCTAATTGAGCCGAGTCTTGATAATGTCCAAAGTTGTATATTTAAGGGGACTTTAGTATAAATGTTCAAACTAAATGTCTTCACAAAAGTGGTTTTTAATTAGAGTAATATGTCATTCTTGTTTTTACCAGTGATATGCCCATACAGTTTCAAACCAATTGTAAACATATAACGGTGGGAGGCTCTAATATTGCTGAAATACTAGAAGGCTCTGAAGCATTCGGAAACAATATGGGTTCACCTTGATATACGATACAATTATCTACTTTTCCTAGTTTATGGACTTGGCTTCTATCCAGGCCACTGAAATGAAGTCGGCATCTTATTTTTTTCCCGTTTTCACTTAAGTCATTAGTCATGCAAATAATAAAAAATAATAAATATTTTGAAGGGAGACATACTTTTTGTTCCTTACGATAAACGGGATACTACTTATCATGAGGGAAAAATTATTGAGGTAATGTTTTGCTTTTTAAAAACCTGGAAATGTTAAGCTGGCAGGTTTATGGCCCGTTATAAATAACACACTGGGCAGTAAAAGTCAATTATGCCCTTACTGTTACTTTTACGGGACCAATTTCCGGCAACAAAGGCCAGTTTTATCTATTGTGTGCTCTAACTACAAAATGTGTCATGTTTTCGTAATTGTTAATATCCTGTAGTCCCATCCGATATCGTGTGCCTCCTACAGGAAATGTACACAATAAGAGGTATCAATGAAAATAAAAAATATTCTGACACACGAATTAACTTGTGTGGATAAAATTAGACCGTTTACTTCGATAAAGACTTTAAAAATAATAACGGTGTTTCGGTTTATAGAGTTTGTCGTCTGTTTTCCCAGACTGTTCAATGAATATTCTGTATCAGGCAACGAAAGTGTCGCTATATATACGTATAACCTCTGTAAAGTGTTCGTGTATCAAACTTGACCAAGTGAGAAGGTATTTGGAAAAATACTCTCTTAAAGAATGCATATTCTCCACCTCTGTGTCAAACGATAAATAATCTATCATATAGACTCCTGTAATCGACCTTCCTCCGAGGCAATGATTATTCACTGTTGTGGCCGGAGGGACTACTTACTTCATGTTCCGTATATAATAAATATACGCTTTTTTTCAGATAAGGAAGTACAACAATTTTGATTTATTTATTGCAAAAGATATCACAGTTTATTTTTATTTAAGCACTCTCTCTGAAAGCAAGCTTGAAGAGGTTTTATGTGTCACTGATATACGGCGAATTGAGATGATTATCTGGCTTTTACACGGATATTCATTCTGATAAAGTACTCCACTCCACTTTGCTACTGTATAAAACTTGGAAAAAGAAAAAGTAATAACTCTTTTCAGGCCAAAACTTCACAGTATGTCTCTCCAGTTTTTTTTTACAGAAATCAGTAAGGGCAGGCAGTTGTACAACCCTAACCTTACTGTTCCTGTCCTAATACATACACATCCTGTCCTGTCAATGCACATTCCTCTGGTAACGGTAAGGGTGTGAAAGTACCCCTCCCTGCCATAGGGCACTTCCAACCTTATGAATGCCACTTCCCTTCTATTAGGGCATTAGTATGCCACACTTCAAAACGTTATGTTCCACAGATATATTCCACTTCCAGTCATGTTGATATTTGTAGGGGCAAAGGGGGAAGTTCCTATTGTTGGTTTGTACCCACAAGCTCTTTGAAATGGATCTAGAAGGCTGGCTCATGTATTTTCTAATTTCACAACTATGGCAAAATAATTGGAGCAGCAGGCTCATGGGTTTATCTCAATAAAAATATTCCTTCAGTTCATCTCATAATTAACATCGTGTCTTTTCCAGTAACACCCAACTAATTTTTAATTTAGACATTCTGCATATATAT
This sequence comes from Sipunculus nudus, assembly GCA_026874595.1. Lineage (NCBI taxonomy): Eukaryota > Metazoa > Annelida > Sipuncula > Golfingiida > Sipunculidae > Sipunculus > Sipunculus nudus. The sequence continues at coordinate 45,389,301 of CM049307.1, read as the reverse complement.
ATATTTATATCATCCATGACTCTCATTTCCCCTTAGTCAAATAGATGTATTAGTTTTTTATGAGTTCTTGAAATCTTGTATAGTTTTGTGTCTGAAACAAATTAATGTAGTAAGCCAAACTTTCACCTACCTCAGGTCCGGTGGATTAAATATTTTCCTGAACGATTTTCTTTCGAAAATACTATTACAAATAATCAACACTAGGATTTTCCTTCTTATATGTACTGGTTTTATATTAATATTGATTGGCTTATGGTCTATCTTAAGTCTGCAACAAATTTATTCCAAGATGCCGTCAATGAGGGCGTCACTCACAATATCATAAACTTTAATCTAACCGTACGGACAACCAGCTGGTGTCACTGTTATCCAATGTGAAAAACACTTCCACAGTGCAAACATTGTACCATTTCATGTTTTATTATACTGAAATGTTAGGTACCGAAATGCTTGAAAGTAATTCTGGCAAATGTGGAAATTGTTTCTAAATGATTTTTTGCATCATCTATATGCGATGAATACTTTAAACTACTTATCAAGCCTCTTCATCACAGGAGTTCGAGCCCATATTTTTTAACATAAATAACATAAAGTTTTGTCCCCCCCCCCCCCCAGTTTAATGGAGGCTTATGAAGGTGTTCCAGCGTGGCCTTACTGTTTAGGCAAGAAGCATTCTCTTTTGTATACCTGTGTATTACTGCAAGTTTTCCATAAAGAGTTCATATGATCAGGGAAAAACATAATAGTAACAGTATTGTTTAGCTGAATAGCTAATAGCACAATATAACAAAGGGAAATTTATCCTTTTTTATTCATTTGACAGAAATTTCTACTGAAAAGCAAAAACAATTTTTTTTATGCGGGGGCCAAAATTGTGCGTCTTATATTTAGTACAATACTTCAAAAGGATCCATTGAAGCGGGGTAGGACGTAGCCTAGTGGTTAAGACGTTGGACTAAGACGTCTCGATAGAACCTCAAAATTTGTTCCAACATGGTAACGACAGGTATGACTTCTCTATTATCTCATGCTTGAAATATAACCAAACACTCTTATCTTCACCCTCGTGCAATAGACAGTGCCACTAAAATAGACCTCATTAAAAATACAGTAAACCATGTTAACACGACCACCCCAAGGGCTACGTTACCAGGGTGGCGACTAGATACATGCATGGCAAGTCCTATAACATGCTCCTCTGGGACCAAAAATAATGCTTGTCATAGCAAGGTGGTCATTTTACCGGGCTGGCCGTCAAAGAGGTGTTTACTGTAAAGTGAGGACCCACAATGGATCCATACATAATGTTCTCAAATGAAGCATATAACACCATGGGCACGTCATTCGGATAAGACAAAATATCGGTCAGTGCCATGCAGCCTGTGGGGTCATATTGAACAGGGCAACGGTCTGCAAATAACTTGTTTTGACCGCCATATATATCCGGCCCGAATGTTTATCAATCCCCTGTAGGTATCAATTCAGTTGCATGGCTGGGATGGTAAATATTTAACGAATGTAGATTTGTACCCTTCCTTATTTCTGCCATGCTTTTGCTAAATATAAAGCAAACGGGAACAATTCTTTTTCATGAGATACCACTGCCATCTTTTACACATTCACGTTAGGTCACGGCTATTCAGATAGAATAGCCTCCCGGCCGCTACGGGGTGGGCGGGGGGGGGGGGGGGGTCCTAGATTTTGCGCCGGTATCACGCACTGCACGGCGAAGAAGTGCCAAAGTATTATGACGATATGACAAATTTCTGCACAGTTTAGCTATTATTTATTTGTACGTGTGAAAAAAAAAATATAAGATACAATCGTGTGATGAACCTTTTATGTGGTACATGACATGTCATGGTCAAGGGACGATTGTAGAGGGTGATTAATGATAGTTGATAACTGTTGTAATTATTACATCCCTTATTTCGCAAATCATGTAATGTATAATGTAAGTGAATCACACAAAAAATCCAAATTATGTAATTCTGCGTGCAGTTACTATTTTAAATGCATAATTTAACTGAAGGTTAACAAGAACCTGTAACCTAACTCCATCCTTAAATATGATATAATGTCACATTGGATCTTGCCTTCTGTTAGCACATTTGCTCTAAAATTACACTTGGAATTGATGTGAGAACACCCATTAGTTTATTTACAGAAAAGATCAAATGTTAACCTTTGCTTAACTTAGCCTGATGTGGTCAATTTACCGAAACATGAAATTACAAGACTCTTAGAGTATATCCACTTCATGAATAGTCATGAGTTTAAGCCATCGCAGTCCGCCAATCAGGCGATGGTTGCGAGTAAGCCGATATTCTCCATATTTGAATTTTGGAAGAGTTCATCCATACGGGCGAGTTGGAGAGGAGATAAACTTGTGCAAAAGGTGTTGTAAAATATTCGATACCGTTAATCGTTCATGTTATTCGAAAGATTTACAAAGACACACGTTTCTTTTCTAGGGACTAGAAATGCTATGACCATAATTAGAAATGCTATCTTTTCTGGAACAGCTGGGGTCTCCTGCACAATTTAGTGCGATGAGGTTATTTGGGTATGGATCCACAGAATTAAGGCCCACATATTGCACTGAGAGTGGGAAAAATACCCCCATAGAAGGTATCTTCCATGAATCTTAAGCTCAGCGTACACGTTACGAAAATTGGATACGATATAATACGACACGAAATACGACAAGATACGACACGAAATCCTTGCTTCTTGGGGGTCCTATCGCAATGTGCATGTTGAAATACGATACGAAGTCCTACGATATCGGCTTCGTATCGTATCGTAATTTTTCAAGCATGTTCGAAATATTCTTATCGTAACGGGCTTCCTATTTTATCATTTCCTAATTTACGCTGGACTTAAGCTCAACATACACGTTACGAAATTTGGATACGATGGAATAGGAAGCAAGAATCGAAACGAAATCCTGTATCGTAACTGACAATCGTAATACCACCTCATGAGTGAAAGCCATAGCAATAATCTCCTCTTCTTCATTTAGGTAGATCCTCTTAATAGCCACCTAATAATTAGGCTACGAAGCACATAATGACCATTTTCTGCGATTTTCTGTTTCATTGGCAGCCATGTTGCTGATCAGTATTTGATGTAATATCCCGTCCACTTTTGCACGAAATTCGTATAATGTACGTGGAAATACGACACGGAAATTGGGTATTTACGATATATGACGTTGCAATACGAAATTACAAAATCGTATCGTATCCAGATTTCGTAACGTGTATGCTAGGCTTCAAGTGGCTCAGTCCCTTTCCTTGTCGTACCTTTCTTTTATATGTTGTTGGTGGCGAGTAAAGCCAATTTTCCTGTGATTTATAGAACCAACTGTTTCATTCGCAGCCATATTGTTGATCAGTACATGTGACCAAATTATCCCATGCCCGTTTGCACGAAAGTCATGGAATGTACTGGAAAATACGATTTGAATCTTAGGTACTTACAATACGGCGTTGGAACGAGGAACAATGTATCTATTTTCTTTGATATTCTTTTCCTTTGTCTTACCAAGATTTTTACCCCACGCCCAGTCATTGAAACATTCAGACACGTAAGCGGTGAAAAGATCTCACACGAGGTGAGAAAGAATTCTCAATGGTTCTTTGTCTGGGTATGAATGAGCAGCCGAATCTTCGACAGATCAATTGTCCTGATCCTTCAGCGTCTGTTAAATGCTGCGTGAGCGATAGACAAGGATGTTCTTTTTATATGTCCAGTCTTATAACTGCAAAATGTCAGAGGGACATTTCAATGTTAAGCCAACCAATCGGCTATAAATCCATCATGTCTTAGGCAATATTGCTGCAGAGGTTCTGTCTTACAAACAAAAGATTTTCACTCCCACAGAAATATGGAAAAAAATGTTCAGGTCATTCTTATTTGCTTGCAGCAGTAAAACGAAAAACCGTCTCGAGAAAAAAACTTGCTTTTGCTTAATATCAATTTTATTTTTTAAATTTGGAGACTCCGCTATCATCCAAGGACACTGAATCGTAAAACATTTATTGGTTGGTTGTTTATCTTTAAATTCATGTAAGATGTAATTGATGTAAGTGGCGACTGGGGGAACTCAAGCAACAGCAAAACATTAATGCAAACTCTGATGATATGTTTATCTCCCATGTATCATACCATTGCTACATGGGTTTTTATATATTAGTTTTCATCTTATGGTTGATTCAAATCCCCTCATCCTTTGATGGCATTCTGATTTCTCATAGTATTTATGCAATTGATACTATAGAAAAAGGGGGAAAACAGGCCTCAAACCAGAAAAATAACAGTTGTCTGGCATTTTCCGTAACTGTCTGTTAACGCATCTGTTACTATACAGTAAACACCTTATTTCTTGACTTGGTTTACGAGTATCATATGTATATATATATATATATATATATATATATATATATATATATATATATATACACACACACACACACACATATATATATATATATATAGTAGTTCCCGTTTAATTGAATATCATACTTGTCAGCTGATAATATTCATTTAAGCCAGCTATTCAAATAAACGGGGTATTACTCCTCAAGGTTATAGCCGTTATTATGATACTATGAATTGCAGTCTGTTGGCTTGCTTGTGTTTCCTGCGTTATTTGGAGCGTTCCCAATTATCTGGTTTGGGATTTTTCTTTAAAATATGTTCCAATTAAATAGTTTATATAGATTTATTTATAATTTTTTTGCACTCTGTACGGATGAAATAACTGATGTTACTGCAAATGACTAACAGCTTGCTGATCAGGTGAATATGTGAAAGATGGTCTGGTGTAATACGATTTCTAAAGAATTTTAATTTGCTCCATCTACAGAATTAGAATACTACTCTGCATATATTGCTATATCCCTCTTTTTTCCAGACTGGCCAAAGACAGGAAGAAAGCAGACAGACTGGTTATCGACAGCCACGAACGAGCGTTTTGGAGAGTACACAGGCCGCCTGTAAGTACACATTAACTAGAAGAACAATTTACATTAACGTGATAGCAGCGTCAGACAGCTCTTAAACGTTCCTTGTGAAACTTTCAGCTGACGCTTATATGGTATGATAAATCAGCGCAAATCGTTTACCACTGATGGTCACAATTGCTTGTTACAGCATTTTAACCAACTAAACTGGGCTGTTGTACCAAATACATACACTCCAGTTACTATCAATCATTCATGTTATACCCGCAATAAAAAAACACCGCCAGCTGAGGTAAAAGCTTTTACACAAAAATAAATATTGATTGCCACACAAGGACTAATGTAAAGCGATACGCCAAGTGTTCAGACGCAAAGTGAGGATTTGATCAATATCTGCTCTGAGCGGAGTATCCACTGAAGTTTGATCAGTGGCCGCGCTGTAGAGGTGTGTGACTTCCGCCTTGAAGACATAAGGACAGCGCCCAGCTCTTTAAGCGTCTGACTTGATCTAACGTCACAGCTGACGCAGGGTATCCTCTACAACCTACACGCCCCCATCAAGCAAACGCCGCAGATAACTTAAGAGCGACCAAGAGAGGTGGTCAATTTAGTCCATCCGTCTCCCCAAGGGTTCAGCGCGTGCCGCTTTTCCTTTCTTCCATAGCCTCAAACCGGAAACGCTTGAACAGGAGGCTGCTTAGGTAAAGTCCATAAAGGTCATTCTTCAATTGTGCCATCGGTGTGGGTTCTTAAAGAGTTCAGAGGTCAAGAGGGTCTTGATTCTTCACAAGCTCGTCATTGAGCTTAACAATTGACAAGAGCCTTATATCGATATTTATGGAGTGATAGAGTGATGGTTTTTATCCCCCCGGGAAGGGGGTGTATATTTAGAACCCTTATACCCAGATAAGGAGTGGCTATGTCTACTATCTTTCCGTTTCAAAAGACTTCTGCCAATCAAAGGTTGCCAAACGAAGATTAATTCTACTACCACACGGAAAAGGTCAAACAAAAGATCCTATGAATAGGCTGAGAACTAGAAAGAACGAGTCGCCCACACGATACCTAATACTTCTTCGTGTGGCACTGTGTAAATCTTCATTATACCTTTGCCAGATGGCGAGATATTTTCATCCGGTTTGGTTTGTCTATTAACAAATGTCCTCAAAAGTTCTATTAAAAAGTTCTAAAAAATTCTATGAAAGGTTAGGAAGACACCTTAGAAACAATCGGTTAAAGTTTGTTTCCAATTCAGGGGATTTTATAATAACATTCAGAGAAAGGACAATTTCCTTGCCGGAGGCTCTAGATTTTCACTTATGCTAGGGCCTCTATGATCTGCACACAGAGCAAGGTTTTATAAGGATTCTGGCGAAGGTGCACATTAAGTGCCCGACCACTTTTCAAGTTGACCAGAAATTGTCAAATAACCAGTTTGATAAATTAAAGAGTAATTTAAATTGAAAAAAAATATTATGATATTCCCGTAATTTTTTGACAATTATGAGTGTTAACATTTTTCCCATGTTACATGTATAAGCTAGCTTTCACAGTCATGTATTCTCTTGTAGACATTTCCAGTGAAACCCAGGCACACCAGTTCCGGGTCCTATCTAATATGAATTAGAACAGAAAAAAATATCACCTTGCCACCATCAGCCTAAGGTTTAAGCTTCCGCTCTTGCCAACATATTCATATTTGCGAAACATTACCATATTTTAAAATAAAATGTAAAATTAAACATTTTTTTGCCTAATAACCAACGATTGATCAAGACACAGTTACGGATGTGTGTGACTTCGGCATTAAATAAGGATTATGGCATGGCCCTTGCGTGTGAACGGTATAGGTGCATTATACGGGGATGAACATCAGGGGGCTCAAACAACAAGCGAACCCACGTTTTTATTTTAACAAATTCCCAAAATCTGCCTGTGAACCAACATTTATTTTGTGCAAATTGAACCCACCTTCGTTTTTACTGTCAATGACGTCGCGTAACATGTTTACAAAAATAAGTCATGGAATGACGCTTATTTTTTACTGCTTATTTCTAACTTATAAATATTATTATACATTACTTATATAAGTATATAGTAAAAGCTGTATATTATAAATGTTGAACCCACATTTTAAAAAAAGAAAATGTGGGTTCACTTCATGTTCTAGCTGATCTATGTATGTTCATGATTAACCCAGATTTCGTATATTTGTCAATGACGTACCGTACACATAGCAAGTCAAGAAAAATAAGTCAAGTAATGACGCTTATGTTTCCTATATAACTTATAAAAGTAATAAAATATTAATATATTAATTATAATAGAGTATAGTAGAAGCCTATTAGGCATTGAACCCACATTAAAAAAATGTGGGTTCAGTTACTGTTTTAGCCCCCTGAATTTCAGCCCCGTATAATGCACCTATACCTGTGAACCTGACATAGCATTACAAAAGAGGATGGAATCCATTACAGACACCATAGTGTCATCAAACAGCGCTGTTCTTGGCAACACTAAATTTGCTAGGAGCTGGTCGGTCGTTGCCCTGGTGTGTTTCTGGAAGCATCTATACTACATACCGGTTTCCAGTTCGTACAAATAACCCAAATCCACATAACTGCTTGTACATACATCCATACATGTACATAAGTGCAGATACATATTTCGATTGCAAGGAAAAAAATCAAAGACGATTCGGAGCCAAAATAAGGTGTACATTTACACGAATTCGGGGCCAAAATAATGTGTAAATTTACACAAATCGAGATTTCAGGAACATGTTAATGGGGGTACCAAACGCAATAGATTTTAATATGTAGGCCCAGTTGCTCAATTTCATAAACAGCGAATTGCAGCCATTTTAAAGCGGTACCTGTGGACATGAATTATTGCTGCACATGCTGTTGAAACAAAGTTGTGAATGTTTCCATTGAATCCGTACTTTTGTAACTTATTAAAGGTTTACCTTTATTCAAAATCTTTTATATGAGCTATACTTCAGCGGCATGTTTTTTTTATAATGTTGGTGGCAAACAGAATTTTGTTGTGTTTCTAACATGAGGTACTATTATATTTCAGCCTCATTAAGCCAGGCCTTTCATTGCCTATATCCAGCACTGAATATAATCAATGTTGTCATCCAAGGCCGTACATCATTCACTGATGCGCTGCTTTATGTTTTAGAATATAGGTTAAAAAGGCTCATTTTGGTACCAAGACCGAGGGTTTCGGTTTATTGTTCACAAACCTGAAGTTAAAAATGACGTTTGTTAATTAACAGTCATAATTTGGCCGTAATTAAGTATATATATAGCCAAATTATTCGTTTTGGTCAAGTTATTTAATGATTTTCCCTATATATCAAATTCTAATGACGAGTGCACGTTTTTTCTTTTGTTAGTAGTAAATATGTACCTAACCTGTGAGTTTTAATAGATTATGATTACTGTTAGTTTCCGGGGATTTATAGTACTAACACTACAATACATTTCATTGCATGCTGGCATTTATTTTCTCTAATAGTGGCAGCAAATTCGTCTCTGGCAGCCACGGGCGGCCTGCGTGTATGAATAATTCAAAATACACTCGGCTTGCCAAATGGGCTGCCAGATTTCATCTGTGTCACAAACTGTTTTTCCTTGGGTCTCTCACACATTTTCATTGATAATGCTAATAATATATTGGCACGTCTGATCTCTACAAAAGGAAATCTCATGCCTTATTGATGCTTCCGGTGGATATATTGTATAATGGACAAGATCACAAAATCAGAACATATCCACGATTTAGTTTACTTGACATTCTTTAAGAATTTAACGTTCGCCATTCATCTACCTTTTCTGTAGTATTTATGAGACTTCTTGTATCTGCATACATATTAATGAACTGTAGCTAGTTCATGGTAAGAAAAGTTCTCATCACACCTCCAGAAGCGGACTCGGGGGGGGGGGGGTCCAAGGGGTCCGGAACCCCCCCCCCCCCCCCCTTTTTTTCATCCACCGCAATTTTTTAAAGGGTTTCAGACAAATTTTGCGGCCTGGAACCCCCCCCCCCCCTTTTTTTTATTACGGGCCTGGGGACCTTTTAATAGAGTTTTCATTTGTCCTCCTGGTTTGGACCCCCCCCCCCCCACCTTTTTCTTTAATCCCCGATCCGCCCCTGCCCACTGTGATGGATATATGAGCTATGTGTTTCTACGCGCTGTTGGTAAGCACGGTACATGGCCCAGTTATGACAAACGTAACAACTTTTATTCTAAGGTGGTTGGTTGCAAATTTGCGGAAGTTGAAAGAACACTCATTACAAAATGCCCTTTGCGATATTGTTTTTCATCGACCTTGTAGCTGCTTCATGTATATAGGTGCAGGCACCCACGGGTTATAATTATGTGGATATTCAAACAAAGTGAATATCCTATGCATGGTGGGGTCGGAGTTGTCGGCGCTTACTCTACAAAAGTTTCGAAGGATTATCTTTAGTTGATAGACATCGGATATCGAAATAGACGATTTAGAGAAAATAATTTGACCTTTTTATATTGTGTACTAAATCAAATTAAAGTCATTCTTAAGATCCTTTGCTGATTGATTAGTACCATGACTATATTACCCAGGGTCTATGCTTTTAGAGTTGTAATCATTTTAAAAACCATCGGCATATGCGTGCGCAGGATTTTGGAGTTAGGGGGAGGGGGCACCATTGGTGGGGAGGACTCAAACGATGTGGAAATTGTTTGATAAAATGTAGGCTTAATTTTAGCGTGTATACATATAACTACCGATACTTCTAATTGTATAAACCAGGAAACCCCGATTAAACAAAATAAGAAAATTATACGTCTTTATCAACTTCTCTGCTCTTGTTGTTTTGAATGAAAGGGATGTAAATATAATGGCTTGCCATGCAGCGATCAGTCCGTTTGGAATTTTGTTCCAAAGTGTATGACGCAAAGTAACTTTTAGGTGGGGTATAGATGTTTTACGGCTGCAGGGCCATGTTGCGCCTCCCTCAAAACAATCGCTATGCAGCAGCGGTGAATAGCGGAGCATTGGTGAAATACTCTTGTAAGGAGCCTGGCAAAAAAATGATGGAAAGAATGGTTTTTCCTCATTGTGATATAAATAATGTAAGAGCCCTTATTTTCGTTGGTTTTATTTCGTCAATATCTATCCCTGTCCCAAAACAATGTTCTAGTAATAAATAAATAGACTAAGGAGCATATGTACCTCACATGCATAATACCAAAAAAAAATAAATAAAAAAATTACACACACTCAAGTAGGGCTTTGTATATTATTTATAAAAAAAATAAAATTCCCCGCTATAATAACTACTGGGGCTCGGGATTGTAATGGGTTGCGACCCCCTGACGAACATGGAAATAAATAATAAATGTTTCTAAAAAAAATCCATTTAAAACATATTCGGTTCTACTATAAATTGTCTTACTCTAACAGGAAAGTTTCATAATGGAGCATACCGAGACCTACAAAAGGCTCTCGTTGGGCAAAATAAAGTAGAAGCTGTTACTTCATCCATCTTTTTCATGCTAATGTGATTTTTGTCTTATACCATTATATAACAATTTGTCTGGTGTCTTTGCAGCCGGGACAGGTGTGTTGCATTGATGAAGGGGTGCGAAGGATCAGCCGACTCAGCCAGATCAACCAGAGAAAGAAACCAACCATAGAATCTTGTATGATGGAGGTAAGAATTGGCTACAGAGGTCACGTGAGTCTATAAACTATATACAATTTTTATCTATTTAAAACTTGATTTTGAAACTTTACATCCAACTAATACAAAGAAATTATGAAATTTTGAGATTCGGTATGTTTGTTTGCCAGTATCATCCCCATAAATCCGGCCTATAAACCTCATGGCAAATCCATAGCTGGACGTGATGTATCCGACTGGACCTTGATTAAAAAAAATGATGACCATCACGGACAAACAACAAAATGATCAGCACGCGTGCCGTGATTGACATTAAAGAATGTTTATGATGGAATCGTTATATATCCACAGCAGTGGTCTGTGGTGATTAGATATCTGAAATGTCCGGAGGCTCTCCTGGGATATAAATCTGTAGAGTTTAGACAAAATACAGACAAACACACACACACACACAGGGGTCAGACCATAACTTCCCTATCCCCAGTTTAACTGCTCGAGCAGTATTTCGGCAATGCCAGTTCCGTTGATGTCGTCCTCCTCTTCATTGCACTTAGAAGCCATCTCGGGGCAAATTATCAAATTTAAGACACCTCTTCATGAATACCCAATAAAGGCCTCATCTGTTACCATTATCAACACCAAATTGGCGGCCAGATTCAATTATATTCGTGAATAATTCACATCGGGTGTCGACACTCACTGAAGATGTACATGGCCTCTCCAAAAGTCCTCAGGGGGTGTTAACCTTACAGTAACACTGGCATATTCTGTCCGAAGGTTAAACAAGGGCGTTAATCTAATAAATACGAGGGCATTATATGTCCTTAAGTTTCAGAAGGCATTAACCTCGCAATAGTATCGATGACATTTGTAACTAGGACTGTTTTAATGTTAGTTGAAAATAAATCTTTATAAGAGTGGATAACTACGCATTGCGAACTATTCCACCAGATCTTTCCTGAAACCCTAATTTACCTAAACCTTAATTCATACATATACAAAAAAGTTCGGCTTCATGTATCATTGAAATAATATGCTGAGTGTCTTGTTTCCAATGAATAATGAAAGTACCATAGTTGTGTACATTGGAGAGTAACCAGTTTCCAATCAAACGCCGACAAAAATTAATGGACTTTGTAACTTATCCATGAAACAGTTTTGTTCCGCCCCATAGGACAAGCATGTTTTGAATAGATAGGTTTTATAACACCTTTCTCTGAACTTCTCTCCAGATCAAATCCAAAAGAAATTATTCAATGCCTCAAAGCGGACAAGTTTTATTCTAACAAAATGTCCTCAAAAGTGCATATTTGGCCCGCCGTAATTAGATTTTTAAGATGTGACAGAGTCTCATGATCAATGACTTCTTTATATGTTGGTGATAAACAGTCATAGCAAATTTAATTAAACTCCTTTGAATACCTGGTAAATTATTACAGGAACACCACAAAAATAAAGAAGTCTGGTGATATCTGACCTCATTTAACCTTAGTTTGCTCGGATTCAAACTCAGACGAGTTAATAATTTGTTAAATATTTATGTTGAGTTTCATGAAAATCCACCAGATTCCTGGTAAGTTATCGCTGCGACGCCAAAGGTTATCAAATGGACAAACGAACGGACGGGCGCAGGCCATACTATAATGATTTAATGATTGAATTTTATGAAGAGAATATATGTCTCAGTAGGCCTGCCAAATTATTCTTTTTTAAAATAGTCACCCTTTTTATTAGGATAACCTAAAAATGACGCTAATTACTCTTTTATTCACTTTTTTTTTAACTGCACTTTATGTTTCTCTTATTTACAGTGAAAATTCCGATATATACCATTTTTCTACCTGCTTTAAGAATCCAGTTAGAACAAGAATGGAACACTTCTCAATAATTCTGTGTGCAAATGTCCAGCATGTGTCACAACATGTGGAAAATATCATTATTTTCATGTAGCGGGATGCACACCATGTATATTTCTGACTTTGGGAGCGACAGAGCACTTACTCAGACATTTTCCTTTGCCAGGCTTGCTCAGGCCCATAGCTCCGCAATAAGATTTACATAGTACATTGATACATAGTCACGTGACTCCATATTCAAACATACATCGTAATACATACATAAAATGACCCCGTCCATTCATGTATAAGACGGGAGTATACGAAGACGATGCCATCAAAGCTGGCTCAAACATTGCAGACGATCATTTCCCGCAGTGCGAATGCTCAAGAAAAGTTACTTCGAACCAAATTAGGAACAAGTGTTGCGCCGATTAAGTGTTTACATCAATGAATTGTCGTTTTCTATTATAACCGATATAGTTTATTTCATGTCAGCACATACAAAAAAGTCATATTATCTAAAAATAAATTAAAAAGCGAACAACATTCAAATTGAACTTCGGAATGCGGACACGTTTAAACAACCCATCAGTTACTTAGGCCTTTTTTGTATGACCGTAATCATAAGCTCTGTCATTAGTGCCTGTTTTAAAACTGGCCACTGCCTTCATGATAACATTATTCATCAGGGGCGGATAATAGTTTTAGAAAAAAGGGGTCTAGTCCCAGGAAGACAAATGGTTAAAAAAAGGGAGAGGGGAGGGTTGGGGGTGTGGGGGGGTTGGGGGGGGGATTCCAAGCCCTAAAAATTGGTCTGAACTCCTTTCGGACTCCCCCCCCCCCCCCGATCCGCTTTTGGTTATCCAGTCCCTACATGAATACTGACTCATTATATTATAAGGTTTTAAGGAAATATAGAAGGGACACAACAATAATCTATTTATAAGTGATCATCAGTCCTTATTTTCGTTTGATCATCGGATATGATTTTACGACCAGTTCCAACCACTATTGGGATCTTTTGCGATTATTTAATAAGAGTGGTCGAATCAAATGTTTGGCCATACTTATCCTGGCTTCCACCTTGGTCAGTTGAATAAAATATACAAGGTTATCAATGCCATTACCCAACAAATGTATTATCATATCTATTATTTTGCATATATCACATGTCACTAATCTTGATAGCTTACTGTTACAAATAACTGAAACGTAAATACATTTATATCAGATATGTATTTTTTTTACATATTAATAAAGCAAGAAACCCTCCGTTTGACTTGTTATATTACCGACTTTGTCGAGTAATATAAGCTTCTCTGCCGAAGAAAATAACACATCCTTAGATTTAACTTATATATCTTATATATTTGGAATATATGATCAAAATAATAACATTAAAAGACGGAATGGTGATCGATTTGTTTTGTATTTTGATTTTTTTAGATGGCATTTTACGTATATTTATGTAGGACCAAGGATTTAATGCAGTGGTAATTTGACATGACTTTGGGGGGATTCATTTAACTTTATTCTATTAATAATTTAAAAAAATCCTTTTTTTTTCAGATTGCCTTCCTGAACCAGGCTTTAACACAACACAGACTGAAGGTGTCAAAGGCAGCCGAATGGTTAGTCAAATATCACTTAGATTATTAACAATTACAGATAAACTGCAAAATATATAATTGATATATATGGCGTTTGAATAATTTCTCACCGGAAGTATTTAGATATTTGTGGAGAGGGAACACTGTATTTGATGTGTGAGATTTAAAGGAGGATAATCCAGTATCGGATGTCTGTTATCTGGAGATAATCCCTCGTACTTATTATGAAAATAACTAAGAAAAACGCCGATCCAACCGTTATGTTTATAATATATGGCGTTCCCGCAAAATTGGCCAAACACATCCAGCAAGGACATCTGGTGGCAAATCAGACGAACCAGAGTTTTGCAAAGGGCGTTTTGCTACTGGTGACCTTTTCGTCTTCTCTACAACTACAGCCAACCTCCTTAGATTATATGTTTGTGTTTTCCGTTTGCCAACACTGACGCATATACAGTGTTTACTAATAGCTTGTAGATAAACGAAGAGTCAGCCAGGGACAGCGACTTAAATGCTTTTAATGTTGTTTGTCCTTGTCTGTAGTGCATATATACTGGGCCTGTGAACTGTGAGGGCCCTTAGAATCGATTCAACTATCGATTCTGTACCTTCGATTCAATTCTCGATTCAGTTCTTACATTACTGGTAAATTCTTGAATTTAAAAAAATAAAAGCAATTCTACCAAAACAGATGTTATTATATTAAAAAAATATAGCGCTCCCTCTGTTTGTTTTTGCCATGCGAGTGGAGTAGTCCACTAGCGAACGTTTATGGTGAATTTAGGGCACATACGCGATTGAGATTGGACATCGCAAACTGCTCTCAAATTTGAGAATTTACAAAGGACTTCGGGATTATTTATATAAAAAATAATTAACAAATGAACCGATTCAGAAGTTAATAAACGATTATAATTTAACCGAGGGCTTACAGTGCAATGTATCGATTCTTCAATGCCATGTTACACCCCTATAATACACTGAGCTCGTCGGTTTTTTTTTATTTCCCGAGACAGACCTCACGAATGGTCAAAGTAGAGACTTCGGTCGGAGATGTGCACTTTACTTTTCCTTATATTTTCAACTGGGTCATAATTTGGCATCAGACATTGATTCAAGGATCATGGATCTCATTTGGATCATGAATTATGCATGAGTTATTTTGGCTAATCAGCAAGTTTTTGTTAGGAAACGTGTTGAGTCAGGGAAAAATTAACATTAATTTTCTAGATCACGCCTTGTACTTCATTACGGGTTATTCTCAGGCATATTTGCTATTTCCTCTACATACGTAAGTATACTTCACATATGTTGAAAACTGTGCAAATTTTATTATCAAAGTTGAAATACTCAATGCTGCTTTATAAAATGTCAGTCACACCTCCATATTAATATAAAACGCATGTCATTATAGTCTAACTGTTAATTGTGAACAGGGTATCTTTGGTGAATTGAACTGTGCAATCCAGGGAATCAAAGGCGATTGGGCCGATGACTTAAACAAAAATTTAATGTCGCTTTGCCGATTGTGTATAATAAATATTCATGCCGGTGGGGCGATGTATTAAATGATTTTACCGCTTTCACGCACATATCCAGGGATGGCCTGTATCCTACCCCAGTCCGCCCTCTAAATGGAATACAGTATATTTTACTGTAGAATTTGTTATTTTAGCGAAACTCAAATTTCGCGAATTGGCAAGGTCCGACCTTTCGCGAAATTTGAGTTTCGCAAAGTGCTTGTGGAAACATGTTTACAAAAAAAAAAGAATAAGATAGGAAGTATACGTTAACAAAAACCAGTCTTGGTTATGGATAATTGCGCAGGTGCATTATGCATTTAATTGTGCTTACACAATCAGGCGGGCCCTATGTGGGGTGTCCGCGTATAATATATCGCCCTCGCAATAACTACTCCGGTAGGAGAACAAATTATGGATTTGTTATAAAGGTCATACATCCATAACTCACTTTGATGTTCAAAAGGTCATCATATGTTTCTGCTAGGGAAAACTAATTTTCGGCTTGTCATAACGGTTTTAATTTAAGATATTATTTAAATGAAATTAAAACTCATATTCTTGTGATGGGCATGCTAACCTACGCGAGTATGGTATGCAATTTTTGCGAGCATTTAATTTTCGCGAATTAAAGTTACCCCGCGAAATTCACGAAATGATATGCTTGTAAACATCTCCGGTTCTACATGATATAAAATTTTATAAATGTTATGCCATCATTTATCGTACATGTTCTGGGCCGTACTTCGATGTTTCAGCTAGTTCTTACTTTCTTTCCAGTTTAACAGGGAGATGCGAGTTGTACCAGAGCCTTGATCCATTTTTATGTCCGCCACAGCCTTCCAACCCGTGGGTGACGGACGAAACAACGCTCTGGGTCCTCAACTCGTGCCTGTGAGTTTTCTGTTTCAGAACTGGATTATATCCATCACATACCTTTAGAATGTCAAACATATATTTGTCACAGACATAGCCCGCAAGCCTTATCGCCCACAGACATTAGAAACTAGGCATATCAACATTAATTTGGTCATTCATATCAGACATTTGGAATTAGACCAGTTGACTTATCTATGCAGACAAGATATGGTTCATTTGATTGGAGAACTATCTTATATTAGTATCTGTGTATTCCGTTGAGGAATATCTATGTACTATATCTATGTACTAATGAAGGTAGACGCCATGTTGACCATCAGGTCTCGTAATGTCTGATACATGAGTATATTTTGAGCAAATTAGGAAGCAATTTAGTTTTCTACAGATAAAAATGAATAAATTAAAGTGAACACATCAAAAACACAGAGAGCTATTCGAAATATTTGTATGTAGCAAAGTTTTACATAATCATTAAACATATGACTAACATTACTTAACTTTGCACATTAGCTTCCTGAGAGCTCGAATGATAAGTTAAAATATGATTAGGCAAATAAATAAAAATCAGGATGAATTACATTTTAATTGTGTGTACCGATGGGGTTCATTTCATGATATATTAAATGGTACAGGTAGAGTTATATAAGAAAAATTGTAAGATAAGAAATTTTAAAGCGTAAAACTTAATTTACAATTACTTCTTGGAAGAGAGTATTTCATGAATGTATTTTGTTTACATTTTCAGTAGTGAGAGTCCTACTGAGGCACGTGTACAGAGATGGGGGTTTTCGTTTGAGGAGCTCTTGGCTGATAAGGCAGGACGAGTGGAGTTTGAGCACTACCTAGAGACAGAATACAGCGTCGAGAACATCCGATTCTGGAACGCAGCTATGGAACTTAGGCGCTGTCCGCAGTCAAAAGTTGAGAGCAAGGTCCAGGAGATATACAAGTAAGCAAACACACCATACTGTTGGTTTGGAGAAAGGTTTATTTTAAACACGAGCTTATAACCCGTTCATTATTTTTCACTTTTGTAAGCAAATACCATCGGTCAATCGGACAACACTTTTTTTATTAATTGAACACAGGAAGTAACAATCTTTATCAACTTCCGCTTTTACGATACCAAATATTCTTCTGTGTTGATATACGCATGCCATCTACTTTTCTGTGTATATTATACATGCACTCTGCTATTAACTATAGTGCAGCAATTATATACCATGCATAAACAGGAAATATAAGGCCAAAGAAAGGAATGGTTCTCAGGCACCGCTCGCGTCAATTTAAACCCCCTAAATCAAACATTTTTATTTTGATTTTCATCTTTCAAGAATATAAAATAATACAATTTTGATAAGAGTTCCTTTGTTATGTAGTACTTTTACCTGTTAAGCGCAAAAATCTTGTTATTATTATGCTTATCCCTGATCATATGACATTTTTGTCAAAAATTAAAAAAAATGTTAAAAAAAGCGCCCGCCCGCACTGATTTTCGAAAAGAAAGTGCCTGGGGACCATACCTTTTGTGGCCTAAAGCAGGACATTTCTTTTCAGAGAATTCCTGAGTTCCGGCGCACCACAGGAGATCAACATCGACAGTAAAACGATGGAGCTCACACAAGAAGCAATGAAGACTCCCTCGAGGTATAGACAGCATACTAAAATATAATACTTACTTTAAAACTATATCTTATTCAAGATATAAAAAAATTGTTTTCTGTTACAATGTTCTTTAAGTATTTATAAAGTAACATGACACTTTGGCAATGCCGTCGTTATGAAGTTCAATCGATCAGAAGTAATTTCTTATATCCGGCAGAACGTTTTATTTTAGAACGCTCTATTCTGTTTCTATATATATATATATATATATATATATATATATATATATATATATATATATATATATATATATAAGTTTAAGAAATGACCAAGGTAAACAGAAAAAAACATTCTTGGGGCAGTAGTAATACATTCGTATTATTTTTAATTTATATACCTTGAGTTTTTAGCGGAAACTATAAATTTCTTTAGAAAAAAAGTGCTGATCGTTATAGAATAAAAAATCTTAAAAAAGAGAAAAATGTATCTGATATCAGATTATACAGTCTTCAAAAGGAAGTGTACATTCAGTGAAACCTGTCTAAAAGATGGTGACCACCTGTCAAATAAGTCCACCTGTCTCTTACGACCACTCTTGAGACAACCGAAAGCGTTCGAATGGGTTGTAATTGACCTTTCTTATAAGACCACCTTTTAATAAAGGCCACTTTGGCCAGTCCCATGGGTGGTCTTATTACACAGTTTTCATTGTATATGTTTTGCACGGAGTCAGGTGTATCCACATGATGACTGATACCTGGTGTGTTATGTTTGACCAGATATACCTTTGATGCCGCGCAGTCTCACATCTTCCTGTTGATGAAGAAGGACAGCTACCCAAGGTTTCTCCGGTCAGAGCAGTACAAACAGCTGCAGGTGGCCGCCCAGAATCCAAGTCCCAAGAAAAAGTAAGGATAAACAAATTTCTATTCCGAAGTTCGTTATAGTAAGGAAAAACAGCGTTCAATTACGAAGTTCGTTAAAGTAATGAAAAAACGGCGTTCTATTACGAAGTTTGTTAAATTAAGGAAAATCAGCGTTCTGTCACAGAGTTTCAAACGGGTGAAAGTGTGAAGCAGTTGTGATTAATTTGTTCCATGTGTGCAAAGTTACTAATTTTTTGTTCTCTTATATATGTTCTACAACTGTGTAAAGCATTAAATTTCTAGATATAGAAAAGAAATAACGTAATTAATTTCATTTACATCTAGTTGTAAATAAAATATAACGTAATTGATTTCATTTACATCAAGTTGTAAATAAAATGCAAATGAAAATGGTGAAATGACTTTATGCTGAATTATTATATGCATTGAGGTATTTGTTTCCATCATCAACAACCAAAAAATATAACATATCGATGTGCTAGAAACCTACAGTAATGCATACAAAGAGACGCGTACAGCTAAGCTTGGATTGTCACAGAAAGCATAATTTTTTTCAGGTTCTTCTCCTTCGGAACAAGACGGAAATCCCCGAACCCCAGCCCGACACCAAGTCCTCGGTCAAAACGACGAGGCAGTGCCGAGAGTGACGCCTATGACAGAAAGAGTGTAGGGGTGCTGTCTCAGCATTCCTTCAGTACAGGAAACCTCAGAGAGCTCGAATCGAATCGGGTCAATCAGAGCTCACCATTTGGGTAAATATTGAACTCTAGGCAAGTTGATTTGATTTAATGAAGACGTTCACTGTTAGAGTGTACCATGTCTTACTAGTCATTACATTAACCATGTGAATGTCTGTGACGTCTGCTACACGAGATGATAGGTTTAACTGATATTCACATTTAAAAACTCTGATGCCACTTCCCTGGACTCTATTAGATCAATTAGATATCGTGTAGTGGTTATCTAAAGCACAATTTCAGCACTTTTAATCACGAAACAGAAATATGTGTAATAAAAATAATTTTTTAGTCTAATTATGTCAAATTACACCATAAAAATAGTCTTTTCCTGTCCTGTGTGTGTGATGCATGTGTTCGTGATTTGTGCAGATTAATTATCATATATGTAACGATTTCATGGTTCTGTCTTGACATCATATGTGCACCTCAAGCTGTATAGTATTACGTCGGCACTATAGTCCGTCTGTATTACTGGTCCCCACTTCAGTACTTGCCTAGTCACCGGCGCATTATGTGTGCATCTTTTGCTGCCATATCCTAGTCATCCTTCAAACAAGTCAGTTTACATCCGTGTAAATATTAGCACAAAGGCGCCCAAATTGATATTAGTATATAATTTGATTCCGTGTTAATTCGTTATTTATAACAGTCATTTACTCCGCGCAGTGCTTCATCATTATTAAAGCGTTGTTACTCGGTCATCCATATTAAAGCGTTGCGAGGCGGCCAGGTTAGCAAAAGTCAATAACAAGTAAAGTCAGAAAAGTAACAAATATAAACAAATTACGATTTAAGCTTCTGTGATAAAAGTATTGTGCCCTATGCACTAGGAATATATGCTGCTTACGATTCTAATAATAGAAAGAGCGACTTTATTAATAAAAGAATTATACCCTTATAAATGGAGCAAGAGGGCAAAATTGTGCACCCTCAGTTCAGTTCTCAACGATGCCGTAACGGAAGATACAGCTTTAATAGTTCTCCTTGAGATTTATACACACAAAAAAAACACTGAAATGCACAACAGATATTGCGTAAGTCTCATCAAGCTTGTTACGGAAAGGTTTCAGGCTACAACTGTGGACTTTATAGTTCATCTTATTTGTTACTAGTATCTTATGAGGATTCTTAATTTTAATTTTTTATCAAAACCAATAGTTTATCAAAAAATGTAATCTTACAAAAAAGTAAAGTCAGTCATACATTTTTTTTAATGGCCCATGCCATGTAATTATGTTACACATTCACCGGATATATTCATTATTACTTCCACAAGACTAAGTTTCCAAAGTTTGTCATTTCTATCAGTTTATTAAAAAAAAATTTCTCTTCCCAAGACCTTGAATGACACAGCATTAAAGGTGGTTATAAAATCCTCAAATAAGGCTAAAAAAAGGTATGGTTCTCAGGCTTTTTTCAGGAACCATTGCGGGCGGTCGATATCTTATTTTTTTTTACATTTTTTGTATGTTTCGATAAAAATATCATATGATCAGTGAAAAGCATGAAAATAACAGAACTGTTTTGCTGAATAGGTAAAAGCACTACATAACTAAGGAAATCTTATCAAAATTGTATTATTTTATATTCCTGAAAGATGAAAATCAAAATATTTTTTTTATGCGTGGGGTTGAAATTATGGCGGGCGGTGCCTGAGAACCATACCTTTTATTTTTTTTGGCCTAACGTTTCACTTTTTATCACTGACAGAAGCAACTCAGAACTGCAAGATAACGGCAAGAAGTCAAACCCATGGAAACGGTACGCATGTACATGAAACATTCAATATGTGAGCTTTTTTTTTTACTTTGCGTCGCTGATATGCAAACAGGAACATGTCTTCTCAAGACTGGTGCTGTGGTCTATTGTGGTGTTCTGTGGTGTTGTATTTAATGTATTGTGGTGTTTTACTTGATCTATCCCTGTTTTTGTCTTTTCTTCGCAGATCAGTCATATGTTTTTAAGCTGACACTGCTAATACGCGTATGTTTAGGAGTGATCCTATTAATGGGTATGCAGTACGCATGCGTATATACACGTATATGCGTATGCAGCACGTTTCGATAGCTCACTGTAGCGACTGAAAATGCATACGCATGGTAAACGAACGGAAAAATTACAAACTTTCACGTCAGTGATAGGGTATCCCTCTGGAAGACCTCTACTTATTCAGCTCTATACTATAGGCTTGATTGTGCTGCATACGTTAACACAGTATTGATGGAATCACAGGCGTTCGTTGTCCAGGTACATTACGCATATTTACTGCATATATATACGCATTGTACCGCATACGCATATAAAGAATACTTTGGCTTTATAGGAAATTTTGCTATGGCCCTTTGAGAAAAATAAAATATGTTTTTCACGTTTATTTGGTTCATTGGTTTGAAATTGTCGTAGTATTTCCTTATTTGACAATAAGTGGTAAAGTGCAGATGTTTTATCCACATACAAAATGTAGCATATGTAACGATTAACTAAAACAAAATTTTGTGAACTAAAACACCTGTACAACTTAAACAACTAACATGTCACATCATGGTATGGAACGAAACATGAAACCTGTTTAATGAGACCACCCTTGGGACTGGCCGAGACTGGCATTAGTTCACAGGTGGTCTTATTAGTCACGTAAATTACAACAAATATAAATGCTTATGATTTATTCAAGGGTGCTCTTATCAGAAGATGGTCTTTAAGACAGGTTTCACTGTACATTACTTGAGTCACCTATTTTATTAATTTAATCTACTCTTCAGATTGTCACCACGGTCAGTTAGAAGAAAACTCGAACAGTTTGGCAACAGTGACGATTCACCCGGAAAAAGCAGTCTGGAGGTCCCGCGACAGCATACGAGTGGCCCCAAAACTCTCCAAAAACAACAACAAGAACAATCAAATAAGGACATTAATGTACCTGTACACATTTCTGTGCCAAACCAGGAATCCAACGTGGTCGCACCCTGGGACGAGACGCCGTAGGACTACGCGTGCTTCACCTGTTACGGTTTTGTTCAATGGATGTTACATTGTAGTCTGCTTGTAGTAGCTAACATACTAAAAATATGTTTCGCTTTTCTTGTAATTTTAGTAAACACAGGCTCAAGGTATTCATCATACTTCTGAACTATATAGGCCTATGCTAATTTGTAAGCGCTCAGTTGGCATTTATCTGAAAATTGGATAACTGGAAGTAAAAGCCAAAGGTGTGGGGATAAGTATCCTAGTGGTCCGGTAAAATTGACACCTATAAGGCCGTGCATTGATTATATAGACAGGACTTAACATAGAGTTCGATTTATTCTAACTGGCAACGGAGGCAACATATACGCATATTTGTGTGTGTGATTTCTTTCAGATGCCAACGAAACTATATCAGTTTAATGAAAATAGACCCTTCCACTTACTTGCAGCTTCAAACGTCTTAGACACGATTTGTTGTTTAGGGAAAATATACAAATTCCCTCCAGTGCCCCGAAGTCAGTAATGTCAATGTCTGATAATTGAAAGACCGAGTTTTGATAGGTCATGAAATCGATATGTCGTGTGAAATTTGAAATTGATGAACGCAGTTCGACCGGAATGGCTCATGCGAACTTATCATATTCGTTTCATCGATCACTTTAAAGAAACCTATTCACTTGCTAGGTATGTTAAATATATGAAATAGGTTTTCTCCTTAAAATATAATGGTATCTGCCAATATTTACCTGTAAACCCGTTTGTCTACTCCTACACAAGTGGAAGAAAAACTTACAACGGGCGCAATCAGTGACATAACGCACACGCCACCTGATGGCAACCTCAGTTTTTTTCAAGCTTGCAAACGAAGTTTTCTTTAAATATGTTTTCTTCGTGTCTCTTCTTCTTTGGTAGTTTTTGCGCATGCGCAAGAACGCACATGTTTTCTTCGTGTCTCTTCTTCTTTGGTATTTTTGCGCATGCGCAAGATCGGACCTCTGATCGGACTTCTTTTGTAAAAGACAACTTTGCCAATCATAATGAAGTTCAACCACCCCTCAACCGCCCTTAAATATTAATCAGCCAATGTCTGATGCAGCGGATTCTCCAATGAAGACACACGAGTCAGATGACATGGGTCCAAAATAAATTACTAGTTTATTCAACAAATGACAAAGTTTGGTGAAATATTTTGGACAGCACTAATACGCCTGTACAGTAACCATTAGCGTGTTTTCTCGTACTTATAAATATTACTTGTTACTTTTAACAAGATTCATGCCACCTCTCTTAGATGGTGTACGTGTGTATTGCTGTGGTTATAATCTTCACGTATACTCAATGTTTATATGTAATACAGTTGGCCCCCGTTTGTCTGTGATACAGCAGGCCTCTCGTTTGTCCAAATATTCCTGGGGTAAATCATGCACAACCCGTTTTTTTTCGGTCAAATAATCCTTAAACGAAACATGTTCTTCTCAGAATACAATATATTCTGTTTTCCACTTCAGATAAATGAAATTTATGATAGTTCGAGGTCGAAAGATCAAGGATCTCATCTGAATAAATTATATCAAAGGGTGGCAACAGATGCCAATGATAGGCCCATTTGTGACTGAAAGCAATTCAAAAACTACGCTACAGCATTACTCAACTGTTGGTGTATATAATAGCATTTGTTTCAAACATCATGCGCAGGTTCATGGCTAATATTAATATTATATAAGCAGGTCAGAGGTTATATTGATACCATGATCATTTTAAAGGTTGTGACACGTATGCTTTATAAATATGTATTCCAACTGTTGTCTTTCATGTCATTTTAACCTGAAAACATAGAGATGCTGTGAATATGCAAAAATGTACATATATGTACAGATCGTGCCATTTAGTGAAATTATAGCTGAATGTACTCCATATGTACAAAGCTTGATTCAACCGCTAAACGTTAAACACACTTTGATTCATGCTGACTTCACGTTGTGGAATACTTTTTTGCATTAATGTACAGATATGACTGCTTCTGTTAACTATGGCAGCAGTTTGTATAATGTTAGTCAATCAGATATCAGATTGAATAATATATTTGAATATGACTATTTCTATTGCAAAGTCATATGAAATTTAATCAGTCAAATGCTGATGACAATTTATGTAATGCTTCGACCAAGTTGAAAAACTTGCTAATCCTGGAAAATATCAAAATCTGTATCAATGTTAAAGACAAATTTTGCACAACTGGACATCTCACAGTGACACCACCTGTCTGACATCTATAAAACTATTCACAGATCTTGACGATCTGAACAAAGAGATCATTTATTTTTGGGATAATTGAGTCAACCATGATATCCTGATACTTTTTTCTTAATAAAAGTGCAAACACCATTAAACTCCTTGGTCTTCACATCATGCATGAATACATTGTAACATCATGATATTACAATGTCACCTGTTACGATTTAGTGTTCAATGATATTGCAATTATATCTTTGTTGCATGATGTACGTTTATTATTTAATATACTTGTGTATATTTGAAAGAATGAAAAATGCTGGCAATAGATTTTCTCCTTTTTTTGTACATAAAAGTTCAATGCGTATATGAACGTGTGTTACTATGTCGTCACTTTTGTCATCATAAAATATGCATGCATTGATGAAATCATATTTGAAACTTGAAAAGGTGAAATTTTGCTCCATTTACTTCAGCTGTGATCAGAAGTGGAGAAATAATATTATTATGCAAAATGGTAGTGAGAATCATTCATTCTTGGGCTTTGTTATGTTATAAATATATCAAGTCTCTTCCTGCAGTGTAGAATTGATGCTGCAACCAAGTCAAACAACATGGAGAAGCACTGCTTTATGGGATACTATAAAGCATTCTGGGATACATTAAAAGGAGGAGCAATGCACTCTGGGACATTTAAAGGCATTCTGGGATACATTGGGAACCTTTCTATATGGGACACTGTTTGTTTTTTAAATAAATGCAACATGTATTATACAGGTTACAGCTGTACAAATTATATTTACTGTATATATTGGTATTAATACTGCCACTGTGCACCATTAGAAAGATTGTTCTTTATGGCAATTAAAGTATGCAGTTGATGTAAGTTGTTTGTTGTGTATTGTGTATGATCTTGTTGGATAAACAGATTCAGTATGCAACAGATTCTCTAAAAGTCCATTCCATACAATTAACTGAAAACAACTTTTGTATCAAGATTGACATATAATGTATAGCAATGCCGTTATCTTTACTAAATCAAATATGGTATCATACCAACAATCAAAATGCAAGGTATAACAACCGCTCAGTTTTTTGCAAATCAAATGTTTGACCGGCTTCTGTGGCTCAGGGGTAGATCTTGAGTTTAAATCTCAGCTGAGGCGACAAGATTTTTCACACTGGCAGTCGGCCCCCACCCAGGCAGAGCGCTCTGCAGGCTTAATGGGGAGACTGTACCCAACAGTTGTGGTTCACTCACAAATTATAATTAGTGTTATAATTAGTTGTCTTTCAGGGGTTCCTCAGTGTTATGACCCAGTATTGAGGATAACACACACCCAGGACCCGCAGGAGTGGTACACCAAACCTGGTTGACACCAGGATTATCAAGTATAAGCCCCTGTCACGTAGTCCAAAACTGGAATGGAACTCTGTACTTGTACTTTGTACTTAGCTAAGCAAGCATTAAAAAAATGGAGGCGGTTACCTCCACCCAAAAAATATTAAAAAAAAAGCTTCATTCTTTTGTACTTTGACGAGGAGGACTCAGTTACCAGTATATACCAGTATACATGCATTAATATTAAAAATAAATTAATATCATAAAATTCAAATTAGTATATATTAGTGATTGTGAAGCAATCTTTGCACAACACAAATATGCACAAATCTAGCACAATTTCATTAGTTTTTAATTCCCGTAACAAAGTCTACATGAGTATATCTTTTCACAAGGTTTTAAATTAAAACAGAGGAAAACTTGTTCCTCTCAAGTGTTACCGGGTGACATAAAAGCGGACTGAACTGACTCACTAGTGAAGCTTGCTTTTCTAATGAAGCGGTTGGGACGCCAGACTTGTACACCACCGACCTGGGTTTGAATCCTGGATCAGCCCAGGATTTTCCCCTCATTTATTTGTCTTCGTAACAAAATGGGGGCTCGTCTAACGTGACGTTTAACTTTGTGGCCCAGGGAATAAGCTCACCAGAGTGAGACTCCTGGGATAATTAGTCTTGTTCTGATAGCAGAATGCTCTTAAAAGAGGGTGTGTTACGGAGTGACATGAAAGCAGACCGAACTGACTCGCTAGTGAAGCTTGCTTTGCTAGCGAAGCGGTTGGTACGCCAGACTTATGTGCCACTGACCTTGGTTCAACTCCCGGATCGGCCCAGGATTTTCCCTTCATTTATTTGTCTTCGTAACACAAGTAAGATATAAATATTTATCTAAAACAAAGTTTATGAACTTACAAAGATTGATTATCTAGTCATGTTAAACTCTAAAGCTTAGCATTAAACCCTTTTTAAATGCTTTAGTGCCCAGTCACCTTTAACAACTGAATCTAACATCTGATATATTTCATGAATAATCTGCATATTCATAATGAGCCAAATTTAGAAAATACCAAATCGTACAATATCAAAATGAGAGGGAGACATGTAAAATAAAGTTTGATAACACAGAACCAGTGAAAAATCTAATTTATCACATGGCTAGAGATGTGCAATCACCTAGTGATTGCAAGACCAATCTCCCCCCACCATGAGACATCACATTTTGCAATAGCCAATTGCATCAGGGTCCAGCCTCTGTTCTGGATGCAATTGCATCAAGGCCCAGACTCTGCCTGGATGCAATTCTCCCGTTACATAAAAAATCTACTTGCTAATATGTTTACCTAACCTTATAGCAGTATCAGATAGTCATATATTATGAATGACATTTCAAATCTACAACATCAACAGTTCTCTATTTAAAGATAGGCTGCTACCCTTTAAGCTTGAGCTCTACAGGACCAGTTTTGAGAATAGACTTGAGGCCTTGGTCATGTGGGGTTTCCTGCCGTGATCTGTAATATACTGATAGGAGTAGAGCGATCATAGAACAGAACCTTTGTTGCTGGACCTTCAATGGGTTTTATCTTCAGGCTGGCTGCTCCTAGGATAAGAAAAAATAAATTGTCAATGAAGCATTAATGAGGTTAATGAGGGCAACTATATATCTGAAAATACCTCTTTACTTAATAATGTAATCTGTGGTTGATATTTATTTATATATATTTGCTGCAGAAACGTCCATTCTATTTCAATATTCCGCATATTTGCACTGAACATACATTCTGTTTCAAACAAATTATTTATATCCTTTTGTTCTGTTTAAATACATCAGAGGTCTAACAATTCAATCCTTAATGGAAATGCATTCTTGTACAGTTTTCAAATGATATTATATTAATAATCTAAACTGATCAGGGACCGATCATTAGCATATTTCCTCCTGACCATGAAACAGGAAAAAACAAACATCCTTTATTAAATGAGAGTCTCCCCTGGGATGCTTGTTTAAAGCCAGCTATTGACCTGCCTTATCTGGAGAATTTCAAAATGTCTGTCCTTTTCAGGGTACATACTAATGATCTGTGGGTAATTCCTGCTAACGAAACCTTAAAATGCCTCTGTAACAGATGTATGACATTGTTTATCTATAAGCTATTAGTAAACAAAGTAAATGTGCCACTACTAACAATTAGAAAACATGTGGCCCATGGGCCATGAAGCTCAGCTGAATTCAAGCAGCCTTGAACAATCGGTAAAATGACTCCCAGAATGCTCAAAATCATGCTTTCTGCCAATATACCTTAGATATAGGTTACAGTGACCTTATTCTACATTCAGCTGCTACTTTTTGTGCCCATCTGACTAATAGAGTGTTAAAATAATTTTCTTTCACACATCATGCAGAAAATAGGTCAGTGTGACATTTCAGGTTTCCAAGAACACTTTTTATGGACCTCTGTGAGGGTCATGTATGAGGATTAAAGGCCAAATGGACACAATTTGTGCCCCATCTGACTCAATGAGTGCTTAAAAATCAGTTTTTTTCCCGAATTCCCAAAATATAGGTCACTATAACCTAATTTAAGGTTTCCAGGGAGATTTTTATAGGACCTCCTTGGATGCAAAGTTAAAAATTGATCCAGTGTGTGCCCTATTAACAGCAAAACCACTTTATCTGAAATTTAAAAAAAAACAGAGAAAAAAAATTGTCTAAATAAAAAAAAATACAGGTGGCACGACTAGTCTGCAGGAACTGATGGAACACTCCATGGTCAATATGCATGTGTAGATTCATGGAGATCAATGCATTAGTTATTCAGATACTGGAGTTTTGTATCAAGTTTTTAATTATTCACGTAGGTACTTCTGTGCCCTATAGCTCAAAGGATATGGGTAACAGAGACCTAAGTGATCACTCTCGCTCAGACACTGAGCTAAAAATCATTAAAATGAAGTTGGTTGGTTGTGCATGTATATGTTATATATGTATGGAGCTGAAAGGCCACTTGTTGCAAAACGTCATTTGCAACACTCTGGTTCATCTTTCTTGCCACCAGATGTCAACATTGAATGTATTTGGAATATTTTGATAGGTTACCCATTTGTTAACACATATGGATTTAAACAAAATCAACAGACTGTGTACCATGGGACTGGTGTTTTCTAGCCTATTCTTTTATGAAAGGTTCCATTGATTATCTTCATTTGACAGATGGCAGATATTGCAATAGGCCCCTTTTACAGTTGTTCTGGCCCAGCTTTTATGTAAATGTAGATGTCAATCACCTGTTTTTTTGTATGTCATTTTACCTTTACTGTATTATATAACATCTTACCAAGTGATTCTATGAAAACTTTCATGGTGTCTGGGTTCCTCTCAGTAGAGGCGAGATAACATATACTGTCTGTTGACTTTTTGAGGATAGTTCTCAAGGCTCTCACCAGGGCAGGAATAATACTGATATCATAAACCACATCTGAAAAGTAATGATATTAAATGTTATACACATATAAAGGATATAAAATACTTATATAGTTGATGTGATTTTATAATATACATTAAGAGACCATTTGGTTTATAAAAAAGAGAGTCCAGTGATAAATATTCAAATAACCTGTCAATCAATGCTGGGTCCACCCACCTTATAATGTTGTACTAACTTAATCAGACAGAGATCAAGTCAATGAGTCTCATGCCCCAAGGACAAAGTTAAACTCTCCTCCTCAGTTTAACAAAAGTACACATATACAAGTTTTAAACATGAACAGAACAAAACCTGTGCTCCACCCTTCTGCCAGGTCATTTATACTCAAAACAAACCTCTTTCATTTTGAAATTGTGAGGAGGGCTGGGACTACCAAACTCAACTATCAAACTTCAAAATCAAACTTTGTTACATTTCACGGAAATTTATTCTATTTATGTTTCACATGTGCATGCTTACATGATATAACTTACACCATGATGTCCACAAGACAAAACACCCATGGTTTTTTTGTAATTTCCCTTCAAACAATTTTAATCCAATATATTTGAACTAACTCCATTATTCAGCCTCTTCACTACCTTTATACCTACGCTGCTGGTGTATTTAGATGCCTTCGTGCATTGTGGGACTTACATTTCAATGCCCACAAACCCTAACTAGCAGATTCGTACTCTTGTGGATCTGATTCTGTGCAGTGTGACTGATTTTCCAGACAGTTCTACAAATATACAGCTGCCATCAAGGCTGTAAAATAGTTCCCTTATTTATAAAAGTTGCTATATGTGATGGAAGTTTTGAAATGGAGTACCTGCCGCTAAGATAAGATTGCAGTCAATCTGACTAAGTTCTTCATCTGAAACTTCTTCCCAGTCAAGCTTCAGAACACTGATATTCCTCATGTGTTTGAGATGCCATCGGTGCAGACTGTTCCCACCAGAGGTCCCCCTCTCCCAGCTGTGGCACAACTGACTCCTTGATGGTATTCTATTTAATGAACGACACTTTTCAGAGGAATCTTCACAGTCACTAGGTTCATGTGTGCTGCAGATGTTCTGCTCCAGAGTTTCATTATCATTATCATTAAAATTTGAAAGTTTATTCTGCTGACCTGAATGGTCTGTACCACTGCTGGCAGGGTTCCATGCATGACAGGCGCCTTCTGTTATGTTCAGTTCTATATTGCTTTTCAGTAAGTCCAGGACTTTGTCATGACAGTCTGAGAACATGTAGGACTCCTGATGCAGGTTTAGACAACAAGCTATACCTGTGAACCCTAAACCACTGCCAAGCTCCAAAACTTTTCTGTAAAAAATCAAAATATACCTCTTTTATTTAAAATGACAGGAGATCTATATGAATTATACTACAAAGGCAATAACACTTTCAGAGCCTGTGTCACAGATGACAATATGGACAAATTGCATTTATGTGGCAACTTTATGTTTGCTTAATAAATAAACACTTGGGAAATAAGTATGTCATTAAGAATAAATTTGCATGGCCATGCTAAAAGTGTACTAATAATGAGAAGTCCATTTTACATCAGGGAATTAAAGGGTGGTCATTTGTTAGTAAATTTCAGTTATCAGTTTGAATAACAGATATCAGGAAATTTACCAAGATTTACCATATGCTTATTTATCAACAAAGATTAATTTAACTTTGAAATTCAAATAAAACTTGTAGAATTAAATATTGGCTCAGGCACAAAAATATATAAATGATTCAATGGCCAACTGAATCTACAAAATCATATGGATCACATAGAACTGGATACTGTCCAACACGCAGGGACACATTAATTGTTTCATTGTCACACACATACCATCTCTTAACGTTTATTCCCACATTAAAACAAATAATTACATATAAATCCCTCTATCCATAGGCCTGCTACTCCCTCACTAGCTTTTTCATTTCTTGGGAAAGGACATAGCCTAGTGGTTAAGGCATCTTCATAATACCAATTGCAAGTATGTGGCTATGCCCTCACTGACCTTGATTCAGCCAGCCACTCTTGCTCCTATTTCATGAATAATGAACAAGTCAAATGAACCAATCAAATGGAGGTCATCAAAAACTTGTCCAATCAAATTAAGCAAATTTCTACACCTGTCTTGTTGCCAGTGCATGTGTTCTTGTTCAGATGGCGTTCATTAGATTTGATTGGAATCTTGTTTTCAGCCCAAACATTTGCAGGCTAGTTCATTATTCATCAAACAGACTTGAGTGGCTGAAAAAAGGTCTCTGAAAGTGTAGCCATATACTTGGTAGTTTGAAGATGAGTAAATGTGTTGGACTTTGGAACAGGAGGTCTCTGGTTGAAATCCTTCTGGGTCTTTTAGCTTCCCTATTAAGCAAAAAGGTTAAATCTTGATAGAACCTCAGAGATTTTATTTTATGTATTAATCAAAACTATGACTTCTGTATTACTCCTGGCCCTGTGCATAAAAAAACCTGAAACCTAGGATCCCTGGTAATAACATATCATTCTTTTCATGTAGTTTCCTTATTCCTCATTCTTTGATTATAGAGTTGGCCCAGTAAGGCAATGCTGCCATCTAGTGAGCAATGTAATAACTATTTTCACTGTTTACTTTCTCACGAGAAGATCTGAGATTAGTGGCCATCTTGAGCATGGGAACTGAATAAAGCCAGTCTGCAAAATGAGCATTTCCAATTTTTGAACCAAATAAGAACATTACATTAATTCAGACCTAAGGAGCCTCCTACACAATTCACTGACCTATCCTTTTTAAAATTAAGACATTTTCTGTTCATTAGCTAGAATTTTCTTATTACAATGCCCTCTATCAGTTTACCATGCACTTCTCATAAACAAATCTATGCAACAGCCTGCACACAGTCAGCCATCTTACCTGTTCTTTAGGATATCAGGATTTTCCCATAACCATTCAGTCAGATACATGGCTGCCTTCAAAAGAAAGAAAAGTAATTTTAAAAACAGAAACATTTAAGTGTAACAATTTGGGAGGGGAATAATACCACTAATAATCAAAGGTCAATGTCATACAACCTCCACACATTTAAAAATGTGAATTACAGTAAATACAGTGGAACCCCACAATTACGACCACCCTGGGGACTGAGCAAAGTGGTCGTAATTTGGGGGTGGTCGTAATTGTGAAACTTCGCATATAACACGCTATTTAATGTGAATCAGAGTTTATCTATTGCATATCTTTAATGTGAATTATAACAAAATATTTTACTTAGCGGAGGCGCCTTATTATGAATGTTTTTTTTTGTGTGTAGCTGAACATATTTATTCATGATAAAAATTAATATACATGTACACATACTGAATGCATATTGAACATAATACGTGGCTGTCATATATTTAGCCTTCCGCTTAAGTATAAATTCGTGCACTTGAGTTTTCCTGGCGCTAAACTGCTGAGCCATTTGGTGCTGACTGCGCGTGGTGTTGCCGCCTTGATTAACGCCACTTTATCCTTCAAGGAGTGCTCTTTCAGAGGCATGGTTGCCTATCAGCAAGCAATTTAAATGCAAACTTAACCAGTAGAGAAATAAACTGACAACGATCTATCAGAAAAGGCAAGTTAATGTGAGGGATTTTCCCCCCATGCAAGTTTTATTTATACATTTTACTGAATGCTCAATACTCAGTGTCAGTAAGGTATGAACACATTTGGGATTAACTAGGTCGTTAATTTTACCAATGAGGATCGAACAATATGTGATGAGTTGAAATATTAAGCCCGCAACCCCACACTTAGGGTAGCTGTAATACAGGTGATCACTGAGGGGCAATTAGCAACTGACCCCAGGTCAGACCGGCTCATTAAGTAATCAGGCCGATGGTTACCCTCTTTGATCTATAACCTACACCTCAATGAGTCTCAGCGAAGACACCGAGTCGGGAAGATATGCGGGACCAGATTAACGCTCGGGTTAAGAAACCTTGTTACCCGCTTTGATCTTTCGTTAAGGCGCCTGTGACAAGACGCAGCCATTGACTCGTGACAAATGTTGTTTCAGTACTTCTCGGCGGTGGTCGCATTAGCGGGGTCCCATTAGCGCTGGGGCCAGGAAATCTGGTCGTAATTCTGAATTCAGGGGTGGTCGTAATTGTGAGTCATTTTTTAACATTAATAAACTTTAAAAAATTCGGGACCAAGCAAAATGGTCGTAATTGTGGGGTGGTCGCAAGGCGGGGTTCCACTGTAGTTGATTATAAAGCAGTGTGAATATGTAAAAGTATGTGCCCACCTACCAATATGTGAATGTATAGGGAGAAAGATTTATGCTCTGTTTATACTATACCTGCCACCTTCACTACCTTGTGTCCCGTTTTCATATCTCTCTGACTTCGTTAGGATATTATTTTTCTGATTAACATGACTTCTTTGAATGTATATACATCATTGTTTGAGATTGATTAAGCAAAAATGCAACCAACTTTATCAATTATGAAAGATAATGATCAATCATTAATATAATCAATTAATTGGCACACACTTATACCTGCCATGTGCAGAGACCAGTAGTACCATCAGAAACCAGGATGGTTGACTCTCTCATCGTGATGAAATATTTCCCGTTCTGAAATACATTTCCACAATTCCATAAGCTTCACTCCAACACAAATTAAATTTTAAATACAGAATAAGACCAGTACAATAGTATATGTGTAAATTTGTATTAATTTGTGTAAATTATGTGTAAATTTGTATATTTATATGTCATGCATATATGCATGCATGTATAATGTGTATATGTGTATATGTATATATGTTTATGCACATGTATGTATATTATTGTACATATGTATATATATATATATATATGTAGGTATGTGTTAGGTATAATGTTATAATTGTATATATATTTATATTTAATATATATATATATATATATATATATATATATATATATACTATATATACACATATGAGTGAATGTCTTTATATTATGTGTATACTGACCTATGCATGTATGTATATGGACCGCAAGTCTGAAATAAAGCATTATCTATCTATCTGATGCTCAACATACTGTCCTCACATTGTTTGGTGCAGCATTGTCATAAGTTAGTGTGATGTTTTTACCATATTTAAGACATTTTACCTCTTTAATACTTTTTGATAAACATGTAGTCTATGTTAAAACTGGTATCTGGTGATAAAAATGTGATATGATCTAATATTTTGATGCACATACTTTTACTAGATACTTTAAGAAAGTAGGAGCCTTGCTGATACCTACCGTAAAATCTCCACTTAAAACTGCGGTTTAATCAAGAAATTTAAAATCTTGAAATCGGGTTGATTTCCTGAAAGCACTGTGCGGTTTATACTAGAAGGGTTTCCTGAATATCTTCCTGACAGACATCGTTTTTGGGCCGAGTGGGCAATAATATTGCAACTTTCGAAGGCCATTCTTAGCAGCAGTCTCGCATGCATGGGAGCCGTGTTTAAATGTATTATTTACGATTATTTGTTATTTATAAACTAAATATTGCTGATTAGTTTCGTGTGATATATAACTTGTTATAAAATCTTGGTAACTGTCACCAAATAATACGTTTACAACAACCCTGCTGTAACACACAGCAGCCCACTTCGTTGGGCATGGTCAAGCAAAATTGAAATAAAAGCCTACTTTAAACCCATTTGCGGCTTTATTTAGCAATGATTATTTGTCAAAACGTAAAATGAATAAAAAGCTGACATCGTAAAGAGTCACACAATGGCAGACGATCATTTTAAAATCAAGTTTGATAGTGTATTTAATATACTTAATATAATTAATATACTTACAAGAGTGTAATTTCTGTAGCACAGGTGGTCTGTACTTTTGGATGCAGCCAAACACGCTGTGTAAGCTTCATAAACCTCATCAGCAATCTCTGCACCCATATTGTCTAACTGTAAAGAGAATCGAAATGTGTTATATCATATCATGTTAGATTGCAAACATTGGAACAAACAGAACCGGTGTTCAATGTACAAATTGTTTTAAAAAAAGTAAATATTTGTATACATGCAAAAATATTGTTTATCCTTTAACTCTGTTGTTTTATGGTAATAATAAGATACCTTCTGTTGACCACTCAGCTAATGTGACCACTTTCAGTTAACTGTCCTGAAGGTGATAATATTAACAAGGCTGAATAGAATGAAATGAAATCAATAAAGTGCTGCCCAAGGTGAAGCTGTGAATACAAGACTCAAATGACTGGTAAGCCTGTACTCAAGTCATGACTCAAGTTATACGCAAGAAGGCACTGCAACAGGCATCCATCCTATTGCATCAATACCATGGTAAACAGACAGTAAAATTAACATCAGGGTATGATGGTAAGCCTGTACTCAAGTCATGACTCAAGTTATACGCAGGAGAGCACTGCAACAGGCATCCATCCTATTGCATCAATACAATGGTAAACAGACAGTAAAATTAACATCAGGGTATGATGGTAAGCCTGTACTTAATTCATGACACAAGTTATATGCAGGAGAGCACTGCAACAGGCATCCATCCTATTGCATCAATACCATGGTAAACAGTCAGTAATATTAACATCAGGGTGCAATAGTAAGCCTGTACTCAAGTCGTGACACAAGTTATACGCGGGAGAGCACTGCAACAGGCATCCATCCTATTGCATCAATACCATGGTAAACAGTCAGTAATATTAACATCAGGGTGCAATAGTAAGTCTGTACTCAAGTCGTGACACAAGTTATACGCGGGAGAGCACTGCAACAGGCATGCATCCTATCAATTCCTTGGTAACAGTCAGCAATATTAACATCAGGGTACAAGTGATGAATTAACACAAAAGAATACATGTAAGCTCACAAATCAAAGTATAAATCTGTTTTTTATGTGTAGCGTACAATTTGGATATTGTCCAGTAATCTGTGCAGAACATGGTTGCCTTCATGCCGTCAGAATAAAAGCAGAGTTAAAACAATTTTTTGGAGCGTAAATTGTAGGTACTATTAGAAAGTACACCAAGTATCTAACAATTGGTTGTTTAATTTTGTCTGATTTATTTTAAGTGACAGTGTACCTGTAGGCCATGAGGCATGGTATAAAATGAGGAAAATATATGCATCCTCCCCGAGCCATATAGTGTGGCCCTCCATACAAGATGTAAGGGTACCCTGGAACTGGTCAGAGACTCTCTATTGTCAGCGGGCCAAAATGGTGCTACCAATGTTGATGCGAGACTGTGCAGTCTTCAAACCAACTGGAAGATTACTGGAAATTAATGCTTCCTGGAGACAGCCTCAGTTAGAGGCCAATGTGGTTACATAAGAAGTCGAAGCTGGAGATGTAAGCTTATATTGAAAGCATAGTCTGTTTTACCAGGAAAGGCTGGTGTATAAATCATTAGTGGCTAGCTCTGGGTACAACCTGAAATCTTTGTAACCTGAAAACTTCGTGGGAAAAGACTGAACTAATAAATCCTGCAAGAATAAGAATTATATAGGTAAACATATATCAATATAAAGTTTACTAAATTAATTGGGCAATAATCTCTGCAAGACAAAGCTTAATAATATAATAACAAGGAATGTCTTGTATATTGATGTGTCATTATTTTTTCAATACCTGTTTGATTAATTCTTTCATGAAAGCTGTTCTGTAGCTTAAAGAAGCTGGGTACCTCCTCCCAACAGGATGATGTAATGTCTCACTCAGTAGTTGTACCTGCTGTATAGTACTTGCATCTTTTTCTAAGATACCTGAAAGCTGTAACAATGGAAATCTGCTTATAAGATATGCAATGCTGAGCTCACTTTAAAAAGGAAAATGGAGACGGTATGTTATTTTAATTTAGAACAAATTATATAGCTTTACAGGCCTCTAGCTCATATGTATTAGTTGTGGGGTTTGAATAAATAATCAGAAATTAATTTTACTTTTAGAAAGATTCTGGTAATTCAGAAGAGATCCAGTATTCCTTGACTTGATTATGAATATTTCATGATCATTTAGTGAACCTGCTTTTAAAGGAAATCATGCAGTTTAATGCAAATTAAATCTAGCACTTAAGATTCAGATACATGTTTGGTTGAATACATTACATACACAATTGTAACAGGTTGTGTTGTAGTCGAGTCCCCGCTATCCAAGTGCGTGTCTGAGTCCAGACTGGCCAAGTCAAAGTCAAAGTCCACCTTTTCAAGTCTGAGTCTTTGAGCAACTGAGTATAGGTCCATAACTGATATGTATTTTCAAAATATTAAAAATGGAAATCTGAGATAATCATGTGTTTTTATTTAAGTTCATGCTTGCTTTAAGTTAATATAAATTACATTTACCTAGAGGGTCTGTCCTATTTAGACATTCTTGAAGGAATATAATGTAAACTGCCAGGTAGTCTTATTGTGTTTGAAATATTCAGTCAATTGTTTGTATACAACTTAAGTCTTTGTGATGTTTTTTTCAATCTCAATGCTAGACCTTGAGTTAAAAAGTTTTTTTTTACTGGACTTGAGGGGGAATGGGTTTGGTTTCCTAATTGAGTCTGAATACAAATCTGAGTCCAGGACCATCAAGTCCAAGTCGGAGTCCCCTGAAAAGTGGACTCATGTGTGGACTCTGGGTCAAAGTGTGGACTCAAGTCTTACATCACTGGTAACAGAATATTGGGTATCACTAATACAGCTTCTCATGTAGATGGAGGAGAAAAAACAACTGGCTGGCACAGCAGGAAGCCCATTTGGACACACAAGCGTGATTCAGCCAGACATTCATCAGCACCGACGAAACTGACAATCCCCCAATTTGTTAGCTAATATACCCTATGGACTCTAACTGAATAATGTGATCATTAAATGAATATGAGGTTACAATTGTTTGGTACCAGAATGTACAAAAAATTCAAGGAAACTTGCAAAATTTGTCAATTATCAATGACTGAAAGACCCTGTGTATGTTTCTCCTTTCCATCCTACAAGGCAGTTGATTCAAGATCGAATATCTATGCAAACTGTGCCGAAATGCAGCAATTCTGATGTCTTTTCATGTTTCTGTAATATGTTTTAACACAGCTTAATAAATATGATAATTAATAAGTATCAGGATAATCGGCAATTTAAAACCATTTTTCTGGTGACCACACTGCTCTGTTGAATGAATGGGCTGGTCAGGCTGGATGCTAGGGGGCACTTGTTTTTTACCTATAGGCCGGTATTTACTGCCTCCACACACAAGAGTATTGGTATTAGTGATATCCCGTATTGTAGCCTTCTACTCAAGTGTGAATGCAAGAACCAGCACTTTTTTTTCAGGAGGGGACATGTCTCATGTAAAGAATTGGACAATGTATTTTAACGTGCCTTTTTGCAGGCATGGCGTGCTCTGTGCTGAAGGAGTCTGAGAAATTATCAATAGCATTTCTTGTTTGCGAAGACATTTATGCAGTAATCAGAGAATACTTTTGATTACTAGCTTGCTTTTGTAACATTCCAAGTGTACACTCCTTGACCATGGTTGGTGTCAGGTACTTGTACATGTAACAAGGTATATAATACAGAGTACCTGTACCAGGCTTCCATGGGTAGGAATTACCTGGTACCTTGAACTAAGTATCTGTACCTGGTAATATCTACTCCAGGTACATGTATGATAACTTTAGTCAAGAACATGTGCAGTGCAGGACAGTCATAACATATCCCAGGCAGGCGTAATTACCAAGCATGTATAGATCAAAGGGTTGACACAACCTTCCCAGAGGGAAATTAAGGGAAGAAATACTTTCTTCCAACAATTTCTTCCCATGGAAGAAATACAGTCACAACATATATTTCATTTTTGTTTTTCAATTGATATTTTGGCCTTTCATGTCAGTACAAATTTGGTGAAGCAAAAGCATGCACTTTTGAGAATTTATTGACTGTTGAGCCGATTGCTTATTTATTTGTCCAGTAATGAGCAGATCTAGCCAGTTGATAAAAAAAAACAAAAAAAACTGAGGCCTCCCCAAAATGCCTACTCCCAAAATATCACACTTCATTCTTCCAAAACATCTGCTATAGAAAATGAGTCTCAGATTGGGATCCGAAAATGTCTAGAGGCTTCTATTACTAACCTATTACTTATAATTTCTATTCTAAAAAATCAAATATAAGGATCAAAGGCTATTTACATTTCTTTAATAAAAATTTGTTCTATTATTTAGCATTGTGAACATGTGGGAACCCATTCATCTATGAATAATTGTCAAACTTTAAATTTTGTGAGTAGCTTTATCAATTAATTAATGGTACTTACTGGTTAATTAATAATTATATGTTTATTATATATACCTAGGAATGTGGGGAATGATTGATTACCCTCTTACTGCTAGATAATATCCAGCAGGCATTACCGGACAAAACCCATATTAGTGAGTAGATTTTATTAGAACAACCACAATTAAAATAAAAAAGTGCAGTAGACATTTTGGGAGTAGATTTTTTGGGCATGAACCCAAAACACTCATGGAAACTGATTTGTCTCAGGCTTAGGCATACCCAGGCCGGTAGTGTCAGTGTTACTGTCCTCATATTGTGAATTTGTTTTATTTAATTAATTTCTATAAAATTTCAATCTAATTCAATGTATAGATAATGGATAAAAATGATTAAATAATGAATAATGGTAATACTTTATTCTGTGATTTTCTGTTAAATGTGTGTACATGTTTAAATTACTTTAATAACAGTTTGTGGAAAATGTCCCTAGTTTTCTTCCCGAATTTCCTTTACTTTCCAGAAACTTCCTTTACATCTCGGAAATTTCCCTAACTTCCCTGGGGAGGGAAGAAATACCTATCTTCCCAAAAGAATGCCAACCCTGATAGATCCTGCAGCCATTGAAGTTGAGTGGAATAGCTGGGCTGGTAGAATACTGGTCTACCTTCAGCCTTCACACTCAAAAGTTCTTTGTGGCATGATCAGCACAAAGTAAAGGGCAAATTGGGAAAGGTAAGGGTTGCTCCCATACCCCATGAAGATTACTGTAGCGATCCAATAATAATACTTTTTTTAATGTGTTCTGCCTTCCTATTATAACTTTTAATAGATAAAATGACACAAATATCATAGGATTAATCATTTTTAGAATTGGACTAAAGTACCTGTACCTAGGTAATTTACAAAAGTCCTGTACATTTAACAACACCTTCTCATTTCTCAAGTACCTGGACCTGTATATACTGTCACAAGACTGGCTTTAGCCCTGTCTCTATAACTGATATAAATTGAAATGTCAACTGATGAAATTTGGTCATACGTTCCAAACGGTTTCACCTGCAGATACATGATTCTGCATACTTTTCATTTATTTATAGTTATACTGTTGTTATACATTGTATCAAACATTAAACGAGTCCCTAAATATGTTATTGAAGCTAAAACATTCATAATTAAAATATAATAAAAAATTGAAAATGTAGAACTAAGCTTAGTTATAGAAATATTTACAATAAAATAAAATTTTAACTAAATTTTAAAAAATAAAATGAAATAAATTTGTCTTTTCCCTGAATGTCAATGTTATATTATACCGGATCACCCGATATCCGTCAGAACACCTTGTCGAAAATGTATATATTAAGACTATGTCTCATTCACGTGTGACAATTTACAGTTTGGAATTCAGAGTGCCTAAATCAGTTCTGTAAATGGACTTTGAGCGATATTAAAGGCAACTAAGTGTAGACCGCTTTATTATGAATATCACTGAACCAGCAGCAAAAA
The DNA here is from genome assembly GCA_026874595.1 of Sipunculus nudus. Lineage (NCBI taxonomy): Eukaryota > Metazoa > Annelida > Sipuncula > Golfingiida > Sipunculidae > Sipunculus > Sipunculus nudus. Next base: position 45,347,801 of record CM049307.1, on the reverse strand, counting down.
TATTTGTTTGTGTACGCATCACTATTAATTTCTCATAAAAGGAATAATTTTTTACCATTCCTTTCAACTTCCCAACACTATACATAGCCAAATACATTTTTCCTATTTCGCCGGGTGCTGTCATGGGCGCAGCCATGTTTGTTTACGTTGCTAGCGTTGTCTCGGCATCTGTCATTCGATAATAGAATTCCAACAACCAATGGCTATCTCTGATACATGAAGCTACGGTAGTAGCCGACGCTTGGGCTTGAAAGTCGGTGAAAACGACAAAATGTAAGTTAAAATCCTGACCATCCTAGGCAAAATCATGGCAATCGACCAAGTTTTATTTACTTTGAAGCAACACTGAGCAAATATAGTAACATATGTACGTAGTATTAGCCATATTTTGAACAGATATAAGAGTTTAAGGTGTCACTGGAGATCAGAAAAAAGACGGGCGATAATACATGCACAATATATGGAATAATGTTTTTATCACCTAAAATTGATCTTGCACCGATACCATCATGACCATCGAATGAAGTCTCATATTAATCGCCTTATTTTTAGCTCAGCTGACTATAAGTCATCTGAGCTATAGTCGTGGTCCATTGTCCGTCGTCCGTCCGTCTGTCCGTCCGTCCGTCCGTCCGTCCGTCCGTAGATGTGGCACGTTTTGAAACCGTAAGACCTAGGAATCCAAAATTCAGCATAATGTTAGATGTCCCCAAGATCTCCTACCAAGCCAAAAACTGGGTCTTTGCGACTTCATTCCTTTGAGAAATTAAGGAAAAACCTCAATTTTTTATTAAAAACCTATTTTCACACTTTAGGACTGCCTAATATCAAAACCACTCATCTGTTTTTCCTCATATTTCCTATAAATAATCCTCTATATAATTCCTATGTACATGCCAGAAATTAGGTCTGTATTATTTAATTTAAAAAAGTTATGGGCCCAAACATAATGCATTTTTTAAATAATCAGGAAAGAAATTTTATCACTTAACACAAAACTTGTTAAAGCTAAGCACTTTTTTTCCAGTAATATTACTTTTATTAATCAAAATTAAATTGTATACCCAAAATTAGATCAAAATCTTTTAAATTTTTAAAAATATTAGCAAAAATAAAAAATTGGTACTTTAAATTTTGCCCAACTTTGACCATGGCACGTTTTTTTGCTGTAACTGCTGTGGATTTAATTTTCACAGCATGTTTTTGTTAGCATTTTAACTGTTAACACCAAAAATTTGAAACCAGTTGATCAAAAACTGTAGATTTTATTCAAGTTTTCAAGCACCATGTCACATATTGCTAGTGTTATGCAGTTTGCTAGAGCTCAGCTCCCGAGCTTCAGCTCTAAGTTCCTTAAATTTGGCATACAGTTAGATTTCTCCAAAATCCCCTACCATGCCAAGAATTTGGTCACTAGGACTTAATTCCTTCAAGATATCAATGAAAAACTTAATTTTTCCATTAAAAACCCAATGTTACACTTTAAGACTGCCTAATATCAAAACCACTGATCTGACTTTGATCATATATAATATACATATTTTTCTATACATTCACTATGCACATGCCAGAAATGATGTCAGTATTGTGTATTTTTTTTAAGTTATGGGCCCAAACATAATGCACTTTGTAAAAAATCAAGAAATATATTTACTCCCTTAACAAGGGCATTGCTGAAGCTAGAGATTTTTTTTGTCAGGGATGTAACATTATTTAATCATGATTCAATTGAATACCCAAAATTAGTTCTGAATTTTTCAAATTTTATAAGTTATTAGTATAAATATAAAATTAGTACCTTAAATTTTGCCCAACTGTGACCATGGCACGTTTGTTTCCCGTGAGCACTGTTGATATAATTTTCATATCTTGCACACATAAGGATTTCAGCTTTTTAGTTTAGAAAGCTGAAAGAAATTTGCCAAATATTGTAGCTTTTATTAATGTTTTTTATGAGACCCTGTCAGACTTTGGCTCTCTCAAGCCCTTCTTGAGTCGCCTGTATGTTGACCTTGTTGACCTTTCATCAAATTATGCACGCTTGAGGGGAGAATCCAGGCAGCTGATGGCCAGCCACAGTTGATCCAGGTGTTCAACCCAACTCATCTAGTAGTTTTAACCAACAACATAACAATAAACAATAAATTAATAAATTTTTATTGGTTTTTAATAACAAATTAAAGAAAAATAGAAAAGGAATTTGTTAGTTTATAATAACAGGAAATTAACTTGCAGTTACTGATGATATAAGAATCTTGTATCGATGGGTAGAATGTCACATATTCCAAATAACACCATGCAGTCACCTATGGCATTTTTCAGTTCATTTTTAATGATAAAGAAGTAAATCATATTATTCATTACTAATCATTAAGGATTATATGAAGGAAATTAATGATAGACAAAGATGCAGTTGATAATATTAATCTAGATTCCTACTGTGTCTAGTGTGTACATTGATGTGAAATTAGTCCAAAATGAATTTTTTTACAGTTATTTTTTAATATAAATAAAAGCCATAAAACCAGGTACTTATGATCATTATTTAAATGTGTGAATTTTGTATATTCTGGATTCTTAACATCATTGTTTGGTGAAAACTGAATAAATACCAGACGTGGTGCGAATACTTTGTAATTGTATTTAAATACGAATATGATTATGTACTCCATTATAACATTTCTTGCATAAAGAATGGGAATTCAGGTAAAAATGAAAGTATATGAATACTCGTGCAAATACTTTCAAAATGTATTCATGAATGCATTCATGAATATATTCTTTAATATTATTTTAATAATCATATCAGTTATATTTCATTTTAAAAAATCATATGATTCTCTTATTATTTTTAATAAAAATTATATTTGGGACAATATTTGTAATTTTTTTAATAAATAGTTAAACTCTTATATTATATGTTCTGCTTATAAGTTATATGGCCAAGTCAAAATCTGTGTGACAGTAGTACTCCATTTGTTAATAAAATAAATGAAATCAATCCTCTTCCCTGTCTCCAAAGGTACTATCAAAATCATACATAAGCTAAACAACAACAACTCATGATACAGCTTATATTTATTACCACACAAAACCAGCATGTGCCTCATTTCTAAATAATATTTTTTTATTATATATAACAGCTGAGCGTCGTGACCCATAGGTCCCTTGTTATATGTTAGACTTGCATATTTTTTTATATAATCTGATTTCAGCAGTCTCTGCTGAATTACATGGGTTGAACTACAGAAGATATCTAATAATTTCCTTGTAACACTATTGCTGTGTTTGTTACCTCTGGAATAGATGGTAAGTACGAGATTCCCAGTGGGCATTTTCGTTCAAAATCCTGTTCGACATGTGATCCAAGTGGAACGTACCACTGGGAAACTGGGATTTGGCGGAGCAAGTCGATCTGTTCAACTTAGCGACCTTCACCTTTATTCTCTGCTTTTCGAATTGCAGGGAGCAAATAAAGACACCAATAATGGCAGTATTTGACATAAAAGTTTACATAAAAGTTTTAAATGACAAAAAAAGTTGAACAAATGTAACATGAAACCTATTTTATTAATCGGTTTCTTTTTGGTTACTATCACAACCTAGACATCCAGTCAGTGGGTCTTTTGCTGGGTACGGAACGTTTGCAAGTCGTACAAATGAGCCGCCATCAGGTACATACCATGTACGAGCAGTAACAAACGCAGCATAACACTAGTGCAGTATAAGACAAATGTAGGCCATTTCAGACTAGGACATCCCGGACTAAGATGTACCTGACTAGGACGTTTCAGAGAGGCCTTTATGCAAGGGAGGACCTGTCAGACAGATCAAAATTATTACCATAAGTCATAACATAACCTTTTAGGTCCAAATAGAATCTGGTCTTCATTTCCAAGATGGGTCCAAACTGACTGGACCGTCTCATATTAGTAGTAATCAACATAAGCCATGACATGCCTGATGATATGACATTGACATGCCACTTACTTTTCCATTACATGAATCCTAAACATCATGATGTCCGTCCATATACACCAATCACCTCATCCATGTAGTCCGGGTTCTATACTCACTACACCTTTTAAAATATAATTTTGAATGTATCAGTGTTCCCATACAGGGCAGAAAATTAACTTTTCTATCCCCCTGAAATGGGGTCTGACATCCAAAAAAATTTGCCAGACCCCACAGAATTCCACCTGACCCCGCATGGTTGTTTGTTCCAAGTTGTTAAACTACTTCTCTCAGATGAAAACAAAACAATTGGCCCAGAGGAGTTGGAGTGTGCTATCAGTCTATGATACTGTATGCATAGGTAACCAGTGTTATTTCCATATATGGAAATATTCTATTTATGGAGCAAGCAATCTAGCGAGTCTATGACTAGCGTATATAGTGTTAGAGTGCCTTTACATCCTTCAACGAGGACAGCACTGTAAGGGTCTATGAGGATGCCAATATTATTGTTATTTTTGACAGTGCCTCACGGCCTACAAGAAAACTGTCACTTGACATTCAGTTATTGTCTTTTTGTCAACTGAAAACTCTTGAGTGGCTGATGGATTCATGAGATTCTGTCAAAGTATCCTTGATGGATTGGAGTCATGATAATTGTGCCCCAGAAAAGAAGTGTCAGCATTTCTAATGCTGTGTATAATCTTAACAGATCAGAAGGTAAGGTACAGCTGTACATATTATGACACATAAGTAGGTGTATTTAAGTTGAACACAAGTTGTTATACCTTAAGTCAAAAATTTTATTTTTAAGGGCTCGAAGCAGAAGCAAGAGTGGAGAACGTGGCCGCAAGACTGAGAGAGGCCGAGACAGGAAGCGAAGGGGGGACAGCTCGAGCAGCAGGTAAGTTTGCGTTCAAGTATTTTACACTCATTTCCAGTTTATCACATAGTTCACACCATACAGTACCCCTCACCACTTCACAATCTAATATGACTATAGTATTAGTAGTAGTGGATTTGTAGTAAATAAAATTTATGAGGCTATCTAAAATTTTTTAAACATAGCATTTAGGACATGTTTGTTATTTGTTAAGTTAGGTGACTTCAGACAATTGTTACTGTGAATAAGAAAAAGCCTATGTTGAAGAATTTTTTGCCTGGGCTTTGAATGAGCTGTGATCCATCTTCTGTCTATATTTTCTTTTACTTGGCAGCACATGATTGATATATATATTAACAAATTTTGAAATTTACAGAGTTCTGCAATTTGCATCCTTTTTTTCACAACTAAAGTTATTGAACTCTCTGAATGTACTTTTAAATCATAGAAAAGTTTGTTGGTGAGGTTTCACAATTAAAGTCCTTGAGGATGGGGAGACAGGGTTTTTTAGTGGTCAAAATTTTTTTCATGAGCTATGAAAGAATCTTTGCATTGCTAATTTGTTTGAACTTGAAAGGTGGTCTTAATAAAAATAAAAGGTTGGGGTTTATAGTCTGATATCACTGACGATGTCAGTCTCATCTGACTTTACACTTTGCCTTCCTGTTCTTTTGGGCCTGTTTGTTCTTGTAACTTTTCTCAGCTCCCTGGGGAGCACACAACCTAAACAGCCACATCAGGTGCTAGAGCTAGAAGGTTATTTGTTCTACATTTGCCTGCACCCATGACCAGTACCCATTCTGGTCATAATATCCAATTTTGTTCAAATTACATTTTAATGCATCTTAAATAGTGAAAATATTCTGAATAAAACAAGAACCATATCAGTTGCTTGATTAATTACAAATGATTACTGTGATTTAATTAGGCTTTAAGTCTGTAGTCCTACTCAGTATGTCACACACATTAATTCACATGATTCTGTTATCATATTTGCAGCAATGAATCCTCAGCAAGCAGATCCAGCTCATCATCCAGCACAGGAAGCAGCACAGGAAGTAGTTCCGGCAGTTCCGGCAGCTCTGGCTCCAGTAGGTCAGCAAGTAGCTCAAGTAGCGAGTCCTCACGCAGTAGGAGTCGGGGACGAGACAGAAAAAGGTGAGACTACAAGGATGAAATTATGCTAAAGCCACACACACCACAAAGCATAGGACCCAGAAGATGCATGTCATCAGTGCATTTAGTTAGAAAAGGCATCTAAACACCACCCACAAGTTCAGTAATTTTGTTAATTGAATGGCCAAGAACAAGACACAAACCAGTTCCCAATATCCAGAGTAACCAAGGGTTCTGATGTCATCAGGAAGATGGCTGCTCAAAGTAATAGGATAAATTGAAAATGGATTTCTGTGAACCTCATTATGTTACTGTGGTCAGTATATATAGATAATCTGTATTATTAAAACCAGTTTAAGAAATAACAGACACAAGAAAAAAGCCAATGTTCAGCAGGTGATTATTTTTATGAATTTTAAAGGGGCCCAATTACCTATAAAGCATGTTGAAATAACAAGGAAAATAGCTTCTTCCCTTTAAAACAAATCTGTACCTGCAATAAATATTGCCTTGAAACTGTTTGCTTACTATTGTAAACAGGTGTTAAAAACAGTGTATTGGGCGCGATCGCAGGTGTCAACATAAACACAGCGCATCACAGAGTCAGAACACGTGTCAATCAGGAGATGCCTCGACTGACTTAGCCAAAAAATGTAATACATGTTACTGCTGTTGAGGTTCATATTTGGACCTCTGGTCACGTGGCCTTGTTATGGTAAACAAACACACGTGGACTGTGATTACCAATACGCAGAGCCATAACAAGGTGTTAAACAGCTGTGTGCGAGGTACTGAGACTGTGTGCTGGTATGGTTTTGCTGAGAAATTTTGTATAAAGCAAAACTGAACTGATAGTGTGAAAGAATAGGCAGAGTTTTGCTCCTGATTATGTCCCTTTAATTTGGTTATGTAAATAAATTTCTGCTTTTCCTGTTTGTTAGACTGGCCCAGTGAATGCAATGGTTATTTAGACTGGACCAGTGAATGCAATGGTTAACACTTCATTCCTCCCACTAACAGAGAAATCAAACTTGCTCTTGATGTGTCGCAATGCTCAGAACAGGTACTGCCACCTAGCTGCAAACTATGTAAGGTAATTTCATAATTTAGGGCCCTCTTGCTGACTTTTTCATCGACTGGTAATGTCCACTGGTTGTGGGATGGTCAGCGCCAGACATCCCTGCATCACTGAACTAAGGTCTTTTTCTAGTGACGTCAGCAGTAATTGGTGGTCTTTCCAGAAATTTACTCCAAACCAACATGGTTCATTCAGCCATCACCTATCGCTGACTTCTAGTTGGCTACTAATATCCTCATAAAATCAGTCTTAATATCACTAGGCCCTCACATATGGTGAAGTTTGTTAGACTTTCAAAAATATAACCCCCAGCCCAGTGGCAGCAAGTGTTACATTGACCACTTATCAGCCCACTGCTGTTCAAAGCTGGCTTGTTTAAACAAGATGTAACAATATTCTGGCTCAGCCTATCCGTTCAGTGCGGCCCACAGTGAGATATTCAAGTGTACACGCAATGATGGCAGTCAAAAATTAATACTGAAATCGAATGCATCCCATGAGTGTTAAAACATAAGGTTCTTGTGTATCCAAAGCAGTATATTTTTTATTGATTCATGCATTTGCATTTCATTAGATTTTAAACTCATAAACGATTGAGTTCTCTTTTGGTACCAATCAGCCATTACCTGTTTGATTAGCATCTCTTATTACTGTAGGAATAGGCAGATATCTAATGAAGCTTAAATCTGGCAATTGTGGCCATATCATTGTGTAGAAGTACAGATAAGGTACAATTTGATATATAATAATGAATCCTTTTAGTATAGAAGATATATTAACAGGACTTAAATTTAAAAGCTAGTAAATGTCTTATGTAAAGAATGAAAAACATCTATACAAAATCAATATGATAAGCTTAACATGAACAGTAGCAGCACATTTGATTTTTACCTATTATGACTGAACCTTCTTTCAAGCAGGACATGTATATCTGCTCTTGACACCATGTGACCCAGCTTCAGACTGTTAATACATAAAACGTACAATGTTTTGGTATAGCTTCCATTATTTGAATGAGGGAATAGTATCATTCTATGAAGAGACTTGTGACCTGAGCTTCCTGCTTTCTGTAAAGGGATAATATTTACTAATGGCTGCCAGCATCATCTGGCCAATAGACAATAATATAATAAGCAATTGTACTTGATGTAGATTAAATAACTGGAAATAATAGGAAATAACAGGCCACAGATCAGATTAAATCCTTGCATACTTATGTTTTCATACTTGTACTTACTTTTTGTTCGGTATTTGAATACTGGTATATATGAATTGAATAGACTCCTTTATAAATTTTGTTTATTCTGTTTTATAGGAGGACCAAATCACGCTCCGAGTCTCCACGCAGAAGACGTCACAGCCCATCTCCAAAACCCACAAAAGTCCATATAGGGAGGCTAACACGCAATGTGAACAAAGAACACATCATGGAGATATTCTCTGTGTATGGTTCAGTGAAAAATATAGAGATGCCAAGTGATCGTATTCATCCAAACTTCTCTCGAGGTTTTGCCTATGTAGATTACAATAATCCGACTGATGCTGAGAAAGCCATCAAACATATGGATGGAGGTGTGAGATTTCTCATTTTCCAGTATTAGCTATAAAATAAAATTCAGTATTTGAGGTTAGGAGTTTATAAAATGTAGCTATTTTCAGATCAACCTATAAGAGCAATAATTCTCATGTAGATACAGCAGCCATTCTTATCATTATATAAATAACAGATTTCTTTTAAAAATGCTCATTTTGATTGGAGGTTTTGGGACAAAGGAAGATATTCTTATAAATTTAAAATATTTTATGAAGTGTATGTACAGCAATCTTTTGTTTGCTCAAATCATCATTGATTTGAGGATTTGTTTGATCCACCCTTTTCGATACCTGTATGTTTGCTTTTATTATTATCATTATCACTATTATCCACTTTGAGAATTCAAGTACAGGCAAGATCTGAAAAATTCATTTTCCAATAAAAATATTTTAATCAATTATCTTAAAATGTGGTTGATGAAGTAAAGACATCATCATGAGGTAAATGGTCTAACTTAGGCCAAACCAAAAAATTTAATTGTTCTACATATTTTGAAAAAAAAAAATTATGATGCTAGAGGCAAATTTTACATTAAAAATTAGTATTTGAGATGCATTGTGTGGAAATTTGCAAGGCTTCTAGGAATAAAATATATAAATTTGCTTCAGTTCTTGAAATATTGCATTTTATCAACACAAAATTTAGTCCATTTTCTGTTCCTGTAAGAATTCTTTGAAGGACATCAAGGAAAGACATGAATTAGCAACATTACCAAAGACCTGGTCCTGATTTAAGAAAGAAAAAAGATTTGGAGCAGCAAATCCATAGAAAAACAATTTTTTTGCGTGGCCTTAGTGTTTTTCTTTGTGTGATACACCATTTTATATTTGAATTTATAGGTCAGATTGATGGCCAGGAAATCACCGCCGCAGCAGTTTTAGCCCCAAGACCAGCACCAAGGCCACCACGACGCAGTCCTCTACGCAGAGGTCCTCCTCCTAGGTGGCGCCAGTCACCACCAAGATACAGGCCTAGAAGGTACATATATAAATGTCTTCAATTTTTTTTATGGATACACTCCGGATTGTGATGAAATGTGTTTTTGAATTTTAAATCTTAAGTTTGTTTACTAACATACAAAGTCATTAAAGTTAATTACTAAATGTTTAAAATTATCTGCCAAAAGGATGTATGATTCATTAAGATTAGGAAATTGCCAATCAGTGTTTACTTGACTTGCACTGGTATTATAATGTGAAAAATGGAAAATATATATTGCAGAAACCTGTTAATATTTACTGACATGCTCAAAATCTCTAAGGCCATATATATGCACACACGTGCTTGGAGGTTCTTTCAACTTTTGTTCAGCAAACGAAAATCAAATAAGAAGATTGATTCTTTATAAAATTTCTGAAGAGAACATGTTAGGGTTCAGATTGGTGGGGTTTCTTCATCAGCTTTTTTACAAGCACTGGTAGGCTTAACTTTCCAGTACAAAAAATAATCGTAGTGGTTGTAATTCTGCATCCATTTGTTTTATTGCAGTCCCCAAAGGAGGAGAAGCCCTCCAAGACGCAGGTCAAGGTCAAAATCTAGGTCAAGGTCACCCAGACGCAGGAGATACAGCAGATCAAGTTCAAGCTCTTCGAGATAGTAAAAATTATCTAAGGGACTTAGTGAAGACATTTGAAACGTAGAGATCATGCAGAAGTAACACTACAAAGCAAACAAAGTTCAAGCACATTAAGAAAATGCACAGTTTGTGTACATCGAGTGTTGAATGTTAAAAATAATTGAAATAGTTATTTCAGAAGTCAGAATTTGCTAGACGTAGACGTGCAAGATATTGCACCTTTTATGCAAAAGTATATTGTTAAAGGTTGCACATGATATTGCACAGAGTTCTGTGTATTCCAAAGTGTAAACTAACTGACTTTTAGTGGCACTCACTTTGGATGTCATTTCACCGAGGACTCAAGTATCTTGATTGGACAGTGTTAAAATGTGAGATGCCTGTGCTAAAATGTAAACCTAGCATTTTCTTTGGCTGTATCGGAAAGAAAGCCCCTTGGGACTTAAATGCTATCACTTGCTTTGTTCTATAAAAATAGGATGTTCTTGTAACTATTGCACTCTTAATGTTCAGTCTAAAGAGGTAACACACTCTGTTCTTTAACTTGGGAATTTCTTAATTGGACGCTTTTCCACAGGAGGTTTTATTATTTACTAAACGCATTACATTTGACTAAATACCAGTCTAAGAACGGGAGCAAGTCATCTCTGGGGCAAACCAGACTTTGTTTTCAGACATTAGTGTAAGTATACCATTGAGAATTAGATGATTTAAATATATGCATACTGTTCATTTAAATGTAGAGGCAGCGAAAGAGTTACAAAGTGTGATGAGTGTTTTTTCATAACTTTATTTGGGACCTCAGAAGATGCAGACAGTTGTAATATATTTGTCACTTGTACATGTTGTAGTGTGTACACATTTTATGTAACTTTTTAGGTGGAATAAACAATAGTTATACTTTTACCTTATCATTCATTAACAATAATGATTTTGAATTATGGATTCCCCGTGGTCCATTGAAAGTTTCAACTTATGTTGTTTGCAAATTTTGGTCTTTTGTCAATTTTTGTCCTGTTTCTCCCAGGTTGCTGCAACATGTCAAAACAAGCCTTTTGTGTAATGGTAAGGTATGCTGAGATATCGGATTAAAACATTTGGATAATTTATTCCAGCCCAACTGATATCAATTTTCATACTCCTAGAAAAACGTGTACTAGAGATAACAGGTCGTTGATGTGGTCTACCAGTGCAGACTGTTATAAATGGGAGCTTATTCCAGTGGGTACTGCCGCAATTGGAGTGTAAACGGTTACAGAAGTAATGATAACTGCACATCAACTTGGCCAGATCCAGGCAAGCTAGAAGTTAAATTACCATTTAAGATGTAAAACGGCCAAAATATGGGTCAGGTGAATAACTAAAAAAGGTAACATTTGCGGTGTTGACCTTTATATGTCATGTTGGCTGAATGGTCATTTGAATGGGGGGGGGGGAGGGGGTATGGGTCCAGCATCTTTGCTCGACAGAAGGTCAACCTCCGTATGCTAACTAAACGGCGATATATTATGTTCCACAGTCCACATGTTGAAGCCATCTGACGGTGTGGCTGGTTCAATCTCCCCCTCCCCCCCCCCCCCCCCCCCCTGTCGAATTTGTATAAATGCCAATGGAGTCCATCGCGTGGTCTAAAGAATTTACATCATAACAGTCCAGAGACAACGAGCGCGAGACAATCTACACCAGTTTCCATATCTCGGCGTGACTTGGATTTAGTTTTTAGCTCAGCTGACTGAAAGTCATCTGAGCTATAGCGATCACTCTTTGTCCGTCGTCCGTCTGTCTGTCCGTTAACCAGGCACAAATCGTAACCGCTGAACCTAGAACCTTGTTACTTGGGATTCTGAGAGGTCCATGAAAAATCTCCTTGGAAACCAGAAATTAGGTCTCTGTTACCCATATCCTTCGAGCTATGGGGCCCCAAAGTACCCACCAGAAAAGTCAAAAATTTCATACAAAAACTTCAATATCTCATTAACTACTTGACTGATGGTCATGATTTTTGGCATACATATTGATCATGAGATGTTCCATCACTTCCTGCAGACTGGTGGCGCCACCTGAATTTTTCGATTTTTTACGAATTTAAAAATGTGAACAGCTGTTAACAGGGCACAAATCATAAATACTGGACCTAGAATCTTCATTCTTGACACACTGAGAGGTCCTTAAAAAGTCTGCATGGAAACCTGAAATAAGGTCTCTGTTACCCATATCCTTTGAGCTATGGGGGGCTCCCAATAACCCCCCAGATTGGGCCAAAATTTTGCATGTGTATAGATCTCACATAGGTCTTTATCATACACAAAACTGGAGGGGCCACCTGCAACCATTTTTGCACATTTTGCACAGCGTCTGTCTGTTGGTCTGCCGTGGCCTAAAATCACTCATTTCTCTGTAGTGGTTTGACATAACTGCCTAAAATTTTGCAGGTTTATACATCCTGGATAGCTTTCTTGATTTTATGACAGGTGGCGCCACCTACATTCTAGTTAACGCTGCACACATCCAAGCTAATATCTCAGGAACCATTTGACCGATTGGGCCAAAATTGTGCTTGTGTTTAGATCTCACATAGGTCTTTATCATACACAAAACTGCAACCATTTTTGCACAGCGTGTGTCTGTTTGTCTGCCGTGGGCTAAAATCACTCATATCCATGTAGTGGTTTGACTTTTCTGCCTAAAATTTTGCATATGTATACAACTTGGACAGCTTTCTCGATTTGTGGTAGGTTGCACAACCTATACATACACATTTAGGCTGCAGACATCCATGCTAATATGCAACATACCTCACTCTGTTTCCCCTTGCCACTCAATCCATGCCTCACTTCACTCTGATTTTTGCAGATACACGTAGTCACTTGTCGGCTACCCGTATTCTAGTTTTTAAAGTTTACACATTTTTTCTCTATTTTTCAGATATATAAATACAGACTAAATCTTGGCCTGTTGGTTAATCTGTTTGATGCTTCAGTTGAATGGGTATCTACCATTCTGATGATAAAATTTCCTTTTGTGAATCTCTTCCCAGTCAGCTGAGCGTCATGACCCATGGGTCACTTGTTTTACCTTGTTTGTCAATGTTATTTTGGCAATGTCTGCAGTAACTGACAAGCTGATTGAAATTTAGGTTTGTTTCAAGGCGAAAACAATTGACGAACACTAATGTCTTGGCCTGTGTTGACGTGCCAAAAGCGGCATTTTGTACCTCTGACATTCTATTGACTGTCAGCCTACCAATCATGTATTCAAGGCAAACGTGACTACCATGTGCACAATCCCAGCGGTTGATCCAGAATTTTGAAAAAAAGGGACTAATGAGAAAACTTGTAATAAAAGCTCCCCCGGTCCGGAATGGGTAGCGGGGGCGGGCAAGAAAAATAGGTTGAAAAAGATAACCTCTACTGACTCCTCTGGCATCGGGGACTTCTATTATTTAAACATATCCATTATCTCATTGTTAACGGGTGCATGCTACGCCTGAAAATATCGTCTGTACGGGAACATTACAAGCAAGCAGGGTATCAACCTCAGCGGCAGACTGCTGTTTGTGACTGTTTAAGAAATGCTACCATTTAGTGCCGCTAAAAGCGTTCGATGTGTAATACAAAAGGTCTGTATCACGTATGCACATATATACATATTATAACAGAGACACTAAAATGTTTGTTCAACCTGTTTCTAGTCACTTAGAAAAGGTACAAATTGCATAAGCCACATTCAAACAGACATCCATCCACTTTACGCTCTTGCAAGTGCGCCCTGGCAGATTGTTCTTCTATTGTATAAAGACAGAACAACCCTTGAATTATTCAGCGTACATAAGATTCCCGTCGATATAAAAATGAATTGCTTTAGGTGAAAATAAACATCGTGTTGGTGTTTTGAACTTGAATGGGGGTTTGTTTTAAAATTGTCATTGAAATAGTGCGTATCACATGACAGTGTATGTGCCGATAGTTTCATTAATTATAAACTGAGCTATATTATCTGTATTTGTTTTACATGGATTGTACAAGTAGCTATATAATAACTAAAACGACGCACTCTCCATGCATGTTTCGAATGGTGGCGTCCTATAGTCTGTAAGGTGGAGAGAACCAACGATCTTGGACGGACCACCACAAACGGAGCTCCAATAAGGTCATGGGTATTCCCTATATGTAGGTTTATTGGGATGCTGGGACAGGAACAGTGTTGTTTTCACTCGGATCCCGAGAGAGCTAGCTGTGTTCTATTCTTGCACATATATTCCGTTTAATACTCTTAATTTGTATCCACAGCAACTAAAAACTTATTACACCACTCACACAGAGGTTTCAAACTGCAGTCGTTCCAGATCTCCTTCCTTTTAACTGCTGCTTTGTAGAGCAAAATTCTCAGGGGGTTACACCACCAGGACTAGCACAGAGAAAACAATTGAACATAATAAGACCAATGAAAATGTGGTATCGCCTTGTGCATATATCCGGGACTTCCCATTCTTGTTGGTCCATTTCTTGGCCCTGTGCCAACCTTGGTGTCGAGACCTCTAAAACCTGCTAAACCAAGCAGCGGTTAAAACGAAGGAGACCTGAGACGGCTACAGTGTATAACCGCTGCATGAGGAGTATAGCAACTTAGCTACTCATGGGAGTTCTTGTTCTTTTTCAGAAGATTTAGGGTAAAACGACTATTATCACTCAAAAACTTCCCAAGTTAGATATGAATTTTTTTTTATGAATTTTCAATCATGAAACCCGCTTCATTTGCTATAATTTTTCTATTAAGCACCACCATGCTGAACAGTGCCAAACTTCCATTTTAAAGCGTGTCTCTTCATAAACTGCTGATCGAGAATTTGGTTAATATATATCATTTACGATGGAACAGTGCAGTGCCAAATTTTGCACGTGTATCTTCTTAATATCCTAGTTACTATACAAATTACGAAAAGTTACCTCATAATGTCTAACCCGCCAAGTGAACATTTCAAAAGCAACGGTTCAGATTAAATATTGCTTGTTATCTTAGTTAGCTAACCCTAAATATCGGATAATGCGCAAAAGTCAAAATTGTAATGATAACAAGACTGAAGAGATGGCTTCTCGTAACCAGGTTGAGATCGTCGACCCCCAGCCTGAAGCATTATCAGTACCAGCTGGATCGGCTTGCTGGCTCTGACAACTCACACCTGCTTAACACTCAATATTCCCAGGTGGTTTAGACCTAAAAGCCTACATTTGCGTTCAATGAATTTCGTTGTAAGTTTTATGTGGTGTGATTCACGTTTGGAAATAAGAGTCATTGCTATAGTCTTTCTTCAAGTCAGGCACCTGCAGAGCACTAAAAGATTTTTTCGGGGATACGTTCTTTAAAGAAATACAAAGAATTAAGGAACAAAACAACGAAGAGATTAATTTATGTATATCCGTTAATGTAGGGTGAGCTCTCCTGAGCTGTCATCTCAGCTGAATGCCTGAGCATAATAATTTATATTGCGCTTCAACAATTTCAGATTAGGCCTACTCATATCACCAGGGGCGTCAATATAGGTGGGATGGCGGTATATATACCCCCCACTTTTTGGCAAGGGGGATGGTCAATGTAATCATCCCCCCCCCCATTTTTCAGAAATAATATAATAATATTGCAAATGAATATATTAAATAGAATTAAGGACTTTGGATCTATTTACTAAAAAATGTTACATCTAAACCTTGCTTAGAATTCACAAAATAACTTATTTTGTAAACATTATAATTATTTGAAATATGATTAAGTATATATTTATAATAATTATATATATATATATGTATATATGTATATATATATATATATATAGTTGGAATGCCACTCAGAGACGCTGAGAAAGGTATATATATGTGTGTATATATATATATATATATATATATATATATATATATATATATATATATATATACAAAGTCATCCCCCCCACCCTTGAAGAAAAATTGACGCCACTTCATATCACGTTTTTCAAAATGACCATAACAAACTGTCCCTTTTACGTATTTTGATTGAAGCAAACATACTTAAAAACAAGGGCTAAATAAAGGAATTCTATACTACTTTGTAAGTGAAAAATATATAACTAAACCTCCCTGTTTCTAAGTTTATTTAAACATTTGTTTTTTTTTTAATAAAAACACTATGTGAACTTCGTTTATTAATTAAGTCTCCTTATAATTTCACATAAATCTCTGAAAAGTATATTTTTCCAAAAGTTTTATCAAACTTAAAGGAATGGTCTAATATTAAGGGATTAGTTTGACAATAGTAAATATGTAAGGCCTTTAACTGGACCATGCATCCCTGTGGATCGGTATAGGGGCCTACTGTTTTTTTTTTATGTCCTGTCCTAAAATGCTTCCTCCTCCTTCGGTCAGACGCTTGGACGTGTTCACATTTTTTAAATAGATTTGCTTTTTCCGAAAAGACTGGCCCAGTCTACACGGCCTTTAGGCCTATAGATCATATTTAATGGTAGTATCTAAGAAAACCTAAATAACTATATAAACTTTTATTTAAACTACTAATACTCTCTGTGCTGTAATTTGATTGAAATTGTATTGCACCAATTGTTCTGGACTTGAAAACAAATCTACAGCTGCCCACCTCCCCTCTCCCAACACGCATCCACATTGTATTCAAATCCACGTACGTACCATGTTATGTATGAAAACTTTTCATGTTGTAATAGCTATTCACAATCCCTAAAATTTATATAATATATATAGCACAATCTTTAGAAACAGTTCATAAAGAGATTCCACCCCCAGACCCCCGCCCCCCCCCCCCCCACTCCCCAAATTGTTAATCTAACATATGGTTGAGAGCTAAAACACGTACACCTTACGTGTAATAACAATGACAATTTTTTTTTATTACTGAAAATATGTTATAAATGTTCATGAATGGTTTTAATTATCATTATCATACATGTGCCAGCAATATGTAATAATCATTAGGCCTACATTTTAGACATATTGATTGGTCAACAGAATTATTACTCACTATATATTTAATTTATGAGACCGAGTTGCATGCATGTGCACAGATCGAGCTGTAACCTATTTTACTGGAGCCGAGTTTTATCTTAACTGGGGCCGAGTTAATATTTGCCGAAATTTCAAGATGCCGAGTTTACTAGATACTCGCTGACAACGTGCAGTCCGATCTGTCATCACATTCAAACAAGTCTCTGAATTTCACAATAACTTGACTCTTTACCTTAGCCTAGTTGTCATGGCTACACAGCTGAAAGCAAGGTAGGTTTCATGAGTCGTACATAATTGTACTTGAAGCAACCGAATTATTGCAGTAAACGTGAGCGATAATGTGAGTATATATGGGCCATACACCATGCAGCTGGTTATTTGACAGTCACTCATTAGGAAGTCCATGAACGAATAGGGGCTGAAGTGCTACTATTGCATGGTTTGCACCCTTTGCATGGTTTGTACCCCATGGCAGGGTGCAAGCCATGTTAGTGGTTATTTAACTAGGGGAGAGGATTTATAGGCCAGCTCGCAGCTGATTGCCCACTCATCAGTGACATGCTGGGGCAGTGCTGGGGTGAGGCTTGTGACAATCATAGTTCATCATATACTGTGGTTGGCTTCATATTCATGAGGCTGAAATTTTGCGATTTCTTCATTTTGAATGTTTTTTGCGAGGGTTTCATTTTTGCGATTTCCTTAGAATCTATGAAATCGTAGTACAGTAATATCTTCATTCAGGTATTATAAAATTAAATAAATCCCACAATACCTCATTCATTACCTTTATAGTCATTGTGTTATAACTGGCCTCATAATAGATGTTTTGACCATTATCATTAAGTGTTTGCATGAGAAGGTTGCGATAAAACCCACAGATTATTTTGTTTATCTACAAACCATGTTTTCAGAGGTGTAATAACTAGTTCATTTGTGCAGAATCTGCAGATGCATCATATCCTATTGTCAATCCTCGATAAAAGGGCAGCTTATTCCCGAGGGTTTCATATTCGTGATTATATCCCATTCGCGAATATCGAGAAAATAAAACCCTCGCGAACAAAAAGGCAACCACAGTATTTTCATGAAGTCAGAAGCACTGAACTGATTAAATTAACATCACTGAGAGAAATCTATTGAGGTTTTCTCTGGAAAATTTGTGTATATTTTACATTATTTATCAGTAGAATAAGTACTCTATTGAGGTTTTCCCTGGAAAATTTGTGTATATCTGACATTATTTATCAGTAGAATAAGTACTCGCTTAAATTAAATTGTTTTTATTTAAATACTATGATCACTTCCTGAATTCATCTCACAGCAGATCCATCCATTAGTTTATGATCAAATTGCATCAGACTAATCACTGGTACAATATCACAAAGTATATTGCAATTTTCATGTGCATACTTATCTATTATTTTCATAATTAGAGGCTAAACTTCTTCCCTAGTCAAGTACTAAAAAGTTACAAATAAAAAAATTACATGCCATCAGGAAAAGGTAAAAAGTAAGGTTCATTATAGCCTAAAGTTGACTTAGCTCTTTTATGTAATAGATAATATTGAAACTGCTTTTAATAGTGTAAACCTATAACCAGCAAAGATGAAGCCATCATGAAGAAACTATTTGTGCTGGGTACCAGTCCGTGTGATTCTTATAAAAATTCTGTATGAAGAAAGTAGGTATCTTTGTCTTCATGAGTGACATAACATAGACACAGGCTTTTGTTTACTAATCAGCCTCTTCCAATTTCATAAGTATCAAACACATATATCGTGATCGGTTTTTAAGTCTTTAGTTAAAGATCAAGACCAGTTACTTCTGTTTTTTACTTGTGCATACTCTCTTGATACTCTCTTTTTACAGTTTTGCCCAGGGGAAGAAATATGAAGCTTTCTACACAGGAGGAAGGGTTCAGGTATGTAAATTCTTTAACTTTCAGTTTATTTTGAATTTACCACAGAAAAGTTTACAAAATTACTCCCAGAAATACAATGACCATCTTTCAAGGAATTTGGAATATAAAACACACAAAACTTAAAAAAAAGCACCCTGATATGAACAAGGAATCCATAATGTTTTATTAATTACCAAAGTAGATAATTAATAATCAAATAATAAATATCTTTTTTTATGACACATGTAATGTATACAGAAATATATCAAAGATACATGACAAAAACACCAGAAACAAATATTAGTCATAGTGATGAGAAAATCCTTCCTAGCCTGTCATTAGCCTCAGACATACCTGTCATTTTATGAGAAAATCCTTGCCAGCCTGTCATTAGCCTGAGACATACCTGTCATTTCAGATTTCATCAGATGGTCAGCAGCTTTTCTGTCAGTGTGGCCAGTACATCCAGGTGCTTGAGGTGGACACTGGTCAGCTTCAGAAGTCTATTGGTCAGGTAATATTAACTCATTTCTGACCGCATTGTGGTCACTTGTTTTTGCATGAGATAATATAAATGAAAAACAATTCATATTCTCCTGCAGTGCTGCCCCTTTATACATGTTTTAAAACTTTAAAAAATGTAAATTTTTGTTTATTAGGGCCCTGCTTGACAAGCAGGTGCCCTATAGTGATCACCGTGTCAGTCCGTCCTTCCGTCAGTGACACTTTCTTTCGCGCATGATAACTCAACAACAACTTTACTGCATCTTTCCCAAATTCACAGGAATGATTGGTATCTATAAGGGCTCCAGACCTATCGAATTACAGACTTGTCTGAATTCCAATATGGCTGCCACAGCCCAAACGCTGATTTTCTTTGGTGTGTGATAACTGAACAACAACACACTGCAGCTTTCCCAAATTCACAGGAATGATAGGTACCTATGAGGGCTCCAGACCTATTGAATTACAGACTTGTCGAAATTCCAATATGGCCGCCACAGCCCAAAAGCTGATTTTATTTCACGTGCGATAACTTAACAACAACATACTGCAGCTTTCCCAAATTCACAGGAATGATAGGCACCCATGAGGTCTCCAGACCTATTGAATTACAGACTTGTAGGAATTCCAATATGGCTGCCACAGCCCAAATGCTGATTTTCTTTTGCGCGCGATAACTCAATAACAAAATACTGCAGCTTTCCCAAATACACAGACCAGATTTGCACCTATGAGGGCTCCAGACCCTTCAAATTATAGACTTGTTGGAATTCCAATATGGCCGCCACAGCCCAAATGCTGATTTTCTTTCGTTGATAACTCAATAACAAAATACTGCAGCTTTCCCAAATTCACAGGGTTGATTGGTACCTATGAGGGCTCAAGACCCTTCAAATTACAGACATGTCGGAATTCCAATATGGCTGCCACAGCCCAATCGCTAATTTTCTTTCGTTGATAACTCAACAACAACATACTGCAGCTTTCTTAAATTCACAGGGTTGATTGGTACCTATGAGGGCTCCAGACCTATCCAATAACAGACTTGTCTGAATTCTAATATGGCCCCCACAGCCCAACCGCTGATTTTCTTTTGCGCGCGATAACTCAACAACAACCTACCGCTTTCCCAAATTCACAGGGATGATTGGTACCTATAAGGGATCCAGACCTGTTGAATTACAGACCTGTTGGAATTCCAATATGGCTGCCACAGCCCGATTGCTGATTTTCTTTCGCACACAATAACTTAACAACAACCTACTGCAGCTTTCCCAATTTCACAGGGATCATTGGTGCCTATGAGGGCTTCAGACTTGTTGAATTACTGACTGGCTCAGAATCAAATATGGCTAACAGATTACATTCGGTGATTTCCTATTGCACACATTATTTCAGACATATCTTCTTTAATATCATTTGATTCAGTAGGACTTTTTCCCTCATGCATATAGATATAAACCTGTTTCTGTTTGTCATATTTTTCAAATTTTACTTAATATTTCACCCATATGTAAACTAGTCCAGCACTTGCAGAAACGCAGGGCCCTCTGAGGACCATTGTCCGACCACATCTAGTTATTTACTTGTTTAGTATTAATAGTTATATACCTCTTAAAGGAAAGACTATTTTTTACACTATTCCATACTTTTTAGGTGTAAAACTATGTTGTTTTTCCTTTTTCTTCTGTATCATCTTTGACAACACAGTTGTTCTGGTAGATGGCCCTGTAAATTTTACAGAGTAATTGTCACCAAGACACCTATAATTTTGTGAATTATACAATTGGATATAATATAAGTGTGTAAGGCAAAAGTCTGCCAAACCATTATTTAATATGAGATAATATTTATTTCTTTTTTTTTCAGGATGATGATGAGGTGACATGCTTTTGTTTGAGCCCAGATGATAAGGTTAGTATAGCCTATTCATATTGCAAGCTATATTTACTATTAACTTAATCCTGAGAGTGGTTCATTAATTAATTAAATATCCAGTTTATGACTGCAAGACAGTGGATTCCCTTCCTCTTTGGTATGCATTCCTAGGCCAAGATCTCTGGTAAAGTTCTGTACTGTAACAGTGCACCCTTCTTACCAAGAACTGAATTGGTTGTCTCTATCAGTGATAGAAAACTCTAGCAGATTAGCACTAGTATTTTCTGTACATATTGGGACAGAAAGACAAAGTGAAAAAGTGGAGATTAGTATCATTATTGTTTCCATATTATAAACCAAGTACCCTTACCTTAATCATGTGTCAGTAAATCAATGTACAGCATTGGGGTCATGGTGGTTGTTCGTTGTGTTTATAGTCGAGGGCAGCAACCATGATGTGCAAGGGTGTTTTTCAATTATTTCGATTAAAGTGTTCTCAGGAATGACAAAGGTTTAATAAACATGCCTTAGCAGAGGTCTGTGCTCTCTGATCACATTTCTAGTTTAATATATTTTTTTCACAGATATTGGTGGTTGCAGGACAGAGTTTATTGCTGAAACAGTGGGCCTGGAGAGAGAACACAGTCACTCGTACATGGAAGGTACCGTAAAATACATCATACACATGTAAATATGTACAAATCAGAAAGTATTAATCACAAACTTATGATGAAATGTTACATTTACAAAGTAATTGAAACTTGATGCATGCAATAGCAGTCACAGGAAGCCCGTAACTGAATGAAAATCAGGGTTAGGCTATGGAGTGTTTGACCTTGGGAATAAGGTCAAGGTTGAATTAATACCAGTTGCAGGGATAGCTAGGGATAATGTTTTTGCATATATATGTTTATATGTATATTTTAATGTATTACACTCCACTTGATTTCAGGCCATCCACACAGGACCTGTGACCAGCATGACCTTTGACCCGACCTCCACCCTCTTGGCTACAGGTGGCAGTGACTCCACTATTAAGGTTTGGGATGTGATCAGACAGTATTGTACCCATAACCTGCGGGGTCATCAGGGTATCATCAGGTAAATTGATATCTGTCAGTGTTCTTATAGAATTTGAGGTTTGTCTGGTTCTGAATGATTTATCAAGAGCATTGTAAATAATCCAAGAAATGGTGTTCTATAAGTGACTATGCCTCATGTTCATATCTCTAATGATTAACAAGTTGCAGCTGTGTATTACAACTGTTTAATGTCTGTACTACACTCATATTTAGTAGTTACTTAAGTTGTTAGTAACAAAACATTATTTACAAATTGGATGCACTGGGTTTAGTAATATAGGCAATTATATCATAAGTGTTGATAGGCACTTTTGTCTTCACTCAGGTTCAAATGCTGGCAGGTGCTTGGTTATCTACATAATAACTTGGTCATCAATTCTATTTAGCTAAGATTTGTGGATTTGTACTTTGAAATAAACAAATTTTACTTTTTTTAAAGTTATCACAAGTCTAACAGTCTAGTAGTAATATCAGATAAGATTTGTTTTTCCATGACAGTGCTGTAGAGTTCCATCCTGACATGTCACTGTTACACCTGTACTCTGCTGGGGAGGACTACAGTATCCGGGTCTGGGATCTGAAGACCAGCACATGTATAGCAGTGCTGGAGAGCCACTTTAGTGCTGTCACTAGCCTGCAGTTCACGTCTGATGCCAGCACATTATTCAGGTACATTATCAGAGCTAACAAAACAAAGCAGAAATTTATAATTTTAAGGTTGATGGAATTGTCTCAAAAGATATGGGGATAGGTTTTGAAATCAGTTTCAGGTTCCACAGACCAGTGAAACACTGGCTCACATACCTTTTTTTGCAATATAACTTACTCATAACTTAAAATATGATGATTTACTTTATTCAACACGTGTTCAAGTAAAGTGTTGTAGGATGTACTTTTGTGTTAACTACAAAAGTGGTGACCCTTAAATGGAATGCAAAAGGATGTAAATATGTAGACATTTATGAATACTGTAGGTACCTTAAGAACAGCTTTAAGTTATATTTGTTGTATTACTGAATTATAATTTTCCTTTTTTTTTGCTCAAATACATGTTATTTTATGTATGATCAAGAATACAAGATATTTTAATTTGCTCCTGAGGTAAATTTTATATTTAAAATTTGCCAGTGGATGTAAATTTGTATGAATTATATTATCATTCACTTTAACAGTCATTATCTTTATATTATTGTAGTGCAGGGCGTGATAATGTGATCACTGTATGGAACACCAAGAGTCATCAAAAAGAGAAGACACTACCTGTGTATGAGGTAACTTGTGATGTTATTATGTGCTTCCTTTAATCTTAAGTGAATGGTCTGTACCATTGATATTTACTTCAAGACCTGTCAATAATTCAGTAAAACCTTGTTATTGCGACCACCAGAGGGACATTGATAAAGTGGTCAAATTTCTTAGGTAGTTATCTAAACGAGGTTTGACCAGCAAGGATCTCACAACAGCCTGCCGGCCATACTTTTTCAACTTTTAAGTGCTCTGAGACTGGCATTTAGCTGTTCCATATTGTTTGAAGCTACTAGTTATGTGTTCCACCTAACTACATAATAAGAAAGGAGATTAAAAAGACATTTTTATTTATAAATCTTTAAAATGATAGCACTCATTCATACTATGCATATTCTTATGCACTGTTATGATAGTTTTGTCAGTGGTCTTTATCAGACGGCGCCATCTACCTGTGAGCAGGTGTGGCAGTGCAGAAAAAATCCATTGTATATATTTTATTACACCAGCCTTATGCAGTTACAGAGATATGTTACACAAGTTGTTTTGTGTGTTTCAGTCTGTGGAGGCCCTGATTCTCCTCCCTCCAGACAGTGATCTACCCCAGCTCGGCGTCACTGACTCCAGTCACCAGTACTTCATCACTGCTGGCAGCAAAGGTACAGGACTAATTCTTCAGTGCTGATATATGTAATTTATAGTGTGCTCACATAGGGAACAGTAGGGAGAAACAGATTTCCCCTGCAAAACCTGTAGTCGGTTTCAAAAGCTTGTGTATTTCATGCATAACATTTGCCTATGTAAAAGCAGTAATCAGTGTACAGTTCTTAAGGAAAAAGTCCTATGTGTTAGTGGTGTCTTGTTTGAAGTTCTTACCATATGGCAAAACACAAATAGAAGTATGAGTAAGTGACCTCTTAGTTACCTCTTCCATGAGCAGTTTATATATAAAGATAAGGAATGGTTAACTGTTAATTCAGGATCTTGATTTGTTCAGCTGTATTGTTAAAGTCCTCAATAACATTTAAATATTAATCAAGCCTTGTATTCTACATATAAAAGAGCATACAGTATTATTATTTGCAGGATATTTTTTTAAAGTTTAGGAAACTGCCATCTTGTCAGCAAACTGTCCTTTTCGGTTGCATTTTTTTAAATCTATAATTTATAATGGGAAATGGAACTGATATTGTAGTATTAAATTTAGGTTAGTTTAGTGTAATAGGAATGTAAAATGTAAACATGGAATTCTGCAGGAGTACTCAAGGTGTGGGACACAGTGACAGCCCAGTGTGTGTTCAGTCAGACAAAGTCAGACAGTGGGGAGGGTGCACAATTACAGGTACAGCAGGGTCAGCACAGCATCACTTCGGCATTCTATTGTAAGAGCAGAGATACAGTTGTCACGGTGACACATGAACATAACATCCTACTTCACAAACTACAAGACTTGTCATTAGAAAAACAGGTAAGTGTTTAATAAGCCAGACTCTCATCTTGAATTTTATACCAATCAACTTTCAGCATCATCTATAGCATCAAGACATATTCATCATTTTAACAGCTTTGCCTTACAGTATAAAAAAAGTCTGCCTCATCAGAAGTTACATGCACATATTAAAGAAGTAGCCAGTGAGTTCTATTAATTTCTTTTTCTGGCAAAGTTTTTATCAACTTAGTGAAACATTTATATTATTTAAGAGACAATGGGGCATGTTGTAAATAACAAAACAGAAAACTGCCTTTTAAAAGAATCATGTTTGGTCAATATATTCAGTGATTCTCTCCAAAGGGATGATAAAAATCAGTAAAAGATCAGTATGTAAAATAGTTTTATAAGATCATTTTATCTTTTCATTGATGCTTTGTAGTTAATGATTCATTAAGTATCACATACCATAAAAAGAATTGCCTTTGATAGGTGTAGAATGAACAAAAGAATCAAAAGAAAATTATGCAGTTATCATTTTTAATGACCTTTTTTTAAATACCTGACTGAATTTAATAATTATTTTTTGTATGCATTCAAGAAACCTTTATGATGAATGTAATATGTTACATGGCATGTTTCATTGGTGTTATTTTGTTGTTAAAATTACATTGGCATACATGATTTAACCAAGCTTTTTCTCACAGTTTGTAGGTTATAATGATGAAGTAATAGATGTTAAGTTTATGGGACCTGATGACAGCCACATTGCCGTGGCAACCAACAGTTCTCTGCTGAAGGTGTTTGACGTTGCATCATGGAGTTGTCAGATACTGCACGGCCATACAGATCTTATTCTGGCCCTGGATGTATCTAAAGATGGTCACTGGCTTGTTAGTGGAGCAAAGGTAATGTTGATGATGTTAATTTAGTCATTACACTCTTGTTATATTCCCACCAAATATAAGAAATGTGAAAAATAAATATATCAGTGTTCTTAAAACATAGGTCATGTGCTTTCATTAGTAACATGCTCTGACATAAAATTGTACAAAAAGGTATAACTGTTTGCATTTAAATATATATATAGTACTAGCAAAAAAGGATGTTACCTTTATTTGCTTGTAGAAACAACTGTTTTTAAGTGTTAAGCTCTATGGTGTTTTATTTAAGCAAAAAAAAAAAATTCTGCCAGCCTTAAACAGTATAAAATTTGTTCTTTATGGGCAAAGTATGCACTTTTCATAGTCAGTGATTTCATTTTAAGAAAAGCATGTAGAAAGGACTTTCCTGGTAACTGCATGACATTCCCTTGTAGTAGCATCAGTAGCTTAATATTCCTTAAATTATGTTCATCTAAATACCATTTTGTAGTTATGATCCAGAAGCCAGTAAGCTAGTATAAAACTCATTTCTTAGTGTCCATATAAAAAAGTTAAAAAAATAAAACAACACAAGAGACAGAGCATTCTATAACCCCAACATTCCTATGCATGGTATGGGTAATCCATTGTCTAACTCATCTTTGATTGGAATTAGTTTGCTATTACTCCCTTGCTTCACTTATTTAAGATGTTATAATTTTTTCTATAATTGTTGAAAATTTATCTTTGAATTAAAACAAATTGAAAAAGCATATAGCCAGACTATGATTTATATAATTTATATTACAGGACAGTAATGTATTGGTCTGGCACATGGATGACACAGGAACTGTCAATCAAGTAGCAGCTGGACATGGCCACACCCACGCTGTTTCAGCTGTTGCTTTCCCAAGGTAAGTCAGGTATTGTAATTTTTATTTATTTATCTAATGATGTTTTAAATCATAAAAGCTGAATTATAAAATCATAAATTGGCCCTTGATATAAGAAATGTGGTGACACATTTTAAAGATAGGAAAATCTATTCTTTTTAAAAAAAAACAAAATCAAATTTATGTTGTTTTATGTCATTAATTGCAGACTGAAGCATTCTTTTGTGGCTACTGGCAGCCAGGATTGTACTATCAAGTGCTGGCCTCTGCCCTCTGACCCTGAGGTCAAGGACGGGGTCACGACCTTACATGCCAAGGTGACAGAGAAGGCCCATGACAAGGATATCAACAGTATTGTGATAGCACCAAATGATAAATTTATAGCTACTGGATCCCAGGATAAAACAGCAAAGGTAAAGTTAATATTATTACTGCAAAGCATCGTAAAGGTATTTACATTGTATCAATTTGTGTATTCTACTTCCAGGGTTTGAACCATTTCATATTATGCATTACAATTAGGATAAATATTATATATTCAATGGTATGTTTATAATTATCAAAGTATATTATATATTTAAATAACTGCTAATGTTTTAGTTATGTCTAAGTTTTAGTAATGAATTTTGACATACCATACCCATTTTACCATGGCCTGAAATAATTGAAAAAAATTAACTAATTATTATACAGATAAATATTTTATAGAGCAACATATAAAGTGTCTTGTTTAATCTTTTCAAATTTCAAGTGAAAAGTCAAAGCAGTTTAGATAGACATGATTAAAATGCTTGCAAAATGTCACAGAAGAATGCCTGAAACAGGCTTTAATCCATACTCTTCCTGTACTTTATCAAGCGCTGCAGTTCCTTCAGTCTTTATGTATTACTATTTTGAAAATGTAAGTGTACGTGAACTTCCTTGAAAGTTTATATATATTTACTGTCTGAATATACCATTGTAAATTTTATTAAATCAAACGTGTACCTTAATTTGTCCCACATTCATCTTTCAGCTGTGGAGTTCCTCTGACCTGTGTTTGCTGGGTGTGTTCAGAGGACACAAGCGTGGGATCTGGTGTGTACAGTTCTCCCCAGTGGATCAGGTATATTTATTGTTGACATTGATTTGGGTTTGTATGTCTGTCCATCTGTCAGGTTTTTGTTTCCATGCAATAACTTTCCTATTTTTTATCCGATTTCCTTCAAATTTTGGTCACTGATTGCTCTCATGCATACCTTGGTTGGGATGGGTTTTGGAGTGTCTGTCCGAAAATTTATTCCCATCAGCTCCAAAACAAAAAAATTAAATTTTGTTCCTGTTCCACAACCAAAATTATGACATGTGGAGACATCTTCAGGGCACTATGAAAACTTAAACATTGGAATTCAAGCATAAATGACAACAAGAGGCGGAAGCAGGGGACCTAAATTCCACGAATAGTTATTATTAATTTGTGTTCATTTAACTTCATTTTGCATAATTATGGTCCAGTCAAGAGCTGTGTATTAGAACCATCATAAAGTGTAAATGAATATATGCAAGATGTTGTATTGTTTCTTTCAGTGCCTGGTCACTTCCTCTGCAGATGGGACTATTAAGATCTGGGCTTTGTCAGATTTCAGCTGTCTCAAGGTAAAGATTATGTAACCTTTTTCTGTGTGATATTTCTATTTCTTTTACATATACCTTCTGATATTATTGAACTTGGCTTTGTTCACTTAAGCTTTCTTCATTTTTTTTGTCATCTTCAGTTATTGATCAGATAAAAATATAATTTTTTCAAAGTAATATGTATGTCCATATGAAAGTAATTAGTTACAGTACCTGTTAAAGTAACTGTGTTTATGAAACCATCACCATTTAAAAAAGTAATAATTGCATTATATGTTGATTGTTGAATAATGTCTTACACCATGGTCCTTATGTTTACTCAAACATTTCTTCCTCCACTGAATCTCCTTACACACCTTTGTACAGTTTTAAAAATGAGGATAAAAGTGTAAAGGTACTGAAAGATATATTAAAGGGGCCTAATCACCTATCAGACCTTTATAAACTAAGGAAATTCCTTGGAACTTTTATAAAAATAGGTCAGAAAACGTGCATATCACCTCATAGGCTGCATGTTTTGTTTATATCAGCGTGTTTAATATATATGGGGGCCTGCTGAAATAATCAAAATAAATTCAACAAAGGCATCTGGCGGCAAGTAGGATAAGCCAGAGCTTGGCAAATGGCATTTTGCAACAAGTGACCCTTCTACCTCCACATATATGCAACCTACCACTGCAGGCTTTTCCTCTTTGTAAACATTGCTGTGTTGATATACAAGTTCATACATCCATCAAGGAGAAGTTATAGGAACTTTTCTTAACCAGAATTACCCATAGATCATTTATATACACACAGAGGAAGCCAGAAATCACATAAATTCTTTTTCAAAGGGTAGGTGAATGGGCACCTTTAAGTAAGTCAAAAGAGAGACAATATAGGGAGCATCTTTTATTACGCACCACTTTGTTAGACAGGGGTTTTATAGGTTTGACAGAGATTAGAATATTATTTGAGTTTGAATTGCAAAAGTTTCATACCTTTTACTTATCTGTCATTCTTATCTTTATTTACATCTTTTATATAATTTATGTCTTTGCAGACCTTTGAAGGTCATGAAAGTTCAGTACTCAAGGTCAGTTT
Source organism: Sipunculus nudus (assembly GCA_026874595.1). Taxonomy (NCBI): domain Eukaryota; kingdom Metazoa; phylum Annelida; class Sipuncula; order Golfingiida; family Sipunculidae; genus Sipunculus; species Sipunculus nudus. Next base: position 45,318,099 of record CM049307.1, on the reverse strand, counting down.
TGTCACCAGAGGAATGCAGCTGATGTCTAGGTCAGTGGGCTTGTAATTTTGGAGTGTTCTAATTGACTTATCATAAAGTCATAAGCTTTCTTGATCCATTCAGGTCCTGAAAACATGGAATACCTTGTCATTGAATCAGTGAATGGTTATCCTTAAATAAAAAAAGTTTATTCTCTCTATTATTCTAGAAAGTTATTTGTGATGCTACATAATTGTAATTGTTACACACACTGACACACCTTCGTACATATTATTACAAATAGTAGAATAAAAAATGTAAAAAAATGTTGCCAAATATATGCCAGTTATACAAATGAGGCTACCTATTTTTTGCAACAGACTCATTTTGTCACTGTGTTTGCATTGTAAGTGTTAATTTTAGGAAAACCTTAAAAATATATTTCCATATAAGTTTCAATGATAGGAGTGTGTGGTTGAATATCTAATACAGATTTGAATTATAAAAAAGTTAATTTGTTCATAGGTATTTTATTTGATTTCTCCTAATTTATCAAGCTTATTTGTCATGTTATGGGGGTAGTTGTAAGGCAGAGTTTCATTATATAGGTATTCCCACTTATTGTCACATTACTTTATCTCATTTAGTGGTTCTGATGGACTGTTAAAACTGTGGACCATTAAGACTAATGAATGTGTGAAGACCATCGATGCACATGATGAGAAGATCTGGGCCCTGGCTGTTAACAATAAGGAAGAGATGGTGGTGACAGGAGCTGGCGATTCTAACCTTATCTTCTGGAAGGCGAGTAATAATCTTCACAATGGAGAGGAACAGATGATGTTTTCATTCCTGTTTGTTTGTTTATGATGTAAAATGTTTCCAGACAAGGATGGCCTCATCAGAATAAGACTGTTCACATTTAATTGATGTCAGTCAGTTAGTCAGTTGGAGCAAATGATCTGATCATTTACCATTCAGTGCCATAAATGATTATCCTCATAACTTCGGCTTTGTGATGAACAGACATGTGCTTTCATTTAAATTTATGTGAACAAACTTGATAAAAGGTCTATTTATTTATAACATATGTTTATTATATCCACATGTGGTGTATAAAATATAACATGTATAAACCAACATGTGGGGCAGTATATAAGTTAAGAGAATTTGCAGCAGGCCTGCCAAATCACCATTTTTTAAAAGAGTCCCTTTTTTCAAGGATTTCCTGAAAATAACACTATTTACTCTTTTTTTCACTTTTTTCAGCAGCACTTTTTTCCTCTTTTTTTTCATGAAAGAATTCCAATATAAACTATTTCTCCCCTGCTTTACAGTCCAGTTAGAACAAGAATGGGACATTTTGCATTTTTTGTGTGCAAATGCCCTGCATGTGTCACAACGTGCCCTTATCTTTATGAATGGGGCGTGCGCCATGTATATTTCTGATTTTGGAAATGACATGCTTCAATATATAAATACAATTTTGCTATGTGAGGCATTTCTGTATTCAGTCTGTAATGGAAAATGTGGAATTGACAGTAATTTTACTATTTTTTTCGTTTAATCAAAGACATCTACTTTTTTACCCAAAGCACTTACTCTTTTATCAGTCATTTACCTTCGGCCTGTGCAGGTTTATATATGGTAGGAATTTCTTACTCCTAAACAGCTGATTAATTCTGATTTTAGGTCAGCAAAAGTCAACCAAATTTTACTGATGATTGGTTATGAAATTACAACTGATTCATAAAGGCTGTCTTTAGGGCTCTTTAAGTATAACTGCAAGAGTGCAGTAGGTTTGACATATTGTAAATCAACTATGGTTATTCAAGGGATATATCTTAATGTTAGTGCAGGAATCATTTATTTAAACTATTTTTTGTTAAACTGTGTATTTGGTTTCTTTTGTAGGATGTTACACAAACAGAACAAGAAGAGGCTCAGGCCAAACAAGAAGAGTTTATCTTGAAGTAAGTTCTGAAGGATCAGGGAAGAGACAGTGTATACATAGTGATAGAGAAACCACACATGAATATTCATGAAGCTGAAAGTCACCTGAGTAAAAAGTGTAATAAGTTTGCTGCAGTTATGTAACAATGACTTTGAGGCAATTCCCAGCCCTGTATGCAGAAATTAGCAGGATTGATAGAAATGAGTTTCGCTTTGATCTGATTTGTATACTTTTCTGTATTAGACACTGTCAAGTGCATTGGGATTTTCTTTCTCTAAAACTTCATTATTTATCACTGAAGTCCTGTTTCATTTACTAATATATCTTTTATCTGAATTCACAAGTGTGTGCCCTTAATATGAATATCAAATATGTCCATATTTTCTTAAATTATCTCCATTCTTCCGTTCATTGTATTTCATCTTGAATTTTGGCAAATGTCCAACTATAATGATATTCAAGCACAAAATCTGAAATCTGCACACACTATATTTAATCATAATGGAACAAGTTTCATTTATTATTCCAAACCAAAATGGTTAAAATCTTTTACCTTGTAATATTGATGCTTGTACCAAGTGCTGGCCACTCTGCACTACATTTTTTACTTGGTTACATCACCAAAAGCAGATGACTTTTCTTTGAAGACTCTAAATATGATGCTACATAAATATATATATATATATATATATATATATATATATATATATATATATATATATATATATATATATATATATATATATATATATACCGTATTTATTCTAATTTGACGACCACTTAAAAATAATTAATTTTCTCAGAGGTCGAGATAATGGAGGATATTTGAAAATAATCTTCATGCAGAATTTGTGGTGGTCGAGATATTAGAGGCATACAGTTTGATAACCTTCCGTAGAGACGCAGAGCCGCTCTGACACTCGAGCGGTCATATGAATTGAGTGATAATTTGGTCGTATATAAGTTTGTTTTGTTAGCTTAACAGTATTTTCTACAAACGGGCTTCCAACCATCACATGAATTATACGCAGTCCGCAAATGATTAATCAAACTGAGCTCAATCACTTCACAAAATGATCACTACTTCGCGTATAGGTACGATCACTTGACATAGACGGCAACTCATGTAACCACCAGTTGTTTCAAGTTAACCCACCAGGCGGCCATATCGGCGGGCCCAAAAAGGACAAGCAATTGCATCAGGTTGGAAGAAGACTTTATAAAAAATAACTGCCTATTATCAGATAACTTTTATTTGCATAATACGTAATAAATATAGGAAAGTAAAGTGCGTTAAAATATATACGACCGGAAATGGTCCTAGCTCGCGTGCCCTTGATCGGGCCCCGTTGGTACGCGCGGTCACCCATCCAAATACTAACCTGGGTCATTCAAACTTAACTAAGATGACAGTTCCACCTGTATCACAGTTGTTCCACCACGCGTTCTTTGCAATATTTTGTAAATATTATTGCTGAAGATCCCACGTGAATTGCACGCGAGGCACGTGCGTACCAGGAATGGTACACGAGTTTGCTTCATCACGGACACCCATTTGGTTCTTGATCGCTTTATCATGTTTATATATTATGAAAAACGCATTTTTGTATCTTCATAAATTTTATTTGAAGCCCAGTGTAATAAGAATCTGGTCAGATACAAACTGCGGTGCCCGTGAGAGACGGAGGCATTTCACCTTAACATCGTCGACAGAAAACATCGTCGGCAGTCGAGAATTAGAGTCATTTTAGAAATTTTGCTTTCAAAATAATTTTTTGGGTCGAGAAATAAGAGGGATCGCCAAACTGGAATAAATACAGTATATATATATATGAATATATTAAATCAGAATACACACTATATGTATATATATGAATATATTAAATCAGAATACACACTGAATGCACACTGAATGCATAGCTCCAAAAGTCTGGAATTCACTTTCTATAACACTTAGCAAATCTTTGACTCTTGTATCATTTAAAACTAATTAACTCTTTCGGTAATCTTTTGGTAATTTCTATACATCATTACCTTTTCTTGGGTCAGGCACATGGGGGTAGATTTCCATGAAATTGTATGTGGGTATGTGTGTGCACGTGAATTGTGCTGTGAGGCCGACCTTTGGAGAATGGGCTTTATATAAATTTTATATTATTATTATTATTATTATTATTATTATTTTATTATTATGGTCAGACAAGTGAATATAAAGCATATTAAATCATGAACAAATTCAGTATAAAGTTAGTGTGATAAAGGAAGGTAATATTGGAATTTGTTTAAATATATCATAGTTTGATTTAATGCTGATTTAGTGGTGTTAACCTTCCAGGGAACAGGAATTGTCAAACCTCCTACAACAAAAGAAGTATTTGAAAGCAATTGCTCTAGCCATTACCTTGGAACAGCCTTTCAGGGTCCTCACTATAATGAAAGGTCAGTACCACTGTATGTTTAAACCTTCTAAAATTATCTGTAAAATAAGTTTCTGCACCATATTTCCAGTAAGGAAATGTCTGAGATATTATGTGTTTACAGTAGCTTCCATGAAGTGGTATTTTCATTGATATTCAGTTATCATGCTCAAGAAAAAAATTGAATGGCTTTTCGTGTGTCTGTGTAGGTTGTGGGGCCTTTCATAAGTGTTGGACTTGGAAGAAATTATGTCAGTGGCCATGTTGTACATATTTATATGGGATTTTTAGGCCTTTTTGGTAGTATTTGTCAGAATGATTTAAATAATAAAATATTATATCAATGCCAGACATTCTCCCAAGAATTTCACATAATTACTTGTATTAACTACTAGTTATGGAATGACAAAGCTTTTCTATGACAGGTCCTGCTTTCGCTTCACTTAGTATTGAAGCCAGTATATAATAAAACTTGTATGTATGTATAATCCTATAATCTTTATCCTTTACTTATGTTGTTTATGTCATTACAGAAGTGTTGAATGAAGACAAGGGAGAAGTTCAGCTGGAGAAGACTTTGCTAAAACTCAGACAAGATCAGATTGGTCAGTATAGCCAATAAGCCATTAAAGTGAATATGGGCTTGTCATTGGCAATAGTTATGGGAAAGTAGATTGCATTAATGTGTATAAATAAAACACAGGAATCAGTTTATGCTCAAATACATTGGATTGGAAAACTTGTTTATGTAGGCACTATACTTTTGATGTGAGGTTACCTTCCGGCAGATTCATTATGACGAAAGTGTAAAATACTACAGAAATGTACTCTAAATCTAAATATCTATCTTATAATTCGATTTATAACAGACCTCCTGCTGTATAATTAAAGTTATTATTCCCTAGCAACAACGTTGCAGGAGGGAATATAGTAATGCCTCTGTTTGTGGGTCTTTCTGTCCCTCTGTCTGTCCATCCATCCAGAATGGGCTTATGGACCGATTTCAAGGCAAACCGTTTGACCAAAACCTTTCATCTCAAACAAATGGCTCACCTACCCACAGAAGAAGAAACGTTTCACTGTTGAGATCATTTGGTCAAAGGTCAATGCCACAGGACCCACTTCTTGAAAAAGCTTCTGGACCCATTTTAAGCCAAACCATTTAACAAAAACCTTTCATCTCTCACATATTGCTCACCCACCCCCGATGAAGAATGCTATTGATTTTGAGGTCACAGGGTCACAGGGTCCAAGGTCAATGGACCTACTTCTTGAAAAAAGTTTGTGGGCCCCATTTTAAGCTGTTTGATTTTAACTGTTTGACCAAAACCTTTCATCTGTCACATATAGCTCACCTACCTACAGATGAATAACCCTATTGAGTTTGGGGTCAAAGGTCAAGATCACAGAGCTGCCCTCCTCATCTTTACACTGTGTAATACACCACATATAATGATGCTCCCGTGGGAAGGGATGCTCAGCTTTACAGTGCCCTTGCTGGTTATTGCTGAGAGCTTTGTTATGATTGGGACACATCATAAAGAGGTACCTGTAGTCATTAGATGTATGATGTATTAAAATATATGATAATCAGTAAGGAGTATTGCATTATGTGATACATAGAAACTGCCCTTAATATGAAAAAATCTTTATACAGACACTTGAGGCGGTCTTGTGACATGTAGGTTCATACAGTTGTAGCCACTGTTATATTGCCCCCTCTCTATGACAGACATGAACCAAGGTCTCACCAGTGGCTGTGATTTGAAGGTTCTACTGTAATTCCATGTATGTGTAACTATGTCATGTATTTGCTGTGGTCTTTACGTTTTCCTGTATACCTGTGTCCTCTATTATAGATGCCGTTTTGAGGTTCTGCAGTCACTGGAATACCAACAGCCGACATTGCCATGTAGCCCAGCTGGTACTCTCAGTGCTGCTCAAGCATCGTACTCCAGAAGAGCTGATGGAACTGCCTAACCTGAAGGCCAGCCTGGAGGCCATTCTTCCATACACAGGTCACCCAGATAGTCCTTATAATCCTCAATATGTAGGGTAGCTCAGTTTGATCAGTTTTAGCTGATCAAATTAATTCACAGGGCTCAATAATAATTGTTAACCACTTGCCAGTGGCAGGTAAAAGTTCCAGAAAATGTAGGCTTATGCTTAAACCAATGGTCAAGTGGGTCCATCAAGTGGTTTATCTGTGCAAATGCTAAAGAGGTGTTATTAATAAACAAACATTTTAACTTGTATATGTTGCAAAATAATCATGTAGAAGTCATTTTTAGCTCAGCTGACAGCAAGTCATCTGAGCTATAGCGATCACTCTTTGTCCGTCGTCTGTCTGTCCGTCTGTCTGACCGTTAACCAGGCACAAATCATCCATGAAAAATCTCCTTGGAGACCAGAAATTAGGTCTCTGTTACCCATATCCTTCGAGCTATGGGGCCCCAAAGTACCCCCCCAGAATAGTGAAAAATTTCATACAAAAACTTAATATCTCGTTAACTGCATAACTGATGGACATGATTTTTGGCATACATATTGATCAAGAGGTGTTCCATCAGATCCTGCTCACTGGTGGTGCCACCTGTATTTTTTCATATTTTTACAATTTTTTTTTCTGTTTTTGAGACCTTTAAGGATGTAGTTTTCTGTCAACAGGGTACAAATGGTTACGACTGGACCTAGAATCTTCATTCTTGACACACAGGGAGACCCATAAAAAGTCTCCATGTAAACCTGAAATTAGGTCTCTGTTACCCATATCCTTTAAGCTGTATGGCTGCAAAATACCCCCTAGAATAGTGAAAAATTTGATACAAAAACTAAAGTATCTCAATAACTTCAACACTGATGGTCATGATTTTTGGCATACATATTGATCATGATGTGTTCCATCAGTTTCTGCAGACTGGGTGTGCCAACTCTATTTTTTTCAAATTTTTACGATTTTTTTTCTCTATTTTGAGGCCTGTTAAGATGTGGTTATCTGTCAACAGGGTACAAATCGTAACAACTGGACCTAGAAAAATGGACAATTTGATACAAAATCTGAAGTATCTGAATAACTAATGCAGAGATCACCATGATTCTTTGCATGGATATTGATTATGGAGTGGTGCATCAGTTTCTGCATACTGGTGGTGCCACCTCTATTTTATTCATTTTTTCGAATTTTATTCTTTATTTTTGAGACCTTTAAGGATGCTGTCATCTGATAACGTGGCACAAATTGTAACAACTTGACCTAGAATCTTCATTCTTGTCATGCAAGGAGGCCCATGAAAAGTGTCTGTGTAAACCTGAAATTAGGTCTCTGTTACCCATATCCTTCAAGCAATAGGACTCAGAAGTATCCCTCAGAATAATGGAAAATTTGATAAAAAAGCTGAAGTATCTGAACAACTAATGCAGAGATCACCATGATTCTTTGCATGGATATTGACAATTAAGTGTTTTTATTAGTTTCTGCAGACTGGTGGAGCCACCTGTATCTTTTTTAAAGTTTATGCATTTTTTCTCTATTTTTGAGAGATATAAATACAGACACATTCTTAGCCTGTTGGTTAATCTGTTTGATTCTTCAGTTGAAAGGGTATATACTTCCATTCAGATGATAAAATTTCCTTTTGTGAATCTCTTCCCAGTCAGCTGAGCATCATGACCCATGGGTCACTTGTTTGTGTTTGTGGCTGCGATCTCAGATTTTTGTTAAACAAGTAAAAATTCATGTAGGGCAAGTGAAAGCTCGATGTTACTCGCCCTACTGAGCGAGTTATTTCAGAAATTATTGTCAAGCCCTGATACATGGGTCAGAGTACCACAGACAAGAGATATTGAGCTTCTTAAAAGCTACCTGTATTATTTGTTCAGCTGAGAGTAAATAAGCTAGGTCATAGGAATCTGTCTAGGAGTCTGTTTATATGACATATTAAATAATTTTTTAAACTAGGGACTGATAAATCACATATATATACCTTTTGGGCAGGTTTTCTCATCCGGTCTTGAAGTAAGTCACTTCAGCCATGGTTTTTCAAATTATGGACCAAAACATGATTTATCATTATAACACACATTCAGGTATCAGACTATAGTCATTATATCACCACCATCACTGAATGCTCCAAATGTGGCCTCCATGCAGTCGAATCATTAGTCCACAACATTCATGGTAGTTCACTATAGCATCATTTACAAAAATAGAAAACCAAAGCACAAAACCCTGAAGAAAATATCTGAAAACCTTTGGTAATGACATATGCACTTTTTTTCCACCTGAAATCCACTGAACATGTCATAGATTAACAGAAATTTTGTTTTCATCCCTTTAATTTTACACACCTGTAAAAATGGCATTGTTAATCTTATTTTTTTTTAATACACCCAAAGTCATCACAAAATTCAAATTTATGAATAGATATCATGTCAATTTGGAAGAGGGCACTCATTCCTTTATTAAACTTTATTTGCTGTATATAAACTGATACTATATAGCTGTGCTGAAAGAAGTTTGTTGATAATTTATAATCTTGTATGTACTTACAGAGCGACACTTTGCGCGGATGAAGAGACTTGTCCAACAAGCCACATTTGTAGACTACACATGGCAGACCATGAGACCAGTAGGAATGGAACAGTAAGTGTGACCTCCTGTCTGCCTCATCTCCCTACATACACAGTAATTGTAATAATACAAACCATATATTAAATTCAGGTAAAGTTGAAAAAGTTAAAATATATTTATCTTAATTAAGAATATAAATTCTGAAGTGAACCAAATGCTGCTGAATATCATCAGCTCAGAGTAGGACCCTAGAAGAGACAACACTGTACTTTGGACCTCAAATGAAATGCTAAAATACATACTGATTTGGATAATGACATGTCACTGAAGAAGATTAGGGATAAAAACCAGCTCTGTGTTGTTTAGAAAAAAAAATTGTGTCCATAAGGTAACAGCTATGATGGCCCTGAATTTGTGATATTTTAGATGTATTTCTGTCATTATAAAGCCATCCATCAGATGCTCCAGATTTATATGTGATTTTTGCACAGGATGGTTTTCATTGGTTGAGCAGTTTGTTGTTGAAGTGGTTTTCTATTTATGATATTTTTTTGTGTGGAAATTACAGGTCAGAGGAAGAAGAGAATGAAGCAGCAATTGAGAATATAATTCCAAACAAGAAAGATAATAGAGGAGTAATCAACAGTGAAAGTGACTCTGATAGTGAAAGTGACTCTGAAAGTGAGTCTGTTGGTGCAACAAAGGTCTCCAAGCAAGATATACTCAAAGGCAGTAAGGGAGAGAGTAAAGTTGACTCTGACACTGAAAGTGACTCTGATTCTGAAAGTGACTCTAAAAGTGAATCTGCTAGTGCAACAAAGGTCTCCAAGAATGGTGTGAAGCATAAAAATGACAGTGACTCTGCCGCTGATAGTGACTCTAGTAGTGACACTGAGACCACCAAAAGCAGGAATATTACAAAGAAACAAAAGGATGGACTCGTGAAAAGAAAGGATAGTCCAGCCCAGAAAATTAAATCCCCTTTGACGGGTGTAAGGACTAAACATATTGATAATGATCAGGAAAATGTGATTGCTGATAAAGAGTCTCCCGGAAAAGACAAGAAGAGAATGAAGAAGTTAAAAGAACAGGTAAGCTTGTTACATATCTCTGATCAATCAGATATTCTATTTATTGATAATTTCATATCTTTATATATCAGTATGTTGTATTGAACTCTTGACCTCCAGCCTTTATATGGTCATGCTGTTTAGGATAAAAAAATGTTTGCTATTGAGCTATGCAAGTTTATTTTATTATATTTTAGTTTGAAAAGTGCTTTTATTTATTTGTTAATGGTGGTCTTTAAAAATAAAATAGGTTACATATATAAAATTCTCCTGTTGCCCATATTGAGCCTTCTTTGTTCATACTTTCACCTCTGAAGAGATGGAAATATATTGGATTGAAAATTAAAAATGCTGTCCGCTGTGGTGCATTGGATCAAGTAACTTTTCTTTCTAATTCTAACCACCTGTTTCATGTCACACTGTACCTGTGATGATGGTGATAATTCATGAGTTTCACAGAACCAACGAATGACTTGTTTCCTTCTTCAGAATGAATTTTCTCCTGTGAAAGACAGTTCCCTGAAGAAGAAACAGAAGACTCCGAAGAAAAGAAATCTGGGAAAAGGCAACACTCCAGTCTCCAACAAGAAGGCAAAACTAGCCACAAGGGGCTTTAGATAAATAATGATATGTATAAATGAAACATAACAGGGATTCAAAACCATATTCTGCATTTATACAGTGAACCACTTGTGTGGCTCCCTTGCATGTGAGGCTTCTACAGTGATTCCATATATCATAATAAATATCATTGTCATCTGGTGCATCATCCTGAATATGGAAAATTGTTGGCTTGAATAAAATCCATGTTCACAGATATACTATTTGCTAATTTATATAATAAATTTTGAGAGGATGTTGGAATCAATTTTGAGAGTGAATATTTACTTAGACAGGTGGTTTACAATAAAGCAGTTGCATATTTATTATTTACCAAGCCTGTTAAGACCTTTTGGGTTTTGAAATTATTTCGTCTATCATGTCTCAGTCAGTTCTATGGTTTAATCAATTTAAAATCACCCCAAGCTAGACACACCTAATTAGGGCCACGCTTGAATAAGAGGGTGCTCTGTAGTAATCACCCTGTTGGTGTCATCCGTCTTTCCGTCCCTCCACAAATTCATTTCTGTATGGTAAGTTTGAAGTGACATGGTTTCCAAACTTGACTTATATATGGTCCACCATCAAAGTTAGAATCCTGTTGATTTGGGGGTCATGATCCCAAACTTTTTATCTTGCATATATTGCTCACCTGCTGATAGGGGAAGGAATCAATTGATTTCGGGTTCACAAGGTCATGTGGGCCATCTGTCCACCAATAACTTCTCTGATGATAACTCAGTTTGGATTGACATGCTGACACGTGACAGGACCCACTTCTTTAAATGATGTTGAGGTAACAGAAATATATGCGATTGTTTACTGTACATTGTGTTTAAAAGTATTAATATTTTGGGCAGAACCTCATCAGCTCAGCTGACTGAAAGTCAACTGAAGTATAGAAAGGTGCTTTGATCATTGTCCATCCGGGCCTGCATTAGCAGGGCACAAATTGTAACCGCTGATGCTAGAAACTTGTAACTGAATATCCAGGATTAAAAGTCTTAAAAATCCTCCTTAGAAACCTGGAATTAGGTCACTGCAACCTATATCCTCCGAGCAAGGGGGCTTGTAAGTTGTCCCTAGAATAATTAAAAAATTGATACCTCCAGTTTGATAATTAATATGACAAGGTAGTGCGAGTTACATTTTTGTGACATAACATATGCTACATCTTCAGTGTCTGTTGTTATTTTTGCAGCAAAAATGGGGTACTTTCAGAAAATATCAAAAACTATTTTAAAGTTGGTTTTACGCTTTTTAAAGGCAAATATGATGTAAAAAACATGTAAAAATGGCCATTTTTATGACAAAATATTTGCATTACTGTTTTACACTGAATGTCAAGTATTACTATATTAAATGCTTACTTTTGCCCCAAAATTATTAGTATGTACTGTGTTACTGTGAAAATATTAGCTTTAACACAAATATTTAATTCTTATCAGGCTGTTACAGCCACCAGAAAATCTCAAGATGTTGTGTGGTAATTTCTGACAAAAAATTTCTAGTTTTAGTTAAGAATTAGAATTTATATTCATCCTGTGATGGTAGTTAAATAGATACCTGCTTGTGCCATACACCATTATTTTCAGAAATTTGAGTAGAACAAAATGACACCAATTACAGAACAGTTTCCTAACACAGAAAATTAATATCCCTCTGTCTATACTAACCCTAACCACTTAAATTTTGATTTTGTGAAAAAATTACATGATGTTGTAAAAAAACCATATTCATTCAATTTTCAAGGTAGATTCTAAAAATATATACTTGATGTACCCGTCTGTATAGGCCACAACAAGTTTATAATGGTTTAGTTTTAGCAGTGTCCAGAAAAAAAAAATTTTGTAACCGAATATTTATATATCTGTGCTTAATAGTTTGCTTGGTTTGCATTCATATGTTGAACTTATCACAGTTTGTGAACTTTCAACAAGTTAATATCTTTAGAATAAGATTTTAATTTATCTATGAATGCACCTTAATAAAATAACCCTTTTTTTCATGAGAACAGTAACTTAATAGAACTTTGCCAATAAGTATATCCTCAACAGGTGGAGATGCCCTCCCAGCAAGGTTTGGGCCAGGTACCTGTACCTGTACCTGGGTACACATTTAGAGAACATGTACCTGTATCTGTACCTGGCTGTCATGAGTAGGAAGTACCTTGTACCTGTACCTGGGACTAAAGTACCTATTCCTGGTTATAAGGTACTCCAGGTACATGTGTGATACTGGAAATGAACACCAGGCTTGGGTCAATTGCATGTAGAGAGCTGTCAGCCCTGTCAGGTCAGTTACCTATCTCAGGCAGGGGTAATTACAAAGCATTCATCCCTGCTGCCTTTGAAGTTGAGTGGGCTGGCAAGGTGGTCAGTCTCCAGCCTCTATAAAGGTAGTTCATTGTGGCATAATCAGCACAAGTAAAAGGCAACCAGCAAAGGATATGAACAGGGTTTCCCCTGAATGTCCCATGCAGATAGTTGTCTAGTTTGTACACAAAACCCTGGTGAAGAGTGAATGAAGAAGTGAAGAAAATACATATTCTTTCCCTGAACTCTTGACTCAACTTTATATATCAATCAATTTTACCAAAGGAAGTCCAGTGTATTTGTAAGGCTTATATTTTTCATGGAGACATAGGGAATGATTAATTAATACTTTTCATTAAATTATATTTTGCCATTTTACAAAAGCTAATTATCCCAAATCTATAGGAAATTTATGAAATTAAGCTTAATTCAAATGGCTTTGAAATGTACCTGTACCTGTATAAACCTTGACCTGTACCTTACCATTTCCAAAGTACCTGTACCTAGGTATTGTCACATGTGCCTGGTCCCAAGCCTGCCTCCCAGTGAATATTCCAGATTAACTGAGGAAGAAAAGGTGGCATTTTATTTCGTGTAGCGTATTTTTACACATATATGTTGCTAACCATCAGTGAGGGTTCAGGCAGGCTTGACACCAGTTCTGTAACAACTGTTTAGGACTACCAACAGATTTGGAGGTACTATTCGAAAGCACCAACATCAGTGGTATACAGTTCAAATAAACTCACTGTAACTGTCCAGTGTGTGTTTATTTTATATCATGATGATAATCTAATCCACAAAAAGGTGATAATTTGTATTTTTAACTGAGATAAGAAGCATGATTTTCATCAGGTCGAAGCTGTTAATAGGAGAATGTTCAAGATCTTACAGAAGAATGACCTGGCCTTTTAGAGAACTGGCAGAGACAGGGATGCATGTGCTGTTCATTTCAAATCTAGAAAAGTATTAAATGGCAAACCTGCCAGCAGTTCGCCATTGAGCAGTTTGCAATTTGAATACTTCAGCCTATTGGGGGCAAACACATTTCAAGCAGCACTGGTTCAGTCATCAAGTTTGAATTCCAGAGAGGAACCACTAAACTAATGTATAAGAATTTCATAAGATATTCTTTCTATAGCATATGTAGTGAAGTTTGAGTGCTTTGTTAGAGTCAGTGACTCCACAGAGTCTGCTTTGGCATACAAAGATTTCTTGCCTAAAAAGGGTGAAATTCTTGCAGGAAAGCTTTCCTGAACATTTTGCCTTCCTGCGAAATATGCAGATTAACATCCATCAACATGTGTTGATGGCTCGAATAGGAGGTTCCACCAGTTATTTGAGATAAAGACAATGAAGTTAGTGGTATGTCCTCAGAAGCTGAACATTCCCAGGATATTATGCCAAGCATATGTCAAGCTTTTGGAGTGTCCCGTTCTGAGGTGCCTTTACAAGTTCTCGCCTTCAAAATTATGCATTTAAGATTGAAATGGAAATGATGCTGAGGTTGTTTTATGATACGGGAAAGACACATTTGTTTTTGTAAAAATTGATAACCTTGACATATAATTTGAGAATAAAATTTGTAATTCCAGGGTAGCTAACAGAGACTAAATAAAATTTGGAACATTACCTTGCTGATGCTGACCTCAGACTCGGGGTATATTGAGTAGCCTATATATATTAACTATAGTCAAAGACAAAGTAAGATTTTACTTCAGTAAATAAATGGTAAATCTACATTGAGAATCATTTCCGGATCTTATATCATGTTAATGAATGATTTGTAGCAAAAAAATAGCAGAAGATTTTACATTTTTAAATTCATTTTCAGATTCCTAAGCAATTTTACCTAGGACTGATATCCTTCGAATCTTCAAAGCAACAAAAGAATAAATAGCATAAATGTCACAGAAATGTAACTCGGATCTTCAACTTGTCTTCATGGATTGCCTTGAGTCTTGCCTTGAATATTGACCATGATCAGGGTTGTCATTTCCTGAAAACTGGTGGCGCAACCTGTGAGTTTTTTCTTTCTAATTTTTGAAATTTTTTTTAGGACCGTCAAGTAACAGTAATTATATCAGCTGTGGTTTCGTCAAGTGCCCAAAAACCTTGCATTTTTTTTTATTGATTATGGTTTCTTCAGTTCCTGAATACTGGTGATGACATCTGTATTTTTTATATTTTTTATATGCATTTTTTCTTTAATATGAGACTGTTTAATTATATTGATACTTTCAGATTCACAACTGTGGTTAGTGTCCTGATACCTTGTGTGTTATTAGGGCCCGGCTTGAATAAGCGGATGCACTTAAGTAATAACCCTTTACGCCCGTCTGTTCGTCTTGCTGTATATTTCTGCTGTTTGTTTCCTGTTGATCACTCCAGTTTGGATTCAAATATGGATTTCAAACTTGTCTTACTTATGGCCTACTCATAAAACAAGACCTATATTGATTTTAAGGGTCATGAGGTTAAAGGTCAAGGTCAAATGACCCATTTATTTAGAAAGATTGTGGATCCATTTTAAAGCCAACGTTTCATCCATCGTGCTTCCATCGTGCACATAAAGCTGACCTGCCAATGGGGGAAGAATCGGATTTTTGTTCACAGGGTCAAAGGTCAAGGTTACAGTGGCCATCTTTTCTCATATATATTAATATCTGGATGAAAACTCCAGTTTAGATTGACATATTGGTTTCAAACTTGACTTGTACATGACCCACCAATAAAGTAAGAACCCTTTGGACTTTGGGTCAAAGGTCAAGGTCACTGGACTTACTTCTTTAAAAAAGATTGTGAATGCATTTTAAGCCAAACTTTTCATCTCAGACCTTCCATCTTCCTTATGTGGCTCACCTGACAATACGGGAAGATTCTGTTTGATTTTGGGGTCCAGTGGTCAAGGTCACGGCCCATTCATTCACAAATTAGTTCATGATAACCCACATTTTGGAAAAGCCCATAAAAATATCCTTATACACAAATTCAGCTGAGCGTCGAGACTCATGGGTCCCTAAGTTTTTACTCATAGTCTGGAATTATATTTTAGGTGTTATTTAAACTTTTTCTAATATATATATATATATATATATATATGTATATATATATATATTTATGTATATAGATATGTATATAAATATATATAAGGCAAAAAAAGAAGGAAGGCTTAACACCTGGGTCTTAGCTTGTCATCAGTCATGCCAGGAGCAGCTTTCAAGTGGCTAGGCACAATCAAATCTTCATTTAAAATGTTCATGCTTTACTACCATGTTGGTCTTGATGGAGTCTCCTTTGAAAAATAAAAACTAGATCACATTGACTTATATGCTGCACGTAAAGGACGGAAACATTTTTTTTTGTTTCTTTATAAAAAAAAATCTTGTCAATGTTCAATGTTGCTGAATTTGAGTTTGCATTGAATAAACAAATCAGGATTTCCCTGTCAGCATTCAAAATTTGAAGAAATTTAAGAAATTATTTCTTAAAATTGTGGCTGATGGGCCAAGACGCTAAGGTAATCTATATTGCTGGGGGCCATTGAACATAAATGTATGTTACGGTGACTTAACCTGGGGTTCCCAAAAATTTTTTACCACAACTGGCCCTGCTATGGGTCAGACCCTTAAGATTCTGGAGAAATTACTGAAGTTACTGTGTTTTGCATCATATGTATTAAGGTCTCCTGAGAAAAATTGTGTCAACTTTGTGTCTACCAGCTACAATATGTGCCCTATTCCAAAATAAACAAAAAAAAAAAAAAAAAATAGAAGTCAAATTGCGTAAAATTGAAATTGTAGATGGCGCCTACGGACTTCTCTATTTAACTTTTTATAGCCCGATTTGGACACCAGATATGATGACCATCCGGCAGTTTCTGCAGGGGCGTAGCCAAGGGGGGGGGGTGCGCAGGGGGCCATGCCCCCCCCCCCGGTCGCATCGAGTTCTCGCCGTCTTTTCGGAAATTCACTTAATGTAATACTAATATATATATATATATATATATATATATATATATATATATATATATATATATATGAAATTGCTTTTGCTATCAGTTGAGGATCCAGAGGTGGCGCCTTCGGCGCGCGGCCCCCCGTTGAGCTGCAATATTTCTCATTTTATCTAATTCCCCATTTTCGTGATAAATTTTCGTTTTTCATATTTCGTATTATTATTACACAATTAGACTTTATTTAAGTTATCTGCAGTTTATTACTTTCAAATTTATTAGTTGAGTATAAGGATATTTATGAACAGCTGCAGATCGGTCGAGCACCAGGCCCTGGTTAGGGTCGACCGGGAACAATCTTAAGGCTCCTCTGGTGATACCGGTACTCGAACTCGCGATTTCTTAGGAGTCCAGTGTGCTGTCGAGACCACGGAACCCGGTAAAATGCAAAGTTTAACATAAGAATTCAACTTATCAGTTATTTCACTACGAGCATTACATTTAAAAGATAATATTTTGCAAGTTACAAAGGTAATTGCGCCTTTGTGCCATTGACTTGTTTGAAAACGACTGAAATTTTATATCCTAATTTTGAAGAAATATAAATATTAAATATTGAACCTCTCTACAGTTTGACTACTTAACGCAAAGACATAGGGGAACAGAAAATCCTCATTTTTTTGTGAAAATTGCTTCAAAATGTCCTCTTTACATTATATATTCAAAAAAATTCCCAATATTGGAGTGGGATACCCTCTCATGTACCTGTAACTAACCTTAATAAAAGCATGGTTCATAATTGAAAATAAACAAAAAATATATATTTTCATACACTAAAATATATAACTAGTAATAATAATAATAATAATAATAATAATAATATATATATATATATATATATATATATATATACTTGTATATATAAAACAGTTTTCATAGTACCATTACATGCACATTAGCTTCCCTACCCCCCCCCCCGTTTTCGAATTTCGGGATCCGCCACTGATCATGGCCCCCTCCCATCCCTCAGTCCTGGCTACGCCCCTGGTTTCTGAGAAATCCTACTTTTTTCATGAAGATTGATGGTTAAGAATCTTAACTCCAGAGGTGCTGGAATATGTGTTTCCATGCCGGAGGTCAAATGCCTAAATTATGAATTTCAGGGAGCATCAATAAGGTCTGTCAGCATGTGAAGTTGAACATTCTAGATCGGAGGAAACTAAATAATGATCTACTTTTTGTTTTCCTCAGAGAACCTATATCCGGACCTATCTGCATGTAAAGTTTGGATTTCATATGCCTCAAGGTTCAAATTTGTGCCCTATTATACGGCCGACTGGGCAGACGATTATATATTAATTCCTTTAGCTCAGATGGTTTACTGCATGTCAGCTGAGCTAAAAAGTACTCTTTAACAGTTGCGAAATTTCACCAACAATCATCGTGGGTTTTGATCATAGAGAAAAGATAAGTTTTCCCAGATTATTCTGGAATTTAGTGAGCTCATGGTTAGAATAAGTATTAATGACCTGGTAATGGTGACGACATTTTTCATTGCTCAGTTTTTGTATTGTTGATAAAAGGTGTTTTTGCTTAATGTCAGTAATATATTTGTTTTCTTTTTATTTCCACCCTAAATTAATTTACCTTGTTGATAGTGTAGAAATACGGTAAAATTTTCATTTTTCAAAATAACAATCACAGCTTAATCAATACGTCACTTTCAGAATGACAATTAAATTCACATCATCCAGTTATAATGTTTATATCACACAAACAAAAATAAGTGATTTTAATCATGCAAATAGAGAAGGGCCTGCTAAGAATTTGTATTTCATCCTTTTCTTTGTAATTTGGACCAAGACTGAGAGTTTAATATGGGCCAATGGTCCATACTACAGGTATGTGGTTCATATTATACAGTGAAGGAAAACTTCAAAACAATTTTTATTTTCTCTTCTGGATTACAAGTATATTTTCGCGGAATCAACCAATAGGACTTTTCTACTCTTCTTATTTGGCCTAGCCAGGGGGAAACTAAATGGGGTGTCCCCCGATTTTATAAGCAACATTGACGATAAAGGTTTCTCTAATTCCTGAAATGAAAATATGACTGTTGTTATAAAGTATGGTATGAAAGTGAAAAAAATGTTTTCATGAAAGTTTCATTATAATATTCATGTTGTATCCTTTCATTGGCAATATGTTAGATAGAAAACTACCCCGGATCTTTTTTCCTGAATGCCATGAGACTAAAAATTTGAGTTAAGGAATCATACATTCCCCACAATTGAATAACATCTAAAACTTATTGCAATAATGATTTTTTATCATTATCACCAATTGTATAAAGCTAGCTGTGGAAAAATGTTACAAGAATATTGAAGATCTGGAGTGATTTTCCATTGAATAAAAATTTCATGGATTTAAATATTGACTGTCTCGCACAAAATATATACATATATATAAATGTATATATATATACATAAGGAATTGGTCCACTTTCGGGTGGACAATATTACATTCAGAGTGTGTAATATGATCCAAAAATGATGACTTTTCTTGATGACATTAATTTTGGTAATTCTATTTTTTAAAGTACACATGTAACAAAAAAGTCTTTTGGTACCGAGGCTAGTCAGTAAAAATATTTTAAAATAATATTGATTATTGATTGATATTTTATCATTTACAAGACAGGAATAACGTGCTCAGTACCTCACGTCTCCATTTCTAACTCACACTTGCATTAAATTTACAATGTCTGCTTGATAACTTTAAAACGTTTAATTATTAGATTTCTCTGAATAAGTTTCGTAGTCCATAAGATTTAAACTTACATTTTCATTTGTGAAATTTAATAAAAGGTAGGTCCGTGTTTTTTCTGAAATCCGCATAATGGTTAGATTGAACATCTGTTGCGCCATCAAGAAGACAATGTAAATACATTTTTATGTCTGTGGTATTCTGCATTTGTTCATCTTAAGGAGGTAACTAGACGTTTGGTTTGTTTCGGCTTTGAATGATACCTGCTTGCTTTGTTTGGTCAGGTATGCTTGCTTTTTAGCCAGGTATACAGCCTCGTTTTTGATAAAGCTCAGCTGACTATGAGTCCTTTGGCCGGACGTCCATTAAGAAGGCACGGTTTGAAACCGTTGACCGAAACCGAAATTCCAGATACAGTTAGATATCCCCAAGTTCTCCTAACAAACCAAAAACGGGGTCACTGCGACTTCGTTCCTTCGAGAAATTAAGGAAAACATAAATTTTCCATTAAAATCCTATTTTTTCCATTAAGACTCCCTAATATCAGAACCACTGCATGGTGTTGTTTAGTTCATATTTGGTAAAGCTATTCCACTATACGTTTTCTATGTACCTGCCAGAGTGTTAGGTCATTATTGCGCAATTGTAGGAATTATGGGCCTAAACATATTGTGTATTGTCAAAATATCAGGAAAGACATTTACCGTTTTTACATGGTTACTGTTATAGCTAGAGAGCGTTTTTGAAGCATGTAGTTTTATTTGATAAATGCCTAACTGTATGCAAGAAACTAAGTAAAAATTTTGTATTTTTTTCAAGTTTAGCATAAATGTAAACTCAATACCTTAAATTATGCCCAATTTTGCCCATGCCACATTTTTCTCCTGTACACACTGTTGGTTTAATTTTCACAGCACATATGCATAAGGATAGAATCGTTTAAAATCTGTAATTTCAAAGGAATTGATTAAAAAGAGTAGCTTTTATTCAGGTTTTCAGGCACCACGTCAAGTATTGTTTACATTAAGCCAGCCCAGTACAGTGGTGTGAGGTGGGTGATGCAGCGTTCACATGTGTTATGTAACCTGTTTCACTCCAGGCAGCTCCTTTGGTCCAGCTTAGCTAGGCTTCCCATCTAGCCCCCCCCCCCCCTTCCAACGGACAGGATGCATAAACTAGATGTGTGTTATAATTTTCTCTATTTAATTCATTCTCATTCTCGACTTTTGCTGCATTTCGGATTTTCTATTGCATCACATGGGGTTACAATAAATAAAGACCACATTTAATTGTGTCCACAAATTGATGTACATATTGCTATAAAAGTATGGATCAGTGTTCATAATATAAAGAATTCCTTACACTCAGACGATTGGAAACCTGGCTTTCTTTTATTCAAAAGTAAATAATAATAAAATATGTGTTTGTATAATTTGACATGATATGAGCTATGCTAAGGATGAATAATGATGCAACCATGAATTCTGAAATGAATTATACTTCCAGAATTTTTTATTGCAATTTTATAAATTTGTGAAAAAAAAACATGAATATGATGGAAACTATTCATGCGGAAAATGGATATACTAAAAACAAGGTTTCATATGAAATTTTTATTATGTAAATATCACCTTTGACATAGAAACATATAACATATAGAATACACTACATAAATATTTGACATAACCAATAACTAGATAACGACAAATGGAGAACATGCTATACACATTGTGTAAATTGCATGAAAAAACAAGTTGACTATGAGTGTTTAATATTATCTTAGAGTATTGAAACTGCCAGATTGAAGTTTACTTTTTTGGTCCATATTTGTGCATACTTATTCCTCTGAAAGTGAAATAAAGGGATCAGACTTTCTGTCAATCTATCTTTCCATCTGTAAATATTTTACATGCAACAGAGTATCTCAAAACTGTTACTGTCTTTCTTTCACGGCAGTAATGTCATATAATATTAGTTTTACAATCATATATTTAGTACTTTTCTATGACAAAATATAGGAAGGCCAATTCCTTTCAGCTTTTCAAATGCATATATATATAAATATTAACAACAATAGAAAGAAGCATATTTGGCATTTGCTAAGATTTTACAAAATTCATCGGAGTTTATGCGTAGAATTGAATGCAAGGGTTCTGCAATCTACTGTTCCGGGTGGTCTTGCGATGCATATACCACTGTTACACTCAATCAAGAATACAGGTCAAACTGTCCTGTTATTGAATTATTAGCTCATTTGGCCATATTTTTAAACTGTTTTGGAATTATTTATTAATTTACACATTTTTTGTTTAACAAATATATATCCTTTCGTATCATTATTAGGCCAATCACCTCCCCCCCCCCCATATTGTATCCCACATTGTATGGTTAAATGTTTTCAGGCCAAGATTTCCGTATATTACAGGGTACATAATATGTTTATGCTCATTTGGAAATGTACAATGTAATTTTTTACATCATTTTATTTCAGTTATTAGATTAGATGTGTATTATTTTACAACAGCACATCTCCACTTTCTTCCTTATCCAACATATTTTACAGGGTTTCATATGTTCCCAGTGGGTATTTTTAACACATATTACTATCACATAGTTGAAACACTGAAAGTTTTAGTACTTTTACAAATATTTGATCATGAGAGGCTCCTGCATCTTTGATGTAGTCCATAAAAGTGCACATGCAGTATTTGGCTTGCATTCATATATTTGGTATTTGATTATCACCAAATAGCTAGGGCATTTTCTTTTAGCTTTTGAAATATTAATATATAAAAAATATAAATAATTGCATTTTGTATTTGCTAAAATTTTACAAGTTTTAGCTGAGCGCCGTGACCCATTAATCCCTTGTTTCTGCGCGCAGTAGTTTTTCTATGTATAAAGTAGTTAGTTTCTTTAGATCCGTGAGTCGTCTTGAAACATATCTTTGACTCAGGTGTAGTGTCTTTGTCACTGATCCTGTGGCTGACCCGATTTTGTAAAGGATTCATTCAGTGATGTCTAAATAAATAGCTTTCCTCAGCCATTCACAACCGGTATCTCATATGTTGCAGGTCATTTTTTCCCGACTATTTTATCATCTTCATTAACTCGTATCAAGTAGGATTGCGTTATTGAACATATACAAGAAGAACATTAAGGATATAATCAAATATATAATTGTATACGTTTGTATCAGTCTTACGTGTCCTTTACATGGACACCGTTTACAGCTGTCTGAGGCTGCTGTTCCGTAAGATGGATACAAACCCACTTAGCAATGCAGTAACATACAAGGTATCCAGCCATCCAGTGGTCGATTATTGGTATGAGAACCTTCAGGGCCTTTTGTATATGTCCATACCTCAGAAAAAAACAACCCTCAAACAAAGAAAAACATGCTTGAAACCCACTAAAATTGGATCTGTTCAAGCTGCGAATGTACTCTCCCACTGCAGGGACACCACATTGCTCCGGTTCTTTTCCAAGTTCTTTGCAACAGATGATTAGAAGATAGTACACTAGAATTGGTGTATCGTGGGCTACTTCTGTTTCTTCAATTGTGTGAATTATTCTCAACGTTGGTTCCACACATTTACATGTATACCTGCTATATGCCACGCATGTAACGTGTTTTGAGTTTATTGATCTGAGCGTTGTTTGCAGAAGCGACAATGCTTCTGTATAACACTCCTTGACTACAAGATACTGGGCATATTTAACGAGTACATTCCAATGGCAATCTTCACTTTTGATTGACTCGCGAAAATAATACTCTGCCTCTCTGAGCAGCTCCTGTTTGTTATTTCGACAATCCATGTTTTCAGACATTTGGTAACAGATACATGCTACTTCTGCCTGTAGAAGAACATTCAAATATTCCAGCCTCTTTTTATCTAGTAATTTGATAAACCCTCTGGGTATCGAAGGTTGAGCATAATGATTTAGGTAAAAAAGATATTGATCTTTTAATAATTTTAATTCATCGTTAAAGTATTCCATGCGACTTTCATTCAAAATGCTCTCATCACCGGAATCAGAATATAGCATTTCGTTAAGAAATGTTTTTGCAATAGATAACACCATTTCATGGTAACATTCGGTGGCATAGCACAACCCAAATGATCTGAGGCTGAACCTTGCAAGTTCACTTGTGGTAATGGATGAACTAGACCCGAGCTCACGCAGAACATGATACGTAATGCTCATGTGTTCAGGAAAAACATTAAAGTGGCAACACGTAATGTACTGTGAATGAAAGTCTTCCATGCACTGAAGCGGATGTTTACTTATATGCTCTACGCCCTTGATCCACCTTTTTACCACCGTTTCCGACACGTGCCCGATCAGGTTATTCTGCGGGATGAAATAATGAGGTAGGTTATGGTGTCTTAAATAAAACAGCAAACAATCAAATAGACACAGAGTGCTCTGCCCAAGGCTATTCAGGTCCCACTTGGATACGTGGGTGTCCTCACACAACCAGAGAAATGTAGTCTTTAGAAGATAGGAGGAAATATCGAGATCACGTGTGCTCTGATTGTATTTTATCAGCGCTTTAAATACTTTGTATGCTATTTTCTGCAAATGCGTCATTGTTTTACAGAGAGACACCTCCGCCATGGAAAATGAGTACCTCCACTCAATAGAAGGACACGAACTGATTGGTTGTGTTTTACAAACGAGATGACAACCCTCGGTCACCAGGCTGTCAATCAGGCTTGTCCCTGGCCATCCGTGATTCCGCTTCCGGGTCCTCCATTCTGCTGCCTCCTCCGGCCAAGGAACTTGGACACATGGGACCAAGTCATCACGAAATACTGGTAATTCTGGGTTTTCCCAAAACATGTATGAACGGGCAGGGGATCCGTTATTTTCTTCACTCCCATTGTCATATTGAAAATATGGTATATCTAAAAGTGGATGGTTATGTTTCAGACTAGACTTGAACATTCGGTCGGCTATGTACAAAAGGAATTTTGTTTTAAGGTAAAGCTTTCCCTTCATTAACCGGAAGAACCGTTTAGGAAAATACAGGAAAGAGCAAAGGTTCGCTACTTCCATTGTTACATTCAGGTAACAGTAACCTGGTTTTAAAGTTGTGTGCTTGGTATTGTTTTCTACTGTGAATGGCATTATGTCAAAACAGAACATCAAATCTCGATCTGAAGGCAGCACAGCTTTGGCATTTGTACGATCCGGCAGGGTAGGCATGTTCAGGCCCTCAAACAAGCTTCCCACTTTTAGGAGTATTTCGCTTTGCCTAAACCGGCTGTTTTTTATTACTCCATTCGTGGCCTGTAGACTGTAGTTGTTACCGGGGAAGAAATACCGGACAGCCAAAGAAAGGACAGGATAAGGTATACCTGAGACTGGATCAGACGCAACCATGTTCATGAACTGCTCTCTGAAAACCAATAGATACTGATATTAACAAAAAGTCTGAAATATTAAAAAGTATGAAAAATAACAAGAATTATATGAATCTGTTCTATGCTTTATGGCCGCACCTCTGCTTCTAAGAGACCTCTAGATTTGAGTTATTTATTAGAGAACATTGTCTAAAGGCTATTCTTCGAGGTTAAATTATTAAAAATACTCTTTATAATATCTCAGGTTAGTACCTACATAGTGATACATTCGACGCCTCACAACATCTAGGATTAATTATGTTCAAACTGTTGAAAAGATTATTATAATTCACATGGATTCAAGTCGATATATTTTCCTTTGGAAGAAGGCACAAATAATAGCAAGTTATTTTCGAATGCCCTTTTTCATAATTTCCCCAAAATTATGCATGAAGACATAAACAGCAGAGATATGAAAATCAGTGAAACCTTTGACGCCTGTTAAAGCCCAGGTCTTAGGCATACCACAACTGTGGTGAAGGTACATAATCATTTCCGTATTATCTCACGTACCTTACCTATTTATTCGTTGTAATGGTTCTCTGTTTAAGTGAACACAGTTTACGTGCCTGTTTACCATATCAAGGCTGCGATCAGATGTTCGACCTCCCGCATGCGGAACAATTCCAAAAGAAAGAGAAGAACGAGGGAGGAAACACCGAAATGTTGAAGCTTGAAAAGTCATAATTCGGGCGGGGTGGGTTTCAGTTGGCATGTAGGTTTTGTTTATATTTTGCACCACTGCTACTTGTGTGCAAGAGTAAGAAATCGGTTTTAGAACGAAATCCTGGCAGACAGCGTTATATTCTAGGGCCATACTTACGAAAACATATACGAAATAGATACGAATATACGAAAACACCATACTTCATGTTTACTTAACCCATCTGTATGTGAATAGGTTAAATTAAGCTATTTTGCAGTACGCTCCTCACGCAGCGGCTATAAAATGCAGTCGTCCAAAACATCCTTTCGTGTAACCGCTGCTTTGTGTGGCAAGGTTTTAATTATAATTATAATTAGACCACTAAATTAGCATGGCATTGCAGTGTGCACCTAGCCCAAATTTTAAACATGCGACACCCGCTCTCCTTGGTCTGATAACACCTTTTCTGGCGTATGGTAAGAATAAGACCAAAGAGAGCTTGTGTCCCGGTGTAATCAAACCAACGACAGCGGGAGTCGCATGTTTAAAATTTGGGTTGAATTCACAATACAATATCAGTGGTCTTGTTACAATTCTGTACTCTCTGCGCACCCCGGTGTTCCTGCCCAGAGAGCCTTGCCATACCAAGCAGCGGTTATACGAAACGATGGCTCGGATACGGTTGTGTAAGGAGCGTACTATGCAGTGAGGGAGCTCGGTCAAGCATGATATACAATATCTCTCGCTGGGCATCTGCTGCATAACAGTCTTGCCAACGCACTAGCAACTCGACCTAAAACCACATCTGTAAGTTCACCTTCATGTTTTGGCCTGAGAGAATAAGCATCGCAGTATTCCAATGTCTGTTTTTGTCATATTTCGCGTAGGTGTGATGAATGATATTCTTTAATACAGACAAGCTGAATAAAAATCCTTTTTGGGCTTTTGATGGCCTCTCATTGATTCATGACAAGGAACATTTACCTGTTTTAAAATCTCACATTGAACAAAATTAGTTTAAATTTTAACGAAAAATAATATTTATTTAAAGAAACCTAATGATAAAATTATTAATTTTTTTCATGTAGATGTTGCATATTTTATCAAGCAGACACTGCCCGAATCTTTGCACTTTAAAGGTTTGGTGTGAAACGGACTCACTGATAAGAGGCTGTTGGCTCACGCGGGAATGCAATATTTACAATTGACTGCCAATAAGCATACCTTCATATCCAGTGCAGGTGAACAGTTATAATTATATCAGATACTTGTGTGTGTG
Source organism: Sipunculus nudus (assembly GCA_026874595.1). Classification (NCBI taxonomy): domain Eukaryota; kingdom Metazoa; phylum Annelida; class Sipuncula; order Golfingiida; family Sipunculidae; genus Sipunculus; species Sipunculus nudus. The sequence continues at coordinate 45,291,157 of CM049307.1, read as the reverse complement.
TGTGTGTGTGTTCCTCGTTATCACATTTTGTTCGAGTTAAAGTTTTCATTCAAAGTGAAACTTGGATGAGATGTGAATAAAATAGTACATTACATTGCTACTGAGAAACAAATTCCATCAATTACACTATTATGCAGGCCACATGTATATGTAAAGTTCATTAGCGCCCTGAATATAATGTACGGTTGAGGTCATTCAAAAGAATGACGAATCTTTGTATGGTATTTAGCAAGAACATATCATTCTCGACAGACACCTATATATTCAATTGTTTTCAATATTGAGCATGGTATTTAGTGTCAGTTACTTATAAAAGGATATATATATATATATACATATATATATATATAACCAAAGTAATACACATAGAAGTTCAATACATCATAATAAAAGTGCTCACTTATGCAAGGGAGCATAAATAATGTATACGATACATTATATATATATATATATATATATATATATATATATATATATATATATATATATATATATATATATATGCTGTGGTGCATAATAAGACCAGCATAATCTAATAACAACGTAAATGTGCAGGAACATTTTATTTTCAAAGACGGAAAATTCTGCATGAATCTCAATTATTAGTATTTTTTTTATACAATTAATATATCTGTCTCACCTATAGAAACAGCCACACCATGCACCAGCTCTTGATACTGAGATTATGTTTCTAATTCTCAACAAACATTCAAACGTACTGACATAACTCCCCGATATGACATGTGTGCGGTATTTCCAGATTTAGATGTTTAAGTTGATCAGTGAATTAATGTCATTGAAATTGTTCGGTAAAATGTTGCTACTCTATGGCAAGAAACGCCCGACGTTTTAGAAGAAGTGAATGTATTTACATAAGGTCTTGCAAACGTACATGTATAAAGCTGTTTACTAGTAACCCCAGCATAATGAGTGGAGAATGCCAACGCTAAGCCTGGCCTTAAATTTATTGCATATATTGGCTTTGAAACAACATTAAAACTGAGCGATTAATGTTCTGCTGTGACAAAATACACGAACTATAAGAAATCCCAGGGTCTCGCGCCATATATTAATTTCTTAAAGATATTCAGTAATTTCAATGACATTCAGACCATCTCCCTTGACATGTGGCTTCGATTTATATTCGGGGGGGGGGGGGGGGGGATCGATTCAGGGGGTAGGTTAGGCAGGCCTCACACAATGCGGACGAGACTAGATTGGATCGGACCGGACTGAGAATCCGGCCCGGTCGTGGAAATGTTGCTGCACTCAGAGCTAACCGGACCGGATTCAGCCCTCGTGCGGTCTCGTCTTATCTCGTCCGCTCTGTGTTTCGGATGTATGGCCTATAGGTCATTCATTATAATTTATAAATCATCTGTTAATGGTCCAACAAGCAGAAAGACAGATATAGAAATATAAAGTCTATCATATACAAATTCATTTATTTTATTAATATATATATATATATATATATATATATATATATATATATATATATATATCTTTTATATTCTGAATGTCTGAACGGGGGGGGGGGGGGGTTATTACAGTGATCACGCATCCCGAAACCCCACTTGTTTAAAAGTGGATGGGAGGGGGGTATATAAACCCTATCCCCTGCCCCAATATATTCGCCTCTACACTTCATGAGTGTCACCAAACAAAACAGGCATAAAAAAACAATCATTTCTGCCTAATAATTAACACACAGGTTTATCCTGTGATTGAATTTTTCCCTAAATCTGAATAAGGAATCCCAACGTCATACTACCATGCAGACTATCTTCAACTCTTGAAAGAGTATACAAGAAATAAAACATAGGCCTACATACTAATTACAGGAAGGTATTGGATATTTTACAAACTTGATATAACTTTTGCAGAGTTGAATATTGACGTGTCATTTTCAACATACACTTTTTAATTGTATTCATTACTTAACAATTTTCAAAATGATATTTAGTATCAGGTTCTTCTAATAGGATATAATATGGTGCATTATAAGACCATTATATACCATCTAGATATTAACATAATTGTGCAGGTACATTATATTTTCAAATGACAGAAATCCTGCATGAATCGTTATTATTACTATTTTCATGATAAAATTAATATATCTCTCTTACCTGGAAACAGCTACACAATCAACCCCTGGTACTGAGATTATGATTCTAATATTTAACCAGTATTCAAGGGTATTGACGTAACACAGCGATATGACGTATCTCCGGTATTTCAAGACTTCTATGTTGATGTCTTGAATGGATTGGTGTCATTAAAATCGTTCGGTAATCTGTTGCTTCTCTATGGCTAGAAAATCCCTCGACGTTTTAAAAAAGTGAATGTATTTACATTAGATCTTACCACCGTTCATGTATATGGCTGTATAGTAACCCTTGCTTAATGAGTGGGGATTACCCATGCATGACCCCCCCCCCCCCCCCCCCCCCAATACCTTTTTGGACCATTAGGGACTTTTTCAGGTTTTGTCATTAGTTCTTGTGGGTTGAACCCTTCCTTTTTCCAAATCCTGGATCCGACCCTGATTCGCGTTCGCCTATACACTGTTAGAAAAAAGGGTATTTTAATAGGTATGAAAAGGGGTTTTTAAGTGTCCAGATACGAGTACCCTTTTTAAGGTATTTTGAAATACCCGTATTAAATACCTTATTAAAGGTACAGTATTTTGAAATACCATTTTTCTTATAAAAAAACCTGATTAAATGTATTTCTGAAATACCTTTAATAAGGTATTTTATAAAATGGTACCTTTATTCAAAACAGTTGTATATAAGTGTTAAGAAAAAGTACTCATCAGTTTCAGAATAGGTTAAGTGGATATGTTATTTTAGATTGCCTCTACCAGATTGGTAGAACACCCATTCAAGGTATTTTATTAACATTAAAAGGCAACAAGAAAAAAACTAGCCAGATGACTGGAAACTCTGTAATTGGGAATGCATGTGTGCAGGGGCCCAGTTAATAGCAAACCTTCTGAATATGAATTCTGTCAATGCATTAATAACAACGGCACGTTAAGGAAACTGTTTACATTTGAACTTATATAGATCTTTGTTACACGGTACAACAGGACTGCTTAGTTACACAAGCAGTCCCTCTAAGTTTTATTTGTAAGAAAATTCTTTTCACACTTACTTTAGTTCCATGGCCCAGGACATGACATTGTGTCCCTATGACTTGTACTTTTTCCAGTAATAGTAGAAATGTCTTAGAGAACCAGGCCTCCACAGCATAACTACATTTGGACGAGTTCACTCAGGATGTTCATCCCATCCAGCCTGACCTAGAATATGCTACCCCTCCTGGTTATAGATTGATGCGGAAGGGCAGCCTGAAAACAAGATAAAAAACCACCTGTTCATTTAATGACCCTTATTTGTTGGGCATATCTTAATATTACATGAATATAGTCATGATTCCAGGTCTTAAAACCCAGCTCGACATATTTATTGCATTTTTTTTTTTAAATATGTAAATGAGTTTTATTTTTTCCATAATCTTACTATAATAACATTACTTTGAGCATGAATGTTTTGAGTTTACTTAAGAACTTCATGCATTAAACATGGTTAATTTCTTTAACTGAAATATATGTTATAAAAGTTGAAATTACAGATTTTATCAACTGAGCTTTCATTACTTGAACTTATCTCACGTGTCTTTACAACAAGAACCTTTTCATCCTCCCTGAAAAGGACAGGTAGCATTTTGAAAGCTAATTCTAGCCCCTCCTCTGTTAAAAAATAAATAAAAAGGCAAGATACAATGGATTTGAATGACACTGACACTCCATTAACATAACAATACAGCATCATTCGGTTAAACTGAATACTGCCTCCCACTGCTTGTCCAGACAGTCTGTCTATAAGAGAACATTCTTATAATGTTCCTGTATAAACAATGTATGTATATGTGCTGAATAAAACTATGGCACGTGAACTAAACATGTTCCTCAGTAATGTCAAAATCAAAATAAATTAAAATAGTATGACTTATATGAAATGTCAAAATACTTTAGTTTATGTGAATGGGGTGGACTTCACACAAGACAAAGTATATGTGCTTCATCCTTCGCTCACTCTGATAAAAGGGACATGATCTGTACTTGTTTTACTTGCTCTAAACTTGAAATAAAATTGAAGTTATTGTCTAGTGTGTCTTTTAGGTATTAATATAAAGGACGGATCAGTGTATGACAATGCTCCATCAAACTGAATGTTTGAATGAATTAATTATACCAGAAAGTATACCAAATATATGAAATGTCAAAATACTTTAGTTTATGTGAATGTGGTGGGCTTCACACACGCGAAGAATATGTGCCACTTCCTTCACTCACTATATGATAGGGACATGATCTGTACCTGTTTTGCTTGCTTTATACCTGATTAAAATTATTGTCTAGTGTGTCTTTTATTTATTAATATTAAGGACGAATTAGTGAATGACCATGCTCCATCAAACTGAATGTTTGAATTAATGAATTATACCAGAAAGTATACCAAATGTAATCCTGGTACTTTCGGTACACATTTAAGTACATTTTTTGGTACTCAACAAACTTTAAATGTCCTATTGAATTTTTCAGAAAATGAACTGAGAAATACAGAAATGTATACCAAAAATTACAAAAATGTACTGAAATTACTTTGAAGCATACCAGAAAGTGTCCTAAATGTACTGTTGGGTTCTTTTCAGTACACATTACAGTACTTAAGCTTTTTGGGTATACTTTTCCGTACTTTCAGAACTTTTTGGTACTTTTTGGTAATTATCAAGACCCGCGTATGTGTGCAGACGGTCTCAAAAACGGAATAAAACATGGTTCTCGTTGTCATGTACATGGGCAATTTTGAATCCTAATGACCGCGTCGGTAAGAACCCACAAGGCCCAGAAACATAAACTTTATATTCATTATCTTCCTCAATGATTACTGTCATGTACAACATGTACAATCTAAATCCTTGCGCTGTATCATAATTTACCGTTTGCGCCATCGTAGGTGCACTATCGTATTGCACTCAAAATTTGCGTTTTGTTATATGTTCTTACATATGTGATTGTTATTTTCTGTAAATTTTCACATTACAATATTCAATTACTTATAGAATAACACTTAAAGATGTTTTGGGGGATATAACTCTTGCAAATATTATTCAGCCTAAATCATGGCTTTTCTCATCAAAAGAGGGTCTAGCAAACGCATTCCATTAATATAATATATCATATTTATAAGCAAAAGCATTCCATTAAATTATCAAATCATATTTATATGTCATAAATATAGAAAAATAGAGCGCTGTTTACTAAAAAATTACTATTAAAGAGGAGTCCAAGTGTTTTGTTTCCCCTTTATCAAGACGTTTCACACACAGAATGATATTACGTCATACAGCTCGGAAGCATTGCCACCTATTTAATCATTAACTAAAGGGGTTGCTACCTGACGGGTCAACAATATTCTACTGGTATATTAACTAAAACGAGATTTCATGGATGTGTACATACTGCATACATTTTACAAGTCATACTGAGTTTCGTTCTCATTTAGGGAGGGGCATTTGTGAAATGAAGTGTCCCGCCACAAAAGTAGATTTTATTTTATCACCCATTTAAACCCGTCTGAGACACTCATATACACAAAAGAGGATATACCGGATGATGTACAGAAAGGTTGTTTATTATTGTGACATGTACATACATACAGTATCCGAAAACAATAACCATAGATAATTGGTACCCAGCCCTCAAGGGCACCATAATCATTCGAAACAAATTTAAAGTAATTAATGTGCAAGTGGAGCAACACTATTGGTTATAAATAATCTTTGAACGGATGGCCCATATGTCAGATATATACCGTGATTCATGTTTACATTCATGTGTCATAAGATATAAGAACTAACTTGAGTCACCTAAAGAAGCAAGTAAGGGCATGTTACCTGTATGTTTTCGTACAATACTTTAATGTCTATGTGCCAACATGAAGGCGTTACATTCACATACAAAATATAATTCATTTTCTATTTTATTTAATTCGCAAGTTTTACAAATACGTTCTTCTGGTCTGGATATTCTCAAGCGACCTGTTTGTGGATCCCTTCTGTACCTAAATCGACCTGTTTCAAAATTAAGTGGAAGTATGCCAAATCTAAATTCGGTCATTAATGAGCGGCACCGACGTGTCACATAAACATTCAAATACTCTTTAGTCTCAATCAACATTTTTAATAAGCATATACGTTCGTAGTTAGGGTTTATTTCTACATTTTTCAATCCCCACTTTATCGCAGTTTTCGAAAGGTGTCCGTTATATTTCTTCTATATAACATGTCCCTCTCATTGCAAACAATTTCAATTTATTAAAATCAGTCTAAATGCTCTCAGATTCAGAATTCCAGTTCTTTAAACCCTCAACAGTCTATCATCTGACATATTAAGTAGCGTATTCCAATATTCTAACATATATTTAAACACACGACAGGTTCTGGAATCATAACATCCCACATCTCCATAAAGAGCTGGTACAGGGCAAAAATTGTGTACACCGAGAAAATAATGCATTGCTCTCTGTTGTATTTTGTCACATAACTGTGCTTTTGACAATCCCCATATTCCAGATGCATATTAAATTACCCGGGAAACACTAACATTGTATAACTTAGTAAATGTATCGAATGTTATATTTTTATATTTTTAAAATTTAAATATTATTCCTACAAGAGCCCTCGACCCAGCCTCGCTAAGTTTCATCACATTATAATCAAAATCCACGAATTCATTCAGCCAAAATCCAAAATATTTATATTCATATACTTTATCTAATAGTTGACTGTCATGCATAAACTTAAAATCTGTTCGCTTTTTACATTTATTCCTAATATGCACAACATTAGTTTTGTTGATCAGCTTGCAAATCAGCTTCGGATTCTGCGATTAAAGCTATATCATCTGCATACAAAAACATACATACACAGGGGCGGATACATGGATATATATATATATATATATATATATATATATATATATATATATATATATATCCATCTAAAATGATAATGTATATTTATTATCAGTTCTAAAGGTTCCTATTGACCTAAAGAGAAACTCTTTTAATTGTATTTGTTGCCATTTTGTGAGGAAAGAACAAAAGCTTATCAAGATATTGTCTGTAATGTAAATGTAAAGAGTGTCAAGCTTTGAAAATTTCTAAAATGTATCTAAACAGTTAAGGGATTATATACTTACAAATTTCTCCTATGTGTTTAACTATCTCTCTTTTCTATTTTGTTTGTGTGCAGAAGTGAAGTCTCCAAACCCTATGATTGTTCTGTAATATCATGGGGGATGGCCAAAAACTGTTACACAGTCCATACAAGCTATTTGTACTTTCACTAGATGCTTGGAATACACCAAGAGACCATAGAAAAGCTCCCGGTTTCTTGATTCTGGGGTCATTAAATTCACCTCTTAATACCTAGCTATTGTCACTGGAGCTGGATGGCCAGGCTTGATTTTTGAAAGCTACATTTTCAATAATTATATAAACCTGAAAATGGCATGCAAGTTACCGTCAATGAGTATTTTTCACTTCTAATATTTTTTGTATTCATGTAATTTAATCACCTCATGTCAGGTTATCTTTATTACTTTTTTTCAACTTCAACTGACTCTAGTTGAACTGAATTGCTGCAAAAATAATTGATCTACGAAAGACCTACGTATATTATGGAATTCATTATCAGAAGCTCCACATGAAAAATAGATGCAGTCACTTTTGGCAGATTCAGTGACATATAATTTTAATCCATTTCAGTTCGTTAACGTGTGCTGACCATCTCCTACTTAAAAATTACAATAATGTTGCAAAACTACACTTATTGATGCATGTATTTTTCTGTTATCCAAATAATGCATAATATATATAGATGATGGCCCCTCGGTTAATATAATTAACAAATTGAATTTGATACCTTACAAAATTATTAATAATAATCACCATAATAATACACGAACTAACAGTATTTGATATGTTTAGTGGGAGACAATTTTATAGCCAAGCAGTGTGTTAAAAAAGTTTAAATATGCTTGCTTCCTACTAATAGGGTTTTGTGGAACATCAATATAATCTGAAAAAAAACTGATTTATTAGTGTGTATATATATATATATATATATATATATATATATATTTATATATATATATATATATATATATATATATATATATATATATATATATATGGCATGTCTAAAAGACGCAGAACAGCTGCGCCCTCTCTATTTTCAAATCTTGGATACGCCACTGATACAGTTTCACCATTAATTCTTACTCAAACATCTAACATTTTCAGATCATTTATAAAAATATTGAAAAGTGTTGAAGATAAAGGATCTCCTTGCCTAACACCACTAGGCACATAGAACCAATCAGTATTAACAGTTTTATTAATTCTTACATATGTCTGACTGTGCTTATATAGAAATTTTATGGCATTGTACAGTTTTCCATCAAAATTACATTCCAGGAGGCGATAGAGTAAGAGAGACCTGTTTATCCAATCAAACGCATTTTTCACTTTTCGACAGTGCAATAAATATATCTTTTCGTTGTGCCAGATTATTTCGTAAAATACAGGTTTAAATAGTAAATATGATCACAACAAGAACGATTTCTCCAAAATCCATTTTGTTCATTCGCAATTATATTTTACATTTCATGATATTTCACAAGTCTTCTCTCCAAGACTGATGTATAAACTTTACCAATACAAAACAGGAGACTTATTCCTCTTTAACTTAATGGTGGATAAGGGTCTTTGTTGGTTTTAAGAACCGGAACAATAAGTGCTTTTGTTCACAGTGAAAGAACAACACCATCACTGAAACAAAAATAAAAAATTTATAAAAGTATTTTACAAACTTTCAAGGGGCCTTTACATCTGAGTGGTAAAACGCTCGGCCTTTTCCGCTGGCCTTCAGGGTTAATTCGATTCCCGGCGTGGCCATGAGAGTGGGTTGTAGTGCCCGTCAATGGCCGGTTGTTTTCTCCGGGTCCTCCGGTTTCCTCCACCCTCACCGACCCGCGAGTGCCAACAGCCGAGCCATGGAGAGTGCCTCGTATTAGTTATTATAACAAGTTTTACAATCCATGTAAAATAAATAAAGTTTATATTATGTACAACAAGGTCTCAACAAAGTTTATAAATAACCAAACACATTTTTTTCACTGCCGTCTCTCGGAGTGTTCATAAATAATAAGCGGAATTATCCTAAAAACGTAAGATCTTATGCTTATTTTTTTTTTTTTTTTTTTGGGGGGGGGGGGGGTCTCCATCAACTCTTCACCATGCAACGACCTTTTTTTAAACAATTTTTATGCATGAAACCCGTTGACCCCTCCCTGCAAAAAATCTTGGATCCGCACCTGAAATTATACAGCGAAACGCACCTCTCAATTGCAGACACTCATGGGACCGGACGATTTGTCCGTTAGAGCGGGGTGTCCGCACAAGAGGTGGTCGGCCCTGCGGTCTTGTTTTGCCCAGATGTTCTAGTTCTAAGCATGGACATAAGAATCCAATAAAAACTGCATATAACTTTTTATATTTTTGTTGTTACATGAAAAATTTATTGGGCCATTAACGTCACTATTTGATGGAGAATAAACATTCTGAAATTGACGGAGAGTAGCAGGAGTTACTCTGATACGCCATGCTTTTTCGACGCATTTCCCATATATCCATAAACATTCATACTTACTCAAGTGTTTTCGTAATTAAAAGAATCATAGATTAACTGAAGGGATTTCAAACATCTCTCAACATTTCCTAATCTTGGTATTGTTAATAAAGACAGATAAATTAAAGGTGTATTCCTCGCCCCTGGTGGTTGACTCGTGTCCATATGGCGTTTATTATACCATCAGTGGTTAGCTCATTTCAGAGTCGGTAACGTTATCATCCATATTGTAAAAACTTCATAAATGGGCTAGCAGACGAAAATCTCCAAGGAATCCAAGTTCAACGTTTCTGGCCATAAATAAGCATATCAATCGCCAAATAGGGGCAAAATAAACGTCCTTGATCGCCTTTGATCCAAAGACTAACCAAACGGGAGTTCATGCATGAACCATGACCAACACATGACAAATACGTTTTCATCCCCGGTCTCGGGCCAATGAGAGAATAATATGGCCCAAAATCAGGATGACTATTTCACTTCAGTTAAAGCTCGGCACACTCCGAAATCATCACGTTTTGGTAACAATTTAAATTACAAACTACAAACAACGTAAAAGGAGTAAAAATGTGTTTGTTTTGTGAACTGTATAGCTATCTGTATTAATTATGAAAACAGTTTTTAGTGGTGAGAAGCTTACTAGAAGCGGAACATAATTGTAGTTACAAAGTATTTGGTGGCCGTTTGTGTGTCAGTTAGCGAGGGTGATTTTTACTCTAGGACGGACTCTAGAGGGGTCCTTAAAGAAATAAAAACGTTTGGTAAAACCGAAAATTGTCCGTCGTGTTCCGCCCCGGGGGGGGGAGGGGGTGCCCGCAGCCTGGTCTTCATTGCATATACTGTTGCAGAAATATGGTGACAAGCTATGTTTATAGTGCTTTAAAATCTGCTTTAGGTGATTTCTGAAAAGTTCTGGTCTGCTGCATGATTCTCAAAGTTTGATATTCCCTCATATGATATGAATTTTTAACTCCAGCCAGCGACACCTATCGGCGAAGGCTAACACTGACATCAAGTTATTTACACCAAAATACAAAAGGACAAACTTAAAACAGTAGTTGAATAGAAGATTATTTCATAAAAATAGATTTACACACACACATATGCATGTATACATATATAGCCTATATATATACATATATAAATAAAGGTGTCTTTGCAGTGTTGCATTTTGGTTAAAAAATGAACTTCCTTGGATAAACGGCTTGAGACATTCTACTTTTATTCTACACAAAGTATGTCTCTTGGACGATCCAGCTTCCCTATGGCCGATTGATGATATCCCGTAGTTTGGCATTGAAGCCAGAAAATATCTCCTGACCGCTTGGCTGTATATTTTCCCGAGGGATGATGAAGCCGCCCTCTGCGGAGGTCAAAGGTCGAAGTTCAGGAAGATAGGAATACCTGATATTCATGTGATTGCTACTGTAAGCCCAGTCAAGCGCCATTCCGGCAGCGGTGTCTGGTAACAGAAGAATTGAAACTTTGTTTTATTAAGTAACGAGCAACCTGGCTCAATGTAAGTTAATTATAAGCTGTTCAGATAGATACAAAGGTTAACATGAAATACGACCTACTAGTAGCATACTGGTGGAAGAACTGAAATTTGCAGTCGAACTACCACGGGTTACGTAAAGGTAAACCGGGTAGAGTGCTAGAGCGGATCCAGAAACCTGAAAGGGACTTGAGAGGGAGGAGGGTTATTTCCAAGAGTGGGTTATGCCTGATATGCGAGATGCAAAACTTTCATGTGTACTATAGGCCTGTTAAGCTAATTTACCCCTCTGCTCTGGTGTACTTCTATTATAAATAAGCTTTTGACGAGGCAAAAAATGGGTCGGAGGGAGATCCCATGCCCCTGTCCCTTGGGGTCTGCATCGGACTGAGATTATTATTATATATTTTAATACTTGCCCATGTTCAGTACAGGAAATGGGGGAAAAAATTATGACATGCGCTGAATACAGCTGACAAGGTTGCTCACACATGATTTCCTGGGCCTGGCCTGCAGTGAACATTGTGCCGTGAACACTCTCGATGGCGTTAGTGGTCAGATCGCCGACTCTTTGCTGCAAACAACATAAAGAATGTAATATGTTACATAAACATTTGCAATAATATATGTGTAATATTTTACGGTATTAGTTGACTCTGGCTGAACGAAAGAGCTTCCAAGCAAACCATTGAACTTTTTCTCTTGAATTCCCCATCTTTTATACGTCTTTATGGTTCTTTGTGTGCCTGTTTCCCATTACTAGAACAAATTGAAATAAATAAATAAATAAAAGAATCCGAAGAAGACAAACCCGTTTTCGAAGCTTGAAAAAAAAAAATCTCTAAGTTCCGCGGCTTCCAGGTGGCGTGCGCGGCATGTATATGTTTTGTGCCACTGGTCGCGTTCGGTGTAAGTTTATCTCAATTGCGTACAGGAATATAAGCAAACGGCTTTAATATTCCTTCATCAAGTTTTATTAAAAAAATTTTAGTCACTTATGCACGAATTAAACTCGGAATAATTACCGAATAAGTGAATGCCCACATGGCGGAGGCATGTAATTGTTGGACTGCAGGTTTCTTGAAATTTATAACTGCATTTAACCCGGCAAATTCACACGCATAAGATAAACTAACTGTAAACGTGTGGGGTCCACTGCCAGTTATATCACATAAATAGAAATCCTTTGAAAAATTACCATTTCAGCGTCGTCTGGAGCTCTGTCTGCTGTGTAACCCCACGCGTGCAACCACAATAATCCGAAGGAATGCACGTTAATGAAGGCCCGCAGGTTGTTGTTATTTTTCAGGTCCGTGACCTTGTCCCTGACCGCCGCCATACTGGGCTCTGAGAACGGTCTTGGGCCACGGTAAACATTGGAACACACGTCATCTGAATTTCCTCCTTCGGCTGTAAGTTAAGTATACCTACATGTAAAGATGTTTTATCCATAATACGAAAAATTGCTCTCCACAGTATGTACCGAAAGGGGATATTTTAAAACAATTTTGGAACCGCACAAACTTGTAATTATTTGGGACTCAGCTAAAAATCAGTTGACAGTTGTATAAATATTATAATTGAATTGTGAATGAAAATATGATATATTTTAAATAATTTTTAAGGAATATAACAGTGTTTAATAACTCATATTCAGTATCAATGATACTCATATACCCATATAAAAATATCGAGAACAATATCGAATAAAATCGATTACAATCGATTATATACTCATGGGCATTAAGGTGATTTCCAGCCCATGATTAGAAAAAAAATTAAAACTACACAATTTAAATTTACAAATGCACAAACAGGGGTCAACTGCACGTTAAGATATATCTTGTGTACCGGTTGACCGCGGTTCGTATGGTTAGCGCTGCTACCTTACTCCGGTGAGTCTACCATAGTATCTGACGTACTTCTAGTCCTTGTTTTTCTATAGCAATTCCTATAATCGTATTTAGAAAAAAAGTACTAGGTGTCAAACTGCATCAATGTATCACGTGTTTTCATCCTTTATGCTCCCGGAGTTCAATTTTTTTTTTTGCCTTTTTTCCACGTGACAGTTGTAACTGAGCATGCGCAAAAACCGAACTAAAGGAATCCCATACAAAAGTGGCCAGTCTTTGCATATGAAACTTTCCACTGCATTAGCAGCACGCGTATTTTCATTAATATGCTTCCCGTCATACATCGCGGTGCTTACCACCAAGCCACACTGTGCAGAATTATACTCACAAGAGTACGACTCATGGTTACGGTTGTGGGCGTCAAATCTGCCACCCACAATGCACAGGGACTTCTATTAACACACCAGCGGCGCAGGCATAAATGTAGTGATAAGGCTAATGAAGTGCGTTGAAATATGTTAGAAGACTTTTTTTCATCCAAATTACTTAAATATGGGTGTTTTTTGTGTGGCAAGGACTTAACCAAAGAAGTAATTGTTATAACTGAAACTGGTGTTTTCATGAAATGTAACTTGATTTTGAAGTTTGACAGTTAAGAGAAGTCCCACACTTTCAAACTGCATGGAACGGGTTCGTTTTTTAGTAGACACCTCTGGTGGAAGAGTGCCATCATGCTGGATTCCTATTGGCTATTAAAACAGAAAGATACCAAGAGCCCGGTGGAGAAGAAGCAATATCTCATTTTCTTCACAGTGAGTGCCCATACTTTCGGAAATACTGATCATTCAGCAGTATTTCTAGTCCCAATTGAATCTAAACATTTGTATTAATGGTAATTTTTGGGTTATTTGGTGTCTTCATGCCACACAAGGAATATGTGCCCGAACGTATTTTGACAGATCTGGTCAACGATCCGTAGGCTGAACTTCACCGTACTTTGATGTAGCGCTCGCTAACCACGCCAACCAGGGTCAAGCGGTACATATTTATATTCGTGTGCCCGGTTACTCCTCAACGCCCAAACTATTTTCTGCTTAAATACTACGATCATCTTATTTCCTAGGGACCTGTAGAAACATAAGACGGGTGTTAAATATTTTCTTACCACGATGAATAAAATACTCCCCAATAGATAAGTTTATATCTCGCACTTGTACACATTGAAGTAAGACATTATACTGCATGATAATCCCATGCAGTTATACACTTAAATAATTTACAAGACTGACTCACGGGCGTCCCAGCCGACAGGAAAGTTCCTGTTAGCATCAACACCAATGCAGATTCCAAGGTCGTCATAGTTGGTGCGGGTCTTTCTCCACAGACGATCCTGAAGGCGTAAGGATGAATAATAAAGCTTAGAAAAGAAATGATGGCATGAAAGGCTGTGTCAGTTCTAACTAGCAGTTAGGCCTAAATATATATATATATATATATATATATATATATATATATATATATATATATATAAACTTATATATATATACAAAAAGAGCAGAAGACGGACGGATAATATAAATTAAAGACAGACACAGGGGGATTTTCAATGTAATCACTTCCCTTTTCAGAAAATAATATTTATATATTTCAAATGAAATGTATTAATAATTATAATAATCGTCTTTGGTTCCATTTCTGAGATTACTATGAACTACTGTATATCTAATCCTGGTCAGAATTAACATATACATAACAACTTTTTTTCTTAAACCTTAATTGATATATATTTCATATATATATATATATATATATATATATATATATATATATATATATATATATATATATACTTTTATAAAAAAAGGTTGTCCAAACAGTTATTACCTTCCCACGCCTACGAGCCATCCCCCAAGGCAGACGCAGAGGGCCATTTATAGAGAACAAATTACTTATTACAGAAAGACAGACAAACGTACACACTTGAATATACATGTATTTAGTAATATATGGTGATAAAGAGATATAGGCCAAGCAGGTAAAGGTGGGGGTTTTTATAGACTGATATCACCGACGGTCAGTCTCATCTTACTGACGAAAACAAATACATGTAGACAAATGGGCAGACGGACAGAAAGAATACTAAAGTAATTGAAACTTTCCACAAACTTAAGACAGAATTATTAAACTATCCACGAGTTTACACACACACACACAAACCCTCACACACATACACGCGCGCGCGCGCGCGCACACACACACACACACACACACACATATATATCATGACAGGACTACTTGCTTCAGAGAAAGTGTAGGCATATCCATCTGGGTTTATCACTGGAGCGATGTAAAAATTGTAGTTGTCAAGCAACCACGTGGAGTCAGGGTTGGAACCATACCCGGTGGCCAGCTGTGGAAAATGTTCATACGGTTAGATTGTTGCATATATTGCCATCAAAACATGAGAGGGCGTTTGCATTTCATAGAAAAAATCTATTTCATTGTTAAGTTTAAAATTTTTAACACTTAATTATACTATATTTAAATATTACTTAAGTTGAAGACAAATAGGATTCATGACGTGACTTTTTGGAAATATGATTATATATCATATTGATTGATTTCTAAAATGGGTTAGCATTCCATTAATTTGTAATTGAGAGTTTCCTCTAGTTAATTTTAAAATTCAGTAAAACAATTTCATTAACGTTTATATATGCCTACGTGTCTTAGATGCATGTGGCGTATTTTTCCTTAGCTCTAACTGTAGGTTTACTGACGTTAAAATGTAGAATTTCCCAGTTACCGAATACCCGGTTTTGTACAGGACGATTTGGTAAAAGGCACGAACGGTAAGTCCTGGACGGTCAAATACGGTCAAAACCACGTAAGTATGACCTGTTGTGCAAGTAACCTGCATGCACAGTTGCCTAATAAAGAATATATGCGGGTTTTCCCATTTGCTTATAGTAGGTCCATCCCACTTCATACTTTGAAACAGCCTGGAAAAGACTGTCATCTCTCTCGTTTTGACGCACCAGACACTCAAAACTGATTGTTTTCCTGCTTATTTACACTGACGGGCTTAAAGGTTGTCAAATTGAGTTGTCTAAAGGACCGTGAAAGTGTTACGACAAACAGTTGATAGGAATGATCTTAGACACTGCATGGAGACTGTGTTCTAGCCCAGTGAAATGGTATGCAACTCGAGAGGTTTGCTCAACGTAGCAATGCTTTGCGGTGCCATGTTTTACACACGCCTTGCAAAACCTAATAAATTGCAAAATATTCACTTGGCTGTAACCAATACTTATGTGGGTATCCGGTTATGCCAGCCTTTTGCGAGTTTTTAGCTTGGCTGACTTAATTTCGATCTGTTTTCTACCATAATCATTCATTTCTGGTTATTCCACTGGTTCATTTGGTATTTGTTATCATTGTACTATTAAACGTGTAAATACAGCGGTGTATATTGTGTATACAATATTCATATATCCGATATAGGTCTCACCCGGTGAGTGACCCACAAGCACGTTGCTGGAGAGATCCACTCCCTGGCGTGAATACCGCAGTCGATCCATACACCCGGCTTATTGGTTCCAGTTCCGGTGCTCAACTGAATAATAATTATAATAATAATGCATTGTTATTATTATTATTATTAGTAGTAGTAGTAGCATTAGTAGTAATAGTAGTAGTAGAATAGTAATAAGAAGTATTTACTTGATTAATTTTATATGATAATAATTAATAATAATGATCGATACTACTATTCGATCTATATATGTATATATAACTGTAACAAAATGGTTTATTTAAAGCGTTTCGTAATATTTTAACGACAGTTATCATTATTCTATAGTATTACAACAAGGGGCAATAGTGTTCTTTACTGCCGACTTTCCATTAGTCTGGTGAGCGTCCTGATAGTCATGTATTGAAATAAAACAGAGCATAAAGCGTCAAGTAACATTTTGGAAAATAAGTAGAAAATGGTTCTTACACCTGGAAAAAGGCTTATATGATACATAAGGTAAAATAGTTTATTTCCTATGTTATTTTTAATTTTATTATAAGATGCATACGAAATACATTCACTGCTTTAACTAGTATAATTACACCTACCGTCATCAGATACATGCTGCGTCCTTCATGTGACGTTCCGAATGTGGTCACGTTTACTCTACTGTTTGCCGAAGCCAGGTTATTCATCCACGTGACGGTCTAGACGAGAATAATCGAGATTAGACGAGAACAATCGAGATAAGTAAGAGAGAGAGAGAGAGAGAGAGAGAGAGAGAGAGAGAGAGAGAGAGAGAGAGAGAGAGAGAGAAACAAAGATATTTTGAAGAATCTCTTTGGTTCCCAAGTCTCCTCAATCCATCTTGTTTCGAATGATATTTCACCTGATAATATATTTCACTATTTCTAATAAAAGATTTGCCACTTTGTGCATGGAACACTTGTCTCTTTGAATATCAGCATTTAATATTACTATTATTGAAATGAGACCCGCTGGTAGTTCTTAAAACAAAGACAATACAAGAGCATGCGTCAGCAACAGATATTTGATCTACATGCATGCATGATCGCCGGGCGGTCGCAAGCGAAGCCCTGAAAAATCTCTTTGTAAAAATAACTGTAAGTGTTCTATAACGGACATAAACCAGCAATAAATAGGAGTCAAGTTCATCTCTTTGCCTGTGTCCACTTGGTGCACATTGGGCATTTTCTAGGGAGGTTTCTATTACTGCCAAAAATGGTCATGTCCGAGAGGTATTTGTAAACATTCCGTTATATTCTTTATAGTTATACTAGCCAGGCTATTCTTCAGTTTCAGATATTCACATTAATGCATGTAAAACAGACCACAATGCTTTCCCCCATCAAATGATGGAGTCAAAACTCTGACTATAAACGCTTGCAAACGACCTGTTAGACAAATGGGGCGAAGGCATCGTATTTGCATATTCATTAGTCATGGGACAAGTAAGAATGATGGTGAGTGTATTATTTGCATGGGAATATAAGACCAGTGGAAACTTGTAGCTTAATTGATAGGTATCTTAGTAAGATCCAAGGCGTAATATGATGAACCACGACAACAGGGATATGACAAAATGCCACCATCCAAGGGCTATTTAATGGCATTTATCTAAATGAGCTACGTATCATGTGTTAATCAATCACATGCTAGTGTAAGACTAGTGTACCGTACCTCCTCAAAATTCAGATAGTCGGTGGGTTCGTTTCCTTTCACAGCGTCTCCGTTCCAGTAAGCCTCAGACTTCTCACTACCTTTGTCGATCAAGCTGTCATGTAATGATAAAAGACGTGTCTGTGATCTTTTCTATGAAAAACGGACGAGACTGATCGCACACCAGACCAAATTCAATAAATCTTGTGACAATTCCTTTAAAGGGCTTGCCTTTCGTGGAGTGTTAAGGTGGCATTCCAATACATGCGTATGCAGTACGTATGTGTTACGTATGCGTAAGCAGTTGGCAATTTGACGCATTATATTCTCTTGGCATGATTCCATACATGTTTATGCATTAAGTATGCGTATGTATACGTATGCGTGAATGCAGCACGTCCCGATCGCTCATGGTATCGATTAAAAACGCATACGCATGCTACGTACCGTATACCGTATACGTACCGTATACGCATGTATGGAATGGTTGTTCTAGTTTGGTACCCATCTTAACCTGTAATACATGCAATTGTCACTCCTCTGATTTCACCTGTATTACATAAAAAATAACATCTGAACCCCGTCTCTAATCTCCACTTACGACCCATGTTCAAGATAAGAGCTAAAGCAAACCCAGTACCAGAAGTCACCGTGTTATGTTAACACGGTAATTTCAAGATTTGTTGCAGAGGACAAGGACCGAAAACTGCCGTGATCCGATTGTATATTTTTTTTATTTATTATTAAAACAATTGACATGTAATTTCTTAATATGAAAAATAAACAAAAAGGCTAAGAGAAAAAAGTAGTTGTCATCATGTTAATAAAATATATATATTTATATATATAAACTATTATATATATATATACATATATACATATATATATATACATACATACATATATATATATATATATAAAACATTCAAGATATAAATTTTATATAATTTAATTTCGGTTCCAAAAATCCGTTAAGAGCATGAATGTATTATTAAATAGGACAAATGTTACAATCATAATATCTTATACATGCGGAAACAACGCTCGACGCAAAAAAAAAGGGACAGTAGAAAAAGTGCAGCAGACGGCCCGCGCAAAGATCGACCAGCTTCAATGGAAAGGCAGTATGCTTTTTTTTTAACCTCACCTTTGAATATCATTGGTCAGGACACTGTAACTGACTCCATGTTGATTCAGATAGTTCAGAACATCAGACGCGAGGGCCGGGGATACCACAAAGTCCAGCACATGCGTACCGTGCAGGTCCGTCCAGAACACCACCTGTTGTAAATCAAGTTCATGCACACATGGTGATCAGTATAAGATCATTTCACGAGACCAGTTATTTCAAATAATAACAAATATTCATAACATAACCGGAAAAGATTTCGTCCTGTGTAGGGAAAAAGAAAGGATAACAAATGTTTTAAAATTAAGGTACCATGAACGTATATATATAATTAATTCATAAATTGATGGATATACTCCGTGAAGGTTATTTAACGGCGATATCGCGAAAATTGAACCCTGACAAAACGGAACAAAGGTGGAAAAATCGTGAAATGATAACCTCGCGAATATGAAACCAACCACAGTGGCTATACACTGCTGATCACGTGGTCCTATTTGTTAACAAGACCTTGGGTCACCAAGCCCTGAACCTGAAGGAGAGTAGTGAATGATCTGGCTTTCTCTGGTTGGCTCTAGCCATCATGTGATGGAGCACCAAAAACACCCCATTGTTTGATTTTTAAGTATGTTAAGCATAATCTCCAATAAAATTGACAGTATTGGTAATTTTTTTTAAATCTGTGCACATGGCCACTCAAAGACATGTTGTCCAAATGCTTGTTTTGGACTGTTTGGAGGGGTATTTTAGGCTTCACTGCAATCGGGCCTGCATTTTCTTGGTCTTGTTTCACTGAAGAAACAGCAAATTCTCTTGTGAAAAAAGTTTGATATCAGAATTTACGTTGAAAATTATTTAAAAGAGGCCCAAACATCAGGTGTTTTATAGATGTTATATAGGGAAAATAAAAACAGCCACGTGTACATCAGTCGTTCTATATCTGCTTCGCGTTATCTGCTTCGCTGCTGTTTACAGCAGCACGGTTCTCTGGGTTTCACCACCAGGGCTGGCCTATGGCACAGAACCTTATTCATGTAACTCCCAAGTTTCACACGCGCGTACCCCGCTTTCACTGGTTCTATGCACAATGCGATGCCACGCTTTTATCGGTCTGAGTACAATTATTGGCCTCGTGCAAGCCTGGTGGAGAAACCCCGAAAAAATTGCTATAGGCCTACAAAGTACATGTAGCTTAAAACCGACTGCAGTGTGTGACCGTTGCGTAAAGAGTGTAATCATCTGTTATACGTATTTACAGGATATATAATACATATTATGGAGGACCTAAAACGTGTGTGTTAAGGCAACGGGAATTAATTATATAATATCAGCATTTTTTTGTAATATATGTTATAAAGGTTATTTTGTTATCAGGATGGGGCAGAAACTGTGTCGCATTTCACATGTAGGCTGATCATACAGGTGAGATTTATATGTAGGTATAGATAAATGTATGTGATAACGACACCTGGCCATGTCTGCTATGCGGGTACAGGAAGTCGTACAGCGCATGCGCGTCCCCAGTGCTCTCAAAAGGTCCCGTGGTCAGTAGGTGAAACCTGAAATGTTATTGCGTTTTGTTCAACAAATTCTTCTTCTATGTATATAGGATATAGGGCGGCATACTCATTCAGTGTTTATTTTCACCCATTGCTAACACCGATATATATATATATATATATATATATATATATATATATATATATATATATATATATATATATATATACGGATTTAAGCGACTATGATGCGATTGGCATTGCAAAAAGTGTAAACATGATAAGGGCCCAAGTTTATCTTATACAAACGGCTATATAATTATTATATGGAAAAGGATATCACTGGATAGCAATATATTTAAATTAATTTTCCTCTGTTTTATCCAAAACTTACGTATGTTTGCTATCGGTTGAGATTTATGGGTGAAATAATTCTACCAACGGGCCACATAGAAAGGCACATATTGGGTGGTGAAATGTGGTCAGGGGTGTAAATTTAAGGGTTGGTCACATTCGATGGGATTCTTTATCAGATTCGATTACAGAAAAAAAGTGTATTACGCTACCTGTAGTGTTTTATGATCCACATATAAAAAGGTACGATTCTTACATTCACAATATGGTCATGACAAATGAAGGAAACGAATTTCCCATATCTAATCTGCAACAATTTCATTTTAGTCAATCCAGGGAATCGGTTTTAAAATTCAAATCGTTTCTGTAGCACTGAATCATCTGAACTGAAATTTAGTATTTTCCCCCAAATAACATTGTCAATTGCAAATAAAAAAAAATATCATACCCTTCGTAGCTAACTTTTTCGGCAGCACCAAGTGCTACTAGGCAGACGAAAGTCAAAAGCCACATATCGTTCTGTAGACTTCAGGCTTCGTTGTCAGTGTGAATATAAACAGGTTATCAGGTGTGCAACATATATAAAATAACGTACCAATAAGAGGTCACGGTAAAAGAGAGATAACCATATCGCAATTAAAGGGAAGGGCGGGGAAATTCCTCAGCTGATAAAATAAAGTAATGGTCATTTGATTAAAAGACATGCATTTTATATCTCTCGTTTAGTTTCTAACAAATGCGTCAAAGAATAAGCTCTGCTGAATAATATGTTGGACATTCACATTATTTGAGTGTGATTGTGTACCATGTCTTAAAGGATGTTCACAATGAGAATACACAGAAATGATTATATGTACATGTATTAGTCTCAAAAATATCTCCCTGAGACCGTTTTTATCCCTCCGCCAGGTGGCGAGAGGTATTATGTTTCACCTTTGTTAATTTGATTTCAAGCAAATAGTTCTGATCAGATTTTGATGAAAATTTTCGGAAGGTTAGAATAATCCCCATTGAAAAATACATTAAATTCTAGAGGTGATCTCAATCACCATAATATGTTTTATATGCAAGGTTTCTATCCCATTCTTACACTGGCTATTTATATATAAAGGCTCCTCACACTCACACGAAGACCATGAAGACCGCACTGTGTCCTGCGTCAAAAAGTTTCCAAGAACGCAGCGGCGATACGGTGAAAATGGAAAAATGTACAGTTTTCTAATTGACACTACGTATTTACTACTTCCCTGCCAGGTTTTCATTATGCCTGACACGTTCCCACTAATTTCTTATCACGCGCATGATCTCGCACACACCACGTTCAATGCGTTCATTTCTACTACCAATCAGATCGCACAAAACACTTAATTTGCGCTGCACTTTTTCATTCGTTCTACATGATTTCTTTTTTTCCACAAAAGGACTGTGGAATGTGCATACAACTGGACATGATAGAGGCCATGTTTTAAAGACATGGGATAAGTTTGCATTTTTTTGTTGCGTCCAGATTTATGTGTGATATTTCTCTCTTTTGGCGCGAAATGACCCGAAGAGTTTATTTTTATAGTGTTGACTGTGGTTGTGTGTGCTTTTCCTCACGTTTCCAGTGGCGTCAAGTTATCTTCAAGGGGGGGGGGGATGACTCTCAGGCGTTGGAGGGGGGGGGGGGAGTGTTATTTAAAATTGGGACCTTTTTCTTATAAACACACACACACACACACACACACACATATATATATATATATATATATATATATATATATGCACCTTTTTTGTATTGTGTGACATATTTAAAAATTATCACAATTAAGTTACGGTTTTAAAAAATTGGTGTGTTTAGAGTGTATGGTAATTCTAAACCAGTTTAAGATATATAACATTCTGTAGTATACCAAAGTCTATAATTCTGATTATAAATATATTTCATTTCAAATATATATATATATATATATATATATATATATATATATATATATATATATATATATATATTATTCTCTTAATATCAGGGGGGATGATTACATTGATTATCCCCCCACGCTAAAAAGTGGGGGGTATATATACTAGGGCCCTGCGCGGGGCGGGGCGGGCTACATCTAAAAAGTGCGGAGCGGGGCGGGTGAAAATAAAGTCTGTGCAGGGCGGGGCGGGCTGCGGATTGATGATCTAGCAGTTCAGTAGAACATGAATATAAAAGTTTACATAAAAATAACTATCATTTGAAGACGTTGATATTTGTATAAAATGTTTTCAGGTGTCATGAAATAGTAATATGAAAAGATAAATTTGAATAAATATCAATTTATTTCGGTTAACCCCTTGCACCGACTGACAGTTGTAAGAACACTATGCAATTGTGTCTTTTCTAGGTATAACGTCAATTTGTTATACAAAATAGATGATGCATCATTAATCTGAAATCTAGATTTTAAATAATTGTCCTTGCAATAGAAGCTGGTCATAACTTTGTATAAAGTTACCTGGCCTGAATTTGTATATGGACTGTAACCCTGTGCTTGTGTCAGGTCTCACATCAATGTTATAGCATGTGTGTTTAGGGTTTATGGACTGTACATATACATTATTGATTGTGGTTTAGGGATTTTTGCACTGTATGTTTATGCCACAAATTAATTGTTATTCTTTATTCGTCATTAATAAATGACATTTTCAATCATTTCTGGTGTTAGTAGTTTCTGGAGTGTCTGCACAAATTACATAATATGGCTGGGAGTGAAGTATGGCTTGATTAACTTTTATCTTGTAATAGACAGTGTGTGGCTACAGCTGGCTCTGTAGGTGACTCAATAGACCTAGAACTCCACAAAGCCTAAGGTGTACTCCTTATCTTATTGTAACTCCATGTACTGTCTAATTGTAACTGACATTGACCACTGGCTGGTCAAATCCCTGTTTGGGCACTGCATAATGTGGTGATGAGTGCTTTAAGAAACATCGCTCTGGTCATGTCTATCTCAATGAACATTGTGAACCTAAAGCCACATCAGTCAGATTACCCCTTTACTCCCTTGACCTGACTAGTCTTAGTTTCCGCTAATTAGCGGATTATACCTGAAAAGATTTTAACCAGCAACACATCTCAGTAGTTTTATTGCTTGTGATTAGCCAATACAATTCCAAAGGGTAAGTTTGGGTACACACACTTTAAAGAAATCTAGTTTTTTTTCTTTACTTTTTTTTACTAGAAACAGACAAAATAAACCAAAGGTTTGTATAATTCCCCTGTAAATATGAAAACATATTTAAGTTGTGTTAAATTATTATGTGTGTATTAAATTCATTTAACCAATCAAATATTTTTATGAATTATGGTGTGAATGATTGCAAAAACTTATTAAAATTATTTTTTTCATTCCAGCCATAAAACATTTCACATATATTTATAATAAGCGTGGCTTATATATGTGCTGTAAAATATTCTTGATGTGTAAACCTTTGGATCAGAAAACTTTTTAAAAAATTATTTTGCGGGCTGGACTGCGGGCCGTATACTTGAAAAAATGCGGGGCGGGGCGGGTGCGGGCTAAAAGAAAATTTTGCGGGGCGGGTGCGGGCTGTAAGAATCATAGTAACTGCGGGGCGGGGCGGGCTGAATTATTTTCTTTGAATGCGGGGCGGGCTGCGGGCTGACAGGGCATGATGCGGGGCAGGTGGTTCAATTTTTCGGCCCGCGCAGGGCCCTAATATATACCGCCATCCCCCTTATTTTGACGCCCCTGGACGTTTCTATATGTATTTTTGTTCAATGTGTTGCGCTTTGTCGCGTTTACCGGCGATAATACGATATAGTTTGAGCATGTCCAAACATTGGGAAACAACGCCTTACTGTACAAGTCCTTACGCACTGTCTGCATTCTCATGCGTTTGTATGCGTTATGCGTTAATTTAGCCAGACGTCTCTAAACCATTTCATAACGTGAACAAAACGCGGCCAGAGAGGTAAACGCCGATGTGTGAGGACCGTTTTGCAGTCTACAGCTTTGCCGAGAAGACATGAAGAGAGTCCGAAAGAGGTTGTTTTCTTTTCTTTCTCCTCCTTCAAAACACAAGTGCGGCATGTGTGTTAAGCAAAGATAGTTGTTCTAGAAGAAGAAAAAGCTGCAGGGTTCTGAACGTCCATATCCATATTTGATACAGAAAAATTGTGGTGTGAGGAATTGGATTAATAATTTTCACTGAGCGTTACATAGACGGCAATAGCGGATCAAAAAATTCGATAACAGGGGGCGCTAATATTGAATTGGTTGCAAATGGGTATAGTTAAATCTAATTTTTTAAAATTTTGTTTTGTAAATCCTAATAATAAATAAATAATTATAAATATTTATTACATTTTTCATCAATTTTCACCATTTAATCCTTAAAGGCAATCATAGGTATATGGGGGAGGGTATGTTAGGGCCAAATTGGGACTTTTTAAATATGCAGAAGACATTTTGAGGCACCTGTCACAAAAAAAATATGAGTATTTTCTATTTTGGCTTGGGAATATTAATGTGTCCGGCTTTAAAATTTATATATCTTCAAAATAAGGATATTATCTGGACAGTAAAATGTTGATGTCAATGTTGAAAATGTGCATCTATGTTTATAACTTGCAAGATATCATCATGTTTTAAAATAATTATTGTGGTAAAAAAAATGTTAAAATATTCAAGTCGTAAGTGAAACATTTCCCGGCTTCTGTGGTCTAGACAGCGGGCCGGACAAACAAGAGCACGGATCAAGTTCGAGGATCAGCAGAGAAGCCGTGAAATTTTTCACGGTCGACCTTAACCATGGCTTAGTTCCTTAGGCTAACAGGAAGGCTGTGCCTCACTCACAGGCGAATGGAGTTTAGGGGGTCAATCACAAAGCAGTTCATTAATATCCTCAGCTTATGAATTGAATAGTAATAAAGTGTGGATAATTCAATAATATAATTGCTAGGGGAAAAAAAATCGGTAACATTTAAATTAATTAAAGATAACGGGAAAATCAATAGATAATTGAGAGATGTTTCAGCTCAACGCGCTCCTCCCCCACCTCCCCCCTCCCTTCTGGATCCACCAATCTAAAAATCATCTGCCAACGTGCAGTACCCATGGTAAGCAGCCTGAGCAAAAGAATGCAGCAACATTGTAGTGCGTTCTTCTACAACTTGGCGTTGACGTCCTATGGTCAAAGCACAAACGAGGACGTAGTGACAACTTCATCAACGTAGCAAGAACGTAGTGACACCACTGCGAAACACAGAGATATATTATACGCGATCACGAGAGAACGCCCTTGTAACAAATCACGTCGTCCTCCGTACATATCAAAGTTCGACCACGTCCTCTACGTCCATGGAGACCATACAACGTCCTTGTCGGTTACTACTGCATTCCTACTACACTGCACAAATTCTCACTGCTTCCAACCAATTAGTGGAGAGCGTTGTGGGAACGTGACTGAATGTGAAGAGGGTTTAATAGAACTATTCTTCGGCCTACCGCATTAGGGGCGGCTTTGTCCTGGATTTGAATTGGGATTGGCGTGTTACCCCGTGATAGCTGTGTAGGCCTACACAGTAAGTTTGATGAGGATCCCCTGGCGGTTGATTGTGTTCTCGTCGTTTTTGTCTCGGTTTAACAGATTGGATTACTAGTCTCTCCAACAGACGCCAGGTGCCGCTACCGCTCTTGCACCAGTACGTCTGTTATTGGACGCCATTTTTTTCAAGAATCTTGAAAAACGGAAGTGCCGTTGGGCATGCGCAAGGAAACCCCCCGGCATCTGGTGGTGATTCCAGAATGGATGTCGCCTTTGCACAAACCCGGCAGACCCCAATAAAGACAAGTAAACAATATTGTTTGGTAGTGTGGCAAAAATAATCCACTTTTGCTTGTCTATTGCAAGGGTGGTATATTAGGGGGATTCCTTGCGCATGCCAAACAACACTTCCGTTCCTAAGGAAAATGGCGTCCAATAACAGACGTACTGGTGCAAGAGCGGTAGCGGCACCTGGCGTCTGTTGGAGAGACTAATTGGATTACAAGTTATCCACCAGAGGGCACTCAGAGCAGCATGCTGATGACATCAATTTTCCCCACTATTTAGTGTCATATTGTATTTCATAATTGTTACTACTGCCATCATATAATGTCTGTTTATTCGTATATTATTTCTATATCTTCCTAATTTAATAAGAAAGCTATATAAAATGTGTCGTAATCATCTAGAA
Organism: Sipunculus nudus; assembly: GCA_026874595.1. NCBI lineage: Eukaryota > Metazoa > Annelida > Sipuncula > Golfingiida > Sipunculidae > Sipunculus > Sipunculus nudus. Next base: position 45,263,636 of record CM049307.1, on the reverse strand, counting down.
TATACCACACCTTGTGTACGAGTGACAAAAATCAATTCTGATACTTGGGTATTAATGTTTTGAATGTTTTATACTTTATGCAAGTTCCGATGATACAATTTAACATTGCAGTTGACACGATTCCACACAATATGAAACATGATTATAGTGACGAGAGGAAAATCACGTTAGTGACGGTTAAGTCAGGGTATGAAATAGCAGTGAATACCGATCAGTAGGCATTTATATTGGACTACATGACACAATACGGGTAAATGCTCTTCAACAGCCGTCCATCCTCTTCAACGATATCATGGTAATCGTCTGATAATCTTAACGTTCGGTTACGATTGATGAATTAACACGAAATGATATACGTAATAACTCACAAATTAAAGTGAAAATCCATCTCTATGATAACAAGACATTTCCTGTGTGGCGTATAAATTGGCTCTCGTCCAGTAAATCGTGCGAGCCATGTTTGTATTCATACGGTCAGAAATTCAACAAACATTCAAGGGGTTTTACCAATATGCTGGGTAACAACGGAAATCTTTCTCTCAAATGGAAAGTGTCCTTAGAAAGTACACACTATATATCTAACGATTGGTGACAATTGATATATCTATATTTCAGTGACGGTGTACCTATATAGGCTTTTTATATAAGGCGTCGTCAAAAATGACGAAAATCTTTGCAATCTCACTGGGCGTTACAGTGCAATCCTGGATACAATATTAAATGGCACTCTGACGCTGTTCGAAAAGGCTCGAATGTCAGAGGGCCGGAATGGCGCTAGGCAAGAAAAGCCAAATCATAAAGGTGATAAAGTTTAAGGACCAGGAGGAAATCTATTCAAACCCCACCATGCAGTGGGTCAAAGGCAAAATATCGAAATATCGATATAAGCATAGAACTTCCATAGAACCAGTGTCTTCAGGATGTTTCCTTACTCCGTGTACAAAAACATGAAATCCAAGTAAAATCCCTCATTATATACAGATCCAACAAAAGGCCATGGACCCGTCCTTAAAAAAAAGGTCACGCGGTAGTCATGGCGACCATTCTGTCTGATTGTCATCTCGTTGTGTCTGTGTGTTTGTGGGTAGCTTTTTGGAGTTCATGAATGTTTTTCTTAAGTATGGCAATGACAGCAGATAGAGCTAATTTCATTTTTGAGCTGATACGGATTTAGATATATGGGAACGATCACTGCCTGAACGATCAACACACTGTAAATACCTAAGATTGATCGAAAGGTGGTCTCAGGGTCAGTAGTATATACAGGGTTTTTATACACTTTTCCTGAAAAAAAAAAATATATAAACTGAGGAATTTTTCAGAAAACCTGTTCACAGGTTATTAAAACACCTTCATATATAGTTTTAAAATGCCATTCATAATATTTTTAAAAAGTTCATGGATATTTAAACAAATATGGATAATATGTTAATGTTTCTGGTGAACAAAAGTCATATGCGTGTTACTTTTTTCAAGCATCTGGCTTGTTTGTTAAACAAAGAAGGCTTTCAGAAGGCCAAGCATCCAAGAGAGAATGAGATATTTAAGATACATAATCATTTGCAATAATATGTGTTTGATCTCACAAATCAATTTGCTTTAAGCAGAATACAAAGATTTCCCAGGAAAACTATCCCGGCGCACGGACTTTCTATCTCAATTTCATGCGTCTAATACTTTGTAATGGTTCTGTGTGCATGTGACACAGGCTACGTGTGTCTGTTTACTATAACAAGACTGGGTGACCAAAGGCCCGAAATATTACCGAAGAAACAAACAAGTAACACCGGTTGAAAGCTTGAAAAATCTTGATTTGCAAATTTATTCGGTACAGCCGCCAAGTATAGCGAGCGTGCTATTTTTGTGTATAGCCCCATTTGTCGCGCCCGGTGCAAGCATATTTCACTTGCATACAGGAGTGAGCAACAGGACGTGAAACGAAATATTGTAGGATACCAAAAAAATTTAAGAGAAAAAAATATCAATGTATATTTAATATGCCTGGTAGGTGAATAGGTTAGTTTAACAAAATCCTATATAAAAATATACTCTAATAAACTCTGTTGTTATTACAGGAAAACTTGAAACACGCTTAATCACGCAGGTTTTCAAAATTATTAACAGCAACAATAGCAAAACAAGATTTGCAAGCAACTTAATTCGTGATGCAGCCTCTGTGCGGTTCCGTGTGCGTATACTGACTCAGGCATGGGGCCTCTCATGTGACACATTTATAAAATGTGGTGACGGAACCTCAAAGTTCGTGAAACACCGTTACCTCGCTCGGGGACATTATTTACAACGCCGGCGAGGTCACGCTCTTGGCGAATCATTAAATTAGCTCATGTCTATTACAACAATATATGTCTGATTGTAACAGAAACATCACATTGACGTTGATATCTGGTCAAGAGAATTAACACAATTAGGATCTTTTCTGATATTGGGAAGGTTATATGGGTAAATTCCGGCATGTTTACATACACATGCATACATATGTTTGTGTTTAAGTATGATATAATTGTGTGTCTGATTTTGATAATGTATAGAGGATGAGAGAAAGAGAGAAAGGGGGGGGGGGAGAATATAGGTGTGGAACTGAGAGACTTTTCATGTTTTTTTAATATTAACAACGAAGAAGTGTCCTGTCATCTGTAATGTTAACAGACACCCTGCAACACAAACTGTCACGGGCCTTGTAACGTTTCCCTACAAATAATAATCCTGCTTAAGTGGTTACTTTCATGTATAAACACAAATACATTACTGGGCTGATACCATGACACGCCATGGATTTACCTTCTGAGAGAGACGACTCGCATTCCAGGCATCTTGCCGGAACGAAGTCAAGAGAACGAAAGTGTTTTGGCCAAGATCTTCACATGGACAATGGTAACATCATGGTCAGGATATATAATCAAACAAGTGGCCCATGGGCCATGACGCTCAGCTGAATTCAAGGAGCCTTGAACAATGGGTAAAATGACTCCCAGATTGCATTGGCATTTTGCAAACAGACCTTAGGTATAGGTTACAGTGACCTTACACTATACCCAGCTGCTACCATTTGCGCCCATCTGACTATTAGAGTGTTAAAATCATTTTCTTTTACAGAGCTTGCAGAAAATAGGTCCCAAGCCAAAGCCAAAGCCAAAAGAGGTATACGCTCATCGAGCAGCTACAGCTTGCTGCGGTCAAGACCTCAGCCCTGTGCGCTCCTTAAGCATGTTCTCTGAGCCAACAGTCGCAGTGCCACGCCAAGCCAAGCAGGGAGCCGCAGAGGCCGCCATCGTTCATCCCGAGCCGGTGACCTTTTTAGAAAGCTACAGCATCCACAGCCACAAACCCAGAAGCAACCCACATTCCCTCTACCGACCCCAGCAGCGGAGATGCAGCCATGCCATTCGAGAGCCGAACTCGATCTTGTGAACGACATTGTTTCGAGACCGATAGCCCTTGTACTTGCGGTTTCGGCCATTTGGACCGTATTAACCGGGTTTCCCAGTTATGCAAGTTTTAGCAAGTTTTTAAGTCATCAGAAGAAAATAGGTCCCAGTGACGTTATTTCAGGTTTCCAAAGAGGTTATTTTATAGACTTCATTGAGAGTCATGAGGGAAATTGGATACCACTTATGCGTCATCTGACTCAATGAGTGCTTACAAATCATGTTTAAATTCTCCCAAATTCGCAAAAAATAGGTCACCAATTTTTTTCACTTTATTTTATGTTTCCAGGGAGATTTGCCTAGGACCTCCCTGGATGTAAAGTTAGAAAATTCTAGGTCCAACGGTTACGGTTTGTGCCCTAATAGCGAGACCACTTCATTCGAAGTTCTCAAAAATAGAGAAATAAGGGTAAAAATAGAAAAAATACAGATACTGCCACCGGTCCCACCGATCTGCAGGAATTGATGAAACGCTCCATGATCAATATGCATGCAAATAATCATGGCGATCAATGCATTAGTTATTCAGATACTGGAGCTTTTGTATCAATTTTTTATTATTCTTCGGGGTAATTACGAGCCCCATAGCTCGGAGGATATGAATAATAGAGACTTAATTTCATGTTTGCATGGAGATTTTATACATGGACCTCCCTGGATGTCAAGTTAGAAATTTCTAATTCTTATGATTATGATTTGTGGCAAATAACAGAGAGAATACTTTATTCGAAGGTCTCAAAAATAGAAAAAATGCGTAAAAATTAAAAAATACAGGTGGCGCCACCAGTCTTCAGGAACTGATGTAGCACTTCATGATCTATATGCATGCATACGGAGGCTATGGGTTACAGAGATCTAATTTCAGGTTTCTAAGGAGATTTTTCATGGATAGTTAGAAATTTCTAGGTTTAATGGTAAAGATTTGTTCCCTGTTAACGGACGGGCGGACGACAGACAAAGTCTGATTTTTATAGCTCAGTTGACTTAAAGTCAGCTGAGCTAAAAAACTGAACCAGACCTACACCAGCAGACTAGGCATTATATATTTATATACGCGTTTCTGAACTTAATTAACTATATTAACTGGAAACGACTATATTAAAAAAATATGAGTTTATTTCCCTAAAGTTTGAGAGGGACACATTCAATGGAAATATAGTAATATTTTGAACATAGTCATTTCCAGTTATTTACTTCATACATTAATGTTATCAGTTATTCAGAAAATTTCTGATATATACATGTAGTATATATATTTTCGTCAATCCCTCATACATTTAAAGAAGACCAATTAATTAATATAAGACTTACGGATAAGGTTTTATTGAAAAAATAAGCTGCCTCCCTCCTCTGAGACGAATATCTTAAACAAAGAACATCTATTATCCATTGTAACAACGGTGCGTCAAGACAAGTGGCATATAGACACTTATATAGACGGAAAATCCCACAAGCCAGTGGTTCCCAGATCCCTCTATTCCCTACGATTTTCATCCCTACAGAACGGAACAAGTACGGCCTTAAAACTCCAAGTGAATGGCACATAACTTTCTGAAATAGCTAAATGAATTGGCAAAATTTTTATTTAAAGTCTAAGTATATACCAAAGCTTTATAACAGAAATATAAATTATGTCCAGCGGAGAAGATTCGACCTATTATATAGGTCCATATATATATAGTTGCACAAAGAGATAACCGGTCAGTTTGCTTTTCTTTACTATACAACACGAGATTCGATCAAGTATATAGGCCAATAGTTGCACAAAGAGATAACCAGTGAGTTCTTCTCTCTTTACATATACAACACGAAACAATATTCCCTCTCCACAAAATAGGGTCAGACAGGACAAACAGTAATAAAGTTTTATGGTCTGCTTAATTTCGTTTTCTTATAGACTTGATAGTTTTGTGAATTTCAGCGGAATAAAATAGTTTACCCCAGTCTATTGAGTAAATAAAGGTGAAACTTTCTCAAGTCATGTCATGTCATTAATGAAAGTCTGTCAATGTCTTATGTTCACGTTTCAGTGGATCTTTAAGTTTACACAGGGGCGGATCGATGATTCATGAGGGGGGGGGGGGGGGAGGTCCAACCTGGGAGGATTAATGACATAGCCTATAGAAACGTCCCGAGTTCGGGAAAGGGGGGGGGGGGGAGGGGGTCCAGGCCCAAAATTGGTCTCAAACCCCCTAAAATAGATGTGGCGGCTAAAAAAAAGGGGGTGGGTGGGCAGGGGGGTCCCAACCCCCTGGAACCCCCTGGATCAGCTTCTGTTACATGGGACAACATGTTCTCTGTTGACTGTTGCACAATTCTTTTAAGATATATAGCAAATTAAATCAATATTACAGTTCTTTCTACTCTTTCATTTCTCATTTCATTTTTCACTTTTAAGTATATATGATAAAGGAAGGAGAATTCATAATAAACGAATTAAATAATAAATCAAGCTAAGAAACCTATCCATATATTATCTTTATTACTCCGCCCCCCCCCCCCCCCCCTTCCTATCGTTCGTGCGTATAAATGTGATAAATGCACCATCACGTGACTCCCTTGGATAAAAATCAACTTTGGTAATAACCTACTTGATTGTTATTTTATAAATGCCCACCTGTACAAATTTCAAATGAGTTTTTTTAAGGTATTGAACTGACGGAACGCCCATATTTGGAACTATTTTATTTATTTTTTTTACTATGATGTTTAAGAAAAATGACAAAGAGATAATCTAATAATTTTATAATTATACAGAGAAGACCCTGGTTTCCTAATGTGTATAAATATAACAGGTACTCCTGTATTTAATCCCTACGATATTGTATTTCATGGAAACCGGTGGGAGTAAAGTAATATCACGGTTGACCATCTGTCCTTGTTGACCCCTGTCGCCATACAAGGTATATATAAGTACAGCCCGTTACTGTGACGGAACGAGCCGAAATAACCAACCATTTACACTGCCATACACATGTCATCCGTAACACGTACGATATGAAAGAACGTATGATAAGCACGGCTTATTGATGTACGGGATAAATAGGGATTTAATAGTGGCCATGATGTATGATTGCGCAGCATTCATTGCTGCATTCATCAAGCCTATGGGCGCGTGCAGTGTTTACTGACATGCGATGACTCCTGTGACCGGATGTGTGACCGCAAGTCTTTGCTGCTAAAAGAAACCCTTAATGCCAGGAGGCAGTCTGATTCCACTAGACTATACGCTGGTTAAGTTTCTCAATACAGACGCGCTCTACTATACAAATCAGCTATGCCACAAATACGCCCATTTCGTAATATTATGCCCACGGCCGCGTTACACATGAAATAGCCACGCACTTGGCTATCGGCCGCCTGCAGTGAAATCATTAGGTTAAACGCGTACTGTTCAACCCTCTCATATGTTAATAATTGCACACAGTATGCAAGTAATTAGCGATCTGGGCCGGGGTGTAAAAAATACACCTGTTAAGATTTGTGCACCTTGTTGCCGTGTTATATGTTAGTGCTATAAGGTATATCACAAGTACCCGAGGTGAGAACTCGAGAGACCAGGGGAGCTGCCTAAAACAAGCTCGCAGGGGGCCGGCCCCGGTACCTGTACAGCAGAGAGCCGGTTTTCTCTCACGTTTCGCATGCCTGGAATTACCAGTTATAGCACGCTTCTGGCAGGTAGGTGTTATAGGTTTTATGTTAGTTCGTAGTGGGAGATACTGGTTCATGTATCCAGCTCTACTCCTGTATGCTGACTTTCCTCATTATGTCTTTCCAGTGTTGCAGTCCATTGCCGGTAAACGATTCCGGTTCGACAGTGTCAAGTACAGACCCTTGCCATCCTGACTTGTTCCAGGTATCGTCACAATCAGCAACGGATACAGGATCACACCGGAATACACGGAACAATCGACCAGTCGTGAGCCAGGCAAGCTTTTTCGAAATCGTCACAAATAAGTTGGTGCGGAGTATCAAGGTGCGCCATTTTTCTAAGAACTGTGTTAGTAACAGTTCCGATGTGAAAGTAGCAAAAATGAGACAGGGCAAATCTAATCGCATGGCAGAATTTGAGCACAGACTTAAATTATTACGGATCAGAGAGCAGACGAACCAGACTATAAAAAATTACGACAATGCATTTCCGCAAAAACCAGTACACACGATGAACCCCGCCCGACTGGACCCGTTGCATAAACTTCCAAACGGCGTTGGAAGCCCGCGTGTTACAGTACGTGAAATGTTAAACATAACTAAACCATGTTCAAAGAGTCCCGCGAACCCTTACGCTTTACTTCTCGAACAGTCTGTTAACTGTGATGGTTCTGGGCCAGTCCCTAGGGGTAGACTGGCCCCGCTTCCTAATGGAGCTCCTGGAAGCTGGACCGACCGTCCTGACTTCAGAGATACTTTTGTACGCTCAAAGACGATACTGCCTAATGCACAGAAACACTTACGTTACACCAATGGTGAGATGTCGATGTCAGTGGGTGATCTGACGGCATCGACAGAGTTTTTGGAAAAATTAAGAAGGAAAAAGCAGTATATGAGTGACAAAAATGCAGCCGCCACGTGGCCAGAAGCACACATCCGGTCGTGGCCAAGCATCACCGACTTGCGTCGTCTGACAGCGGAGGGTAACAGCCATAGTACAACTGAGTCTCCCACATCACACCTATCAAACACCTCTCCTACGGGGCGCCAAAGTCGGACATACAAAGCCCCGATTATAATCCCGTCTCATACCGATCTCAGCTGTGATCTATGTAAACTTTACTTCGGTGACAGTTACCATGACCACGAGGATCTTCAAAATGACTGTGGCTTGTCCAGTGCTGCCCCCACGCCGTGTGGTAACTGCCAGGAACAGAGGGAGGGACTGTCTCCACGCCGGAAAGGTTCAGGTACAGATTTCCAGCCCGCATTGAAACGTCCCTCCGTGTCACTTCCTCTGATTCCCGTAGAAACCCAGAAATCTCACTCCGGGTACGAGTGGCCGCAGTCTCACAAACCTGTCAAATTGTCCTACGTAAAAGCAAAACCGGACACTTGAAGCCCAGCTGAGGCGATACACTGGTAGGTTTACGTTATTCACAAAGTAAGTAGGCAGGGAAGCTGTGGTAAAAGTGCATAAAAATGTAAACTTTACCTAAGATGATCAGGAGTGACAAAAAAACGCACATGGGCCATACAGCGACTGCAGAACAGAGGCCTACTGCGTGCTGATATACCTATGTATACTTTACTGTCTTTACCTGTGACAGAGTAGTAGGACGTTCGAAGACAATGCAGTTTTGTATGCAACTCATTCCACTGCATGGTCCTCCTAACTACTGAGCCTACACGCAGGCCCGTATTTATAACCGTCTGTAACTGAGAATGTAGATTACCCGTTTTGGCTTTTAAGGGAGAAGACATGTACCGGTAATAATACAGTATACCCAGGTCAGCCACAATATAACCATTTACTGCGGCGTCAGAAAGATATACTTCTTTATAAGCAATATTTTTGAAGACATATATACATATATATAACAGAGGCCTACTGCGTGCTGCGTGTTTTATCTGTATGAAATATATGTATCAGTATTTTAAGTTACTGGTTCTATCGTTATGTTGTTCATATTATATACATACTTGTAAACTTTTAATAAATACTGTTTTATATTTTCATCTGCATCTTCAATTCCAATGCCGATATAACTTTATTTCTGTTGACCACAATCGTCCTCCTGCCATTCCATATTATACCTGCAATTAAGTTGTTGATACCTATAACGCGATGATCGTACCTGTATGTTTAAAAACACGTTTACAGCTATGTATTCATATGTGTTTGTGTTTACCCTGCATGATATATATATATATATATATTGTGACGAAGACAAATTTTTCAGGGGAAAAGACTGGGCCGATCCCGGTTTCGAACCCATTCCGGTGGCGCACATGTCCGGCGTTCCAACCGCTTTGCTAGAAAAGCAAGCTGCTTTTGCGAGACAGTTCGGACCGCTTTTATGTCACCCCGTAACTATATATATATATATATATATATATATATATATATATATATATATATAGTTACAGATGTCTGTTTTATTGTGCGCAGGGATGTTCCGTGTGTTGTTGACATTCGGTTCGTGTAGCTCGTTACTATGGCAGCATGATAGTCTGAAAATGCATTTCAGAATTTGAAAGCCATTCTGCCAAGTTCACCAGTTTTGGTAGCTCCAGTCTTTTCTGTACCTTTTAAGTTAGCTGTAGATGCTAGTGATACTTCTGCTGGTGCTGTGTTATTACAAGAAGGCAGTGATGGCATAGATCATCCAATTTGTTAATTTTCAAGAAAGTTTAATGCAAACCAGAAAATCTACTCCACTATTGAAAAGTATGTTTGGCTTTGATTTTGGCATTGCAACATTTTGAAGTTTATGCTACTTCATCAGTCAAGCCTATCATTGTCTTCAGGGATCACAATCCCCTCACGTTCATGAACAAGCTGAAGTGTAAAACTCAAAGACTGTTGAGATGGAGTTTGTTTTTACAGGATTAAAATCTTGAAATCAGACAAAATAAAGGGAAAGACAATGTACTTGCTGTTTGATTATCGAGATTTTAATGAAATGTTGTAACGAGATGTTTATGTAATGTTGTAAATAAGATGATTGTTGAAATATTGTAAAAATTTAGTGATTGTGATGCAAAAAGAAAGTTTTTTTTTTAGAAAACTTTCTTTTTCCTTACAGGAGGAGGAGTGTTACAGATGTCTGTTTTATTGTGCGCAGGGAAGTTCCGTGTATTTTTGACATTTGGTTCGTGTAGCACGCATAGCTCGTTACTATGGAAGCATCGCCTGGCCGAGCCGGGCGCCTGGCCGAGCCGGGCCGGCCTACGGGTGAACCCTGACATGTAGAAACACAGCGTTCTTTGTTCTAGGGGTTTCCTGTAACGTGTGTATTGTTGGGTTCTTTGGATTGTTCGGGAAATGGAAAGTTTCCGGTTTGAGGTGAAAAGTTATAAATAAGGGGCTATGTTTTAGAGCCGGGAGAGAGAGAGGAGAGAAATATTCCAGCGGACACAGAAGAGTGTGTGTCAGTTTGTGGACCTTTTCCGATAAGTGCTTGTCATTGTCGGCTGGGTTTAACAAAGATCAAACGACTGGGGAAACTTGGACCTGACCGCCGCCACTTAAGACCGTTATAACGATTCTGACTCTATCGGCGAGGTTCCTTTTGATTCATTTAAGTCCATTCGGATCCGGAACTCGAGTTTTCCGTTGTATCGAAGACAATTTTAACTTTCACTCGTTCGTTCCCTAGAGATTTGTTCGTAACTCGAGCCTTCCGTTGTAAAAGACCCAATTATTACGAGACTTCACTGTATGTGTGACGGGGCTCAAGCGGCACACACGTGCGTGGAGACAGATGCAACGACTAGAAACATCGTTACAACAATGCCCGACTAGAAAACCGAAGTAAATAACGGAGAAGTACTGAAAATGATGCTGATCTTTAATAAAGCAGATATGGTTATAGGCTCCCGTTTTATATATATATATATATATATATATATATATATATATATATATATATATATATATATATATATATATATATAGCTTTGCCTATAAAATACAAGTAAATACATGTGTGTCTTCCGAACAGCGTTCGTTCCCGTAATGTTTTTTTCCAACATGCTATTAATTTACGACCTCGACCTCGAAGTATTAATTTACTTTATAAAAAGGGACGCCAGGTCGTCGTTAATCAATGTGACATATTAATTCATATAAATACATGTATGTGCGTGTGTTTACAAATAAACAAATCTGTATCGTAAATGAAAATGGTCAGCCTTAACATAACATATCTCTTTTTTTCCGAAAATTCGTTTTTCTGAAATTTAAAGTAAGGAACCAAAATTTTACTCGATTAAATGTTCGCTTCTTGTGTAAAGAAAAAAGAATAAATAATGATTAAAAATTTTCTGATGAATAACTTTGCTATATGCCAGAATTGACATATTTATAAAACGTTGATAATGATATGCCTACTTTATTGTACTAGCAAAATTCTTCTTGAAAAATGTCTGGCCTCGCATATCCGTAACCTCAATTAACCGAACAAATTGTATGTCCCCCTAACCATTCAGACATTCGAGGTTCTACTGTATATATATATATATATATATATATATATATATATATATACATATATATATATATATATATTAATTTGTGTGTGTGTGTGTGTGTGTGTGTGTGTGGTGATGAACTAGAGTAAGACCTATGGGACATGCATGCATCCATACGGATAAACGACCGGCTGCGAGAGCATTTAGTCTAGGGTGGGGAGGATGACGTGTACTTGAGAAGCATTACGTTGTACCTGTGAATGTACTAGATGTCTGACACGACGCGTATACTAAATTCTCTTTCAGTCTGATACCTCACAAACCTTCTTACGGTCCATTAATAAATTTTACAGAGGGGTACTAAGCAAAGTAAAAGGGTGGTTGCGTAGAGGCGCAAGGGTTTTCTTTAAGATTATACTGAGAAAACCAAATATATTAAACAAACACGTGACAATACTAATTCAAAGGTAATAATAATAATATATATATATATATATATATATATATATATATATATATTCTCTCAATGAATTTATTTAAGGATATATCTTATCTAAATAACACCTTATAAAGCCTCATAATATTATGGTTACCAAATTAAATATATGGTCTGCAGTGCCGATTTACAATAATTAACACTGTGGAAATAAACGTTTAGCTACGGGCCGAAATGTGTAGCTTAGAATGAAAGTGTTAACTAACTGATGTCACGTGACTATTAGGAAATATAAACTTGTTAACATGAAGGATAAATTGCCCAGCGCACGTTCGACTCCCCGTGAGCTGAGAAGTACTTCTCACACATAACTGCCCTCAAAATCCTAGTGTTAATAAAGTTGTACACACTGTGGTGCTTTCATTATGAGAATAATGTCATAGCCTGACCAAACTGTTAATAGGTGGGTGAAAAACTACTATAATAGAATTTTATAATCAAGCTGGACAGGTTTTATAGCAGAGGTAACCATGCATGCACCAGCGGCATAATTATAGGGGCGCCCCCCCCCCCACCCCCGTTAATTCAGCTAACACATATGCCGGTCTACTGGGAATTGTAATGCTTGTTAACTCACATTTATTTTATGTTCAGTCATAAGTATACACACACTTAGATAAAATATGGCGTATTAAAATAAATATATATTCACGTTTCTGTATGCCTGTGGTATAATGTTAGTCCAATATGGAAAAGAAAGAACAAAGCTTAGCAAGAATTTGTCTGTATCGTAAATAAAGATATATATCTGATATAATAATGTATATCATCAGTTCCAAAGTTTCCCATTGATCTAAAGGGAAACAATTTTTGTTGTATTTGTTGAAATTTTGTGAAGAAAGACCAAAAGCTTAGCGAGATATTGTCTGTTATGTAAATGTAAAGAGTGTCAGACTTTGCAAATTGCTAAAATAAATCTAAACAGTGAAGGGATTATATACTAACCCATTTCTCTCATGCTTTTTACTATCTCTTTTTTTCTATTTTGTTTGTGTGCAGAAGTGAAGTCTCCAAACCCTATGATTGTTCTGTAACATCATGGTAGATGGCCGAAACTGTTAAACAATCCATGGAACTTATCTGCACTTTCACTAGATGCTTGCTAAGTCTCATTTTTTTATAGTTTACCCTGGAACACATCAATAGACTATATACATAAATAAGGTTCCGGTTTCTTGATTCTGGGGTAATTAAAATCACCTCTAAATACCCAGCTATATACCGTCACTGGAGCTGGATGGCCAGGCTTTATGTTTGAAAGCTGCATTTTCAATAATAATATAAACCTGCAAGTGGCATGCAAATAACAGTCAATGAGTATTTTTCACTTCTGATATATGTTTTTGTTCATGTACTTATATATGTTTTTGTTCATGTACTTACGAAAGACCTATATTATGTGATCAGAAGCTTCAGATATAAAAATAGATGCAGTCACCTTTGACAGATTCAGTGACATATTACAGCCAATCCATTTCAGTTCTTTTGCATGTGTGCAGACCATCTACTTAAAAAATTACAATTACGTAACAACACTACACTTATTGATGCATGTAATTTTCTGTTGTTCAAATAACGCATTATATATAAATTAGGGCCCCACGTTTAACATGATTAACAACTTGAACTGAATACCTTACAAAATTACTAATAATAATCATAAAAATAATGTACGAACTAACAACATTTGATATATTTAGCAGGCGACCATTTTACAGCCACGCAGTGTGTTCAAACAAGTTTAAATACGCTTGCTTCTTACTAATAGGGCTTTGTGAAAGATCAATATAATCTGAAAAAAAGAATTATTAGTATATATATATATATTTATATATATATATATATATATATATATATATATATATATATTTATATATGACATGTCTAAAAGACGCAGAACAGCCCCCTTTCGAACTTTAGGGCTGCGCCTTTTAAATCAAATCTAATGGGATCACGTAAACATAATCTAGTACATTATTTTTTCAATTTCATTGAAAAGACCGTTAAAAAATGCTTTTTAATTTAAGTACTTAATGTGTCACCGAAATGTTTCTGTAAGACGTGCACATGTAACATCCATGGAATCTATTAATGCTACTTTAAGATGCTTGTATGAAAATTTATGTAATTAAATCAGGGGATCTTGCATGGACCCCTCCCGAGTGCTATAGCTCTTTAACACTATATCCTGCAGCTATATATTTTTATCTTCAACCACTCATTATAGCTTATCACTCTTGCATATATATATATATATATATATATATATATATATATATATATATATATATATATATATATATATCCAATGGTCACTGGTCGTCTGTTACTTTTCTCATTCAGACACATGTGCATATACAGGGCCTTCATTCATTTTTCCTAGGAAGAACCGAAGTGCGTTGGAGTAGTTTAGTTTACTTTTTTTTTCATGTATTAAAATCAAAGTAAACTCCAATTTTTAAATATACACAATGACAAAATTATATATTGTGCCAATTAAGATATATAATGAAACATTTATACAGAAGTTCCATGTGGTTATGGTTTATATTTTGGTGGAAACCTGCCACGATTCCCTAACAAATCTTACTTTATATTCAATGTGCACCGAATCACCATAGAAAGGAAAACTGCATGTCAGCTACATATTGTAAACAAAATGTCCGCTTCATTGAGGCAACATTATACACAGAGCGACAGTCTGTATAGTTCATTCTATTTACCTCCGGTAAAAATAGTATTAAGGCATGGTCGACTTGGCGAGATTTATGGACAAAGTGCAGAACTCTTGAATAATTGGTTGTGTGTGAAGCTTTACTTCTACATATCATCTGATACGGCGAACTGAGGAATTGATAAACATACATGCTTGACATTTCAATTATTACCTCCGCCAAGGGGCGGGGGTTATGTTTTTGCCGGCCTTGGTTTAAATGTCTCACTGTTTATCCGTTTGTTTGAATGTTACCATCATTACTCAGAATGTTATGAACGGATTTTGATGAATGTTTCAGCCAGGATAGCTCGGTAATGATACATGGAACAATTGATTAAATTTCGGGTTTGATCCGGATCACCTTGTGGATCAAGGGATTTTTTTCAAGGGAAAAAAATGCTGCATTTCTGACAATGCCATATGGGTTAAAGAGAAACTTGACACTTTACTGGCACCCCCTATTGGTGAAAATGCAAATTAAAAAAAAGTTGAATAATTTTGTCATAAACCTACATATTTTGCCATCTGTTAGGTTTGTTGTCATGAATAACGTCATCGCTTCAGTGCTTCATTTGAGAAAAGTAACTAGGATGAGCAATAATTGTAGGTATTCTCAGCATAACAACTTTATTTATAAATTTTATGACCAGTCTCACATTTTGACTAAGAAATTTGCAAACAGAATATCATCAGAAAAGGCTCAACTGCAGGAACATACCAACGGCGATCTTGTCAATATTCTGTTTTGACAGTTGCAAATAGATGACAAATCAGAGCATAAATATCACTATATGATTGTAAGTGACAACTGATGGTGTAAGTCTAAAGAGACACTTAGTATATACCCATATTTTTGAGGGCTAATATATGTTATTTCTTTTGATCTGTCCATTTTAAAAGCTGATTACAGGTGTGAGCGACAATTAGAGCTCTCGGCAATTTTGTTTAGGGTCCACCGGACTAAATGTAGGTCTAATATGACAGTGCCAGGCTAAAGGGTGTCACCCTCAAACTAATAGAAGGGCTATTAATATGTGATTTTGATTATAGGATAATATAAGCTTTTAGCTTTTTAATCATGCAAAGATATTTTTTTTATCTACAGAGAAAAAAGTGTTGACACAAGATGCTGTGAGAGGTGTGCCTTTCCCACAATTTGCCCAAGGAGGTGCTGCCATCTTCAGACTGAGACAGAACTAGGCCCATAGTTCTCAAACGAGTCACAAGAGGCGCCACTTTCTCCACATTTGTACACCGAGTTCAGTTTGGTCTCTCAGACCAATGTGCCGGAACTGTCAATATGTTACGCTCTTTACACAGCGCTTTACCTATAGGCCTACTACCTATATCGTAAGCGCTGTTTGTTATAACCTCGTATCCTGAATCTCTACACCAGAGGGGAGCACTGTATATTGGTCCAATCAGATGAGACAATGTGCTGGAAGACAAACGGTTTACTAGCCAAGCGAGGAAAACACGGAGCTAATGTTGTTCATTTCGTTTTGAGTGACAGCTCATCGCCCCGGCAACCGTTTGAACAGGCCACAGGCTCAGAGAGAATGGCCCCTCACGTGGTTTCTGGGCGGAGCCTGATGCCTGTCGAGTGTTTGTTGACTGGTATTTGGTTGGCTGCCAGACACATCATCAGATATTCAGCAGACAGGCCACCTGGTGTTTAAGTGCATCGAAAACGGTCAAAACAGGCAGTGGGATATTCAGTAGCTTCTTTAGAAGCGCAAGATTTCCGCTGCCTCGGGAGCGTATCAATATGTGGTCAGATTTGCATGCAATTCACCTTTATTTACAATGATAATATATAGTGAAAATAATGCGTCAGTCTAACTTACAAATTGTTGACCCTAGCAGATATTCACATGTGGCCTGGCTCTCTGTCTCACAATCGCCAGTGCCACTTGTGGGGGCTTTACTAAACTAGTAATCTCTAAACTTTCACATTTTTCATGGTTTTATAAAATTTAACCCATTGACATACACATTTTTGTCTTTTAACAAGATTAATTTTAAATTCTGCATGTTTATTTTGAGTATTATGAAAAAAAAATCTATTGGTCAATTTTCTTAAATATGTAACTTTTGTTTTCCCCATAGTTATAAAATCATTTAAAAACCCACCACTAGGGTCCATTTCCAAAGTCAAAAACTGCAAAAATTAGCACATTGACCGCCAAAATCTATTTAATAATTAACAAAGTATGGCATTAAGTTATCATGTGCAAAATAAAAAATTCCATCGGTAGAAGGGTCGTTTCCCCTTAATGAGCTGCTTTGGCGGAGGTCTGCTTTTTTCTAATTACTTTTTCTTTTAGTTTCAGGAACTAAAAGGTTTTCATTCAAAACATCGACCTTTTAGTGACGGTTGTCAGCTCAACAAGAAGGCATATTTTGCTCAAGTGCCTCACCTGACCTTGCTTGCAGGGCCGCGGTGATATTTCGAGGAACTAAAAGGTTGTTGTTACCTTCCTGTATTAATCTCAGCAGATTACGCAGATTGTATTCAGAGATGAATTTCGGTTAAGAACGTATTATGCAGTGATTCAGGAGCAGAAATATGTAATTATTAGTAAAATGTCGGTCTCCCCTCCGACGGGACTCGAACCCGCAATCCCCGGCTTAGGAGGCCGGTGCCTTATCCATTAGGCCACAGGCGCACGTGTCATATTTTAAGAGACGGTGAACACTCGTGTGCACTGGAGTGATGAATTTCCAAACCTTTCAACACGTGATTCGAATTGCTACGGTTTTTTACCTTTTGTATTTATGATTAAACTTTATTGCAATATTTCAATTTTATGGATAACCCTAAAATATAACACTTTTCATTTAAATGGAGAAAATATATTTAGAATTAGATTTCACAAAGATTTTTATTATTAAACAGATTTACCTTGTAAATATTATATATACATCTATGTAATAACTGTGATATCCGTGTAGTCTGACCTACTCTTTAATCCAATGTGCCCTACTCTTTCACACTAATATTACATATAGCTTCATCAAGTGTGTGAGACTCTTCATGATCAAACCATCACTATAACGTTCCACAACAATACACATGTATCAGTATGACTCAATAGTAGAAGTTCAGGGACGATTCATATGACGCCTGACTATGGGAAATAAGGAATGTGTTAATTACAGCACCATTCACTGAAGCAAAACAGATACAATATTACCATGTTATGGTGGATAAGAATTGTAGGCCTATTTTGAAAATGCAAGAAACGAAAATCAAATTCTATATATCATTATCTGAATGTTAAATTTAAAAGCTTCTGCTGGTGTAGCATTCTACCGATGTCGGCATTGTGGGTCTTATCGGAGTCGGGTTTTCTTTTTCTAAAACATCGACCTTTTAGTGACGGTTGTCAGCTCAACAAGAAGGCATATTTTGCTCAAGTGCCTCACCTGACCTTGCTTGCAGGGCCGCGGTGATATTTCGAGGAACTAAAAGGAGGCACACGGCTGTTTCGCACTTTTGTCAGTCACTTTTGGTTTATATATATGCCAGTAATTGTAACTGACCGATTTGTGATGTTACAATTTCAGGGACAACATTAAATCTTAAGCTATTTATTTAACTTCAGATTATTCATTATCAATAAGATTTTAAAATGAACCTTGACATTGAAATAAATATGAGATAATATACACTTACACAATCGTTTTGACAATCATACATCTTACCGTAGATTCTAAGCTATTATCTAACGTACAAATACCAATATTATACATGATTTATGTTAGCTCCTTCATCATCAAACTATCATAACGGTGGATTCCAGAAAATATGAGTCAATGTGACTTATTGGCAGAACTATAGGAGCGATGCATTTACCCTGTCTATTTTAATTTGACTGGGTTGACTGTAAGCAAAAAACGACAACACAACTCACTGAAATAAAATAACATATACAAATAACAAGTAAGTGATAGAAAATAATTGTAAATAAAAATGCACGTAAATAATAATTATACAAGGAAAAATATATTTTGGTGGAATCTTACCTGTTTTGTGTATGCCTTTTTCTCATTGCACTTGGCGGGATTTCTTTATCAAAACATCGACCGATGTTTGTCAACTCAAAAACGTGAGGGACATAGTGATCATGTCCTTGAAATTACCTGGCACGCAAGGTCGCGAAATGACATTTCTAGGGAGTAGATAATAAGTGAATGTTAAATTGACCTATTCATTGCAGATATTAAAGTTCGTTGTATCGTCAGATGAATAGGTTGAAAAACGTACTTTGTACCGAATCATTTAATTAAAAGTAAAACGACGGACCTCACCTCCGACGGGACTCGAACCCGCTATCCCCGGCTTAGGAGGCTGGTGCCTTATCCATTAGGCCACGGAGGCGCACGTGTCATAGATGGCGTGTCATATTTTAAGGGACGGTGAACACTCGTGTGCACTGGAGTGATGAATTTCCAAACCTTTCAACACGTGATTCGAATTGCTACGGTTTTTTCCTTTTGTATTTATGATTAAACTTTATTGCAATATTTCAATTTCATGGATAACCCTAAAATATAACACTTTTCATTTAAATGGAGAAAATATATTTAGAATTAGATTTCACAAAGAGTTTTTATTATTAAACAGATTTACCTTGTAAATATTATATATATATATATATATATATATATATATATATATATGTAATAACTGTGATATCTGTGCAGTCTGACGTAATGTTTAACCCATTGTGCCCTACTCATTCACACCAATATTACATATAGCTTCATCAAGTGTGTGAGACTCTTCATGATCAAACCATCACTATAACGTTCCACAACAATACACATGTATCAGTATGACTCAACAGTAGAAGTTCAGGGACGATTCATATGACGCCTGACTATTGGAAATAAGGAATGTGTTAATTACAGCACCATTCACTGAAGCAAAACAGATACAGTATTACAATGTTATGGCGAATAAGAATTGTAGGCCTATATTGAAAATGCAAGAAACGAAAATCAAATTCTATATATCATTATCTGAATGTTAAATTTAAAAGTTTCTGCCGATGTAGCATTATACCGATGTCGGCATTGTGGGTCTTATCGGAGTCGGGTTTTCTTTTTCAAAACATCGACCTTTTAGGGACGGTTGTCAGCTCAACAAGAAGGCATATTTTGCTCAAGTGCCTCACCTGACCTTGCTTGCAGGGCCGCGGTGATATTTCGAGGAACTAAAAGGTTGTTGTTACCTTCCTATATTAATCTCAGCAGATTACCCAGATTGTATTCAGAGATGAATTTCGGTTAAGAACGTATTATGCAGTGATTCAGGAGCAGAAATATGTAATTATTAGTAAAATGTCGGTCTCACCTCCGACGGGACTCGAACCCGCAATCCCCGGCTTAGGAGGCCGGTGCCTTATCCATTAGGCCACGGAGGCACACGGCTGTTTCGCACTTTTGTCAGATCTTCAGTGACCCTGAAAGATCGCTGAGCACTGACACGATGGATTTCTTGGGCTTTGAACAGACTTCAACACTTTCAGTATTCCTATAGTTGGTTTGTATATATGCCAGTAATTGTAACTGACCGATTTGTGATGTTACAATTTCAGGGACAAACTTAAATCTTAAGCTATTCATTTAACTTCAGATTATTCATTATCAATAAGATTTTACAATGAACCTTGACATTGAAATAAATATGAGATAATATACACTTACACAACCGTTTTGACAATCATACATCTTACCGTAGATTCTAAGCTATTATCTAACTTACAAATACCAATATTATACATGATTTATGTTAGCTCCTTCATCATCAAACTATCATAACGGTGGATTCCAGAAAATATGAGTCAATGTGACTTATTGGCAGAACTATAGGAGCGATGCATTTACCCTGTCTATTTTAATTTGACTGGGTTGACTGTAAGCAAAAAACGACAACACAACTCACTGAAATAAAATAACATATACAAATAACAAGTAAGTGATAGAAAATAATTGTAAATAAAAATGCACGTAAATAATAATTATACAAGGAAAAATATATTTTGGTGGAATCTTACCTGTTTTGTGTATGCCTTTTTCTCATTGCACTTGGCGGGATTTCTTTATCAAAACATCGACCGATGTTTGTCAACTCAAAAACGTGAGGGACATAGTGATCATGTCCTTGAAATTACCTGGCACGCAAGGTCGCGAAATGACATTTCTAGGGAGTAGATAATAAGTGAATGTTAAATTGACCTATTCATTGCAGATATTAAAGTTCGTTGTATCGTCAGATGAATAGGTTGAAGAACGTACTTTGTACCGAATCATTTAATTAAAAGTAAAACGACGGACCTCACCTCCGACGGGACTCAAACCCGCAATCCCCGGCTTAGGAGGCCGGTGCCTTATCCATTAGACCACGGAGGCGCACGTGTCATCGATGGCGTGTCATATTTTAAGAGACGGTGAAAACTCGTGTGCACTGGAGTGATGAATTTCCAAACCTTTCAACACGTGATTCGAATTGCTCCGGTTTTTTTCCTTTTGTATTTATGATTAAACTTTATTGCAATATTTCAATTTCATGGATAACCCTAAAATATAACACTTTTCATTTAAATGGAGAAAATATATTTAGAATTAGATTTCACAAAGAGTTTTTATTATTAAACAGATTTACCTTGTAAATATTATATATATATATATATATATATATATATATATATATATATATATATATCTATGTAATAACTGTGATATCCGTGTAGTCTGACGTACTGTTTAACCCATTGTGCCCTACTCATTCACACCAATATTACATATAGCTTCATCAAGTGTGTGAGACTCTTCATGATCAAACCATCACTATAACGTTCCACAACAATACACATGTATCAGTATGACTCAACAGTAGAAGTTCAGGGACGATTCATATGACGCCGGACTATAGGAAATAAGGAATGTGTTAATTACAGCACCATTCACTGAAGCAAAACAGATACAATATTACAATGTTATGGTGGATAAGAATTGTAGGCCTATATTGAAAATGCAAGAAAAGAAAATCAAATTCTATATATCATTATCTGAATGTTAAATTTAAAAGTTTCTGCCGATGTAGCATTCTACCGATGTCGGCATTGTGGGTCTTATCGGACTCGGGTTTTCTTTTTCAAAACATCGACCTTTTAGTGACGGTTGTCAGCTCAACAAGAAGGCATATTTTGCTCAAGTGCCTCACCTGACCTTGCTTGCAGGGCCGCGGTGATATTTCGAGGAACTAAAAGGTTGTTGTTACCTTCCTATATTAATCTCAGCAGATTACGCAGATTGTATTCAGAGATGAATTTCGGTTAAGAACGTATTATGCAGTGATTCAGGAGCAGAAATATGTAATTATTAGTAAAATGTCGGTCTCACCTCCGACGGGACTCGAACCCGCAATCCCCGGCTTAGGAGGCCGGTGCCTTATCCATTAGGCCACGGAGGCACACGGCTGTTTCGCACATTTGTCAGATCTTCAGTGACCCTGAAAGATCGTTGAGCACTGACACGATGGATTTCTTGGGCTTTGAACAGACTTCAACACTTTCAGTGTGTGAGACTCTTCATGATCAAAACATCACTATAACGTTCCACAACAATACACATGTATCAGTATGACTCAACAGTAGAAGTTCAGGGACGATTCATATGACGCCTGACTATGGGAAATAAGGAATGTGTTAATTACAGCACCATTCACTGAAGCAAAACAGATACAATATTACCATGTTATGGTGGATAAGAATTGTAGGCCTATATTGATAATGCAAGAAACGAAAATCAAATTCTATATATCATTATCTGAATGTTAAATTTAAAAGCTTCTGCCGATGTAGCATTCTACCGATGTCGGCATTGTGGGTCTTATCGGAGTCGGGTTTTCTTTTTCAAAACATCGACCTTTTAGTGACGGTTGTCAGCTCAACAAGAAGGCATATTTTGCTCAAGTGCCTCACCTGACCTTGCTTGCAGGGCCGCGGTGATATTTCTAGGAACTAAAAGGTTGTTGTTACCTTCCTATATTAATCTCAGCAGATTACCCAGATTGTATTCAGAGATGAATTTCGGTTAAGAACGTATTATGCAGTGATTCAGGAGCAGAAATATGTAATTATTAGTAAAATGTCGGTCTCACCTCCGACGGGACTCGAACCCGCAATCCCCGGCTTAGGAGGCCGGTGCCTTATCCATTAGGCCACGGAGGCACACGGCTGTTTCGCACTTTTGTCAGATCTTCAGTGACCGTGAAAGATCGCTGAGCACTGACACGATGGATTTCTTGGGCTTTGAACAGACTTCAACGCTATATTCCTATAGTTGGTTTGTATATATGCCAGTAATTGTAACTGACCGATTTGTGATGTTACAATTTCAGGGACAAGCTTAAATCTTAAGCTATTCATTTAACTTCAGATTATTCATTATCAATAAGATTTTACAATGAACCTTGACATTGAAATAAATATGAGATAATATACACTTACACAACCGTTTTGACAATCATACATCTTACCGTAGATTCTAAGCTATTATCTAACTTACAAATACCAATATTATACATGATTTATGTTAGCTCCTTCATCATCAAACTATCATAACGGTGGATTCCAGAAAATATGAGTCAATGTGACTTATTGGCAGAACTATAGGAGCGATGCATTTACCCTGTCTATTTTAATTTGACTGGGTTGACTGTTAGCAAAAAACGACAACACAACTCACTGAAATAAAATAACATATACAAATAACAAGTTAGTGATAGAAAATAATTGTAAATAAAAATGCACGTAAATAATAATTATACAAGGAAAAATATATTTTGGTGGAATCTTACCTGTTTTGTGTATGCCTTTTTCTCATTGCACTTGGCGGGATTTCTTTATCAAAACATCGACCGATGTTTGTCAACTCAAAAACGTGAGGGACATAGTGATCATGTCCTTGAAATTACTTGGCACGCAAGGTCGCGAAATGACATTTCTAGGGAGTAGATAATAAGTGAATGTTAAATTGACCTATTCATTGCAGATATTAAAGTTCGTTGTATCGTCAGATGAATAGGTTGAAGAACGTACTTTGTACCGAATCATTTAATTAAAAGTAAAACGACGGACTTTACCTCCGACGGGACTCGAACCCTCAATCCCCGGCTTAGGAGGCCGGTGCCTTATCCATTAGGCCACGGAAGCGTACGTGTCAGCAGTGGCGTGTCATATTTTAAGAGACGGTGAACACTCGTGTGCACTGGAGTGATGAATTTCCAAACCTTTCAACACGTGATTCGAATTGCTACGGTTTTTTTCCTTTTGTATTTATGATTAAACTTTATTGCAATATTTCAATTTCATGGATAACCCTAAAATATAACACTTTTCATTTAAATGGAGAAAATATATTTAGAATTAGATTTCACAAAGAGTTTTTATTATTAAACAGATTTACCTTGTAAATATTATATATATATATATATATATATATATATATATATATATATATATATATATATATATCTATGTAATAACTGTGATATCCGTGTAGTCTGACGTACTGTTTAACCCATTGTGCCCTACTTATTCACACCAATATTACATATAGCTTCATCAAGTGTATGAGACTCTTCATGATCAAACCATCACTATAACGTTCAACAACAATACACATGTATCAGTATGACTCAACAGTAGAAGTTCAGGGACGATTCATATGACGCCTTACTATGGGAAATAAGGAATGTGTTAATTACAGCACCATTCACTGAAGCAAAACAGATACAATATTACAATGTTATGGTGGATAAGAATTGTAGGCCTATATTGAAAATGCAAGAAACGAAAATCAAATTCTATATATAATTATCTGAATGTTAAATTTAAAAGTTTCTGCCGATGTAGCATTCTACCTATGTCGGCATTGTGGGTCTTATCGGACTCGGGTTTTCTTTTTCAAAACATCGACCTTTTAGTGACGGTTGTCAGCTCAAAAAGAAGGCATATTTTGCTCAAGTGCCTCACCTGACCTTGCTTGCAGGGCCGCGGTGATATTTCGAGGAACTAAAAGGTTGTTGTTACCTTCCTATATTAATCTCAGCAGATTACGCAGATTGTATTCAGAGATGAATTTCGGTTAAGAACGTATTATGCAGTGATTCAGGAGCAGAAATATGTAATTATTAGTAAAATGTCGGTCTCACCTCCGACGGGACTCGAACCCGCAATCCCCGGCTTAGGAGGCCGGTGCCTTATCCATTAGGCCACAGGCGCACGTGTCATATTTGAAGAGACGTTGAACACTCGTGTGCACTGGAGTGATGAATTTCCAAACCTTTCAACACGTGATTCGAATTGCTACGGTTTTTTTCCTTTTGTATTTATGATTAAACTTTATTGCAATATTTCAATTTTATGGATAACCCTAAAATATAACACTTTTCATTTAAATGGAGAAAATATATTTAGAATTAGATTTCACAAAGATTTTTATTATTAAACAGATTTACCTTGTAAATATTATATATACATCTATGTAATAACTGTGATATCCGTGTAGTCTGACCTACTCTTTAATCCAATGTGCCCTACTCTTTCACACTAATATTACATATAGCTTCATCAAGTGTGTGAGACTCTTCATGATCAAACCATCACTATAACGTTCCACAACAATACACATGTATCAGTATGACTCAACAGTAGAAGTTCAGGGACGATTCATATGACGCCTGACCATGGGAAATAAGGAATGTGTTAATTACAGCACCATTCACTGAAGCAAAACAGATACAATATTACAATGTTAAGGTGAATAAGAATTGTAGGCCTATATTGAAAATGCAAGAAACGAAAATCAAATTCTATATATCATTATCTGAATGTTAAATTTAAAAGCTTCTGCCGATGTAGCATTCTACCGATGTCGGCATTGTGGGTCTTATCGGAGTCGGGTTTTCTTTTTCAAAACATCGACCTTTTAGGGACGGTTGTCAGCTCAACAAGAAGGCATATTTTGCTCAAGTGCCTCACCTGACCTTGCTTGCAGGGCCGCGGTGATATTTCGAGGAACTAAAAGGTTGTTGTTACCTTCCTGTATTAATCTCAGCAGATTACGCAGATTGTATTCAGAGATGAATTTCGGTTAAGAACGTATTATGCAGTGATTCAGGAGCAGAAATATGTAATTATTAGTAAAATGTCGGTCTCACCTCCGACGGGACTCGAACCCGCAATCCCCGGCTTAGGAGGCCGGTGCCTTATCCATTAGGCCACAGGCGCACGTGTCATATTTTAAGAGACGGTGAACACTCGTGTGCACTGGAGTGATGAATTTCCAAATGTATCAGTATGACTCAACAGTAGAAGTTCAGGGACGATTCATATGACGCCTGACTATGGGAAATAAGGAATGTGTTAATTACAGCACCATTCACTGAAGCAAAACAGATACAATATTACCATGTTATGGTGGATAAGAATTGTAGGCCTATTTTGAAAATGCAAGAAACGAAAATCAAATTCTATATATCATTATCTGAATGTTAAATTTAAAAGCTTCTGCCGATGTAGCATTCTACCGATGTCGGCATTGTGGGTCTTATCGGAGTCGGGTTTTCTTTTTCTAAAACATCGACCTTTTAATGACGGTTGTCAGCTCAACAAGAAGGCATATTTTGCTCAAGTGCCTCACCTGACCTTGCTTGCAGGGCCGCGGTGATATTTCGAGGAACTAAAAGGAGGCACACGGCTGTTTCGCACTTTTGTCAGTCACTTTTGGTTTATATATATGCCAGTAATTGTAACTGACCGATTAGTGATGTTACAATTTCAGGGACAACCTTAAATCTTAAGCTATTCATTTAACTTCAGATTATTCATTATCAATAAGATTTTACAATGAACCTTGACATTGAAATAAATATGAGATAATATACACTTACACAACCGTTTTGACAATCATACATCTTACCGTAGATTCTAAGCTATTATCTAACTTACAAATACCAATATTATACATGATTTATGTTAGCTCCTTCATCATCAAACTATCATAACGGTGGATTCCAGAAAATATGAGTCAATGCGACTTATTGGCAGAACTATAGGAGCGATGCATTTACCCTGTCTATTTTAATTTGACTGGGTTGACTGTAAGCAAAAAACGACAACACAACTCACTGAAATAAAATAACATATACAAATAACAAGTAAGTGATAGAAAATAATTGTAAATAAAAATGCACGTAAATAATAATTATACAAGGAAAAATATATTTTGGTGGAATCTTACCTGTTTTGTGTATGCCTTTTTCTCATTGCACTTGGCGGGATTTCTTTATCAAAGCATTGACCGATGTTTGTCAACTCAAAAACGTGAGGGACATAGTGATCATGTCCTTGAAATTACCTGGCACGCAAGGTCGCGAAATGACATTTCCTGGGAGTAGATAATAAGTGAATGTTAAATTGACCTATTCATTGCAGATATTAAAGTTCGTTGTATCGTCAGATGAATAGGTTGAAAAACGTACTTTGTACCGAATCATTTAATTAAAAGTAAAACGACGGACCTCACCTCCGACGGGACTCGAACCCGCAATCCCCGGCTTAGGAGGCCGGTGCCTTATCCATTAGGCCACGGAGGCGCACGTGTCATCGATGGCGTGTCATATTTTAAGAGACGGTGAACACTCGTGTGCACTGGAGTGATGAATTTCCAAACCTTTCAACACGTTATTCGAATTGCTGACGTAATGTTTAACCCATTGTGCCCTACTCATTCACACCAATATTACATATAGCTTCATCAAGTGTGTGAGACTCTTCATGATCAAACCATCACTATAACGTTCCACAACAATACACATGTATCAGTATGACTCAACAGTAGAAGTTCAGGGACGATTCATATGACGCCTGACTATGGGAAATAAGGAATGTGTTAATTACAGCACCATTCACTGAAGCAAAACAGATACAGTATTACAATGTTATGGCGAATAAGAATTGTAGGCCTATATTGAAAATGCAAGAAACGAAAATCAAATTCTATATATCATTATCTGAATGTTAAATTTAAAAGTTTCTGCCGATGTAGCATTATACCGATGTCGGCATTGTGGTTCTTATCGGACTCGGGTTTTCTTTTTCAAAACATCGACCGTTTAGGGACGGTTGTCAGCTCAACAAGAAGGCATATTTTGCTCAAGTGCCTCACCTGACCTTGCTTGCAGGGCCGCGGTGATATTTCGAGGAACTAAAAGGTTGTTGTTACTTTCCTATATAAATCTCAGCAGATTACCCAGATTGTATTCAGAGATGAATTTCGGTTAAGAACGTATTATACAGTGATTCAGGAGCAGAAATATGTAATTATTAGTAAAATGTCGTTCTCACCTCCGACGGGACTCGAACCCGCAATCCCCGGCTTAGGAGGCCGGTGCCTTATCCATTAGGCCACGGAGGCACACGGCTGTTTCGCACTTTTGTCAGATCTTCAGTGACCCTGAAAGATCGCTGAGCACTGACACGATGGATTTCTTGGGCTTTGAACAGACTTCAACACTTTCAATATTCCTATAGTTGGTTTGTATATATGCCAGTAATTGTAACTGACCGATTTGTGATGTTACAATTTCAGGGATAAGCTTAAATCTTAAGCTATTCATTTAACTTCAGATTATTCATTATCAATAAGATTTTACAATGAACCTTGACATTGAAATAAATATGAGATAATATACACTTACACAACCGTTTTGACAATCATACATCTTACCGTAGATTCTAAGCTATTATCTAACTTACAAATACCAATATTATACATGATTTATGTTAGCTCCTTCATCATCAAACTATCATAACGGTGGATTCCAGAAAATATGAGTCAATGTGACTTATTGGCAGAACTATAGGAGCGATGCATTTACCCTGTCTATTTTAATTTGACTGGGTTGACTGTAAGCAAAAAACGACAACACAACTCACTGAAATAAAATAACATATACAAATAACAAGTAAGTGATAGAAAATAATTGTAAATAAAAATGCACGTAAATAATAATTATACAAGGAAAAATATATTTTGGTGGAATCTTACCTGTTTTGTGTATGCCTTTTTCTCATTGCACTTGGCGGGATTTCTTTATCAAAACATCGACCGATGTTTGTCAACTCAAAAACGTGAGGGACATAGTGATCATGTCCTTGAAATTACCTGGCACGCAACGTCGCGAAATGACATTTCTAGGGAGTAGATAATAAGTGAACGTTAAATTGACCTATTCATTGCAGATATTAAAGTTCGTTGTATCGTCAGATGAATAGGTTGAAGAACGTACTTTGTACCGAATCATTTAATTAAAAGTAAAACGACGGACCTCACCTCCGACGGGACTCGAACCCGCAATCCCCGGCTTAGGAGGCCGGTGCCTTATCCATTAGGCCACGAATGCACACGTGTCATCGATGGCGTGTCATATTTTAAGAGACGGTGAACACTCGTGTGCACTGGAGTGATGAATTTCCAAACCTTTCAACACGTGATTCGAATTGCTACGGTTTTTTTCCTTTTGTATTTATGATTAAACTTTATTGCAATATTTCAATTTCATGGATAACTCTAAAATATAACACTTTTCATTTAAATGGAGAAAATATATTTAGAATTAGATTTCACAAAGAGTTTTTATTATTAAACAGATTTACCTTGTAAATATTATATATATATATATATATATATATATATATATATATATGTAATAACTGTGATATCCGTGCAGTGTGACGTACTGTTTAACCCATTGTGCCCTACTCATTCACACCAATATTACATATAGCTTCATCAAGTGTGTGAGACTCTTCATGATCAAACCATCACTATAACGTTCCACAACAATACACATGTATCAGTATGACCCAACAGTAGAAGTTCAGGGACGATTCATATGACGCCTGACTATGGGAAATAAGGAATGTGTTAATTACAGCACCATTCACTGAAGCAAAACAAATACAATATTACAATGTTATGGTGGATAAGAATTGTAGGCCTATATTGAAAATGCAAGAAACGAAAATCAAATTCTATATATCATTATCTGAATGTTAAATTTAAAAGTTTCTGCCGATGTAGCATTAAACCGATGTCGGCATTGTGGGTCTTATCGGAGTCGGGTTTTCTTTTTCAAAACATCGACCTTTTAGGGACGGTTGTCAGCTCAACAAGAAGGCATATTTTGCTCAAGTGCCTCACCTGACCTTGCTTGCAGGGCCGCGGTGATATTTCGAGGAACTAAAAGGTTGTTGTTACCTTCCTATATTAATCTCAGCAGATTACCCAGATTGTATTCAGAGATGAATTTCGGTTAAGAACGTATTATGCAGTGATTCAGGAGCAGAAATATGTAATTATTAGTAAAATGTCGGTCTCACCTCCGACGGGACTCGAACCCGCAATCCCCGGCTTAGGAGGCCGGTGTCTTATCCATTAGGCCACGGAGGCACACGGCTGTTTCGCACTTTTGTCAGATCTTCAGTGACCGTGAAAGATCGCTGAGCACTGACACGATGGATTTCTTGGGCTTTGAACAGACTTCAACACTTTCAGTATTCCTATAGTTGGTTTGTATATATGCCAGTAATTGTAACTGACCGATTTGTGATGTTACAATTTCAGGGACAAGCTTAAATCTTAAGCTATTCATTTAACTTCAGATTATTCATTATCAATAAGATTTTACAATGAACCTTGACATTGAAATAAATATGAGATAATATACACTTACACAACCGTTTTGACAATCATACATCTTACCGTAGATTCTAAGCTATTATCTAACTTACAAATACCAATATTATACATGATTTATGTTAGCTCCTTCATCATCAAACTATCATAACGGTGGATTCCAGAAAATATGAGTCAATGTGACTTATTGGCAGAACTATAGGAGCGATGCATTTACCCTGTCTATTTTAATTTGACTGGGTTGACTGTAAGCAAAAAACGACAACACAACTCACTGAAATAAAATAACATATACAAATAACAAGTAAGCGATAGAAAATAATTGTAAATAAAAATGCACGTAAATAATAATTATACAAGGAAAAATATATTTTTGTGGAATCTTACCTGTTTTGTGTATGCCTTTTTCTCATTGCACTTGGCGGGATTTCTTTATCAAAACATTGACCGATGTTTTTCAACTCAAAAACGTGAGGGACATAGTGATCATGTCCTTGAAATTTCCTGGCACGCAAGGTCGCGAAATGACATTTCTAGGGAGTAGATAATAAGTGAATGTTAAATTGATCTATTCATTGCAGATATTAAAGTTCGTTGTATCGTCAGATGAATAGGTTGAAGAACGTACTTTGTACCGAATCATTTAATTAAAAGTAAAACGACGGACCTCACCTCCGACGGGACTCAAACCCGCAATCCCCGGCTTAGGAGGCCGGTGCCTTATCCATTAGACCACGGAGGCGCACGTGTCATCGATGGCGTGTCATATTTTAAGAGACGGTGAACACTCGTGTGCACTGGAGTGATGAATTTCCAAACCTTTCAATACGTGATTCGAATTGCTATGGTTTTTTTTCCTTTTGTATTTATGATTAAACTTTATTGCAATATTTCAATTTCATGGATAACCCTAAAATATAACACTTTTCATTTAAATGGAGAAAATATATTTAGAATTAGATTTTACAAAGAGTTTTTATTATTAAACAGATTTACCTTGTAAATATTATATATATATATATATATATATATATATATACATATATATATATATCTATGTAATAACTGTGATATCCGTGTAGTCTGACGTACTGTTTAACCCATTGTGCCCTACTTATTCACACCAATATTACATATAGCTTCATCAAGTGTGTGAGACTCTTCATGATCAAACCATCACTATAACGTTCCACAACAATACACATGTATCAGTATGACTCAACAGTAGAAGTTCAGGGACGATTCATATGACGCCTTACTATGGGAAATAAGGAATGTGTTAATTACAGCACCATTCACTGAAGCAAAACAGATACAATATTACCATGTTATGGTGGATAAGAATTGTAGGCCTATATTGATAATGCAAGAAACGAAAATCAAATTCTATATATCATTATCTGAATGTTAAATTTAAAAGCTTCTGCCGATGTAGCATTCTACCGATGTCGGCATTGTGGGTCTTATCGGAGTCGGGTTTTCTTTTTCAAAACATCGACCTTTTAGTGACGGTTGTCAGCTCAACAAGAAGGCATATTTTGCTCAAGTGCCTCACCTGACCTTGCTTGCAGGGCCGCGGTGATATTTCGAGGAACTAAAAGGTTGTTGTTACCTTCCTGTATTAATCTCAGCAGATTACCCAGATTGTATTCAGAGATGAATTTCGGTTAAGAACGTATTATGCAGTGATTCAGGAGCAGAAATATGTAATTATTAGTAAAATGTCGGTCTCACCTCCGACGGGACTCGAACCCGCAATCCCCAAATTAGGAGGCCGGTGCCTTATCCATTAGGCCACGGAGGCACACGGCTGTTTCGCACTTTTGTCAGATCTTCAGTGACCGTGAAAGATCGCTGAGCACTGACACGATGGATTTCTTGGGCTTTGAACAGACTTCAACACTTTCAGTATTCCTATAGTTGGTTTGTATATATGCCAGTAATTGTAACTGACCGATTTGTGATGTTACAATTTCAGGGACAAGCTTAAATCTTAAGCTATTCATTTAACTTCAGATTATTCATTATCAATAAGATTTTACAATGAACCTTGACATTGAAATAAATATGAGATAATATACACTTACACAACCGTTTTGACAATCATACATCTTACCGTAGATTCTAAGCTATTATCTAACTTACAAATACCAATATTATACATGATTTATGTTAGCTCCTTCATCATCAAACTATCATAACGGTGGATTCCAGAAAATATGAGTCAATGTGACTTATTGGCAGAACTATAGGAGCGATGCATTTACCCTGTCTATTTTAATTTGACTGGGTTGACTGTAAGCAAAAAAACGACAACACAACTCACTGAAATAAAATAACATATACAAATAACAAGTAAGTGATAGAAAATAATTGTAAATAAAAATGCACGTAAATAATAATTATACAAGGAAAAATATATTTTGGTGGAATCTTACCTGTTTTGTGTATGCTTTTTACTCATTGCACTTGGCGGGATTTCTTTATCAAAACATCGACCGATGTTTGTCAACTCAAAAACGTGAGGGACATAGTGATCATGTCCTTGAAATTACCTGGCACGCAACGTCGCGAAATCACATTTCTAGGGAGTAGATAATAAGTGAATGTTAAATTGACCTATTCATTGCAGATATTAAAGTTCGTTGTATCGTCAGATGAATAGGTTGAAGAACGTACTTTGTACCGAATCATTTAATTAAAAGTAAAACGACGGACCTCACCTCCGACGGGACTCAAACCCGCAATCCCCGGCTTAGGAGGCCGGTGCCTTATCCATTAGACCACGGAGGCGCACGTGTCATCGATGGCGTGTCATATTTTAAGAGACGGTGAACACTCGTGTGCACTGGAGTGATGAATTTTCAAACCTTTCAATACGTGATTCGAATTGCTATGGTTTTTTTTCCTTTTGTATTTATGATTAAACTTTATTGCAATATTTCAATTTCATGGATAACCCTAAAATATAACACTTTTCATTTAAATGGAGAAAATATATTTAGAATTAGATTTCACAAAGAGTTTTTATTATTAAACAGATTTACCTTGTAAATATTATATATATATATATATATATATATACATATATATATATATCTATGTAATAACTGTGATATCCGTGTAGTCTGACGTACTGTTTAACCCATTGTGCCCTACTCATTCACACCAATATTACATATAGCTTCATCAAGTGTGTGAGACTCTTCATGATCAAATCATCACTATAACGTTCCACAACAATACACATGTATCAGTATGACTCAACAGTAGAAGTTCAGGGACGATTCATATGACGCCGGACTATAGGAAATAAGGAATGTGTTAATTACAGCACCATTCACTGAAGCAAAACAGATACAATATTACAATGTTATGGTGGATAAGAATTGTAGGCCTATATTGAAAATGCAAGAAACGAAAATCAAATTCTATATATCATTATCTGAATGTTAAATTTAAAAGTTTCTGCCGATGTAGCATTCTACCGATGTCGGCATTGTGGGTCTTATCGGACTCGGGTTTTCTTTTTCAAAACATCGACCTTTTAGTGACGGTTGTTAGCTCAACAAGAAGGCATATTTTGCTCAAGTGCCTCACCTGACCTTGCTTGCAGGGCCGCGGTGATATTTCGAGGAACTAAAAGGTTGTTGTTACCTTCCTATATTAATCTCAGCAGATTACGCAGATTGTATTCAGAGATGAATTTCGGTTAAGAACGTATTATGCAGTGATTCAGGAGCAGAAATATGTAATTATTAGTAAAATGTCGGTCTCACCTCCGACGGGACTCGAACCCGCAATCCCCAAATTAGGAGGCCGGTGCCTTATCGATTAGGCCACGGAGGCACACGGCTGTTTCGCACTTTTGTCAGATCTTCAGTGACCGTGAAAGATCGCTGAACACTGACACGATGGATTTCTTGGGCTTTGAACAGACTTCAACACTTTCAGTATTCCTATAGTTGGTTTGTATATATGCCAGTAATTGTAACTGACCGATTTGTGATGTTACAATTTCAGGGACAAGCTTAAATCTTAAGCTATTCATTTAACTTCAGATTATTCATTATCAATAAGATTTTACAATGAACCTTGACATTGAAATAAATATGAGATAATATACACTTACACAACCGTTTTGACAATCATACATCTTACCGTAGATTCTAAGCTATTATCTAACTTACAAATACCAATATTATACATGATTTATGTTAGCTCCTTCATCATCAAACTATCATAACGGTGGATTTCAGAAAATATGAGTCAATGTGACTTATTGGCAGAACTATAGGAGCGATGCATTTACCCTGTCTATTTTAATTTGACTGGGTTGACTGTAAGCAAAAAACGACAACACAACTCACTGAAATAAAATAACATATACAAATAACAAGTAAGTGATAGAAAATAATTGTAAATAAAAATGCACGTAAATAATAATTATACAAGGAAAAATATATTTTGGTGGAATCTTACCTGTTTTGTGTATGCTTTTTTCTCATTGCACTTGGCGGGATTTCTTTATCAAAACATCGACCGATGTTTGTCAACTCAAAAACGTGAGGGACATAGTGATCATGTCCTTGAAATTACCTGGCACGCAAGGTCGCGAAATGACATTTCTAGGGAGTAGATAATAAGTGAATGTTAAATTGACCTAAATATACCTATTATATATATATATATATATATCTATGTAATAACTGTGATATCCGTGTAGTCTGACGTACTGTTTAACCCATTGTGCCCTACTTATTCACACCAATATTACATATAGCTTCATCAAGTGTGTGAGACTCTTCATGATCAAACCATCACTATAACGTTCCACAACAATACACATGTATCAGTATGACTCAACAGTAGAAGTTCAGGGACGATTCATATGACGCCTTACTATGGGAAATAAGGAATGTGTTAATTACAGCACCATTCACTGAAGCAAAACAGATACAATATTACAATGTTATGGTGGATAAGAATTGTAGGCCTATATTGAAAATGCAAGAAACGAAAATCAAATTCTATATATCGTTATCTGAATGTTAAATTTCAAAAGCTTCTGCCGATGTAGCATTCTACCGATGTCGGCATTGTGGGTCTTATCGGAGGCGGGTTTTCTTTTTCAAAACATCGACCTTTAAGTAACGGTTGTCAGCTCAACAAGAAGGCATATTTTGCTCAAGTGCCTCACCTGACCTTGCTTGCAGGGCCGCGGTGATATTTCGAGGAACTAAAAGGTTGTTGTTACCTTCCTGTATTAATCTCAGCAGATTACGCAGATTGTATTCAGAGATGAATTTCGGTTAAGAACGTATTATGCAGTAATTCAGGAGCAGAAATATGTAATTATTAGTAAAATGTCGGTCTCACCTCCGACGGGACTCGAACCCGCAATCCCCAAATTAGGAGGCCGGTGCCTTATCCATTAGGCCACGGAGGCACACGGCTGTTTCGCACTTTTGTCAGATCTTCAGTGACCCTGAAAGATCGCTGAGCACTGACACGATGGAATTCTTGGGCTTTGAACAGACTTCAACACTTTCAGTATTCCTATAGTTGGTTTGTATATATGCCAGTAATTGTAACTGACCGATTTGTGATGTTACAATTTCAGGGATAAGCTTAAATCTTATGCTATTTATTTAACTTCAGATTATTCATTATCAATAAGATTTTACAATGAACCTTGACATTGAAATAAATATGAGATAATATACACTTACTCAACCGTTTTGACAATCATACATCTTACCGTAGATTCTAAGCTATTATCTAACTTACAAATACCAATATTATACATGATTTATGTTAGCTCCTTCATCATCAAACTATCATAACGGTGGATTCCAGAAAATATGAGTCAATGTGACTTATTGGCAGAACTATAGGAGCGATGCATTTACCCTGTCTATTTTAATTTGACTGGGTTGACTGTAAGCAAAAAACGACAACACAACTCACTGAAATAAAATAACATATACAAATAACAAGTAAGTGATAGAAAATAATTGTAAATAAAAATGCACGTAAATAATAATTATACAAGGAAAAATATATTTTGGTGGAATCTTACCTGTTTTGTGTATGCCTTTTTCTCATTGCACTTGGCGGGATTTCTTTATCAAAACATCGACCGATGTTTGTCAACTCAAAAACGTGAGGGACATAGTGATCATGTCCTTGAAATTACCTGGCACGCAAGGTCGCGAAATGACATTTCTAGGGAGTAGATAATAAGTGAATGTTAAATTGACCTATTCATTGCAGATATTAAAGTTCGTTGTATCGTCAGATGAATAGGTTGAAGAACGTACTTTGTACCGAATCATTTAATTAAAAGTAAAACGACGAACCTCACCTCCGACGGGACTCAAACCCGCAATCCCCGGCTTAGGAGGCCGGTGCCTTATCCATTAGGCCACGGAGGCGCACGTGTCATCGATGGCGTGTCATATTTTAAGAGACGGTGAACACTCGTGTGCACTGGAGTGATGAATTTCCAAACCTTTCAACACGTGATTCGAATTGCTACGGTTTTTTCCCCTTTGTATTTATGATTAAACTTTATTGCAATATTTCAATTTCATGGATAACCCTAAAATATAACACTTTTCATTTAAATGGAGAAAATATATTTAGAATTAGATTTCACAAAGAGTTTTTATTATTAAACAGATTTACCTTGTAAATATTATATACATATATATATATATATATATATATATATATATATCTATGTAATAACTGTGATATCCGTGTAGTCTGACGTACTGTTTAACCCATTGTGCCCTACTCATTCACACCAATATTACATTTAGCTTCATCAAGTGTGTGAGACTCTTCATGATCAAACCATCACTATAACGTTCCACAACAATACACATGTATCAGTATGACTCAACAGTAGAAGTACAGGGACGATTCATATGACGCCTGACTATGGGAAATAAGGAATGTGTTAATTACAGCACCATTCACTGAAGCAAAACAGATACAATATTACAATGTTAAGGTGAATAAGAATTGTAGGCCTATATTGAAAATGCAAGAAACGAAAATCAAATTCTATATATAATTATCTGAATGTTAAATTTAAAAGCTTCTGCCGATGTAGCATTCTACCGATGTCGGCATTGCGGGTCTTATCGGAGTCGGGTTTTCTTTTTCAAAAAATCGACCTTTTAGGGACGGTTGTCAGCTCAACAAGAAGGCATATTTTGCTCAAGTGCCTCACCTGACCTTGCTTGCAGGGCCGCGGTGATATTTCGAGGAACTAAAAGGTTGTTGTTACCTTCCTATATTAATCTCAGCAGATTACGCAGATTGTATTCAGAGATGAATTTCGGTTAAGAACGTATTATGCAGTGATTCAGGAGCAGAAATATGTAATTATTAGTAAAATGTCGGTCTCACCTCCGACGGGACTCGAACCCGCAATCCCCGGCTTAGGAGGCCGGTGCCTTATCCATTAGGCCACGGAGGCACACGGCTGTTTCGCACTTTTGTCAGATCTTCAGTGACCCTGAAAGATCGCTGAGCACTGACACGATGGATTTCTTGGGCTTTGAACAGACTTCAACACTTTCAGTGTGTGAGACTCTTCATGATCAAACCATCACTATAACGTTCCACAACAATACACATGTATCAGTATGACTCAACAGTAGAAGTTCAGGGACGATTCATATGACGCCTGACTATGGGAAATAAGGAATGTGTTAATTACAGCACCATTCACTGAAGCAAAACAGATACAATATTACAATGTTATGGTGGATAAGAATTGTAGGCCTATATTGAAAATGCAAGAAACGAAAATCAAATTCTATATATCATTATCTGAATGTTAAATTTAAAAGTTTCTGCCGATGTAGCATTAAACCGATGTCGGCATTGTGGGTCTTATCGGACTCGGGTTTTCTTTTTCAAAACATCGACCTTTTAGTGACGGTTGTCAGCTCAACAAGAAGGCATATTTTGCTCAAGTGCCTCACCTGACCTTGCTTGCAGGGCCGCGGTGATATTTCGAGGAACTAAAAGGTTGTTGTTACCTTCCTATATTAATCTCAGCAGATTACCCAGATTGTATTCAGAGATGAATTTCGGTTAAGAACGTATTATGCAGTGATTCAGGAGCAGAAATATGTAATTATTAGTAAAATGTCGGTCTCACCTCCGACGGGACTCGAACCCGCAATCCCCGGCTTAGGAGGCCGGTGCCTTATCCATTAGGCCACGGAGGCACACGGCTGTTTCGCACTTTTGTCAGATCTTCAGTGACCCTGAAAGATCGCTGAGCACTGACACGATGGATTTCTTGGGCTTTGAACAGACTTCAACACTTTCAGTATTCCTATAGTTGGTTTGTATATATGCCAGTAATTGTAACTGACCGATTTGTGATGTTACAATTTCAGGGACAACCTTAAATCTTAAGCTATTCATTTAACTTCAGATTATTCATTATCAATAAGATTTTACAATGAACCTTGACATTGAAATAAATATGAGATAATATACACTTACACAACCGTTTTGACAATCATACATCTTACCGTAGATTCTAAGCTATTATCTAACTTACAAATACCAATATTATACATGATTTATGTTAGCTCCTTCATCATCAAACTATCATAACGGTGGATTCCAGAAAATATGAGTCAAGGTGACTTATTGGCAGAACTATAGGAGCGATGCATTTACCCTGTCTATTTTAATTTGACTGGGTTGACTGTAAGCAAGAAACGACAACACAACTCACTGAAATAAAATAACATATACAAATAACAAGTAAGTGATAGAAAATAATTGTAAATAAAAATGCACGTAAATAATAATTATACAAGGAAAAATATATTTTGGTGGAATCTTACCTGTTTTGTGTATGCCTTTTTCTCATTGCACTTGGCGGGATTTCTTTATCAAAACATCGACCGATGTTTGTCAACTCAAAAACGTGAGGGACATAGTGATCATGTCCTTGAAATTACCTGGCACGCAAGGTCGCGAAATGACATTTCTAGGGAGTAGATAATAAGTGAATGTTAAATTGACCTATTCATTGCAGATATTAAAGTTCGTTGTATCGTCAGATGAATAGGTTGAAGAACGTACTTTGTACCGAATCATTTAATTAAAAGTAAAACGACGAACCTCACCTCCGACGGGACTCAAACCCGCAATCCCCGGCTTAGGAGGCCGGTGCCTTATCCATTAGGCCACGGAGGCGCACGTGTCATCGATGGCGTGTCATATTTTAAGAGACGGTGAACACTCGTGTGCACTGGAGTGATGAATTTCCAAACCTTTCAACACGTGATTCGAATTGCTACGGTTTTTTCCCCTTTGTATTTATGATTAAACTTTATTGCAATATTTCAATTTCATGGATAACCCTAAAATATAACACTTTTCATTTAAATGGAGAAAATATATTTAGAATTAGATTTCACAAAGAGTTTTTATTATTAAACAGATTTACCTTGTAAATATTATATACATATATATATATATATATATATATATATATATATCTATGTAATAACTGTGATATCCGTGTAGTCTGACGTACTGTTTAACCCATTGTGCCCTACTCATTCACACCAATATTACATTTAGCTTCATCAAGTGTGTGAGACTCTTCATGATCAAACCATCACTATAACGTTCCACAACAATACACATGTATCAGTATGACTCAACAGTAGAAGTACAGGGACGATTCATATGACGCCTGACTATGGGAAATAAGGAATGTGTTAATTACAGCACCATTCACTGAAGCAAAACAGATACAATATTACAATGTTAAGGTGAATAAGAATTGTAGGCCTATATTGAAAATGCAAGAAACGAAAATCAAATTCTATATATAATTATCTGAATGTTAAATTTAAAAGCTTCTGCCGATGTAGCATTCTACCGATGTCGGCATTGCGGGTCTTATCGGAGTCGGGTTTTCTTTTTCAAAAAATCGACCTTTTAGGGACGGTTGTCAGCTCAACAAGAAGGCATATTTTGCTCAAGTGCCTCACCTGACCTTGCTTGCAGGGCCGCGGTGATATTTCGAGGAACTAAAAGGTTGTTGTTACCTTCCTATATTAATCTCAGCAGATTACGCAGATTGTATTCAGAGATGAATTTCGGTTAAGAACGTATTATGCAGTGATTCAGGAGCAGAAATATGTAATTATTAGTAAAATGTCGGTCTCACCTCCGACGGGACTCGAACCCGCAATCCCCGGCTTAGGAGGCCGGTGCCTTATCCATTAGGCCACGGAGGCACACGGCTGTTTCGCACTTTTGTCAGATCTTCAGTGACCCTGAAAGATCGCTGAGCACTGACACGATGGATTTCTTGGGCTTTGAACAGACTTCAACACTTTCAGTGTGTGAGACTCTTCATGATCAAACCATCACTATAACGTTCCACAACAATACACATGTATCAGTATGACTCAACAGTAGAAGTTCAGGGACGATTCATATGACGCCTGACTATGGGAAATAAGGAATGTGTTAATTACAGCACCATTCACTGAAGCAAAACAGATACAATATTACAATGTTATGGTGGATAAGAATTGTAGGCCTATATTGAAAATGCAAGAAACGAAAATCAAATTCTATATATCATTATCTGAATGTTAAATTTAAAAGTTTCTGCCGAT
Organism: Sipunculus nudus; assembly: GCA_026874595.1. Taxonomy (NCBI): domain Eukaryota; kingdom Metazoa; phylum Annelida; class Sipuncula; order Golfingiida; family Sipunculidae; genus Sipunculus; species Sipunculus nudus. The sequence goes on along the minus strand of CM049307.1, from coordinate 45,222,392 downwards.
GTAGCATTAAACCGATGTCGGCATTGTGGGTCTTATCGGACTCGGGTTTTCTTTTTCAAAACATCGACCTTTTAGTGACGGTTGTCAGCTCAACAAGAAGGCATATTTTGCTCAAGTGCCTCACCTGACCTTGCTTGCAGGGCCGCGGTGATATTTCGAGGAACTAAAAGGTTGTTGTTACCTTCCTATATTAATCTCAGCAGATTACCCAGATTGTATTCAGAGATGAATTTCGGTTAAGAACGTATTATGCAGTGATTCAGGAGCAGAAATATGTAATTATTAGTAAAATGTCGGTCTCACCTCCGACGGGACTCGAACCCGCAATCCCCGGCTTAGGAGGCCGGTGCCTTATCCATTAGGCCACGGAGGCACACGGCTGTTTCGCACTTTTGTCAGATCTTCAGTGACCCTGAAAGATCGCTGAGCACTGACACGATGGATTTCTTGGGCTTTGAACAGACTTCAACACTTTCAGTATTCCTATAGTTGGTTTGTATATATGCCAGTAATTGTAACTGACCGATTTGTGATGTTACAATTTCAGGGACAACCTTAAATCTTAAGCTATTCATTTAACTTCAGATTATTCATTATCAATAAGATTTTACAATGAACCTTGACATTGAAATAAATATGAGATAATATACACTTACACAACCGTTTTGACAATCATACATCTTACCGTAGATTCTAAGCTATTATCTAACTTACAAATACCAATATTATACATGATTTATGTTAGCTCCTTCATCATCAAACTATCATAACGGTGGATTCCAGAAAATATGAGTCAAGGTGACTTATTGGCAGAACTATAGGAGCGATGCATTTACCCTGTCTATTTTAATTTGACTGGGTTGACTGTAAGCAAGAAACGACAACACAACTCACTGAAATAAAATAACATATACAAATAACAAGTAAGTGATAGAAAATAATTGTAAATAAAAATGCACGTAAATAATAATTATACAAGGAAAAATATATTTTGGTGGAATCTTACCTGTTTTGTGTATGCCTTTTTCTCATTGCACTTGGCGGGATTTCTTTATCAAAACATCGACCGATGTTTGTCAACTCAAAAACGTGAGGGACATAGTGATCATGTCCTTGAAATTACCTGGCACGCAACGTCGCGAAATGACATTTCTAGGGAGTAGATAATAAGCGAATGTTAAATTGACCTATTCATTGCAGATATTAAAGTTCGTTGTATCGTCAGATGAATAGGTTGAAGAACGTTCTTTGTACCGAATCATTTAATTAAAAGTAAAACGACGGACCTCACCACCGACGGGACTCGAACGCGCTATCCCCGGCTTAGGAGGCCGGTGCCTTATCCATTAGGCCACGGAAGCGCACGTGTCATCGACGGCGTGTCATATTTTAAGAGACGGTGAACACTCGTGTGCACTGGAGTGATGAATTTCCAAACCTTTCAACACGTGATTCGAATTGCTACGGTTTTTTCCTTTTGTATTTATGATTAAACTTTATTGCAATATTTCAATTTCGGGATAACCCTAAAATATAACACTTTTCATTTAAATGGAGAAAATATATTTAGAATTAGATTTCACAAAGGGTTTTTATTATTAAACAGATTTACCTTGTAAATATTATATATATATATATATATATATATATATATATATATTTATATATATATCTATGTAATAACTGTGATATCCGTGTAGTCTGACGTACTGTTTAACCCATTGTGCCCTACTCATTCACACCAATATTACATATATAGCTTCATCAAGTGTGTGAGACTCTTCATGATCAAACCATCACTATAACGTTCCACAACAATACACATGTATCAGTATGACTCAACAGTAGAAGTTCAGGGACGATTCATATGACGGCTGACTATAGGAAATAAGGAATGTGTTAATTACAGCACCATTCACTGAAGCAAAACAGATACAATATTACAATGTTATGGTGGATAAGAATTGTAGGCCTATATTGAAAATGCAAGAAACGAAAATCAAATTCTATATATATCATTATCTGAATGTTAAATTTAAAAGTTTCTGCCGATGTAGCATTATACCGATGTCGGCATTGTGGGTCTTATCGGAGTCGGGTTTTCTTTTTCAAAACATCGACCTTTAAGTGACGGTTGTCAGCTCAACAAGAAGGCATATTTTGCTAAAGTGCCTCACCTGACCTTGCTTGCAGGGCCGCGGTGATATTTCGAGGAACTAAAAGGTTTTTGTTACCTTCTTATATTAATCTCAGCAGATTACCCAGATTGTATTCAGAGATGAATTTCGGTTAAGAACGTATTATGCAGTGATTCAGGAGCAGAAATATGTAAATATTAGTAAAATGTCGGTCTCACCTCCGACGGGACTCGAACCGCAATCCCCAAATTAGGAGGCCGGTGCCTTATCCATTAGGCCACGGAGGCACACGGCTGTTTCGCACTTTTGTCAGATCTTCAGTTACCGTGAAAGATCGCTGAGCACTGACACGATGGATTTCTTGGGCTTTGAACAGACTTCAACACTTTCAGTATTCCTATAGTTGGTTTGTATATATGCCAGTAATTGTAACTGACCGATTTGTGATGTTACAATTTCAGGGACAACCTTAAATCTTAAGCTATTCATTTAACTTCAGATTATTCATTATCAATAAGATTTTACAATGAACCTTGACATTGAAATAAATATGAGATAATATACACTTACACAACCGTTTTGACAATCATACATCTTACCGTAGATTCTAAGCTATTATCTAACTTACAAAAACCAATATTATACATGATTTATGTTAGCTCCTTCATCATCAAACTATCATAATGGTGGATTCCAGAAAATATGAGTCAATGTGACTTATTGGCAGAACTATAGGAGCGATGCATTTACCCTGTCTATTTTAATTTGACTGGGTTGACTGTAAGCAAAAAACGACAACACAACTCACTGAAATAAAATAACATATACAAATAACAAGTAAGTGATAGAAAATAATTGTAAATAAAAATGCACGTAAATAATAATTATACAAGGAAAAATATATTTTGGTGGAATCTTACCTGTTTTGTGTATGCCTTTCTCTCATTGCACTTGGCGGGATTTCTTTATCAAAACATCGACCGATGTTTGTCAACTCAAAAACGTGAGGGACATAGTGATCATGTCCTTGAAATTACCTGGCACGCAAGGTCGCGAAATGACATTTCTAGGGAGTAGATAATAAGTGAATGTTAAATTGACCTATTCATTGCAGATATTAAAGTTCGTTGTATCGTCAGATGAATAGGTTGAAGAACGTACTTTGTACCGAATCATTTAATTAAAAGTAAAACGACGGACCTCACCTCCGACGGGACTCGAACCCGCAATCCCCGGCTTAGGAGGCCGGTGCCTTATCCATTAGGCCACGGAGGCACACATGTCATCAATGGCGTGTCATATTTTAAGAGACGGTGAACACTCGTGTGCACTGGAGTGATGAATTTCCAAACCTTTCAACACGTGATTCGAATTGCTACGGTTTTTTTCCTTTTGTATTTATGATTAAACTTTATTGCAATATTTCAATTTCATGGATAACCCTAAAATATAACACTTTTCATTTAAATGGAGAAAATATATTTAGAATTAGATTTCACAAAGAGTTTTTATTATTAAACAGATTTACCTTGTAAATATTATATATATATATATATATATATATATATATATATATATATATATATATATATGTAATAACTGTGATATCCGTGCAGTCTGACGTACTGTTTAACCCATTGTGCCCTACTCATTCACACCAATATTACATATAGCTTCATCAAGTGTGTGAGACTCTTCATGATCAAACCATCACTATAACGTTCCACAACAATACACATGTATCAGTATGACTCAACAGTAGAAGTTCAGGGACGATTCATATGACGGCTGACTATAGGAAATAAGGAATGTGTTAATTACAGCACCATTCACTGAAGCAAAACAGATACAATATTACAATGTTATGGTGGATAAGAATTGTAGGCCTATATTGAAAATGCAAGAAACGAAAATCAAATTCTATATATATCATTATCTGAATGTTAAATTTAAAAGTTTCTGCCGATGTAGCATTATACCGATGTCGGCATTGTGGGTCTTATCGGAGTCGGGTTTTCTTTTTCAAAACATCGACCTTTAAGTGACGGTTGTCAGCTCAACAAGAAGGCATATTTTGCTAAAGTGCCTCACCTGACCTTGCTTGCAGGGCCGCGGTGATATTTCGAGGAACTAAAAGGTTTTTGTTACCTTCTTATATTAATCTCAGCAGATTACCCAGATTGTATTCAGAGATGAATTTCGGTTAAGAACGTATTATGCAGTGATTCAGGAGCAGAAATATGTAAATATTAGTAAAATGTCGGTCTCACCTCCGACGGGACTCGAACCGCAATCCCCAAATTAGGAGGCCGGTGCTTTATCCATTAGGCCACGGAGGCACACGGCTGTTTCGCACTTTTGTCAGATCTTCAGTTACCGTGAAAGATCGCTGAGCACTGACACGATGGATTTCTTGGGCTTTGAACAGACTTCAACACTTTCAGTATTCCTATAGTTGGTTTGTATATATGCCAGTAATTGTAACTGACCGATTTGTGACGTTACAATTTCAGGGACAACCTTAAATCTTAAGCTATTCATTTAACTTCAGATTATTCATTATCAATAAGATTTTACAATGAACCTTGACATTGAAATAAATATGAGATAATATACACTTACACAACCGTTTTGACAATCATACATCTTACCGTAGATTCTAAGCTATTATCTAACTTACAAAAACCAATATTATACATGATTTATGTTAGCTCCTTCATCATCAAACTATCATAATGGTGGATTCCAGAAAATATGAGTCAATGTGACTTATTGGCAGAACTATAGGAGCGATGCATTTACCCTGTCTATTTTAATTTGACTGGGTTGACTGTAAGCAAAAAACGACAACACAACTCACTGAAATAAAATAACATATACAAATAACAAGTAAGTGATAGAAAATAATTGTAAATAAAAATGCACGTAAATAATAATTATACAAGGAAAAATATATTTTGGTGGAATCTTACCTGTTTTGTGTATGCCTTTCTCTCATTGCACTTGGCGGGATTTCTTTATCAAAACATCGACCGATGTTTGTCAACTCAAAAACGTGAGGGACATAGTGATCATGTCCTTGAAATTACCTGGCACGCAAGGTCGCGAAATGACATTTCTAGGGAGTAGATAATAAGTGAATGTTAAATTGACCTATTCATTGCAGATATTAAAGTTCGTTGTATCGTCAGATGAATAGGTTGAAGAACGTACTTTGTACCGAATCATTTAATTAAAAGTAAAACGACGGACCTCACCTCCGACGGGACTCGAACCCGCAATCCCCGGCTTAGGAGGCCGGTGCCTTATCCATTAGGCCACGGAGGCACACATGTCATCAATGGCGTGTCATATTTTAAGAGACGGTGAACACTCGTGTGCACTGGAGTGATGAATTTCCAAACCTTTCAACACGTGATTCGAATTGCTACGGTTTTTTTCCTTTTGTATTTATGATTAAACTTTATTGCAATATTTCAATTTCATGGATAACCCTAAAATATAACACTTTTCATTTAAATGGAGAAAATATATTTAGAATTAGATTTCACAAAGAGTTTTTATTATTAAACAGATTTACCTTGTAAATATTATATATATATATATATATATATATATATATATATATATATATATATATATATGTAATAACTGTGATATCCGTGCAGTCTGACGTACTGTTTAACCCATTGTGCCCTACTCATTCACACCAATATTACATATAGCTTCATCAAGTGTGTGAGACTCTTCATGATCAAACCATCACTATAACGTTCCACAACAATACACATGTATCAGTATGACTCAACAGTAGAAGTTCAGGGACGATTCATATGACGCCTGACTATGGGAAATAAGGAATGTGTTAATTACAGCACCATTCACTGAAGCAAAACAGATACAATATTACAATGTTATGGTGGATAAGAATTGTAGGCCTATATTGAAAATGCAAGAAACGAAAATCAAATTCTATATATCATTATCTGAATGTTAAATTTAAAAGTTTCTGCCGATGTAGCATTAAACCGATGTCGGCATTGTGGGTCTTATCGGAGTCGGGTTTTCTTTTTCAAAACATCGACCTTTTAGGGACGGTTGTCAGCTCAACAAGAAGGCATATTTTGCTCAAGTGCCTCACCTGACCTTGCTTGCAGGGCCGCGGTGATATTTCGAGGAACTAAAAGGTTGTTGTTACCTTCCTATATTAATCTCAGCAGATTACCCAGATTGTATTCAGAGATGAATTTCGGTTAAGAACGTATTATGCAGTGATTCAGGAGCAGAAAAATGTAATTATAAGTAAAATGTCGGTCTCACCTCCGACGGGACTCGATCGAACCCGCAAACCCCGGCTCAGGAGGCCGGTGCCTTATCCATTAGGCCACGGAGCCATACGACTGTTTCGCACTATTGGCAGATATTGAGTGACCGTGAACGATCGCTGAGCACTGACACGTTGGATTTCTTGAGCTTTCAACAGACATCAACACTTTTAGTATTACTATATATAGTTGGTTTGAATATATGCCAGTAATTGTAACTTTACAATTTGTAATATTACAATTTCACGGACAACCCAAACATTTTAAGCAATTTTTTAACTTCAGAATATACTTTTTTAATACGATTTGACAATGAACCTTTTCATTTTAATAAGACTAAATAATATACACTTACACAACAATTTTGACAATCAAAAATCTTAAATGTAGGTTTAAAGCTAGGATCTTTCTTCAACATTTATGGACAACCAATACGTGTTCCGAATTGCTTTAGTTTTTTTTTGCGTTGCACCATTTATGATTAAACTTTCTTGCAATATTTCAATTTCATGGATAAACCTAAGAGACAATGAAGTTTAGTGAGCAGTGGAACGATAAATTCTAAAACTTTCATCAGAGAATCATGTGTTCCAAAATGCTGTAGTATTCATACATTGCAGCATTTAAAATTAAACCGACTTGCAATGTTTCAATGTGACAGATATCCCTAACATTTAACGCTTTTAATTTAAGTTGAGATTGTAATTTACTAGAAGATTTCACAAAGTATCTTTATAATTTATCAGATTTTATTAAACTCAACAAGTTGGACACACGGTGCTCCCGCGTCTTACATGACCTTGCATGCCGCGCCGCGAAGTAATATTTTTTAAATAAAAAGTTAATTAATGTCAAGTCCGCATATTTATCTCCCGAATTAACAAAGATTATATTCATAGATTGGTCATTCTACAGAAAAAACCCAGTTTATTGAAATTCATGGCCTTAGCCTTCATTACATCCTAGTACATAAATTTCATCTACCGTGTATATATAGAGCTTTCGTTGTGAAAAGTTTGCATCCAACATTTTTAACATTAATTTAAGTTAATTTTTTTTAGCGAAGTTATACTAGCTCAAAGCTCTGTCGTTTCACTGATCGGGTTCGGCTCTCGATTTGCATGGCTGGTCTCGACGGAGGGGATGCATGCTGCTTCTTTGTGGTTGTGGGTGCTGTGGCTTTCCTAGGTTACCGGTACGGGTAAAACGGTGGCGGTCTCTCGGCTCTTGTGGGCTTGGCTTGGGTGGCATCGCGTCTGTTAATTGGCTCCTTCAAAATTTATAGTCTTAAGAGACGACCGGGGCGGTGGTCCCAGATCACCTCAACCGTGTCCGTCTCACGACTTATAAACTAGATCCTTTTCCTAGTCATACTAAAACGCTTCCATTTCATCCTTACCGTTTCATAAATCATTGAAAGGTATCTGTTCCCAGGGCATAATCAATGACTAATTACCCTTTAACTGTTATGAAAAGTGGTATAATCCTGTGTTTTTCCCCACAATTCACAAGCTTCTTTACATTGTCCATTTTACTTTTTTATTGCGATTAAAATATGTCCACAGATTGTTTTTTCAACACCGTTATAAAGACGATTTTTTCGCCATGATACGATATTGATTGACTACTCCTTGTTTAAATCTCCCCTAAGCTGAAATCACAGAATATGAAAAAAAACTATTATCGGTATGCATTATGTCATTTAATTACAAGAAATATCCTTGATTGTGTAACAATTGCATGTCCGTATATTTATTTCCTTTCAGCAGTGTTACCTACTTTTAAGGGCCATATTCACCCAGAGTAATCAATGAAATATTTATCGATATTAATGGCATATAAAGATTACATTATAAGTCAATGGAATGCTTTTGTTCGACCTCAACCGTTTTTTAGAAGAAAAACTGTGACCAAGGCTGAAAAAAATATTTGCATGTATTATTTCCAAAAAACATTATTCTCATAATTAATCGTAGTAGTAAGTGTACCCTAATACTAATCATATATTTGTAGGATGAAACTTTGAAATAACATGAATATATATAATAACATTTAACATAATGCAAGCTTCGAGTGCGATAATCACCTAATCACCTGATCACCTATATAGACAGTCGTACCAACGGTCAGTTTGATATTCAGGGAGGAATAAAAGAATATTTTATATATGTGATAGCAATAATTGAGGGAGATAATGAACATATGTGTCATGTGTGTCATTCCCAGAGAATGACTGATTACCAGCAGACAAAGGCTTTGTAACTCTAGGAACACACTTGGCAAACCATTATAATATCAGTATTTTACGAAACAGGTCTTGTAGATATCCACAAAATGTCAATTTTTGATGGCATTAAAGAAGTATTAAATAATTACTTTCCTATCTCAACAGTCATCATGAAAAACGTCTCCAGAAAAAAAAACCAGATCGACATGAGTGAAAAACGACATCTGATCATTGGTATCTGAGGAAGAATGGAAGGCTCCAGGCTGCATTTTTCTGGTAACAGATGGCGCCTCTGTTCAGTTTTACCAGGACCAATCAAATTTATAAATGGAAACATCATTCTGCTGACCAAGAATAAAAAAAAAGATCTATATACAAGCCAATGAGAGTATTGCAAATCAAGTGATTCATTATGAGTGTAGAAAACATTATTTCATGATCTGAGCGTGTCCGTGTATACAGTAAGCAACCTCGTTAACTTACCGTACAAAAGGACATTTTCTCCAGAGCTGTGATATCACTAGTTCATTCACATGTTACGCAAGACTGCGCAGAATGGAAATCACAAGAGTACGACTCTGATGTTTAGGGTTTGTGGGCTTTGGAATCTACGGCCCACAATGCACCGGGGCTTCAACATATACAGATGGCGTATATATATATAAATAAAAAAAGGGGGGGGGGGGAGGATAAATACATGTAGTCTGTTTAAATACGTTCAAAAGGAATCGTTTCAAGGCCAATTACATAATCATGGGCGTCTCCGTGGTAAGGACTTCATGAAATAAATAATATTTTGTAAGCATGCGCATGTGAATGTAAATAAAATGTGTTTCCTCGAAATCTAACAAATTTCGAATTCGATGTTAAACTTTGACAGTTCAGACAAGTAGTCTCGGCCGTGCCACAGTGCCTAACTGTCCACAAGAGCTTCGTTTTGAGTAGAGACGACCTCTGGCGGGAGGGTGATGTTATGCCGATAAATTTACATGAACATAATTACCGGTTTCCTGATAGCATTCATTCATGGGATATTAATTAGGACCTATAAATAGTAAAACATTCCCTGAATTCATGATGGGTCACTCTCTCCGAATGAATCAGACTCTTTTTTTTAAATATTACCTGAACAGGGAAAAACACAACAGGACGATTAACTCTATCACTGACATATACTTAGTCCATGGTCATAGGGACAACGTTTACAAAGCTTATAGTTTTATTCTTAAAACAACCGAACGTTTGTGAACGCGAAAAACGACGTCGGAGCATCACCTTGGTGACGTCTTTACGTGCCGTCCAGTCGTGACGTGTCGTACGCTTTTGTTAACGTCACGTTGGTAACCAGATCATTAAGTTCACTCTCTGTCATCAGACGGCCGTGTCGACAACTACTTTCAGCATTAACTTATCTGTCATCGTCATTTAGCATATAATAACATCAATTTATCCGGATTATTCCGCATCCATCACACCGCCATGGATTACGGTAAGCTGACCAACCTACTTAATTAAAGAAACAGACTGGAAATGAATGTTTAATCTGAAACAGTGGATATCAATAATTGTAAACAATGTTCGATCAGATATTCTGCTTCCTCAGATAGACTAATATTTAGTAATACTCAAAAAGTTTTAATTTTTATTAGTGTTATATATTAATGGGCTGTCTGACTTTATTTCAGCAGCAGATATAGTATATAACATGCAGGCCTAATAACATGATGTTAATCTTCAAATCACGTCATAACTAATTCACAGTTAACGGTTTATTCTGAGTTAACGTACAGTTTACTACTTATTCTGAGCTAACTTTTAGAGACAGAAGAAATAAGATACATCCACTGTGGAACGTAATACTCGGTCAAAATTTCTAATTTTTTTTATTTCTGCTTTGTTTCAGTGATCCTATGTTTTATGGTCAATTACCTGGCCAAGGAGGAAGACGAAGAAGTCTATATTGTGGGCGAGCACCCTTCACTTGGCCAGTGGGAGGTGGGCGAGGGCGTACAGTTAGTGAACGCCCCCAAGGGTTCCCCTCAGTGGGTGGGTGTTGCCCACGTGCCCCGTGGGTCTACCCACTACAAAGCCGTAGTACGGTCAAAATGTGGCGTACTCTGCTGGGAAGACAAAGTGGTCAACAGACAGCTCTGTCTCCCAGCAGGGACCGCCCAGGCACTGGTCAAGTTCCGTTTCAACTGTGAAGGAGAATCGCAGGAAATGTCACAAGGTATTTTCATTTCACCATCTTAAACAGGCATGACCGTTTTATTAGTTACCAATAACACTAGAGCAATACTGTGTCCGCACATAAAATATCCGCAATATGAAAATTAAAATTCTACTTCAAAATTCCAATTTCCGTAGCTTGTTCAGCGTTTAAACTTTAAATTCGATTATTTAAAAAAAAAATTAATTGAATGAATAAATACTACTACTACTACTACCACTACTACTACTGCCACTACTACTATTACCACTACTTCAACTACTACTACTGCTGTTACTAATAATTATATATGGTATATACGTATATATATGTTTGTACGTATGTATATGTGTATTCTTATACTCCAGTTATTAATTCTATTTTATCTTATCTTACCACAGAAGACCCCGAAAATCATCTGACGCCATCACCAGGGACAGCAGTCTTGATCATGCCATACTGGCGTCACGGACTTAAACATGAAATTGAATTTGTGCCCACCACAGGTCCTAGGGTCAAGTCACACTACCTGACAAGAGAGGGCGCTGCTATCGTTAACGTACCGATTTCGGAAGGTAGATTCCCTTTTGCCAAACAGGAATTATACCATTGCTTTATCACGACAAAATGTTAAACAGTTACTTTCAAAATTAATAATGACGAGTCTCGGAAATTTTGACCGCTCTTAGGTGTTTTTAAAGGCCATACATGATACACATAGTATATTATAAAGTAGTATATTATAAGGATATTGAGTTTTAAGCGTAATTAATTAAAAAAACATTCAAAATGGTTTCATTTTAAGTTATTTCTATAATAGTATCCTTCATCTGTCCACAGGTAATACTATTAAGAACTCTCGTTTATTCAGATCTAACTATCAGTGGACATTGGGAAGTTACACGTGATGAGACAGTGGAGAAATCGGATCTTCTTAAAGTGTCCTTCCCTTCCAAGTCCGAGAGCTTCAAGGTTGACTGGCCATTTTCTGGTCTACAAAATCCCATTGTCACAGGTTTGTACTTTTATTAACATATATACTTGACTGAATGTTTTTGTGTGAGGTCATATATAGTCTTTATAATAATTACTAATTATTAACAATTTTATTAATTCAGATGATGCATTAATTAGAGAACTTGATAAATATTATCATGGAAATTTCTCTTTTAGGAAAATATACGTTTCTTTGAAAGATGTACATTTATAATAACTTATAAATATATTTTAGAACATTATGTTAATAATTTTTTTCTTCAGACTTATTTTGATTGTAATAAACGATATAAAAATGGAAAGTTTTGTGATAATTAATTTTTCATTGAGGTATATTTTGACATATTTATTACACTGTAACTGCTGGATAATTTTTCGGCCTTTTCATTTCAAAAGTGATCATACTTGGTTAAGTTTCTGATAATAAATAAATCAAAACGCGTTTGTTTAATCAGAGTCATAAATTGTTCCAGAAATTGTTAACATCTGCGAGCAAAGTGATGAGAAGAACCAGGTGGCGCCACCAGCTGAGACAGTTGCTTGCAGAGACCCTTATGAGATGACAATAACGAAAAAGAAAGGTGTGTATCATCTCCACGATTAAGATATTATCTCCATAATTAGGATATCATGATTAATGTATCACCACGGTGATAAAGGTATCATCATCATGATTAATGTATCGTCACCAAAATTAAGGTATCACTATCATGATTTGAAAGGAAACATCATCATGGTTAGGGTGTTATCATCCTGATTCGATGGTATCAAGACCATGATTTTAAAAGGCAAGATCATCATGGTAAGGGTGTAATCACCCTGATTCTATAGTATCAACACTATGATTTTAAAAGACAACATCATTATGGTTAGGGTGTAATCACCCTGATTCTATGGTATCACCACCATGATTTTAAAAGGCAACATCATCATGGTTAGGGTGTTATCACCCTGATTCTATGGTATCAACACCATGATTTTAAAAGGCAACATCATCATGGTTAGGGTGTTATCACCCTTATTCTATGGTATCACCACCATGATTTTAAAAGGCAACATCATCATGGTTAGGGTGTTATCACCCTGATTCTATGGTATCACCAACATAATTTTAAAAGGCAACATCATCGTGGTTAGGGTATTATCACCCTAATTCTATGGTATCACCAAAATAATTTTAAAAGGCAAGATCATCATGGTTAGGGTGTTATCACCCTGAATCTATGGTATCACCACCATGATTTTAAAAGGCAACATCATCATGGTTAGGGTGTTAATACCCTGATTCTATGGTATCACCACCACCAATAATGAGTCATCAACATGATTAATGAACCTTTACCACGAATAAGGTACCATGCACCACCGTGATTAAGGTACCGTAACACTGATTTGAAGGTACCACGTGGTTGGGGATCACCGCTCTGATTTAGGGTATCATCAGCCTGTTTAAATATCAACACCATATTTAAAGTCTCAACTATGTCATCGAGAAAATTTCAGTGGTCAAGTATTATAATACTTTTCTACGTGAATAAATTTGATATATTATATATTTTTTTATAATAAATAATTCCAGTAATTGTTAGAAATAACAACCATTGTGTGCATGGCTATGTTTCTGAGTAAATTACTTTAGCTAATCTCCGTTATTCCAGTGGATATAACCGTCTTCTTTATTTGGAACCTTGGACTGTTTCAGAATTTGTCAACGTCTCGGTGTCTGCCACGAATGGAATCCAGGTGGAGCCAACAGAGCACACAGTCCCAAGTGACAAAGCAGATCAGAAAAAAATGGCGAAGAAAAAAGGTGTGTACTTCGTGTTGAATTGCGTGTTTAAGGTGACCTGTTCTAACAGGATTACAAGTCTGTAGTCAATAATATACTCCTGTATGACTGAGTATACTATGTAAAATGTATCTGTGAAGTATATGGTTTTAGCGGCATGTTCATTATATCACATAATAAATAGGTGGCTCTTGACCATCAGATAACATATAAAAAGCACCTATTTTGACATTCACGTATATTGTCGGTTTTAGGTCTACGTATTAAGTCTAACTATAAGTTCTTATGCTCTCCATTTATGCACATTGTATAAACTCTTAGTGTTCGTGGTGTTTGTGTCACTTCTAATCTTCTGTTACAGTATAAAGTTCAATTTTATTTTTTTAGGAATTCGCGGCCTCATGTTCCGAGTGAACACAATCATCAGACGTTGCGTGAAGAGGACAAAGCACGCATCTAAGGATTAAGACGTATCACTGCCGTGGACAAGAATGGACAGGAAATATATGAACTGCTCTCTCATTACTATCATATCAAATGTTTAGATTTATATAATAAATTTCAGAAACCTCTTTTAGTGTTTTTGTTGAATATTAACTTTATTAATGGACGGTGTGAATGCGTTTGAGTTCACGTGGGCGGGGACTTTTTTTTTTAAATAATATTGTTGTTAAATTGCACAACCATTGGAGAATGGGACAATATTTATAACCCCCCCCCCCCATACACACACTTACACAAACAATCTAAGTTACCTACTGGTAATCTAAAATCAGCCTATAAGCATGGTCTCATTTTACCCTCTCATTTTTCGGATGCCTCCAACCCAAGTGGTAAAACTAAAATTATAAATCTTTTTCACGTCTATAACGATTAAAACCCCTGAAAGTATTTTAAAACACAAAAAACAAAAATTATCCACAAATTCATTCTAACTGGAGAAGAAAATATCACCCTGATTAACAGGATAATTAATGAAGGTACAGAATTACATCTAAATTAACATCTAAAATAAGTCCATTATTCAATTAATCAAAAGTAACATTAACAAAAATTGGTCAAACAAGATAAACTCAAACTGGTCTGACAATTTTTGACAAAAATAATCCAACTTCGTCTTCATGCCTGTCAGAATAGCATCAATAACGCCACGCGTTTTCTTTGTTTAGTGATTAAAAAATTAATCTCAAGATCTAGACGATTATTATTTTATTCAATGAATCATTTATTTTTGACTCTTCATATATACTTAAGATTCAAAAACAGTATCAGCTGCCTATATGATTTCCGTTTCACAATTAACGCGCTTTCTCTCGTATTTGCTAATACGTAAGTAAGGTCACAGTCTCCCCTCAACCGTACGATTTTTTTTAAATAATCGACAAATATTTCAGCTATTTAATGAGTTGGTAATCCATCCTGAACAATGTTTTGCAACAAAACAAGGTCACTGGAGCTTGATCCACCCAAACTGCCTCCCCCCCCCCTTTGTTTCTCCATCTGATAAAGAGCACCTAGGGGGTGTGCATGTGTGTGTGTGTGTGTGTGGGGGGGGACATATCTTTTAAATATACAGAGAAAACCCAGTGTTAATTACACACGTGTAGATACTGATATTGCGCAAACTATTTTAATAATAACCCTTAGAGAGTAAAACTGCGATAACACTCAGATGCGGGCGTACAGGCTGCACCTAAATTGTACACAATATACATATGACTAGTCATGGACCTCGTTTGTTAAAGGAAGGCCTACAGGCCTAATGGAAACTTGTGCAATGGTTTATACACCAGTTATAATGCTTCAATGCTGGCCCATTACTTTTCAAGTAGGCCTACATGTCTTGTATACGACGAAGGTATCAGAGATGATTACATATGCCCAATTTCAGGCTGATATCCCCTCCTGAGAAATAAGCAGGGACATACACTCTGCAAAAATTATTGTAGGTGGCGCCACCAATCTTGTATACGACAAAGCTTTATGATATGTATAAATTTGCCCAATTCCAGGTTGATATATCAAATTCCTCTGGAGAAATAAGCAGGCACATACATTGTGCAAAAGTCATTGTAGGTGGCGACACCAGTCTTGTGAACGAGAAAGCCATCACAGACAGGTCAAAATATCAGGCCAATACATCAAACTTCTCGAGTTTGATGCATGGGGCTGACCAGGCTTATGTGAGAAAAGCAGTTGTTCCGAGTGAACTGTGACAAATTGCTGGCTCAAGCTACTGCACTGAGTGAACTCTAGAACTGCACCTGGCTAGACTGGCTGAACTTTTGACCTGTTCCTGGCTGCACTGAGTGAACTCTTGACCTGTTGCCTAATCTGATACAGTTGCTAAGTCTGCCAAAGCTATAAATAGATCCAGGCTGACCTTTGGCCTGTTGCAAAATCTGAACAATTTGGAGTCTGCCAAGCTATTTAACCTGAAATCTAGTGGCATGATGTTATAGGTGCTGATAAACTGGTGCCAGGCTAGATGTAACTGCTTCACACAGCTAACATATATGGGAAAATGACTCAATTCAATCTCCATAATTCAGGCAAAAATCATTCATGTGGAACCATGAACGACAATTATAATGAGAATTATTGTGGGAATTATCCTTGTAATATATTAAACAAATAAGCTTCAGTTGCGTCAGTCGAAAAATGTTTTGCAGGTTTACCACTCATATAAGAAGATAAAGCAAACTGGCGAAGTTCAGCTTCCCGTAACTCAGCCAAAAAAGCACTGAACCAAAACCATTGAACAACGTGAATTATCAACATCTGAGGATAATTAATGTGTCAGATTAAAGAATTTGGCCCAGTGGTTTTTGAGTAGAAGATCTTTGGAGCCACTGAGCTAAAAAGGGCTGTTATGGCATATGAATAAATCTTCGATCGATCAGCTTCCCATAACTCAGCCAAAAGTAACTAAACAGAGACCATTTGAACAAACTTCAGAAAGCACTACCCTAGGATCATTTCTGTGCGATATTAAGCAATTTGGCTATATGGTTTCAGAGAAGAAGTTCTTTGTAGCCCTCAGTATGATATAGGCACTGACGACCACCGTACAAAAAAGGCCGATGCAGGTGGCGCCACCAATACCTCAATTTCAGATATGACTCATGCGACCAACATTGTCATAAAATTTGGTGATGATAGCTCCAGCCTTTTCAAAGATTGAAATTTTAGTATGCTTTTTTGACAGATGACAAAGTTCAACCTCCTGTAACTCTGCCAAAAAATCATCGAACTGGTACCATTCGAACAAACTTGAGAGAGATGGTATAAGAGATAATTTCTGTGAAATATTGAACAATTTGGCATGACCTTTTTGGAGGAGAAGATTTCAAAGGCTTTTTAGCTTTTTCTCTATTAAATCTAAGAAAATACAGTTAGCTAAAAATAAGCAAAATCCGATAGAGTTTTTCAGATAGCTATTTTTTTTTGGCATAAAATTTCGTGATGCTAGCGCCTGTCGTTTTCGAGATAGTATGGGTTAATGTACAGACGACGGACGACGGATGCCGGACCACGCCACACCATCACAGGTTCGCTAAAAATATGAGGCGGACATCCGTATGAGTGCAGAAGTAAAAAACAGAAAATGATCGACAAGGCAAGATTTGTTTGATAAATTTAAGAAAGGGGCAGCACTGGACGGGCTCATCTGCCCCCCCCCCCCCCGGATGAAAGTATCCTTCTGCTTAAATCACCCGCATGACAGAAAAATAAATGACCCCCCCCCCCCCTCCCCGAATATCATAATTTTCTTTGCTACCACCACACACACACACACACACACACACACGGACGGAGATGAATACATACCCTCTGGGCGGAGGCAATAAATTAGTGTTAACTACAGGTTCAGGTCACTTTTGCATGAAAGCTCCTACCATGGAGGTATTATTAGAATTATACCTTTATGCTCTTACTTGGGCAGAGATCACTCTTTTAACAGCCATTCAGATTCCGTTTGAACGAGTGAAACATTAAAAGTAAGTGGCAAAATTAAGATTCAAGCAGCTGTACCTAGAAACGTTTTCTGTTTACAGAAGTGTTGTTCCTCAGAGAGGTGCGTGAGTTATTCTGCAGTCGTGCCAAAATGTTTATACATATCTTATGGAAACAGTTTCCCACTGAAAACCTATATTTTCTGTTAACTTTTAGAATAAAAAAAAAAAAAAAAAATGAGCCAACATTTCACATCTCAGTTAATAAATCTCCCCAACCCCGGTAATAAGCCCGGTATACCGGGTCTATCCGCTAGTCACCTATATAGACAGTCGTATCAACGATCAGTTTGATATTCAGGGAGGAATGAAAGAGTATTTTATATATGTGATAGCAATAATTGAGGGAATTAATGAACATATGTGTCATGTTTCATTCCCAGAGAATGGCTGATTACGAGTGGACCAAGTGTCAAAGACTTTGTAACTCTAGGAACACACTTGGCAGATCATTAAAATGTCAGTATTTTACGAAACAGGTCTTGTAGATATCCACAAAATGTCAATTTTTGATGGCATTAAAGAAGTATTAAATAATTACTTTCCTATCTCAACAGTCATCATAAAAAACGTCTCCAGCCAAAAAAAAAACCAGATCGACATGAGTGAAAAACAACATCCGATCATTAGTATCTGAGGAAGAATGGAAGGCTCCAGGCTGCATTTTTCTGGTAAAAGAGGGCGCCTCTGTTCAGTTTTACCAGTACCAATCAGTTTTATAAATGGAGACATCATTCTGTTGACCTGGAATAAAAAAAAATCTATACAAAAGCCAATGAGAGTATTACAAATCAAGTGATTCACTATGAGTGTAGAAAACATTTATTTCATGATCTGAGCGTGTCCGTGTATACAGTAAGCAACCTCGTTAAATTACCGTACAATACAAGGACGCTTTCTCCGGTGCTGTGATATCACCAGTTCATTCATATGTTACGCAAAACTGCGCAGAAGGAATTCACAGGAGTACGACTCTGATGTTTAGGGTTTGAGGGCTTTGGAATCTACGGCCCACAATGCATTGGGGCTTCTACATATACAGATGGCAGATGAAATGTAAACAATATAGTACGACAATATGTGTTTCGTTGATATCTAACAAATTTTGATGTTAAACTTTGGCAGTTCAGACAAGAAGTCCCGGCTGTGCCACAGTGCCTAACTTTCCACAAGAGCTTCGTTTAGAGTAGAAACGACCTCTGGCTGAAGGGTGATGTTATGCCGATGAATTTACATGTGCATAATAACCGGTTTCCTGATATCATTCATTCATTGGAAGATAGGACCTAAAAATAGTAAACATTCCCTGAACTCATGATGGGTCACACTCTCCTAATTAATCGGACTTGTTTTTTTTAAATATTACCTGAACAGGGAAAAACACAACAGGACGATTAACTCTGTCACTGACATATACTTAGTCCATGGTCATAGGGACAACGTTTACAAAGCTTAATTTTATTCTTAAACAACCGAAAGTTTGTGAACGCGAAAAACGACGTCAGACCATCACCTTGGTGACGTCTTTACGTGCCGTCCAGTCGTGACGTGTAGTACGTTATTGTTCACGTCACGTTGCATGGTAACCAGATCATTAGGTTCACTCTCTGTCATCAGACGGCCGTGTCGACAACAACTTTCAGCATCAACTTATCTGTCATCGTCATTTTAGATTTAGAATATAATAATATCAATTTATCAGGATTATTCCGCATCAGATGATCCATTACGCTGCCATGGATTACGGTAAGCTGACTTAATTAATTAATTAATCAAACAGATTGTAAATGAAAGATTAATCTAAAACAGTGGATATGAATGATATTGTAAGTACATTGTTCGATCAGATGTTCTGCTTCCTTAGATAGACTAATATTTGGTAATACTCCAAACTTTTTAATTTATATTCGTGTTATATGTTAATGGGCGGTCTGACTTTAATTCGATAGCAGCTATAGTAAATAACAGGACTATTAACATGATGTTTATCTTCAAATCACGCCATAACTATTTCACAGTTAACGGTTTATTGCGAGTTAACGTACAGTTTACTACTTATTTACTTCTATACTACTTAACGTAATACTCGGTCAAAATTACTAATTTTTTTTTATTTCTGCTTTGTTTCAGTGATCCTGTGTTTTATGATCAATTACCTGGCCAAGGAGGAAGACGAAGAAGTCTATATTGTGGGCGAGCACCCTTCACTTGGCCAGTGGGAGGTGGGCGAGGGCGTACAGTTAGTAAACGCCCCCAAGGGTTCCCCTCAGTGGGTGGGTGTTGCCCACGGGCCCCATGGGTCTACCCACTACAAGGCCGTAGTACGGTCAAAATGTGGCGTACTCTGCTGGGAAGACAAAGTGGTTAACAGACAGCTCTGTCTCCCAGCAGGGACCGCCCAGGCACTGGTCAAGTTCCGTTTCAACTGTGAAGGAGAAACGCAGGAAATGTCACAAGGTATTTTCATTTCACCGTCTAAAACAGGCATGACCATTTTATTAGTTACCAATAAAGCTTGAGCAATACTGTGTCCGCACATAAAATATCCGTAATATGAAAATTAAAATTCTATTTCAAAATTCCAATTTCCGTAGCTTGTTCAGCGTTTAAACTTTAAATTCGATTATTCTTAAAAAAATTAAATGAATGAATAAATACTACTACTACTACTACTACTACTACTGCCACTACTACTATTACCACTACTTCTACTACTACTGCTGCTGTTACTAATAATTATATATGGTATATACGTATATATATGTTTGTACGTATGTATATGTGTATTCTTATACTCAAGTTATTAATTCTATTTTATCTTATCTTACCACAGAAGACCCCGTAAATCATCTGACGCCATGCCCAGGGACAGCAGTATTGACCATGCCATACTGGCGTCACGGACTTAAACATGAGATGGAATTTGTGCCGACCACAGGCGGTAGGGTCAAGTCACACTACCTGGCAACAGAGGGCGCTGCTGTCGTTAACATACCGATTTCGGAAGGTAGATTCACTTATGCAAATTAAGAATTATACCATTGCTTTATCACGACAAAATGTTAAACAGTTACTTTCAAAATTAATAATGACGAGTCTCGGAAGTTTTGACCGCTCTTAGGTGTTTTTAAAGGCCATACATGATACATATAGTATATTATAAAGTAGTATATTATAAGGATATTGAGTTTTAAGCGTAATTAATTAAAAAAATATTCAAAATGGTTTCATTTTAAGTTATTTCTATAATAGTATCCTTCATCTGTCCTCAGGTAATACTATTAAGAATTCTCGTTTATTCAGATCTAATAATCAGTGGACATTGGGAGGTTATACGTGATGGGACAGTGGAGAAATCAGATGTTCTAAAAGTGTCATTCCCTTCCAAGTCCGGGAGCTACAAGGCTGACTGGCCATTTTCTGGTCTACAAAATCCCATTGTCACAGGTTGGTACTCTTATTAACAGATATACTTGACTGAATGTTTTTGTGTGAGGTCATATATAGTCTTTATAATAATTACTAATTATTAACAATTTTATTAATTCAGAGGATGCATTGATTAGAGAAGTTGATTAATATAATCATGCAAATTTTACTTTTAGGAAAATATACGTTTCTTTGAAATATGTATATTTATAATAACTTATAATTATATTTTTAAACATTTATGTTAATCATTTATTTCTTAAGACATTTTGATTGTAATAAACGATATAAAAATGGAAAGTTTTGTGATAATTAATTTTTCATTGAGGTATATTTTGACATATCTGTTACACTGTAACTGCTGGATAATTTTTCGGCCTGTTTATTTCAAAAGTGCTCATACTTGGTTAAGTTTCTGGTAATAAATAAATCAAAACGCGTTTGTTTAATCAGAGTCATAAATTGTTTCAGAAATTGTTAACATCTGCGAGCAAAGTGATGAGAAGAACCAGGTGGCGCCACCAGCTGAGACAGTTGCTTGCAGAGACCCTGATGAGATGACAATAACGAAAAAGAAAGGTGTGTATCATCTCCACGATTAAGGTATTATCTCCATAATTTAGATATCATGATTAATGTATCACCACGGTGATAAAGGTATCATCATAATGATTAATGTATCGTCACCAAAATTAAGGTATCACTATCATGATTTGAAAGGAAACATCATCATGGTCAGGGTGTTATCATCCTGATTCTATGGTATCAAGACCATGATTTTAAAAGGCAAGATCATCATGGTAAGGGTGTAATCACCCTGATTCTATAGTATCAACACCATGATTTTAAAAGACAACATCATCATGGTTAGAGTGTAATCACCCTGATTCTATGGCATCAACACCATGATTTTAAAAGGCAAGATCATCATGGTTTGGGTGTTATCACCCTGATTCTATGGTATCAACACCATGATTTTAAAAGGCAAGATCATCATGGTTAGGGTGTTATCACCCTGATTCTATGATATCATCACCACCATGATTTTAAAAGGCAAGATCATCATCGTTCGCGTGTTATCACCCTGATTCTATGGTATCAACACCATGATTTTAAAAGGCAACATCATCATGGTTAGGGTGTAATCACCCTGATTCTATGGTATCAACACCGTGATTTTAAAAGGCAACATCATCATGGTTAGGGTGTTATCACCCTGATTCTATGGTATCAACACCATGATTTTAAAAGGCAACATCATCATGGTTAGGGTGTTAATACCCTGATTCTATGGTATCAACACCATGATTTTAAAAGGCAACATCATCATGGTTAGGGTGTAATCACCCTGATTCTATGGTATCAACACCGTGATTTTAAAAGGCAACATCATCATGGTTAGGGTGTTATCACCCTGATTCTATGGTATCAACACCATGATTTTAAAAGGCAACATCATCATGGTTAGGGTGTTAATACCCTGATTCTATGGTATCAACACCATGATTTTAAAAGGCAACATCATCATGGTTAGGGTGTAATCACCCTGATTCTATGGTATCAACACCATGATTTTAAAAGGCAACATCATCATGGTTAGGGTGTTATCACCCTGATTCTATGGTATCAACACCATGATTTTAAAAGGCAACATCATCATGGTTAGGGTGTAATCACCCTGATTCTATGGTATCAACACCGTGATTTTAAAAGGCAACATCATCATGGTTAGGGTGTTATAACCCTGATTCTATGGTATCACCACCACCAATAATGAGTCATCAACATGATTAATGAACCTTTACCACGAATAAGGTACCATGCACCACCGTGATTAAGGTACCGTAACGCTGATTTGAAGGTACCATCGTGGTTGGGGATCACCGCTTTGATTTAGGGTATCATCAGCCTGTTTTAAGTATCAACACCATATTTAAAGTCTCAGCTATGTCATTGAGAAAAATTCAGTGGTCAGTTATTATAATACTTTTCTACGTGAATATATTTAATATATTATATATTTTTTCGTGCACGCAAACAAATCCAGTAATTGTTAGAAATAACAACCATTGTGTGCATGGCTATGTTTCTGAGTAAATTACTGTAGCTAATCTCCGTTATTCCAGTGGATATTACCGTCTTCTTTATTTGGAACCTTGGACTGTTTCAGAATTTGTCAACGTCTCGGTGTCTGCCACGAATGGACTCCAGGTGGAGCCAACAGAGCACACAGTCCCAAGTGACAAAGCAGATCAGAAAAAAATGGCGAAGAAAAAAGGTGTGTACTTCGTGTTGAATTGCGTGTTTAAGGTGACCTGTTCTAACAGGATTACAAGTCTGTAGTCAATAATATACTCCTGTATGACTGAGTATACTATGTAAAATGTATCTGGGAAGTATATGGTTTTAGCGGCAAGTTTATATATCACATTATAAATAGGTGGCTCTTGACCATCAGATAACATATAAAAAGGCCTACGTATTAAGTCTAGCTATAAGTTCTTATGCTCTCCATTTATGTACATTGTATAAACTCTTAGTGTTCGTGGTGTTTGTGTCACTTCTAATCTTCTGTTACAGTATAAAGTTCAATTTTATTTTTTTAGGAATTCGCGGCCTCATGTTCCGAGTGAACACAATCATCAGACGTTGCGTGAAGAGGACAAAGCATGCATCTAAGGATTAAGACGTATCACTGCCGTGGACAAATAATCCAACTTCGTCTTTATGCCTGTCAGAATAGCATCAATAACGCCACGCGTTTTTTTTGTTTAGTGATTAAAAAATTAATCTCAAGATCTAGATGATTATTATTTTATTCAATGAATCATTTATTTTTGACTCTTCACATATACTTAAGATTCAAAAACAGTATCAGCTCCCTCTATGATTTCCGTTTCACAATTAACGCGCTTTCTCTCGTATTTGCTAATACGTAAGTAAGTTCACAGTCTCCCCTCAACCGTACGATTTTTTTTTAAAATAATCGACAAAGATTTCAGCTATTTAATGAGTTGGTAATCCATCCTGAACAATGTTTTGCAACAAAACAAGGTCACTGGAGCTTGATCCACCCAAACTGCCTCCCCCCCCCTTTGTTTCTCCATCTGATAAAGAGCACCTGGGGTGTGTGCATGTGTGTGTGTGTGTGGGGGGGGGGACATATCTTTTAAATATACAGAGAAAACCCAGTGTTAATTACACACGTGTAGATACTGATATTGCGCAAACTATTTTAATAATAACCCTTAGAGAGTAAAACTGCGATAACACTCAGATGCGGGCGTACAGGCTGCACCTAAATTGTACACAATATACATATGACTAGTCATGGACCTCGTTTGTTAAAGCAAGGCCTACAGGCCTAATGGAAACTTGTGCAATGGTTTATACACCAGTTATAATGCTTCAATGCTGGCCCATTACTTTTCAAGTCGGCCTACATGTCTTGTATACGACGAAGGTATCAGATATGATTACAAATGCCCAATTTCAGGCTGATATCCCCTCCTGAGAAATAAGCAGGGACATACACTCTGCAAAAATTATTGTAGGTGGCGCCACCAATCTTTTATACGACAAAGCTTTATGATATGTATAAATTTGCCCAATTCCAGGTTGATATATCAAATTCCTCTGGAGAAATAAGCAGGCACATACATTGTGCAATAGTCATTGTAGGTGGCGACACCAGTCTTGTGAACGAGAAAGCCATCACAGAAAGGTCAAAATATCAGGCCAATACATCAAACTTCTCGAGTTTGATGCACGGGGCTGACCAGGCTTAGGTGAGAAAAGCAGTTGTTCCGAGTGAACTGTGACAAATTGCTGGCTCAAGCTACTGCACTGAGTGAACTCTAGAACTGCACCTGGCTAGACTGGCTGAACTTTTGACCTGTCCCTGGCTGCACTGAGTGAACTCTTGACCTGTTGCCTAATCTGATACAGTTGCTAAGTCTGCCAAAGCTATAAATAGATCCAGGCTGACCTTTGGCCTGTTGCAAAATCTGAACAATTTGGAGTCTGCCAAGCTATTTAACCTGAAATCTAGTGGCATGATGTTATAGGTGCTGATAAACTGGTGCCAGGCTAGATGTAACTGCTTCACACAGCTAACATATATGGGAAAATGTCTCAATTCAATCTCCATAATTCAGGCAAAAATCATTCATGTGGAACCATGAACGACAATTATTATGAGAATTATTGTGGGAATTATCCTTGTAATATATTAAACAAATAAGCTTCAGTTGCGTCAGTCGAAAAATGTTTTGCAGGTTTACCACTCATATAGGAAGATAAAGCAAACTGGCGAAGTTCAGCTTCCCGTAACTCAGCCAAAAAAGCACTGAACCAAAACCATTGAACAACGTGAATTATCAACATCTGAGGATAATTAATGTGTCAGATTAAAGAATTTGGCCCAGTGGTTTTTGAGTAGAAGATCTTTGTAGCCACTGAGCTAAAAAGGGCTGTTATGGCATATGAATAAATTTGCGATCGATCAGCTTCCCATAACTCAGCCAAAAGTCACTAAACAGAGACCATTTGAACAAACTTCAGAAAGCACTACCCTAGGATCATTTCTGTGCGATATTAAGCAATTTGAGATTATTTCTGTGAAATATTGAACAATTTGGCATGACCTTTTTGGAGGAGAAGAAGTTCTTTGTAGCCCTCAGTATGATATAGGCACTGACGACCACCGTACAAAAAAGGCCGATGCAGGTGGCGCCACCAATACCTCAATTTCAGATATGACTCATGCGACCAACATTGTCATAAAATTTGGTGATAATAGCTCCAGCCTTTTCAAAGATTGAAATTTTAGTATGCTTTTTTGACAGATGACAAAGTTCAACCTCCTGTAACTCTGCAAAAAAATCATCGAACTGGTACCATTCGAACAAACTTGAGAGAGATGGTATAAGAGATTATTTCTGTGAAATATTGAACAATTTGGCATGACCTTTTTGGAGGAGAAGATTTTCAAAGGCTTTTTAGCTTTTTCTCTATTAAATCTAAGAAAATACAGTTAGCTAAAAATAAGCAAAATCCGATAGAGTTTTTAAATAGCTATTTTTTTTTGCATAAAATTTCGTGATGCTAGCGCCTGTCGTTTTCGAGATAGTATGGGTTAATGTACAGACGACGGACGACGGATGCCGGACCACACACCATCACAGGTTCGCTAAAAATATGAGGCGGACATCCGTATGAGTGCAGAAGTAAAAAACAGAAAATGATCGACAAGGCAAGATTTGTTTGATAAATTTAAGAAAGGGGCAGCTCTGGACGGGCTCATCTGCCCCCCCCCCCCCCCGGATGAAAGTATCCTTCTGCTTAAATCACTGGCATGACAGAAAAATAAATGACCCCCCCCCCCCCCCACTCCTCGAATATCATAATTTTCTTTGCTACCACCACACACACACACACACACACACGGACGGAGATGAATACATACCCTCTGGGCGGAGGCAATAAATTAGTGTTAACTACAGGTTCAGGTCACTTTTGCATGAAAGCTCCTACCATGGAGGTATAATTAGAATTATACCTTTATGCTCTTACTTGGGCAGAGATCACTCTTTTAACAGCCATTCAGATTCCGTTTGAACGAGTGAAACACGTTGAATGATACGGGCAAGATGGAACAAGAGCGCCGCAAACGTGCATAATACGCCTGTCGTGTATCGGGCGACCTCTGACCTAGTTAAACATGCGCGAATTTTGATGAGAATGTAATTCAGGTGAGAAACTGTTGGTAAATATGTATAATGATTTCCATGAAAATGCATAGGATTTTTCGTGAGTCACCAAAGTGCAGTGACCTCTTACATCAATAAATATGCGTGGATTTTGCTGGAAATCGAACATAGGCGAGATATTTTATTGATTATCAATTCTGATGAGTTTTATAAAAACCCTTCATATTTATTGTAAGTTATCGCAGCGACACCAAAAGGTCTAGTGACCCATGCTCTTATTAAATATGCGTGCATTTTGCCCATAATTGAACTCTGGCGAGATAATCAGTTTGTAAGTAGTTATGGTGAGTTTGGTTTAAATCCATCAAAGTCCCGGTAAGTTATTGCGGCGACACTAAAGTTAATGATGGTGGGTACACAATAATACTCCCGTCATGTGACGGGCGAATAAAAAATAGCTCTGTCATGTTTTGCATGCAGGCTATATATACTGTGGTTGCCTTTATATTTGCGAGGCCAATATTTCGCGATTTCAATGTTTTCATTGTTTCGCGATCTCATTTTCGCGATCTCATTTTTGTACATTCATAGTCACATTTTTTCCTAAGCGCGCTCAATCTTAAGAATTTTCCAAAAGCCTATGACAACGAGTACAAATTATTGTAACCTAAAGGCAGAAAATACGAAGAGCTGATATTGTCTTTCTTTGATTTACATGTAACATAAAATATATGTTAATAGCCATGATGTCTTTTGCCTTTCGACCTTTGAACCTACTGGAACCTACTATCGCGTGGATAACATGCATAAAATGCCAATGCGGCCATATTATAAATGACCATTCCCCTGTGTTGGTGAGGCACATTATTCACAACGATTTCATTTTCGCGAATTATTTCCCTTTCGCGATTTTCACGAAATTGAAACCTCCGTGAACCAACAACAGTATCATGAAAATGGCAAGTATCATCATCCATGGGTTCACAGTTTGTATAAATCACGTTATACATCAATTCAGTGGTCTTTGGACCACGTTCATTCGTGTCACGTGAGTATGAACGACAAGGCAGGATTAGTTTAATGAATTTACCATAGGGGACAGCACCGGACGGGCTCGTCAGCAAATTTTCAAAAATTCATACACGAGATTTGAAGTCAATATCTTGGGGGAATATTCTCTTTTTGTACAATTGTTGTCATGGTATGCTCTAAAAAAATCCTTGTAAATTAGAAACTTTGATTTTAATTTTAGGGCTTTTCTGTAAAACAATATATTAACATGGTAACAGACAATAAGAATAAACTGATATCACTGGCTTCTGTGATCTAGTTGTAGAGCACAGGACTCAGTAGGGAGATCCTGAGTTTGAATCTCAGCCAAGCAGGTGAGATTTTTCACAATCGGTCCTGACCCAGGGCAAGTGCTCTGCAGGTTTAATGGGAAGGCCGTGCCCCATGGCTCTGTCTCACTCACAGATGAGTGTACCTTTCGGGGGTTCTTAAGTGGTATGACCCACCAGTGGGGAAGGCTACACGGTTACATGCCAGTTTGCCGATTCCCATTCTGTCGAATCCCAGAATACCGAGTCCAGTTTGCCGAATCCCAGAGAGGCGAATGTTAACTTTTTAATGTAAAATCGTCCGTTAATTTGATTAGTATTCAGTAAGGTGCAGTAAGTATTCACAGGCCTGGTTATCACCAGGATATGAAATGAAAGAAAGTGTGCCATTACCCTGTTATTTAGTCTAACTGGAATGGGAATCTGTAGATGTACTAAGTTAAGCAGGCAATAATGGAGGCGGTTACGTCCAACAAAAAAATCAAATTATATTTATACCATTAGAAGTG
Source organism: Sipunculus nudus (assembly GCA_026874595.1). Classification (NCBI taxonomy): domain Eukaryota; kingdom Metazoa; phylum Annelida; class Sipuncula; order Golfingiida; family Sipunculidae; genus Sipunculus; species Sipunculus nudus. The sequence goes on along the minus strand of CM049307.1, from coordinate 45,193,703 downwards.
CTGGAAAACATAACTACCACTACACCTGCTGAACATAAAAAGTCTCATTCTGTGCTAGACATAAACACATGAGCCAGCAGGCATTTAAATAAGGCCGATATGCCTACTTTCGAGTTTTGACACCAGTCATACAGTGGACTACGCTGCAACAGCCATCAATTCCATTGCATCCATACCACTGTAAACAGCCTGTTAGCTTTTTCGGCTAAATTATCACAAAAAAACACATGGTAGGTTCACAAACACATCTAACGATTGGTATGTGCCATCCCCCTGCTACTGTCATATATTCATTGAAGCCTGGTCCTTTCTTCAGAGTTTAGCATCTCATTTTGAAACAGATGTTCTCTGTCTTTGTCCTCTGTTTTATAATCTCTCAGTTTGTTAATGACTGAGGCTGCAGGAGACAAGTCCTCCATTGTTTCTGGCATCAGCTGGTTCAGTGTCTCTGGAAGACGGATAGCAAGGAGCCCAGCTGAGAACGACAGTGACCCGTACACAACAAAGGACAGGGAAGGGTAAATCTGGTCCTGAAACACATACATGACATGAGGATAACAGTTATAATTTGACCTGAGGTATAGTTGACCTAAGGTTTTCGAATCACACGTAACATCTTGCATATATATATATATATATATATCACTCTTCAAAGGACATAGTTACAATAGAAGAAAATGTGAAGAAAACACAGGAAACTTTGAAATACGGGATATTAACAAATCTTATTCTGGAAACCACAGTTAATAAATTGCAGCAGTTTTAACCATAAATAAGGATGTTAACAGGACACTGAATATTTCCATTAAAATTAACATTAAAAAAACCAGATCTATCTAGAAGTAAGGAAGACGTCAGTTTTTACACATACCAGTTGTATCTCAAGAGGTGCCAGAACTCCGCCAAACCTGGCCGCAGTCACACAAATGCCAAGGGCATTATAACTGCAATACACACAATAAATATTAATATCAACAGTAAACATAAAATCCTAAAGCAAATGAAAATACCACAGGCAAAGGTAATGTCATGTTGATGATCATGTGCTTTTCTGTTTTATTCGAGCTGTATTACTGAGTACAAACAGAGATTTCACACTTGTTTCCTTTTTTAAGTATTCATTTCTGAACCATCTTTCTTATTTTTTTTGTTTTTATGGGCTCCAATTTTCAGGTGTGTATAAAAATGAACTGATTGCCTATATGATCTATTTAAATGGACTCAATCTGTCCAAAAGTTAAACTGGCTACTTAGCCAAGCTGTCAATTACACTGAAATGCCATCTTGTTTTACCTGGTCACATTGGCCACACAGACTGTCATCTGAAATCCCTCTGTAACATTGCTCCTAACCTATATTATAACTTATGGTTGCACTAAATTGTAGTCATGCAACAATTCTATGACCTCACCTCAGATATGCCCAATTTTGTTCAGAATGATACAAAGTGTGTCCTAATGGGCCTCATTTTCTATATATTATGGCAAATTCTGAGCAGTCTGACTTTATTTGGGAAATTTTACAAAAAGCCTATACAGTGGCATCTATTATATACCAGTGTAACCAGTGGTACTCGTCCCATGGAAAACCTCTCTGGGACAAACCTGGCCCAGGTTAGATTGACCAATCCTGAGGCACAGACATTTGAATCATGATACCGTATACACCCTCAATGTTAAAGATATATAAATGTCAAGATATCCACTAGTGTTATATGATATATATAGTATATTTATGTTTAATAAATATCAACTATTACTGGTTATCATAAGCTGAGATAAGGTTATGGGATGTAATGCAGTACATGTTTAAATTACCACAATAGGTTTCATATTGGGTGCCTGTGCCCAAGGCAGGAACAGATAATATGCTAGTCTATTCAATAATGTTTTACTTTTAGGTCAACAAAATGAACATCTTACATCTTACTCACCAAACATTTCTCCAGTCTCAACAAAGGGAGCCTATACTAACTGTATATAAAATTACATACATGTGATTATATATCTTTATACATTTCAGAAAATGTTGCCCACACATGCATGGTTAACCTGTTACTTGTGATTTAAACAAATGGCAAATGTATATTACCTGATAATTGTGGAGCATTAAAGATATAGGCCAAAGAGAAAGATGCTGATATGGACAGCTTTCCGACTAAAGCTAGCGTTATAGCCAAAGTATTTGACCCTGTAACAAAAACATAACATATTGCTTCAACTGGAAATACTAATAGTTTAAACTGTTCTGTTATTCTGTACCACACGACTTAACTAATTTCACCCCATCATAAGGCTTGGATATGGAGTCTTTTGAGGTAGAATCAATGGAAAAAACACCCTAATTCAAAATCAACTTGAATTTCATTCAAAATTAATATTAGTACCAAACATTATATATAATTAATTACAGTGCTTGTGGAGATGGTATACATATTTTATAGAAAAAAATGGTTCATTCTTTAACATTTGTTTTGTTCATCAAGCTATGTAAGATCTATACTCGTGCAATATTTCAGGCCAAAATGTCAAACCAGTCCTGAGATATTAGCATTGACGTCTGCCGTTTATACATATTTATAGGTGGCGCCATCTGCCAACTAAAAAAAAAATCTATACAAGATGTATACACATACAAAATTTCAGGCAGACAAGTGAAACCACTGCCAATTTACAAGTGATTTTACCCCAGAGAGATAACAGATAGACACCATGCAAAAATTGTTGCAGGTGGTGCCACCAGTTTTGTGTATGATTAATAGCTTGTAAGATGTATAGACATGTCAAATTTCAGGTCGATACATCAAACCAGTCCTGAGATATATGCATGGATGTCTTCAGCATAAATGTGATAGTAGGTGTTGCCACCGGACTTATTATCTTTTTTTTGCTAAAAAATGGAAGCGAGTATACAATCTGGCCTACATGGACGAGGTTATGGGTGTATTCGGACGGACGTTATGATGTTCAGGATTCATGTAATGGAGAAGTAACTTAAAGTTAGAGGCATTTCGATGTCATATCATCAGTAGGCCGGATTCTATACGGCCGAAAAATGATATATTCCTGTGATTTTTTTTCACAATTCACAAGCTTCTTTACATCGTCCAGTTTACTTTTTTCTTACGATTAAAACACCAAATTTTTTTCAACACTGTTTTAAAGACGATTTGTTCGCCATAATACGATAATGATTAATAACTTCTTGTTTAAAAGAAATATCCTTATTTGTGTAAATAATTCATGTACGTATATTTATTTCCTGTCAGCAGTGTTACCTACTTTTGAGGGCCATATTCAGCCAGAGTAATCAATGAACTATTTATCGATATTTATGGCATGTAAAGATTACATTATAAGTTAATGGAATGCTTTTGTTCGACCTCAACCGTTTTTAGAAGAAAAACTGTGACCAAGGCTGAAAAAAAATATTTGCATGTATTATTTCCAAAAAAACATTATTCTCATAATTAATCGTAGTAGTAAGTGTACCCTAATACTAATCATATATTTGTAGGATGAAACTTTGAAATAACATGAATATATATGATAACATTTAACATAATGCAAGCTTCGAGTGCGATAATCACCTAATCACCTATATGGACAGTCGTACCAACGGTCAGTTTGATATTCAGGGAGGAATAAAAGAATATTTTATATATGTGATAGCAATGATTGAGGGAGATAATGAACATATGTGTCATGTGTGTCATTCCCAGAGAATGGCTGATTACCAGCAGACAAAGGCTTTGTAACTCTAAGAACACACTTGGCAAACCATTATAATGTCAGTATTTTACGAAACAGGTCTTGTAGATATCCAAAAAATGTCAATTTTTGATGACATTAAAGAAGTATTAAATAATTACTTTCCTATCTCAACAGTCATCATGAAAAACGTCTCCAGAAAAAAAAACCAGATCGACATGAGTGAAAAACGACATCTGATCATTGGTATCTGAGGAAGAATGGAAGGCTCCAGGCTGCATTTTTCTGGTAACAGATGGCGCCTCTGTTCAGTTTTACCAGGACCAATCAGTTTTATAAATGGAGACATCATTCTGCTGACCAGGAATAAAAAAAAATCTATATACAAGCCAATGAGAGTATTACAAATCAAGTGATTCATTATGAGTGTAGAAAACATTATTTCATGATCTGAGCGTGTCCGTGTATACAGTAAGCAACCTCGTTAACTTACCGTACAAAAGGACGCTTTCTCCAGAGCTGTGATATCACCAGTTCATTCACATGTTACGCAAAACTGCGCAGAATGGAATTCACAGGAGTACGACTCTGATGTTCAGGGTTTGTGGGCTTTGGAATCTACGGCCCATAATGCATTGGGGCTTCTACATATACAGATGGCATAGGTATAAATGTGGGGAAAAGGATAATGCAGTCTGTTCAAATACATTCAAAAGGAATTGTTTCAAGGCAAATTATATAAATATGTGCGTCTCCGCGGAAAGGACTTACGGAAGAAGTAATATATTGTAAGCATGCGCATGTGAAATGTAAACAATATGGTACGACAATATGTGTTTCCTTGATATCTAACAAATTTTGATGTTAAACTTTGGCAGTTCAGACAAGAAGTCCCGGCTGTGCCACAGTGCCTAAGTTTCCACAAGAGCTTCGTTTAGAGTAGAAATGACCTCTGGCGGAAAGGTGATGTTATGCCGATGAATTTACATGTGCATAATAACCGGTTTCCTGATATCATTCATTCATTGGAAGATAGGACCTAGAAATAGGAAAACATTCCCTGAATTCATGATGGGTCATACTCCCCTAATTAATTGGACTCGTTTTTTTTTATATTACCTGAACAGGGAAAAACACAACAGGACGATTAACTCTGTCACTGACATATACTTAGTCCATGGTCATAGGGACAACGTTTACAAAGCTTAATTTTATTCTTAAACAACCGAAAGTTTGTGAATGCGAAAAACGACGTCAGAGCATCACCTTGGTGACGTCTTTACGTGCCGCCTAGTCGTGACGTTCGTACGCTATTGTTCACGTCACGTTGCATGGTAACCAGATCATTAGGTTCACTCTCTGTCATCAGACGGCCGTGTCGACAACAACTTTCAGCATCAACTTATCTGTCATCGTCATTTTAGATTTAGAACATAATAATATCAATTTATCAGGATTATTCCGCATCAGATGATCCATTACGCTGCCATGGATTACGGTAACCTGACTTAATTAATTATTTAATGAAACAGATTGTAAATGAAAGATTAATGTAAAACAGTAGATATGAATGATATTGTAAGTACATTGTTCGATCAGATGTTCTGCTTCCTTAGATAGACTAATATTTAGTAATACTCCAAACGTTTTAATTTATATTCGTGTTATATGTTAATAGGCGGTCTGACTTTAATTCGATAGCAGCTATAGTAAATAACAGGACTAATAACATGATGTTTATCTTCAAATCACGCCATAACTAATTCACAGTTAACGGTTTATTCTGAGTTAACGTACAGTTTATTAATTATTCTGAGCTAACTTTTAGAGACAGAAGAAATAAGATACATCCACTGTGAAACGTAATACTCGGTCAAAATCACTATTTTTTTTATTTCTGCTTTGTTTCAGTGATCCTGTGTTTTATGGTCAATTACCTGGCCAAGGAGGAAGACGAAGAAGTCTATATTGTGGGCGAGCACCCTTCACTTGGCCAGTGGGAGGTGGGCGAGGGCGTCCAGTTAGTGAACGCCCCCAAGGGTTCCCCTCAGTGGGTAGGTGTTGCCCACGTGCCCCATGGGTCTACCCACTACAAGGCAGTAGTACGGTCAAAATGTGGCGCTCTCTGTTGGGAAGACAAAGTGGTCAACAGACAGCTCTGTCTCCCAACAGGGACCGCCCAGGCACTGGTCAAGTTCCTTTTCAACTGTGCAGGAGAATCGCTAGGAAATGTCACAAGGTATTTTCATTTCACCGTCTAAAACAGGCATGACCATTTTATTAGTTACCAATAATAGTAGAGCAATACAGTGTCCGCACATAAAATTTCCGCAATATGAAAATTAAAATTCTACTTAAAAATTCCAATTTTCGTAGCTTGCTCAGCGTTTAAACTTTAAATTCGATTATTCTTAAAAAAAATTAATTAAATGTATAAATACCACTGCTACTACTACTACTACTACTACAACTACTGCCACTACTTCTATTACCACTACTTCTACTACTACTACTACTACTACTGTTACTAATAATTATATATGGTATATACGTATATATATGTTTGTACGTATGTATATGTGTATTCTTATACTCAAGTTATTAATTCTATTTTATCTTATCTTACCACAGAAGACCCCGAAAATCATCTGACGCCATGCCCAGGGACAGCAGTATTGACCATGCCATACTGGCGTCACGGACTTAAACATGAGATGGAATTTGTGCCGACCACAGGCGGTAGGGTCAAGTCACACTACCTGGCAACAGAGGGCGCTGCTGTCGTTAACATACCGATTTCGGAAGGTAGATTCACTTATGCAAATTTAGAATTATACCATTGCTTTATCATGACAAAATGTTTAACAGTTACTTTCAAAATTAATAATGACGAGTCTCGGAAGTTTTGACCGCTCTTAGGTGTTTTTAAAGGCCATACATGATACATATAGTATATTATAAAGTAGTATATTATAAGGATATTGAGTTTTAAGCGTAATTAATTAAAAAAATATTCAAAATGGTTTCATTTTAAGTTATTTCTATAATAGTATCCTTCATCTGTCCTCAGGTAATACTATTAAGAACTCTCGTTTATTCAGATCTAATAATCAGTGGACATTGGGAGGTTATACGTGATGGGACAGTGGAGAAATCAGATCTTCTAAAAGTGTCATGCCCTTCCAAGTCCGGGAGCTACAAGGTTGACTGGCCATTTTCTGGTCTACAAAATCCCATTGTCACAGGTTGGTACTCTTATTAACAGATATACTTGACTGAATGTTTTTGTGTGAGGTCATATATAGTCTTTATAATAATTACTAATTATTAACAATTTTATTAATTCAGAGGATGCATTGATTAGAGAAGTTGATTAATATAATCATGCAAATTTTACTTTTAGGAAAATATACGTTTCTTTGAAATATGTATATTTATAATAACTTATAATTATATTTTTAAACATTTATGTTAATCATTTATTTCTTAAGACATTTTGATTGTAATAAACGATATAAAAATGGAAAGTTTTGTGATAATTAATTTTTCATTGAGGTATATTTTGACATATCTGTTACACTGTAACTGCTGGATAATTTTTCGGCCTGTTCATTTCAAAAGTGCTCATACTTGGTTAAGTTTCTGGTAATAAATAAATCAAAACGCGTTTGTTTAATCAAAGTCATAAATTGTTTCAGAAATTGTTAACATCTGCGAGCAAAGTGATGAGAAGAACCAGGTGGCGCCACCAGCTGAGACAGTTGCTTGCAGAGACCCTGATGAGATGACAATAACGAAAAAGAAAGGTGTGTATCATCTCCACGATTAAGGTATTATCTCCATAATTTAGATATCATGATTAATGTATCACCACGGTGATAAAGGTATCATCATCATGATTAATGTATCGTCACCAAAATTAAGGTATCACTATCATGATTTGAAAGGAAACATCATCATGGTCAGGGTGTTATCATCCTGATTCTATGGTATCAAGACCATGATTTTAAAAGGCAAGATCATCATGGTAAGGGTGTAATCACCCTGATTCTATAGTATCAACACCATGATTTTAAAAGACAACATCATCATGGTTAGAGTGTAATCACCCTGATTCTATGGCATCAACACCATGATTTTGAAAGGCAAGATCATCATGGTTTGGGTGTTATCACCCTGATTCTATGGTATCTACACCATGATTTTAAAAGGCAAGATAATCATGGTTAGGGTGTTATCATCCTGATTCTATGGTATCACCACCATGATTTTAAAAGGCAAGATCATCATGGTTAGGGTGTTATCACCCTGATTTTATGGTATCAACACCATGATTTTAAAAGGCAAGATCATCATGGTTTGGGTGTTATCACCCTGATTCTATGGTATCAACACCATGATTTCAAAAGGCAAGATCATCATTGTTTGGGTGTTATCACCCTGATTCTATGGTATCAACACCATGATTTTAAAAGGCAAGATCATCATGGTTTGGGTATTATCACCCTGATTCTATGGTATCAACACCATAATTTTAAAAGGCAAGATCATCATGGTTAGGGTGTTATCACCCTGATTCTATGGTATCAACACCATGGTTTTAAAAGGCAACATCATCATGGTTAGGGTGTAATCACCCTGATTCTATGGTATCAACACCGTGATTTTAAAAGGCAACATCATCATGGTTAGGGTGTTATCACCCTGATTCTATGGTATCAAAACCATGATTTTAAAAGGCAACATCATCATGGTTAGGGTGTTATTACCCTGATTCTATGGTATCAACACCGTGATTTTAAAAGGCAACATCATCATGGTTAGGGTGTTATCACCCTGATTCTATGGTATCAACACCATGATTTTAAAAGGCAACATCATCATGGTTAGGGTGTTATTACCCTGATTCTCTGGTATCAACACCGTGATTTTAAAAGACAAAATCATCATGGTTAGGGTGTTATCACCCTGATTCTATGGTATCAACACCATGATTTTAAAAGGCAACATCATCATGGTTAGGGTGTTAATACCCTGATTCTATGGTATCACCACCACCAATAATGAGTCATCAACATGATTAATGAACCTTTACCACGAATAAGGTACCATGCCCCACCTTGATTAAGGTACCGTAACACTGATTTGAAGGTACCACGTGGTTGGGGATCACCGCCTTGATTTAGGGTATCATCAGTCTGTTTTAAGTATCAGCACCATATTTAAAGTCTCAACTATGTCATCGAGAAAAATTCAGTGGTCAGTTATTATAACACTTTTCTACGTGAATATATTTAATATATTATATATTTTTTCGTGCACGCAAACAAATCCAGTAATTGTTAGAAATAACAACCATTGTGTGCATGGCTATGTTTCTGAGTAAATTACTTTAGCTAATCTCCGTTATTCCAGTGGATATTACCGTCTTCTTTATTTGGAACCTTGGACTGTTTCAGAATTTGTCAACGTCTCGGTGTCTGCCACGAATGGACTCCAGGTTGAGCCAACAGAGCACACAGTCCCAAGTGACAAAGCAGATCAGAAAAAAATTTCGAAGAAAAAAGGTGTGTACTTCGTGTTGAATTGCGTGTTTAAGGTGACCTGTTCTAACAGGATTATAAGTGTGTAGTCAATAATATACTCCTGTATGACTGAGTATACTGTGTAAAATGTGTCTGGGAAGTATATGGTTTTAGCGGCATGTTCATATATCACATTATAAATCGGTGGCTCTTGACCATCAGATAACATATAAAAAGCACCTATTTTGACATTCACGTATATTGTCGGTTTTAGGTCTACGTATTAAGTCTAACTACAAGTTCTAATGCTCTCCATTTATGTACATTGTATAAACTCTCAGTGTTCGTGATGTTTGTGTCACTTTTAATCTTCAGTTACAGTATAAAGTTCAATTTTTATTTTTTTTAGGAATTCACGGCTTCATGTTCCGAGTGAACACAATCTTACGACGATGCTTGAAGAGGACAAAGCACGCATCTAAGGATTAAGACGTACCACTGCCGTGGACAAGAATGGACAGGAAAATATATGAACTGCTCTCTCATTACTATTATATCAAATGTTTAGATTTATATAATAAATTTCGGAAACCTCTTTTAGTGTATTTGTTGAATATTAGCTTTATTACTTGACGATGTGAATGCGTTAGAGTTTTATTTTGTGCGTGGGAGGGGACTTTATTTAATAATTGTTGTTGTTCTTAAATTGCACAACCAATGGATGGCGGGACCATATTTATGACTCCCTCCCACACACACATACAGACACAAACAATCAAAGTTACTAACTGGTAATCTGAAATCAGCCTAGGCATGGTCTCATTTTACCCTCTCACTGTTCGGATTCCTCCAACCCAAGTGGTTAAACTAAAATTATAAACATTTTCACGTCTTACGTTGAAAAGCATGCACTGATAGTATTCAAAGAGACATGAAACATAAACAAAAAAAATATCCACAAAGTCTTTCAAACCTGGGAAAATATCACCCTGATTTAAAGGATAATTCATTAGGGTACAAAATTACAACTAAATTAACATTTAAAATAAGATCTTTATTCAATTAATCAAAGCAACATTGAACAAAACTGGACAAACAAGAAAAACTAAAAATTGGTCTGACAAATTTTACTTCGCCTTCATGCTTTTTTTATCGCAAATGAATGTTAAATTGACCTATTTATCACATTTAATTAAAATTCATTGAATTCACAGATGAATACGTTCAAGAAACTTCTTTGAACTGAATCATTCAGTAGGCCTTAGTAAACGAACGGCTCTTAACTCCGACAGGACTCGAACCCACAATCCCCGGCTTCAGAGGCCGGTGCCTTATCCATATAAGGCCACGGAGGCGCACGTCAGTTTGTCACCGTGTGATATTTCTAAGAGACCGTGGACATTCATGAGCACTGGAGCGATATATTTTCTAACACGTGTTCTGAATTGCAACAGTTTCTTTCTGTTTGCATTGCACCATTTATGATTAAACTTACTTGTAATATTTAAATTCGATGGATAATTGTATTATTTTAAGATACGGTGAACATTCGTGAGCAGTGGAACGATAAATTTACAAACCTTTCAACAGAGAATCATGTTTTTCGAATTGCTGCAGCGCCCCGAAGTAATATTTTTAAATAAAAAAAATGGATTAATGTCAAGTACGCATATGTATCTCCCGAAATTACAAAGATTGTATTCATAGATTGGTCATTCCACAGAAAACAATCCAGTTTAAGGAGATTCATGTCCATAGGATTCATTAAATCCGGATACATAAATTTCATCTACCGTAGAGCTTTCGCTGTGAAAAGTTTGCATCTAACCTTTTTTGCTTAATTTAAACATTTGTTTAGCAAAGAAATACTAAAAACGCTTCAAGTACATCCCTACCGTTTCATAAATCATTGAAAGGTACCTGTCCCCAGGGCATAATCAATGACTAATTATCCTTTTACTGTTATCAAAAATGAAATATTCCTGTGATTATTTTTCACAATTCACAATCTTCTTTTTATCGTGCATTTTACTGTTTTTTTATTGCGATTAAAATATGTCCGCAGATTATTTTTCAACACCGTTATAAAGACGATTTCTTCGCCATACAACGACATTGATTGATTACTCCTTGTTTAAAACTCACCTAAGTTGAAATAACCTCACAGAATATTTGAAAAAAAATTATCGGTATGTATTGTGTCATTTTACAACAAGAAATATCTTTGATTGTGTAACAATGTCTGTATATTTATTTCCTTTCAGCAATGTTTTCTACTTTGAGGGTCATATCCAGCCGGAATAATGAATAAAGCATTTATACTATATGATAATTTAATGGAATCACCTAATCACCTATATAGACAGTCGTATCAACGGTCAGTTTGATATTCAGGGAGGAATAAAAGAATATTTTATATATGTGATAGCAATGATTGAGGGAGATAATGAACATATGTGTCATGTGTGTCATTCCCAGAGAATGACTGATTACCAGCAGACAAAGGCTTTGTAACTCTAAGAACACACTTGGCAGACCATTATAATGTCAGTATTTTACGAAAACAGGTCTTGTGCATATCCACATAATGTCAGTTTTTGATGGCATTAAAGAAGTATTAAATAATTACTTTCCGCTATGATCATTTCATGATCTGAGCGTGTCCGTGTATACAGTAAGCAACCTCGTTAACTTACCGTACAAAAGGACGCTTTCTCCAGAGCTGTGATATCACTAGTTCATTCACATGTTACGCAAGACTGCGCAGAATGGAATTCACAAGAGTACGACTCTGATGTTTAGGGTTTGTGGGCTTTGGAATCTACGGCCCACAATGCACCGGGGCTTCAACATAAACAGATGGCGTATATATATATATATATATAAAAAGGGGGGGGGGGAGGATAAATACATGTAGTCTGTTCAAATACGTTCAAAAGGAATCGTTTCAAGGCCAATTACATAATCATGGGCGTCTCCGTGGTAAGGACTTCGTGAAATAAGTAATATTTTGTAAGCATGCGCATGTGAATGTAAATAGAAAGTGTTTCCTTGAAATCTAACAAATTTCGATGTTAAACTTTGACAGTTCAGACAAGTAGTCTCGGCCGTGCCACAGTGCCTAACTGTCCACAAGAGCTTCGTTTTGAGTAGAGACGACCTCTGGCGGGAGGTTGATGTTATGCCGATAAATTTACATGAACATAATTACCGGTTTCCTGATAGCATTCATTCATGGGATATTAATTAGAACCTATAAATAGTAAAACATTCCCTGAATTCATGATGGGTCACTCTCACCGAATCAATCAGACTCTTTTTTTTTTAATATTACAAATATTAAAAATATTAATAAAAATATTAATATTAAATAATAATATTAAATATTAATAAAAACACAACAAGACGATTAACTCTACCACTGACATATACTTAGTCCATGGTCATAGGGACAACGTTTTTACAAAGCTTAGTTTTATTCTTAAAACAACCGAACGTTTGTGAACGCGAAAAACGACGTCGGAGCATCACCTTGGTGACGTCTTTACGTGCCGTTCAGTCGTGACGTGTCGTACGCTATTGTTAACGTCACGTTGGTAACAAGATCATTAAGTTCACTCTCTGTCATCAGACGGCCTTGTCGACAACTACTTTCAGCATCAACTTATCTGTCATCGTCATTTAGCATATAATAACATCAATTTATCCGGATTATTCCGCATCCATCACACCGCCATGGATTACGGTAAGCTGACCTATTTACTTAATTAAAAAAAAACAGACTGGAAATGAATGATTAATCTGAAACAGTGGATATCAATAATTGTAAACAATGTTCGATCAGATGTTCTGCTTCCTCAGATAGACTAATATTTAGTAATACTCAAAAAGTTTTAATTTTTATTAGTGTTATATGTTAATGGGCTGTCTGACTTTATTTCAGCCGCAGATATAGTATATAACATGCAGGCCTAATAACACAATGTTAATCTTCAAATCACGCCATAACTAATTCACGGTTAACGATTTATTCTGAGTCAATGTACAGTTTACTACTTATTTTGAGCTAACTTTTAGAATTAGAGACAGAAGAAATAAGATACATTAACTGTGAAACGTAATACTCGGTCAAAATTACTAATTTTTTTTTATTTCTGCTTTGTTTCAGTGATCCTGTGTTTTATGGTCAATTACCTGGCCAAGGAGGAAGACGAAGAAGTCTATATTGTGGGAGAGCACCCTTCACTTGGCCAGTGGGACGTGGGCGAGGGCGTCCAGTTAGTGAACGCCCCCAAGGGTTCCCCTCAGTGGGTGGGTGTTGCCCACGTGCCCCGTGGATCTACCCACTATAAGGCAGTAGTACGGTCGAAATGTGGCGCTCTCTGTTGGGAAGACAAAGTGGTCAACAGACAGCTCTGTCTCCCAACAGGGACCGCCCACGGACTGGTCAAGTTCCGTTTCAACTGTGAAGGAGAATCGCAGGAAATGTCACAAGGTATTTTCATTTCACCGTCTAAAACAGGCATGATAATTTTCATAGTTACCAATAAAGCTAGAGCAATACTGTGCCCGCGCAAAATATTCCTTTAATATGAAAATTAAAATTCTACTTTAAAGTTTAAACATTAAATTCGATTATTCTTAAAATTTAATTGAATTAATAAATACTATTACTACTACTACAACTGCCACTACTACTAAAACTAGTACTTCTTCTACTACTACTACTACTGTTACTGCTACTAATAATTATATATGGTATATACGTATATATATATATGTTTGTACGTATGTATATGTGTATTCTTATACTCAAGTTATTAATTCTATTTTATCTTATCTTACCACAGAAGACCCCGAAAATCATCTGACGCCATGCCCAGGGACAGCAGTATTGACCATGCCATACTGGCGTCACGGACTTAAACATGAGATGGAATTTGTGCCGACCACAGGCGGTAGGGTCAAGTCACACTACCTTGCAAAAGAGGGCGCTGCTGTCGTTAACATACCGATTTCGGAAGGTAGATTCACTTATGCAAATTAAGAATTATACCATTGCTTCATCACGACAAAATGTTAAACAGTTACTTTCAAAATTAATAATGACGAGTCTCGGAAGTTTTGACCGCTCTTAAGTGTTTAAAGGCCATACATGATACATATAGTATATTATAAAGTAGTATATTATAAGGATATTGAGTTTTAAGCGTAATTAATTAAAAAAATATTCAAAATTGTTTCATTTTAAGTTATTTATATAATATTATCCTTCATCTGTCCTCAGGTAATACTATTAAGAACTCTCGTTTATTCAGATCTAATAATCAGTGGACATTGGGAGGTTATACGTGATGAGACAGTGGAGAAATCAGATCTTCTAAAAGTGTCATTCCCTTCCAAGTCCGGGAGCTACAAGGTTGACTGGCCATTTTCTGGTCTACAAAATCCAATTGTCACAGGTTGGTACTCTTATTAACAGATATACTTGACTGAATGTTTTTGTGTGAGGTCATATATAGTCTTTATAATAATTACTAATTATTAACAATTTTATTAATTCAGAGGATGCATTGATTAGAGAAGTTGATTAATATAATAATGCAAATTTTACTTTTAGGAAAATATACGTTTCTTTGAAATATGTATATTAATAATAACTTATAATTATATTTTTAAACATTTATGTTAATCATTTATTTCTTAAGACATTTTGATTGTAATAAACGATATAAAAATGGAAAGTTTTGTGATAATTAATTTTTCATTGAGGTATATTTTGACATATCTATTACACTGTAACTGCTGGATAATTTTTCGGCCTGTTCATTTCAAAAGTGCTCATACTTGGTTAAGTTTCTTATAATAAATAAATCAAAACGCGTTTGTTTAATCAGATTTATAAATTGTTTCAGAAATTGTTAACATCTGCGAGCAAAGTGATGAGAAGAACCAGGTGGCGCCACCAGCTGAGACAGTTGCTTGCAGAGACCCTGATGAGATGACAATAACGAAAAAGAAAGGTGTGTATCATCTCCACGATTAAGATATATCTCCATAATTTAGATATCATGATTATTCACCACGGTGATAAAGGTATCATCATCATGATTAATGTATCGTCACCAAAATTAAGGTATCACTATCATGATTTGAAAGGAAACATCATCATGGTCAGGGTATTATCATCCTGATTATATGGTATCAAGACCATGATTTTAAAAGGCAAGATCATCATGGTAAGGGTGTAATCACCCTGATTCTATGGCATCAACACCATGATTTTGAAAGGCAAGATCATCATGGTTAGGGTGTTATCACCCTGATTCTATGGTATCAACACCATGATTTTAAAAGGCAAGATCATCATGGTTTGGGTGTTTTCACCTTGATTCTATGGTATCACCACCATGATTTTAAAAGGCAAGATGATCATGGTTAGGGTGTTATCACCCTGATTCTATGGTATCAACACCATGATTTTAAAAGGCAAGATCATCATGGTTAGGGTGTTATCACCCTGATTCTATGGTATCAACATCATGATTTTAAAATGCAAGATCATCATGGTTTGGGTGTTATCACCCTGATTCTATGGTATCAACACCATGATTTTAAAAGACAACATCATCATGGTTTGGGTATTATCACCCTGATTCTATGGTATCACCAAAATAATTTTAAAAGGCAAGATCATCATGGTTAGGGTGTTATCACCCTGATTCTATGGTATCAACACCATGGTTTTAAAAGGCAACATCATCATGGTTAGGGTGTAATCACCCTGATTCTATGGTATCAACACCGTGATTTTAAAAGGCAACATCATCATGGTTAGGGTGTAATCACCCTGATTCTATTGTATCAACACCGTGATTTTAAAAGGCAACATCATCATGGTTAGGGTGTTATCACCCTGATTCTATGGTATCAACACCATGATTTTAAAAGGCAACATCATCATGGTTAGGGTGTTAATACCCTGATTCTATGGTATCACCAACATGATTTTAAAAGGCAACATCATCATGGTTAAGGTGTTATCACTCTAATTCTATGGTATCACCACCATGATTTTAAAAGGCAAGATGATCATGGTTAGGGTGTTATCACCCTGATTCTATGGTATCACCACCATAATTTTAAAAGGCAAGATCATCATGGTTTGGGTGTTATCACCCTGATTCTATGGTATCAACACCGTGATTTTAAAAGGCAACATCATCATGGTTAGGGTGTTATAACCCTGATTCTATGGTATCACCACCACCAATAATGAGTCATCAACATGATTAATGAACCTTTACCACGAATAAGGTACCATGCACCACCGTGATTAAGGTACCGTAACACTGATTTGAAGGTACCACGTGGTTGGGGATCACCGCCTTGATTTAGAGTATCATCAGCCTGTTTTAAGTATCAGCACCATATTTAAAGTCTCAACTATGTCATCGAGAAAATTTCAGTGGTCAAGTATTATAATACTTTTCTACGTGAATAAATTTGATATATTATATATTTTTCGTGCACGCAAACAAATCCAGTAATTGTTAGAAATAACAACCATTGTGTGCATTGCTATGTTTCTGAGTAAATTACTTTAGCTTATCTCCGTTATTCCAGTGGATATTACCGTCTTCTTTATTTGGAACCTTGCACTGTTTCAGAATTTGTCAACGTCTCGGTGTCTGCCACGAATGGACTCCAGGTGGAGCCAACAGAGCACACAGTCCCAAGTGACAAAGCAGATCAGAAAAAAATGGCGAAGAAAAAAGGTGTGTACTTCGTGTTGAATTGCGTGTTTAAGGTGACCTGTTCTATTAGGATTATAAGTCTGTAGTCAATAATATACTCCTGTATGACTGAGTATACTATGTAAAATGTGTCTGGGAAGTATATGGTTTTAGCGGCATGTTTATATATCACATTATAAATCGGTGGCTCTTGACCTTCAGATAACTTATAAAAAGCACCTATTTTGACATTCACGTATACTGTCGGTTTTAGGCCTACGTATTAAGTCTAACTATAAGTTCTAATGCTCTCCATTTATTTACATTGTATAAACTCTTAGTGTTCGTGGTGTTTGTGTCACTTCTAATCTTCTGTGACAGTATAAATTTCAATTTTATTTTTTTAGGAATTCGCGGCTTCATATTCCGAGTGAACAGAATCTTCAGACGATGCTTGAAGAGGACAAAGCACGCATCTAAGGATTAAGACGTACCACTGCCGTGGACAAAAATGGACAGGAAAATATATGAACTGCTCTCTCATTACTATTATATCAAATGTTTAGATTTATATAATAAATTTCGGAAACCTCTTTTAGTGTATTTGTTGAATATTAGCTTTATTACTTGACGATGTGAATGCATTAGAGTTTTATTTTGTGCGTGACAGGGGACTTTATTTTAATAATTGTTGTTGTTCTTAAATTGCCCAACCAATGGATGGCGGGACCATATTTATGACTCCCTCCCACACACACATACAGACACAAACAATCAAAGTTACTAACTGGTAATCTGAAATCAGCCTAGGCATGGTCTCATTTTACCCTCTCACTGTTCGGATTCCTCCAACCCAAGTGGTTAAACTAAAATTATAAACATTTTCACGTCTTACGTTGAAAAGCATGCACTGATAGTATTCAAAGAGACATGAAACATAAACAAAAAAAATATCCACAAAGTCTTTCAAACCTGGGAAAATATCACCCTGATTTAAAGGATAATTCATTAGGGTACAAAATTACAACTAAATTAACATTTAAAATAAGATCTTTATTCAATTAATCAAAGCAACATTGAACAAAACTGGACAAACAAGAAAAACTAAAAATTGGTCTGACAAATTTTACTTCGCCTTCATGCTTTTTTTATCGCAAATGAATGTTAAATTGACCTATTTATCACATTTAATTAAAATTCATTGAATTCACAGATGAATACGTTAAAGAAACTTCTTTGAACTGAATCATTCAGTAGGCCTTAGTAAACGAACGGCTCTTAACTCCGACAGGACTCGAACCCGCAATCCCCGGCTTCAGAGGCCGGTGCCTTATCCATATAAGGCCACGGAGGCGCACGTCAGTTTGTCACCGTGTGATATTTCTAAGAGACCGTGAACATTCATGAGCACTGGAGCGATATATTTTCTAACACGTGTTCTGAATTGCAACAGTTTCTTTCTGTTTGCATTGCACCATTTATGATTAAACTTACTTGTAATATTTAAATTCCATGGATAATTGTATTATTTTAAGATACGGTGAACATTCGTGAGCAGTGGAACGATAAATTTACAAACCTTTCAACAGAGAATCATGTTTTTCGAATTGCTGCAGCGCCCCGAAGTAATATTTTTAAATAAAAAATGGATTATATCAAGTACGCATATGTATCTCCCGAAATTACAAAGATTGTATTCATAGATTGGTCATTCCACAGAAAACAATCCAGTTTATGGAGATTCATGTCCATAGGATTCATTAAATCCGGATACATAAATTTCATCTACCGTAGAGCTTTCGCTGTGAAAAGTTTGCATCTAACAATTTTTTGCTTAATTTAAACTTATTTGTTTAGCGAAGAAATACTAAAAACGCTTCAAGTACATCCCTACCGTTTCATAAATCATTGAAAGGTACCTGTCCCCAGGGCATAATCAATGACTAATTATCCTTTTACTGTTATCAAAAATGAAATATTCCTGTGATTTGTTTTCACAATTCACAAGCTTCTTTTTATCGTGCATTTTACTGTTTTTTTTTTATTGCGATTAAAATATGTCCGCAGATTATTTTTCAACACCGTTATAAAGACGATTCCTTCGCCATACAACGACATTGATTGATTACTCCTTGTTTAAAACTCACCTAAGTTGAAATAACCTCACAGAATATTTGGAAAAAAAATTATCGGTATGTATTGTGTCCTTTTACAACAAGAAATATCTTTGATTGTGTAACAATGTCTGTATATTTATTTCCTTTCAGCAATGTTTACTACTTTGAGGGTCATATCCAGCCGGAATAATGAATAAAGCATTTATACTATATGATAATTTAATGGAATCACCTAATCACCTATATAGACAGTCGTACCAACGGTCAGTTTGATATTCAGGGAGGAATAAAAGAATATTTTATATATGTGATAGCAATAATTGAGGGAGATAATGAACATATGTGTCATGTGTGTCATTCCCAGAGAATGGCTGATTACCAGTGGACAAAGACTTTGTAACTCTAGGAACACACTTGGCAGACCATTATAATGTCAGTATTTTACGAAAACAGGTCTTGTGCATATCCACATAATGTCAGTTTTTGATGGCATTAAAGAAGTATTAAAGAATTACTTTCCTATCTTAACAGTCATCATGAAAAACGTCTCCAGAAAAAAAACAGATCGACATGAGTGAAAAACAACATCCGATCATTGGTGTCTGAGGAAGAATGGAAGGCTCCAGGCTGCATTTTTCTGGTAACAGATGGCGCCTCTGTTCAGTTTTACCAGGACCAATCAAATTTATAAATGGAAACATCATTCTGCTGACCAAGAAAAAAAAAATCTATATACAAGCCAATGAGAGTATTGCAAATCAAGTGATTCATTATGAGTGTAGAAAACATGATCATTTCATGATCTGAGCGTGTCCGTGTATACAGTAAGCAACCTCGTTAACTTACCGTACAATACAAGGACGCTTTCTCCAGAGCTGTGATATCACTAGTTCATTCACATGTTACGCAAGACTGCGCAGAATGGAATTCACAAGAGTACGACTCTGATGTTTAGGGTTTGTGGGCTTTGGAATCTACGGCCCACAATGCACCGGGGCTTCAACATATACAGATGGCGTATATATATATAAAAAAAGGGGGGGGGGGGAGGATAAATACATGTAGTCTGTTTAAATACGTTCAAAAGGAATCGTTTCAAGGCCAATTACATAATCATGGGCGTCTCCGTGGTTAGGACTTCATGAAATAAGTAATATTTTGTAAGCATGCGCATGTGAATGTAAATAAAATGTGTTTCCTCAAAATCTAACAAATTTCGATGTTAAACTTTGACAGTTCAGACAAGTAGTCTCGGCCGTGCCACAGTGCCTAACTGTCCACAAGAGCTTCGTTTTGAGTAGAGACGACCTCTGGCGGGAGGGTGATGTTATGCCGATAAATTTACATGAACATAATTACCGGTTTCCTGATAGCATTCATTCATGGGATGTTAATTAGGACCTATAAATAGTAAAACATTCCCTGAATTCATGATGGGTCATACTCCCCTAATTAATTGGACTCGTTTTTTTTTTAATATTACCTGAACAGGGAAAAACATAACAGGACGATTAACTCTGTCACTGACATATACTTAGTCCATGGTCATAGGGACAACGTTTACAAAGCTTAATTTTATTCTTAAACAACCGAAAGTTTGTGAATGCGAAAAACGACGTCAGAGCATCACCTTGGTGACGTCTTTACGTGCCGTCTAGTCGTGACGTTCGTACGCTATTGTTCACGTCACGTTGCATGGTAACCAGATCATTAGGTTCACTCTCTGTCATCAGACGGCCGTGTCGACAACAACTTTCAGCATCAACTTATCTGTCATCGTCATTTTAGATTTAGAATATAATAATATCAATTTATCCGGATTATTCCGCATCAGATGATCCATTACGCTGCCATGGATTACGGTAAGCTGACTTAATTAATTATTTAATGAAACAGATTGTAAATGAAAGATTAATGTAAAACAGTAGATATGAATGATATTGTAAGTACATTGTTCGATCAGATGTTCTGCTTCCTTAGATAGACTTATATTTAGTAATACTCCAAATGTTTTAATTTATATTCGTGTTATATGTTAATGGGCGGTCTGACTTTAATGCGATAGCAGCTATAGTAAATAACAGGACTAATAACATGATGTTTATCTTCAAATCACGCCATAACTAATTCACAGTTAACGGTTCATTCTGAGTTAACGTACAGTTTATTAATTATTCTGAGCTAACTTTTAGAGACAGAAGAAATAAGATACATCCACTGTGAAACGTAATACTCGGTCAAAATCACTATTTTTTTATTTCTGCTTTGTTTCAGTGATCCTGTGTTTTATGATCAATTACCTGGCCAAGGAGGAAGACGAAGAAGTCTATATTGTGGGCGAGCACCCTTCACTTGGCCAGTGGGAGGTGGGCGAGGGCGTACAGTTAGTGAACGCCCCCAAGGGTTCCCCTCAGTGGGTGGGTGTTGCCCACGTGCCCCATGGGTCTACCCACTACAAGGCCGTAGTACGGTCAAAATGTGGCGCTCTCTGTTGGGAAGACAAAGTGGTCAACAGACAGCTCTGTCTCCCAGCAGGGACCGCCCAGGCACTAGTCAAGTTCCGTTTCAACTGTGCAGGAGAATCGCAGGAAATGTCACAAGGTATTTTCATTTCACCGTCTAAAACAGGCATGACCATTTTATTAGTTACCAATAATAGTAGAGCAATACAGTGTCCGCACATAAAATTTCCGCAATATGAAAATTAAAATTCTACTTCAAAATTCCAATTTTCGTAGCTTGCTCAGCGTTTAAACTTTAAATTCGATTATTCTTAAAAAAATTAATTAAATGTATAAATACCACTACTACTACTACTACTACTACTACTACTACTACTGCCACTACTTCTATTACCACTACTTCTACTACTACTACTACTACTGTTACTAATAATTATATATGGTATATACGTATATATATATATGTTTGTACGTATGTATATGTGTATTCTTATACTCAAGTTATTAATTCTATTTTATCTTATCTTACCACAGAAGACCCCGAAAATCATCTGACGCCATGCCCAGGGACAGCAGTATTGACCATGCCATACTGGCGTCACGGACTTAAACATGAGATGGAATTTGTGCCGACCACAGGCTGTAGGGTCAAGTCACACTACCTGGCAACAGAGGGCGCTGCTGTCGTTAACATACCGATTTCGGAAGGTAGATTCACTTATGCAAATTAAGAATTATACCATTGCTTTATCACGACAAAATGTTAAACAGTTACTTTCAAAATTAATAATGACGAGTCTCGGAAGTTTTGACCGCTCTTAGGTGTTTTTAAAGGCCATACATGATACATATAGTATATTATAAAGTAGTATATTATAAGGATATTGAGTTTTAAGCGTAATTAATTGAAAAAATATTCAAAATGGTTTCATTTTAAGTTATTTCTATAATAGTATCCTTCATCTGTCCTCAGATAATACTATTAAGAACTCTCGTTTTTTCAGATCTAATAATCAGTGGACATTGGGAGGTTATACGTGATGGGACAGTGGAGAAATCAGATCTTCTAAAAGTGTCATTCCCTTCCAAGTCCGGGAGCTACAAGGTTGACTGGCCATTTTCTGGTCTACAAAATCCCATTGTCACAGGTTGGTACTCTTATTAACAGATATACTTGACTGAATGTTTTTGTGTGAGGTCATATATAGTCTTTATAATAATTACTAATTATTAACAATTTTATTAATTCAGAGGATGCATTGATTAGAGAAGTTGATTAATATAATCATGCAAATTTTACTTTTAGGAAAATATACGTTTCTTTGAAATATGTATATTTATAATAACTTATAATTATATTTTTAAACATTTATGTTAATCATTTATTTCTTAAGACATTTTGATTGTAATAAACGATATAAAAATGGAAAGTTTTGTGATAATTAATTTTTCATTGAGGTATATTTTGACATATCTGTTACACTGTAACTGCTGGATAATTTTTCGGCCTGTTCATTTCAAAAGTGCTCATACTTGGTTAAGTTTCTGGTAATAAATAAATAAATCAAAACGCGTTTGTTTAATCAGAGTCATAAATTGTTTCAGAAATTGTTAACATCTGCGAGCAAAGTGATGAGAAGAACCAGGTGGCGCCACCAGCTGAGACAGTTGCTTGCAGAGACCCTGATGAGATGACAATAACGAAAAAGAAAGGTGTGTATCATCTCCACGATTAAGGTATTATCTCCATAATTTAGATATCATGATTAATGTATCACCACGGTGATAAAGGTATCATCATCATGATTAATGTATCGTCACCAAAATTAAGGTATCACTATCATGATTTGAAAGGAAACATCATCATGGTCAGGGTGTTATCATCCTGATTCTAGGGTATCAAGACCATGATTTTAAAAGGCAAGATCATCATGGTAAGGGTGTAATCACCCTGATTCTATAGTATCAACACCATGATTTTAAAAGGCAAGATCATCATGGTAAGGGTGTAATCACCCTGATTCTATAGTATCAACACCATGATTTTAAAAGACATCATCATGGTTAGAGTGTAATCACCCTGATTCTATGGCATCAACACCATGATTTTAAAAGGCAAGATCATCATGGTTTGGGTGTTATCACCCTGATTCTATGGTATCAACACCATGATTTTAAAAGGAAAGATCATCATGGTTAGGGTGTTATCACCCTGATTCTATGGTATCACCACTATGATTTTAAAAGGAAAGATCATCATGGTTAGGGTGTTATCACCCTGATTCTATGGTATCAACACCATGATTTTAAAAGGCAACATCATCATGGTTAGGGTGTTATCACCCTGATTCTATGGTATCAACACCATGATTTTAAAAGGCAAGATCATCATGATTTGGGTGTTATCACCCTGATTCTATGGTATCAACACCATGATTTTAAAAGGCAAGATCATCATGGTTAGGGTGTTATCACCCTGATTCTATGGTATCAACACCATGGTTTTAAAAGGCAACATCATCATGGTTAGGGTGTAATCACCCTGATTCTATGGTATCAACACCGTGATTTTAAAAGGCAACATCATCATGGTTAGGGTGTTATCACCCTGATTCTATGGTATCAACATCATGATTTTAAAAGGCAACATCATCATGGTTAGGGTGTTAATACCCTGATTCTATGGTATCAAAACCATTATTTTAAAAGGCAAGATCACCATGGTAAGGGGGTTATCACCCTGATTCTATGGTATCAACACCGTGATTTTAAAAGGCAACATCATCATGGTTAGGGTGTTATCACCCTGATTCTATGGTATCAAAACCATTATTTTAAAAGGCAAGATCACCATGGTAAGGGGGTTATCACCCTGATTCTATGGTATCAACACCATGATTTTAAAAGGCAACATCATCATGGTTAGGGTATTATCTCCCTGATTCTATGGTATCAACATCATGATTTTAAAAGGCAACATCATCATGGTTAGGGTATTATCTCCCTGATTCTATGGTATCAACATCATGATTTTAAAAGGCAACATCATCATGGTTAGGGTATTATCACCCTGATTCTATGGTATCAACACCGTGATTTTAAAAGGCAACATCATCATGGTTAGGGTGTTAATACCCTGATTCTATGGTATCACCACCATGATTTTAAAAGGCAACATCATCATGGTTAGGGTGTTATAACCCTGATTCTATGGTATCACCACCACCAATAATGAGTCATCAACATGATTAATGAACCTTTACCACGAATAAGGTACCATGCCCCACCTTGATTAAGGTACCGTAACGCTGATTTGAAGGTACCACGTGGTTGTGGATCACCGCCTTGATTTAGAGTATCATCAACCTGTTTAAAGTATCAACACCATATTTAAAGTCTCAACTATGTCATCGAGAAAATTTCAGTGGTCAAGTATTATAATACTTTTCTACGTGAATATATTTGATATATTATATATTTTTTCGTGCACGCAAACAAATCCAGTAATTGTTAGAAATAACAACCATTGTGTGCATGGCTATGTTTCTGAGTAAATTACTTTAGCTAATCTCCGTTATTCCAGTAGAATTCTTTATTTGGAACCTTGGACTGTTTCAGAATTTGACAACGTCTCGGTGTCTGCCACGAATGGACTCCAGGTGGAGCCAACAGAGCACACAGTCCTTAGTGACAAAGCAGATCAGAAAAAAATGGCGAAGAAAAAAGGTGTGTTCTTCGTGTTGAATTGCGTGTATAAGGTGACCTGTTCTAACAGGATTATAAGTCTGTAGTCAATAATATACACCTGTATGACTGAGTATACTATGTAAAATGTGTCTGGGAAGTATATGGTTTTAGCGGCATGTTTACATATCACATTATAAATCGGTGGCTCTTGACCATCAGATAACATTTTAAAATCACCTATTTTGACATTCACGTATATTGTCGGTTTTAGGTCTACGTATTAAGTCTAACTATAAGTTCTAATGCTCTCCATTTATGTACATTGTATAAACTCTTAGTGTTCGTGGTGTTTGTTTCCCTTCTAATCTTCTGTTACAGTATAAAGTTCAATTTCATTTTTTTAGGAATTCGCGGCCTCATGTTCCGAGTGAACACAATCATCAGACGTTGCATGAAGAGGACAAAGCATGCATCTAAGGATTAAGACGTATCACTGCCGTGGACAAGAATGGACAGGAAATATATGAACTGCTCTCTCATTACTATTATATCAAATGTGTAGATTTATATAATAAATTTCAGAAACCTCTTTTAGTGTTTTTGCTGAATATTAGCTTTATTAATAGAAGGTGTGAATGCGTTTGAGTTCACGTGGGCGGGGACTTTTTTTTAAAAAATAATATTGTTTTTAAATTGCACAACCATTGGAGAATGGGACCATATTTATAACCCCCCCATACACACACACTTACACAAACAATCTAAGTTACCTACTGGTAATCTAAAATCATCCTATAAGCATGGTCTCATTTTACCCTCTCATTTTTCGGATGCCTCCAACCCAAGTGGTAAAACTAAAATTATAAGTATTTTAAAATACAAAAAACAAAAATTATCCACAAATTCATTCTAACTGGAGAAGAAAATATCACCCTGATTAACAGGATAATTAATGAAGGTACAGAATTACATCTAAATTAACATCTAAAATAAGTCCATTATTCAATTAATAAAAAGTAACATTAACAAAAATTGGTCAAACAAGATAAACTCAAACTGGTCTGACAATTTTTGACAAAAATAATCCAACTTCGTCTTCATGCCTGTCAGAATAGCATCAATAACGCCACGCGTTTTTTTTTGTTTAGTGATTAAAAAATTAATCTCAAGATCTAGACGATTATTATTTTATTCAATGAATCATTTATTTTTGACTCTTCACATATACTTAAGATTCAAAAACAGTATCAGCTCCCTATATGATTTCCGTTTCACAATTAACGCGCTTTCTCTCGTATTTGCTAATACGTAAGTAAGGTCACAGTCTCCCCTCAACCGTACTTTTTTTTTTAAATAATCGACAAATATTTCAGCTATTTGATGAGTTGGTAATCCATCCCAAACAATGTTTTGCAACAAAACAAGGTCACTGGAGCTTGATCCACCCAAACTGCCCCCCCCCCCTTTGTTTCTCCATCTGATAAAGAGCACCTGGGGTGTGTGCATGTGTGTGTGTGGGGGGGGGACATATCTTTTAAATATACAGAGAAAACCCAGTGTTAATTACACACGTGTAGATACTGATATTGCGCAAACTATTTTAATAATAACCCTTAGAGAGTAAAACTGCGATAACACTCAGATGCGGGCGTACAGGCTGCACCTAAATTGTACACAATATACATATGACTAGTCATGGACCTCGTTTGTTAAAGCAAGGCCTACAGGCCTAATGGAAACTTGTGCAATGGTTTATACACCAGTTATAATGCTTCAATGCTGGCCCATTACTTTTCAAGTAGGCCTACATGTCTTGTATACGACGAAGGTATCAGAGATGATTACATATGCCCAATTTCTGGCTGATATCCCCTCCTGAGAAATAAGCAGGGACATACACTCTGCAAAAATTATTGTAGGTGGCGCCACCAATCTTGTATACGACAAAGCTTTATGATATGTATAAATTTGCCCAATTTCAGGTTGATATATCAAATTCCTCTGGAGAAATAAGCAGGCACATACATTGTGCAAAAGTCATTGTAGGTGGCGACACCAGTCTTGTGAACGAGAAAGCCATCACAGACAGGTCAAAATATCAGGCCAATACATCAAACTTCTCGAGTTTGATGCACGGGGCTGACCAGGCTTAGGTGAGAAAAGCAGTTGTTCCGAGTGAACTGTGACAAATTGCTGGCTCAAGCTACTGCACTGAGTGAACTCTAGAACTGCACCTGGCTAGACTGGCTGAACTTTTGACCTGTCCCTGGCTGCACTGAGTGAACTCTTGACCTGTTGCCTAATCTGATACAGTTGCTAAGTCTGCCAAAGCTATAAATAGATCCAGGCTGACCTTTGGCCTGTTGCAAAATCTGAACAATTTGGAGTCTGCCAAGCTATTTAACCTGAAATATAGTGGCATGATGTTATAGGTGCTGATAAACTGGTGCCAGGCTAGATGTAACTGCTTCACACAGCTAACATATATGGGAAATTGACTCAATTCAATCTCCATAATTCAGGCAAAAATCATTCATGTGGAACCATGAACGACAATTATTATGAGAATTATTGTGGGAATTATCCTTGTAATATATCAAACAAATAAGCTTCAGTTGCGTCAGTCGAAAAATGTTTTGCAGGTTTACCACTCATATAGGAAGATAAAGCAAACTGGCGAAGTTCAGCTTCCCGTAACTCAGCCAAAAAAGCACTGAACCAAAACCATTGAACAACGTGAATTATCAACATCTGAGGATAATTAATGTGTCAGATTAAAGAATTTGGCCCAGTGGTTTTGAGTAGAAGATCTTTGTAGCCACTGAGCTAAAAAGGGCTGTTATGGCATATGAATAAATTTGCGATCGATCAGCTTCCCATAACTCAGCCAAAAGTCACTAAACAGAGACCATTTGAACAAACTTCAGAAAGCACTACCCTAGGATCATTTCTTTGCGATATTTAGCAATTTGACTATATAGTTTCAGAGAAGAAGTTCTTTGTAGCCCTCAGTATGATATAGGCACTGACGACCACCGTACAGAAAAGGCCGATGCAGGTGGCGTCACCAATACCTCAATTTCAGATATGACTCATGCGACCAACATTGTCATAAAATTTGGTGATGATAGCTCCAGCCTTTTCAAAGATTGAAATTTTAGTATGCTTTTTTGACAGATGACAAAGTTCAACCTCCTGTAACTCTGCCAAAAAATCACCGAACTGGTACCATTCGAACAAACTTGAGAGAGATGGTATAAGAGATTATTTCTGTGAAATATTGAACAATTTGGCATGACCTTTTTGGAGAAGATTTTCCAAGGCTTTTTAGTTTTTTCTCTATTAAATCTAAGAAATTACAGTTAGCTAAAAATAAGCAAAATCCGATAGAGTTTTTCAGATAGCTATTTCTTTTTTTGCATAAAATTATGTGATGCTAGCGCCTGTCGTTTTCGAGATAGTATGGGTTAATGTACAGACGACGGACGACGGATGCCGGACCACGCCACACCATCACAGGTTCGCTAAAAATATGAGGCGGACATCCGTATGAGTGCAGAAGTTAAAAAACAGAAAATGATCGACAAGGCAAGATTTGTTTGATAAATTTAAGAAAGGGGCAGCACTGGACGGGCTCATCTGCCCCCCCCCCCCGGATGAAAGTATCCTTCTGCTTAAATCACCCGCATGACAGAAAAATAAATGACCCCCCCCCCCCCCCGAATATCATAATTTTCTTTGCTACCACCACACACACACACACACGGACGGAGATTAATACATATCCTCTGGGCGGAGGCAATAAATTAGTGTTAACTACAGGTTCAGGTCACTTTTGCATGAAAGCTCCTAACATGGAGGTATAATTAGAATTATACCTTTATGTTCTTATTTGGGCAGAGATCACTCTTTTAACATCCATTCAGATTCCGTTTGAACGAGTGAAACACGTTGAATGATACGGGCAAGATGAAACAAGAGCGCCGCAAACGTGCATAATACGCCTGCCGTGTATCGGGCGACCTCTGACCTAGTTAAACATGCGCGAATTTTGATGAGAATGTAATTCAGGTGAGAAACTGTTGGTAAATATGTATAATGATTTCCATGAAAATGCATAGGATTTTTCGTGAGTCACCAAAGTGCAGTGACCTCTAACATCAATAAATATGCGTGGATTTTGCTGGAAATCGAACATAGGCGAGATATTTTATTGATTATCAATTCTGATGAGTTTTATAAAAACCTTTCATATTTATTGTAAGTTATCGCAGCGACACCACAAGGTCTAGTGACCCGTGACCTTATTAAATATGCGTGCATTTTGCCCATAATTGAACTCTGGCGAGATAATCAGTTTGTAAGTAGTTATGGTGAGTTTGGTTCAAATCCATCAAAGTCCCGGTAAGTTATTGCGGCGACACTAAAGTTAATGATGGTTGGTATACAATAATACTCCCGTCATATGACGGGTGAATAAAAAATAGCTCTGTCATGTTTTGCATGCAGGCTATATATACTGTGGTTGCCTTTATATTTGCGAGGCTAATATTTCGCGATTTCAATGTTTTCATTGTTTCGCGATCTCATTTTCGCGATCTCATTTTTGTACATTCATAGTCACATTTTTTCCTAAGCGCTCAATCTTAAGAATTTTCCAAAAGCCTATGACAACGAGTACAAATTCTTGTATCCTAAAGGCAGAAAATACGAAGAGCTGATATTGTCTTTCTTTGATTTACATGTAACATAAAATATATGTTAATAGCCATGATGTCTTTTGCCTTCCTTTGAACCTACTGGAACCTACTATCGCGTGGATAACATGCATAAAATGCCAATGCGGCCATATTATAAATGACCATTCCCCTGTGTTGGTGAGGCACATTATTCACAACGATTTCATTTTCGCGAATTATTTCCCTTTCGCGATTTTCACGAAATTGAAACCTCCGCGAACCAACAACAGTATCATGAAAATGGCAAGTATCATCATCCATTGGTTCGCAGTTTGTATAAATCACGTTATACATCAATTCAGTGGTCTTTGGACCACGTTCATTCGTGTCACGTGAGTATGAACGACAAGGCAGGATTAGTTTAATGAATTTACCATAGGGGACAGCACCGGACGGGCTCGTCAGCAAATTTTCAAAAATTCATACACGAGATTTTAAGTCAATATCTTGGGGGAATATTCTCTTTTTGTACAATTGTTGTCATGGTATGCTCTAAAAAAATCCTTGTAAATTAGAAACTTTGATTTAAATTTTAGGGCTTTTCTGTAAAACAATATATTAACATGGTAACAGACAATAAGAATAAACTGATATCACTGGCTTCTGTGATCTAGTTGTAGAGCATAGGACTAAAAGTAGGGAGATCCTGAGTTTGAATCTCAGCCAAGCAGGTGAGATTTTTCAAAATCGGTCCTGACCCAGGGCAAGTGCTCTGCAGGTTTAATGGGAAGGCCGTGCCCCATGGCTTTGTCTCACTCACAGATGAGTGTACCTATCGGGGGTTCTTAAGTGGTATGACCCACCAGTGGGGAAGGCTACACGGTTACATGCCAGTTTGCCGATTCCCATTCTGCCGAATCCCAGAATACCGAATCCAGTTTGCCGAATCCCAGAGAGGCGAATGTTAACTTTTTAATGTGAAATCGTCCGTTAATTTGATTAGTATTCAGTAAGGTGCAGTAAGTATTCACAGGCCTGGTTATCACCAGGATATGAAATGAAAGAAAGTGTGCCATTACCCTGTTATTTAGTCTAACTGGAATGGAAATCTGTAGATGTACTAAGTTAAGCAGGCAATAATGGAGGCGGTTACGTCCAACAAAAAAATCAAATTATATTTATACCATTAGAAGTGCTGGAAAACATAACTACTACTACACCTGCTGAACATAAAAAGTCTCATTCTGTGCTAGACATAAACACATGAGCCAGCAGGCATTTAAATAAGGCCGATATGCCTACTTTCGAGTTTTGACACCAGTCATACAGAGGACTACGCTGCAACAGCCATCCATTCCATAGCATCCATACCACTGTAAACAGCCTGTTAGCTTTTTCGGCTAAATTATTACAAAAAAACACATGGTAGGTTCACAAACACATCTAACGATTGGTATGTGCCATCCCCCTGCTACTGTCATATATTCATTGAAGCCTGGTCATTTCTTCAGAGTTTAGCATCTCATTTTGAAACAGATGTTCTCTGTCCTCTGTCCTCTGTTTTATAGTCTGTCAGTTTGTTAATGACTGAGGCTGCAGGAGACAAGTCCTCCATTGTTTCTGGCATCAGGTGGTTTAGTGTCTCTGGGAGACGGATAGCAAGGAGCCCAGCTGAGAACGACAGTGACCCGTATACAACAAAGGACAGGGAAGGGTAAATCTGGTCCTGAAACACATACATAACATGAGGATAACAGTTATAATTTGACCTGAGGAAGAGTTGACCTAAGGTTTTCGAATCACACGTAACATCTTGCATATATATATATATATATATATATATATATATATATATATAGATATATATATGCAAATACATACACACACATACACAGAGACTGCTATGTTGCAAAGAGAACATCTCACTTCAAAGGACATAGTTACAAGAGAAGAAAATGTGAAGAAAACACAGGAAACTTTGAAATACGGGATATTAACAAATCTTATTCTGGAAACCACAGTTAATAAATTGCAGCAGTTTTAACCATAAATAAGGATGTTAACAGGACACTGAATATTTCCATTAAAATTAACATTAAAAAAACAGATCTATCTAGAAGTAAGGAAGACGTCAGTTATTACACATACCTGTTGTATCTCAAGAGGTGCCAGAACTCCGCCAAACCTGGCCGCAGTCACACAAATGCCAAGGGCATTATTACTGCAATACACACAATAAATATTAATATCAACAGTAAACATAAAATCCTAAAGCAAATGAAAATACCACAGGCAAAGGTAATGTCATGTTGATGATCATGTGCTTTTCTGTTTTATTCGAGCTGTATTACTGAGTACAAACAGAGATTTCACACTTGTTTCCTTTTTTAAGTATTCATTTCTGAACCATCTTTCTTATTTTTATTGTTTTTTATGGGCTCAAATTTTCAGGTGTGTATAAAAATGAACTGATTGCCTATATGATCTATTTAAATGGACCAAATCTGTCCAAAAGTTAAACTGGCTACTTAGCCAAGCTGTCAATTACACTGAAATGCCATCTTGTTTTACCTTGTCACATTGGCCACACAGACTGTCATCTGAAATCCCTCTGTAACATTGCTCCTAACCTATATTATAACTGATGGTTGCACTAAATTGTAGTCATGCAACAATTCTATGACCTCACCTCAGATATGCCCATTTTTGTTCAGAATGATAGTGTGTCCTAATGGGCCTCATTTTCTATATATTATGGCAAATTCTGAGGAATCTGACTTTATTTGGGAAATTTTACAAAAAGCCTATACAGTGGCATCTATTATATACCAGTGTAACCAGTGGTACTCGTCCCATGGAAAACCTGTCTTGGACAAACCTGGCCCAGGTTAGATTGAACAATCCTGAGGCACAGACATTTGAATCATGATACCGTATACACCCTCAATGTTAAAGATATATAAATGTTAAGATATCCACTCGTGTTATATGATATATATAGTATATTTATGTTTAATAAATATCAACTATTACTGGTTATCAAAAGCTGAGATAAGGTTAAAGGATGTAATGCAGTACATATTTAAATAACCACAATAGGTTTCATATTGGGTGCCTGTGCCCAAGCAGGTCCAGATAATATGCTAGTCTATTCAATAATGTTTTACTTTTAGGTCAACAAAATGAACATCTTACATCTTACTCACCAAACATTTCTCCAGTCTCAACAAAGGGAGCCTATACTAACTGTATATAAAATTACATACATGTGATTATATATCTTTATACATGTCAGAAAATGTTGCCCACACATGCATGGTTAACCTGTTACTTGTGATTTAAACAAATGGCAAATGTATATTACCTGATAATTGTGGAGCATTAAAGATATAGGCCAAAGAGAAAGATGCTGATATGGACAGCTTTCCGACTAAAGCAAGCGTTATAGCCAAAGTATTTGACCCTGTAACAAAAACATAACATATTGCTTCAACTGGAAATACTAATAGTTTAAACTGTTCTGTTATTCTGTACCACACGACTTAACTAATTTCACCCCATCATAAGGCTTGGATATGGAGTCTTTTGAGGTAGAATCAATGGAAAAAACACCCTAATTCATAATCAACTTAAATTTCATTCAAAATTAATATTAGAACCAAACATTATATATAATTAATTACAGTGCTTGTGGAGATGGTATACATATTGATATAGAAAAAAATGATTCATTCTTTAACATTTGTTTTGTTCATCAAGCTATGTAAGATCTATACTCGTGCAATATTTCAGGCCAAAATGTCAAACCAGTCCTGAGATATTAGCATTGATGTCTGCCGTTTATACATATTTATAGGTGGCGCCATCTGCCAACTAAAAAAAAAATCTATACAAGATGTATACACATACAAAATTTCAGGCAGACAAGTGAAACCACTGCCAATATACAAGTGATTTTACCCCAGAGAGATAACAGATAGACACCATGCAAAAACTGTTGCAGGTGGTGCCACCAGTTTTGTGTATGATTAATAGCTTGAAAGATGTATAGACATGTAAAATTTCAGGTCGATACATCAAACCAGTCCTGAGATATATGCATGGATGTCTTCAGCATAAATGTGATAGTAGGTGTTGCCACCTGACTTATTATCCTTTTATTGCTAAAAAATGGAAGCGAGTATACAATCTGGCCTACATGGACGAGGTTATGGGTGTATTCGGACGGACGTTATGATGTTCAGGATTCATGTAATGGAGAAGTAACTTAAAGAGGCATTTCGATGTCATATCATCAGTAGGCCGGATTCTATACGGCCGAAAAATGATATATTCCTGTGATTTTTTTTCACAATTCACAAGCTTCTTTACATCGTCCAGTTTACTTTTTTCTTTCGATTAAAACACCAAATTTTTTTAAACACCGTTTAAAGACGATTTGTTCGCCATAATACGATAATGATTAATAACTTCTTGTTTAAACTCACCTAAGTTGAAATAGCATTACAGAATATTAAAAAAAAATCATTATCGGTATGCATTATGTCATTAAATAACAAGAAATATCCTTATTTGTGTAAATAATTCATGTACGTATATTTATTTCCTGTCAGCAGTGTTACCTACTTTTGAGGGCCATATTCACCCAGAGTAGTCAATGAAATATTTATCGATATTTATGGCATATAAAGATTACATTATAAGTCAATGGAATGCTTTTGTTCGACCTCAAGCATTTTTAGAAGAAAAACTGTGACCAAGGCTGAAAAAAATATTTGCATGTATTATTTCCACAAAACACTATTCTCATAATTAATCGTAGTAGTAAGTGTACCCTAATACTAATCATATATTTGTAGGATGAAACTTTGAAATAACATGAATATATATAATAACATTCAACATAATGCAAGCTTCGAGTGCGATAATCACCTAATCACCTATATAGACAGTCGTACCAACGGTCAGTTTGATATACAGGGAGGAATAAAAGGAATATTATATATATGTGATAGCAATTATTGAGGGAGATAATGAACGTATGTGTCATGTGTGTCATTCACAGAGAATGACTGATTACCAGCAGACAAAGACTTTGTAACTCTAGGAACACACTTGGCAGACCATTATAATGTCAGTATTTTACGAAACAGGTCTTGTAGATATCCACAAAATGTCATTTTTTGATGGCATTAGAGAAGTATTAAATAATTACTTTCCTATCTCAACAGTCATCATGAAAAAGTCTCCAAAAAAAAACAAAACAAAAAAAAAAAAAAACAGATCGACATGAGTGAAAAACGACATCTGATCATTGGTATCTGAGGAAGAATGGAAGGCTCCAGGCTGCATTTTTCTGGTAACAGATGGCGCCTCTGTTCAGTTTTACCAGGACCAATCAGTTTTATAAATGGAGACATCATTCTGCTGACCAGGAATAAAAAAAAATCTATATACAAGCCAATGAGAGAATTACAAATCAAGTGATTCATTATGAGTGTAGAAAACATTATTTCATGATCTGAGCGTGTCCGTGTATACAGTAAGCAACCTCGTTAACTTACCGTACAAAAGGACGCTTTCTCCAGAGCTGTGATATCACCAGTTCATTCACATGTTACGCAAAACTGCGCAGAATGGAATTCACAGGAGTACGACTCTGATGTTCAGGGTTTGTGGGCTTTGGAATCTACGGCCCATAATGCATTGGGGCTTCTACATATACAGATGGCATAGGTATAAATGTGGGGAAAAGGATAATGCAGTCTGTTCAAATACATTCAAAAGGAATTGTTTCAAGGCAAATTATATAAATATGTGCGTCTCCGCGGAAAGGACTTACGGAAGAAATAATATATTGTAAGCATGCGCATGTGAAATGTAAACAATATGGTACGACAATATGTGTTTACTTGATATCTAACAAATTTTGATGTTAAACTTTGGCAGTTCAGACAAGAAGTCCCGGCTGTGCCACAGTGCCTAAGTTTCCACAAGAGCTTCGTTTAGAGTAGAAACGAACTCTGGCGGAAAGGTGATGTTATGCCGATGAATTTACATGTGCATAATAACCGGTTTCCTGATATCATTCATTCATTGGAAGATAGGACCTAGAAATAGGAAAACATTCCCTGAATTCATGATGGGTCATACTCCCCTAATTAATTGGACTCGTTTTTTTTAATATTACCTGAACAGGGAAAAACACAACAGGACGATTAACTCTGTCACTGACATATACTTAGTCCATGGTCATAGGGACAACGTTTACAAAGCTTAATTTTATTCTTAAACAACCGAAAGTTTGTGAATGCGAAAAACGACGTCAGAGCATCACCTTGGTGACGTCTTTACGTGCTGTCTAGTCGTGACGTTCGTACGCTATTGTTCACGTCACGTTGCATGGTAACCAGATCAATAGGTTCACTCTCTGTCATCAGACGGCCGTGTCGACAACAACTTTCAGCATCAACTTATCTGTCATCGTCATTTTAGATTTAGAATATAATAATATCAATTTATCAGGATTATTCCGCATCAGATGATCCATTACGCTGCCATGGATTACGGTAAGCTGACTTAATTAATTATTTAATGAAACAGATTGTAAATGAAAGATTAATGTCAAACAGTAGATATGAATGATATTGAAAGTACATTGTTCGATCAGATGTTCTGCTTCCTTAGATAGACTAATATTTAGTAATACTCCAAACGTTTTAATTTATATTCGTGTTTTATGTTAATGGGCGGTCTGACTTTAATTCGATAGCAGCTATAGTAAATAACAGGACTAATAACATGATGTTTATCTTCAAATCACGCCATAACTAATTCACAGTTAACGGTTTATTCTGAGTTAACGTACAGTTTATTAATTATTCTGAGCTAACTTTTAGAGACAGAAGAAATAAGATACATCCACTGTGAAACGTAATACTCGGTCAAAATCACTATTTTTTTTATTTCTGCTTTGTTTCAGTGATCCTGTGTTTTATGATCAATTACCTGGCAAAGGAAAAGACGAAGAAGTCTATATTGTGGGCGAGCACCCTTCACTTGGCCAGTGGGAGGTGGGCGAGGGCGTACAGTTAGTGAACGCCCCCAAGGGTTCCCCTCAGTGGGTGGGTGTTGCCCACGTGCCCCATGGGTCTACCCACTACAAGGCCGTAGTACGGTCAAAATGTGGCGCTCTCTGTTGGGAAGACAAAGTGGTCAACAGACAGCTCTGTCTCCCAGCAGGGACCGCCCAGGCACTGGTCAAGTTCCGTTTCAACTGTGCAGGAGAATCGCAGGAAATGTCACAAGGTATTTTCATTTCACCGTCTAAAACAGGCATGACCATTTTATTAGTTACCAATAATAGTAGAGCAATACAGTGTCCGCACATAAAATTTCCGCAATATTAAAATTAAAATTCTACTTCAAAATTCCAATTTTCGTAGCTTGCTCAGCGTTTAAACTTTAAATTCGATTATTCTTAAAAAAAATTAATTAAATGTATAAATACCACTACTACTACTACTACTACTACTACTGCCACTACTTCTATTACCACTACTTCTACTACTACTACTACTACTACTACTGTTACTAATAATTATATATGGTATATACGTATATATATGTTTGTACGTATGTATATGTGTATTCTTATACTCAAGTAATTAATTCTATTTTATCTTATCTTACCACAGAAGACCCCGAAAATCATCTGACGCCATGCCCAGGGACAGCAGTATTGACCATGCCATACTGGCGTCACGGACTTAAACCAGAGATGGAATTTGTGCCGACCACAGGCGGTAGGGTCAAGTCACACTACCTTGCAACAGAGGGCGCTGCTGTCGTTAACATACCGATTTCGGAAGGTAGATTCACTTATGCAAATTAAGAATTATACCATAGCTTTATCACGACAAAATGTTAAACAGTTACTTTCAAAATTAATATTGACAAGTCTCGGAAGTTTTGACCGCTCTTAGGTGTTTTTAAAGGCCATACATGATACATATAGTATATTATAAAGTAGAATATTATAAGGATATTGAGTTTTAAGCGTAATTAATTAAAAAAATATTCAAAATGGTTTCATTTTAAGTTATTTCTATAATAGTATCCTTCATCTGTCCTCAGGTAATACTATTAAGAACTCTCGTTTATTCAGATCTAATAATCAGTGGACATTGGGAGGTTATACGTGATGGGACAGTGGAGAAATCAGATCTTCTAAAAGTGTCATTCCCTTCCAAGTCCGGGAGCTACAAGGTTGACTGGCCATTTTCTGGTCTACAAAATCCCATTGTCACAGGTTTGTACTTTTATTAACAGATATACTTGACTGAATGTTTTTGTGTGAGGTCATATATAGTCTTTATAATAATTACTAATTATTTACAATTTTATTAATTCAGAGGATGCATTGATTAGAGAAGTTGATTAATATAATCATGCAAATTTTACTTTCAGGAAAATATACGTTTCTTTGAAATATGTATATTTATAATAACTTATAATTATATTTTTAAACATTTATGTTAATCATTTATTTCTTAAGACATTTTGATTGTAATAAACGATATAAAAATGGAAAGTTTTGTGATAATTAATTTTTCATTGAGGTATATTTTGACATATCTGTTACACTGTAACTGCTGGATAAT
This sequence comes from Sipunculus nudus, assembly GCA_026874595.1. NCBI lineage: Eukaryota > Metazoa > Annelida > Sipuncula > Golfingiida > Sipunculidae > Sipunculus > Sipunculus nudus. The sequence goes on along the minus strand of CM049307.1, from coordinate 45,155,124 downwards.
TTTTCGGCTTGTTCATTTCAAAAGTGCTCATACTTGGTTAAGTTTCTGGTAATAAATAAATCAAAACGCGTTTGTTTAATCAGAGTCATAAATTGTTTCAGAAATTGTTAACATCTGCGAGCAAAGTGATGAGAAGAACCAGGTGGCGCCACCAGCTGAGACAGTTACTTGCAGAGACCCTGATGAGATGACAATAACGAAAAAGAAAGGTGTGTATCATCTCCATGATTAAGGTATTATCTCCATAATTTAGATATCATGATTAATGTATCACCATGGTGATAAAGGTATCATCATCATGATTAATGTATCGTCACCAAAATTAAGGTATCACTATCATGATTTGAAAGGAAACATCATCATGGTCAGGGTGTTATCATCCTGATTCTATGGTATCAAGACCATGATTTTAAAAGGCAAGATCATCATGGTAAGGGTGTAATCACCCTGATTCTATAGTATCAACACCATGATTTTAAAAGACAACATCATCATTGTTAGAGTGTAATCACCCTGATTCTATGGCATCAACACCATGATTTTAAAAGGCAAGATCATCATGGTTTGGGTGTTATCACCCTGATTCTATGGTATCAACACCATGATTTTAAAAGGCAAGATCATCATGGTTTAGGTGTTATCACCCTGATTCTATGGTATCAACACCATGATTTTAAAAGGCAAGATCATCATGGTCTGGGTATTATCACCCTGATTCTATGGTATCACAACCATAATTTTAAAAGGCAAGATCATCATGGTTAGGGTGTTATCACCCTGATTCTATGGTATCAACACCATGGTTTTAAAAGGCAACATCATCATGGTTAGGGTGTAATCACCCTGATTCTATGGTATCAACACCGTGATTTTAAAAGGCAACATCATCATGGTTAGGGTGTTATCACCCTGATTCTATGGTATCAACACCATGATTTTAAAAGGCAACATCATCATGGTTAGGGTGTTATCACCCTGATTCTATGGTATCAACACCATGGTTTTAAAAGGCAACATCATCATGGTTAGGGTGTAATCACCCTGATTCTATGGTATCAACACCGAGATTTTAAAAGGCAACATCATCATGGTTAGGGTGTTATCACCCTGATTCTATGGTATCAACACCATGGTTTTAAAAGGCAACATCATCATGGTTAGGGTGTAATCACCCTGATTCTATGGTATCAACACCATGATTTTAAAAGGCAACATCATCATGGTTAGGGTGTTAATACCCTGATTCTATGGTATCAACACCATGATTTTAAAAGGCAACATCATCATGGTTAGGGTGTTAATACCCTGATTCTATGGTATCACCACCACCAATAATGAGTCATCAACATGATTAATGAACCTTTACCACGAATAAGGTACCATGCACCACCGTGATTAAGGTACCGTAACACTGATTTGAAGGTACCACGTGGTTGGGGATCAACTCTGATTTAGGGTATCATCAGCCTGTTTTAAGTATCACCACCCTAATATTGGTCTCAACTATGTCATCGAGAAAATTATAGTGGTCAAGTATTATAATACTTTTCTACGTGTTTATTTAATATATAATATGTTTTTCGTGCACGCAAACAAATGCAATAATTGTTAGAAATAACAACCATTGTGTGCATGTCCATGTTTCTGAGTAAATTACTTTAGCTAATCTCCGTTATTCCAGTGGATATTACCGTCTTCTTTATTTGGAACCTTGGACTGTTTCAGAATTTGTCAACGTCTCGGTGTCTGCCACGAATGGACTCCAGGTGGAGCCAACAGAGCACACAGTCCCAAGTGACAAAGCAGATCAGAAAAAAATGGCGAAGAAAAAAGGTGTGTACTTCGTGTTGAATTGCGTGTTTAAGGTGACCTGTTCTAACAGGATTATAAGTCTGTAGTCAATAATATACACCTGTATGACTGAGTATGCTATGTAAAATGTGTCTGGGAAGTATATGGTTTTAGCGGCATGTTTATATATCACATTATAAATCGGTGGCTCTTGACCATCAGATAACATTTTAAAATCACCTATTTTGACATTCACGTATATTGTCGGTTTTAGGTCTACGTATTAAGTCTAACTACAAGTTCTAATGCTCTCCATTTATGTACATTGTATAAACTCTTAGTGTTCGTGGTGTTTGTGTCACTTTTAATCTTCAGTTACAGTATAAAGTTCAATTTTATTTTTTTTTAGGTATTCACGGCTTCATGTTCCGAGTGAACACAATCTTACGACGATGCTTGAAGAGGACAAAGCACGCATCTAAGGATTAAGACGTACCACTGCCGTGGACAAGAATGGACAGGAAAATATATGAACTGCTCTCTCATTCATATTATATCAAATGTTTAGATTTATATAATAAATTTCGGAAACCTCTTTTAGTGTATTTGTTGAATATTAGCTTTATTACTTGACGATGTGAATGCGTTAGAGTTTTATTTTGTGCGTGGGAGGGGACTTTATTTAATAATTGTTGTTGTTCTTAAATTGCACAACCAATGGATGGTGGGACCATATTTATGACTCCCTCCCACACACACATACAGACACAAACAATCAAGGTTGCTAACTGGTAATCTGAAATCAGCCTAGGCATGGTCTCATTTTACCCTCTCACTGGTCGGATTCCTCCAACCCAAGTGGTTAAACTAAAATTATAAACATTTTCACGTCTTATGTTGAAAAGCATGCACTGATAATATTCAAAGAGACATCAAACATAAACAAAAAAAACCTGGGAAAAATATCACCCTGATTAAAAAGATAATTCATTAGGGTACAAAATTACAACTAATTTAACATTTAGAATAAGATCTTTATTCAATTAATCGAAGCAACATTGAACAAAACTGGACAAACAAGAAAAACTAAAAATTGGTCTGACAAATTTTATTTCTCCTCCATGCTTTTGTTATATAGCAAACGAATGTTAAATAGACCTATTTATCACATTTAATTAAAATTCATTGAATTCACAGATGAATACGTTCATGAAACTTCTTTGAACTGAATCATTCAGTAGGCCTTAGTAAACGAACGGCACTTAACTCCGACAGGACTCGAACCCGCAATCCCCGGCTTCAGAGGCCGGTGCCTTATCCATATAAGGCCACGGAGGCGCACGTCAGTTTGTCACCGTGTGATATTTCTAAGAGACCGTGAACATTCATGAGCACTGGAGCGATATATTTTCTAACACGTGTTCTGAATTGCAACAGTTTCTTTCTGTTTGCATTGCACCATTTATGATTAAACTTACTTGTAATATTTAAATTTCATGGATAATCCTATTATTTTAAGATACGGTGAACATGCATTCGTGAGCAGTGGAACGATAAATTTTCAAACCTTTCAACAGAGCATCATGTTTTCCGAATTGCTGCAGCGCCCCGAAGTAATATTTTTAAATAAAAAAATGGATTAATGTCAAGTACGCATATGTATCTCCCGAAATTACAAAGATTGTATTCATAGATTGATCATTACACAGAAAACAATCCAGTTTATGGAGATTCATGTCCATAGGATTCATTAAATCCGGATACATAAATTTCATCTACCGTAGAGCTTTCGCTGTGAAAAGTTTGCACCTAACAATTTTTTGCTTAATTTAAACTTATTTGTTTAGCGAAGAAATACTAAAAACGCTTCAAGTACATCCCTACCGTTTCATAAATCATTGAAAGGTACCTGTCCCCAGGGCATAATCAATGACTAATTATCCTTTTACTGTTATCAAAAATGAAATATTCCTGTGATTTTTTTTTCACAATTCACAAGCTTCTTTTTATCGTGCATTTTACTGGTTTTTTTTATTGCGATTAAAATATGTCCGCAGATTATTTTTCAACACCGTTATAAAGACGATTCCTTCGCCATACAACGACATTGATTGATTACTCCTTGTTTAAAACTCACCTAAGTTGAAATAACCTCACAGAATATTTGGAAAAAAAATTATCGGTATGTATTGTGTCCTTTTACAACAAGAAATATCTTTGATTGTGTAACAATGTCTGTATATTTATTTCCTTTCAGCAATGTTTACTACTTTGAGGGTCATATCCAGTCGGAATAATGAATAAAGCATTTATACTATATGATAATTTAATGGAATCACCTAATCACCTATATAGACAGTCGTACCAACGGTCAGTTTGATATTCAGGGAGGAATAAAAGAGTATTTTATATATGTGATAGCAATAATTGAGGGAGATAATGAACATATGTGTCATGTGTGTCATTCACAGAGAATGGCTGATTACGAGTGGACAAAGACTTTGTAACTCTAGGAACACACTTGGCAGACCATTATAATGTCAGTATTTTACGAAAACAGGTCTTGTGCATATCCACATAATGTCAGTTTTTGATGGCATTAAAGAAGTATTAAAGAATTACTTTCCTATCTTAACAGTCATCATGAAAAACAACTCCAGAAAAAAAAAGATCGACATGAGTGAAAAACAACATCCAATCATTGGTGTCTGAGGAAGAATGGAAGGCTCCAGGCTGCATTTTTCTGGTAACAGATGGCGCCTCTGTTCAGTTTTACCAGGACCAATCAAATTTATAAATGGAAACATCATTCTGCTGACCAAGAAAAAAAAAATCTATATACAAGCCAATGAGAGTATTGCAAATCAAGTGATTCATTATGAGTGTAGAAAACATGATCATTTCATGATCTGAGCGTGTCCGTGTATACAGTAAGCAACCTCGTTAACTTACCGTACAATACAAGGACGCTTTCTCCAGAGCTGTGATATCACCAGTTCATTCACATGTTACGCAAGACTGCGCAGAATGGAATTCACAAGAGTACGACTCTGATGTTTAGGGTTTGTGGGCTTTGGAATCTACGGCCCACAATGCACCGGGGCTTCAACATATACAGATGGCGTATATATATATAAAAAAAGGGGGGGGGGAGGATAAATACATGTAGTCTGTTTAAATACGTTCAAAAGGAATCGTTTCAAGGCCAATTACATAATCATGGGCGTCTCCGTGGTTAGGACTTCATGAAATAAGTAATATTTTGTAAGCATGCGCATGTGAATGTAAATAAAATGTGTTTCCTCAAAATCTAACAAATTTCGATGTTAAACTTTGACAGTTCAGACAAGTAGTCTCGGCCGTGCCACAGTGCCTAACTGTCCACAAGAGCTTCGTTTTGAGTAGAGACGACCTCTGGCGGGAGGGTGATGTTATGCCGATAAATTTACATGAACATAATTACCGGTTTCCTGATAGCATTCATTCATGGGATGTTAATTAGGACCTATAAATAGTAAAACATTCCCTGAATTCATGATGGGTCATACTCCCCTAATTAATTGGACTCGTTTTTTTTTAATATTACCTGAACAGGGAAAAACATAACAGGACGATTAACTCTGTCACTGACATATACTTAGTCCATGGTCATAGGGACAACGTTTACAAAGCTTAATTTTATTCTTAAACAACCGAAAGTTTGTGAATGCGAAAAACGACGTCAGAGCATCACCTTGGTGACGTCTTTACGTGCCGTCTAGTCGTGACGTTCGTACGCTATTGTTCACGTCACGTTGCATGGTAACCAGATCATTAGGTTCACTCTCTGTCATCAGACGGCCGTGTCGACAACAACTTTCAGCATCAACTTATCTGTCATCGTCATTTTAGATTTAGAATATAATAATATCAATTTATCCGGATTATTCCGCATCAGATGATCCATTACGCTGCCATGGATTACGGTAAGCTGACTTAATTAATTATTTAATGAAACAGATTGTAAATGAAAGATTAATGTAAAACAGTAGATATGAATGATATTGTAAGTACATTGTTCGATCAGATGTTCTGCTTCCTTAGATAGACTTATATTTAGTAATACTCCAAATGTTTTAATTTATATTCGTGTTATATGTTAATGGGCGGTCTGACTTTAATGCGATAGCAGCTATAGTAAATAACAGGACTAATAACATGATGTTTATCTTCAAATCACGCCATAACTAATTCACAGTTAACGGTTCATTCTGAGTTAACGTACAGTTTATTAATTATTCTGAGCTAACTTTTAGAGACAGAAGAAATAAGATACATCCACTGTGAAACGTAATACTCGGTCAAAATCACTATTTTTTTATTTCTGCTTTGTTTCAGTGATCCTGTGTTTTATGATCAATTACCTGGCCAAGGAGGAAGACGAAGAAGTCTATATTGTGGGCGAGCACCCTTCACTTGGCCAGTGGGAGGTGGGCGAGGGCGTACAGTTAGTGAACGCCCCCAAGGGTTCCCCTCAGTGGGTGGGTGTTGCCCACGTGCCCCATGGGTCTACCCACTACAAGGCCGTAGTACGGTCAAAATGTGGCGCTCTCTGTTGGGAAGACAAAGTGGTCAACAGACAGCTCTGTCTCCCAGCAGGGACCGCCCAGGCACTAGTCAAGTTCCGTTTCAACTGTGCAGGAGAATCGCAAGAAATGTCACAAGGTATTTTCATTTCACCGTCTAAAACAGGCATGACCATTTTATTAGTTACCAATAATAGTAGAGCAATACAGTGTCCGCACATAAAATTTCCGCAATATGAAAATTAAAATTCTACTTCAAAATTCCAATTTTCGTAGCTTGCTCAGCGTTTAAACTTTAAATTCGATTATTCTTAAAAAAATTAATTAAATGTATAAATACCACTACTACTACTACTACTACTACTACTACTACTACTGCCACTACTTCTATTACCACTACTTCTACTACTACTACTACTACTGTTACTAATAATTATATATGGTATATACGTATATATATATATGTTTGTACGTATGTATATGTGTATTCTTATACTCAAGTTATTAATTCTATTTTATCTTATCTTACCACAGAAGACCCCGAAAATCATCTGACGCCATGCCCAGGGACAGCAGTATTGACCATGCCATACTGGCGTCACGGACTTAAACATGAGATGGAATTTGTGCCGACCACAGGCTGTAGGGTCAAGTCACACTACCTGGCAACAGAGGGCGCTGCTGTCGTTAACATACCGATTTCGGAAGGTAGATTCACTTATGCAAATTAAGAATTATACCATTGCTTTATCACGACAAAATGTTAAACAGTTACTTTCAAAATTAATAATGACGAGTCTCGGAAGTTTTGACCGCTCTTAGGTGTTTTTAAAGGCCATACATGATACATATAGTATATTATAAAGTAGTATATTATAAGGATATTGAGTTTTAAGCGTAATTAATTGAAAAAATATTCAAAATGGTTTCATTTTAAGTTATTTCTATAATAGTATCCTTCATCTGTCCTCAGATAATACTATTAAGAACTCTCGTTTTTTCAGATCTAATAATCAGTGGACATTGGGAGGTTATACGTGATGGGACAGTGGAGAAATCAGATCTTCTAAAAGTGTCATTCCCTTCCAAGTCCGGGAGCTACAAGGTTGACTGGCCATTTTCTGGTCTACAAAATCCCATTGTCACAGGTTGGTACTCTTATTAACAGATATACTTGACTGAATGTTTTTGTGTGAGGTCATATATAGTCTTTATAATAATTACTAATTATTAACAATTTTATTAATTCAGAGGATGCATTGATTAGAGAAGTTGATTAATATAATCATGCAAATTTTACTTTTAGGAAAATATACGTTTCTTTGAAATATGTATATTTATAATAACTTAAAATATATTTTTAAACATTTATGTTAATCATTTATTTCTTAAGACATTTTGATTGTAATAAACGATATAAAAATGGAAAGTTTTGTGATAATTAATTTTTCATTGAGGTATATTTTGACATATCTGTTACACTGTAACTGCTGGATAATTTTTCGGCCTGTTCATTTCAAAAGTGCTCATACTTGGTTAAGTTTCTGGTAATAAATAAATAAATCAAAACGCGTTTGTTTAATCAGAGTCATAAATTGTTTCAGAAATTGTTAACATCTGCGAGCAAAGTGATGAGAAGAACCAGGTGGCGCCACCAGCTGAGACAGTTGCTTGCAGAGACCCTGATGAGATGACAATAACGAAAAAGAAAGGTGTGTATCATCTCCACGATTAAGGTATTATCTCCATAATTTAGATATCATGATTAATGTATCACCACGGTGATAAAGGTATCATCATCATGATTAATGTATCGTCACCAAAATTAAGGTATCACTATCATGATTTGAAAGGAAACATCATCATGGTCAGGGTGTTATCATCCTGATTCTAGGGTATCAAGACCATGATTTTAAAAGGCAAGATCATCATGGTAAGGGTGTAATCACCCTGATTCTATAGTATCAACACCATGATTTTAAAAGGCAAGATCATCATGGTAAGGGTGTAATCACCCTGATTCTATAGTATCAACACCATGATTTTAAAAGACATCATCATGGTTAGAGTGTAATCACCCTGATTCTATGGCATCAACACCATGATTTTAAAAGGCAAGATCATCATGGTTTGGGTGTTATCACCCTGATTCTATGGTATCAACACCATGATTTTAAAAGGAAAGATCATCATGGTTAGGGTGTTATCACCCTGATTCTATGGTATCACCACTATGATTTTAAAAGGAAAGATCATCATGGTTAGGGTGTTATCACCCTGATTCTATGGTATCAACACCATGATTTTAAAAGGCAACATCATCATGGTTAGGGTGTTATCACCCTGATTCTATGGTATCAACACCATGATTTTAAAAGGCAAGATCATCATGATTTGGGTGTTATCACCCTGATTCTATATGGTATCAACACCATGATTTTAAAAGGCAAGATCATCATGGTTAGGGTGTTATCACCCTGATTCTATGGTATCAACACCATGGTTTTAAAAGGCAACATCATCATGGTTAGGGTGTAATCACCCTGATTCTATGGTATCAACACCGTGATTTTAAAATGCAACATCATCATGGTTAGGGTGTTATCACCCTGATTCTATGGTATCAACATCATGATTTTAAAAGGCAACATCATCATGGTTAGGGTGTTAATACCCTGATTCTATGGTATCAAAACCATTATTTTAAAAGGCAAGATCACCATGGTAAGGGGGTTATCACCCTGATTCTATGGTATCAACACCGTGATTTTAAAAGGCAACATCATCATGGTTAGGGTGTTATCACCCTGATTCTATGGTATCAAAACCATTATTTTAAAAGGCAAGATCACCATGGTAAGGGGGTTATCACCCTGATTCTATGGTATCAACACCATGATTTTAAAAGGCAACATCATCATGGTTAGGGTATTATCTCCCTGATTCTATGGTATCAACATCATGATTTTAAAAGGCAACATCATCATGGTTAGGGTATTATCTCCCTGATTCTATGGTATCAACATCATGATTTTAAAAGGCAACATCATCATGGTTAGGGTATTATCACCCTGATTCTATGGTATCAACACCGTGATTTTAAAAGGCAACATCATCATGGTTAGGGTGTTAATACCCTGATTCTATGGTATCACCACCACCAATAATGAGTCATCAACATGATTAATGAACCTTTACCACAAATAAGGTACCATGCATCACCGTGATTAAGGTACCGTAACACTGATTTGAAGGTACCACGTGGTTGTGGATCACCGCCTTGATTTAGAGTATCATCAACTTGTTTAAAGTATCAACACCATATTTAAAGTCTCAACTATGTCATCGAGAAAATTTCAGTGGTCAAGTATTATAATACTTTTCTACGTGAATAAATTTGATATATTATATATTTTTCGTGCACGCAAACAAATCCAGTAATTGTTAGAAATAACAACCATTGTGTGCATGGCTATGTTTCTGAGTAAATTACTTTAGCTAATCTCCGTTATTCCAGTGGATATTACCGTCTTCTTTATTTGGAACCTTGGACTGTTTCAGAATTTGTCAACGTCTCGGTGTCTGCCACGGATGGACTCCAGGTGGAGCCTACAGAGCACACAGTCCCAAGTGACAAAGCAGATCAGAAAAAAATGGCGAAGAAAAAAGGTGTGTACTTCGTGTTGAATTGCGTGTTTAAGGTGACCTGTTCTAACAGGATTATAAGTCTGTAGTCAATAATATACACCTGTATGACTAAGTATACTATGTAAAATATACCTGGGAAGTATATGGTTTTAGCGGCATGTTAATATATCACATTATAAATCGGTGGCTCTTGACCATCAGATAACATATAAAAAGCACCTAATTTGACATTCACGTATATTGTCGGTTTTAGGTCTACGTATTAATTCTAACTATAAGTTCTAATGCTCTCCATTTATGTACATTGTATAAACTCTTAGTGTTCGTGGTGTTTGTGTAACTTCTAAGCATCTGTGACAGCATATAAAGTTCAATTTATTTTTAGGAATTCGCGGCTTCATGTTCCGAGTGAACACAATCATCAGACGATGCTTGAAGAGGACAAAGCACGCATCTAAGGATTAAGACGTATCGCTGCCGTGGACAAGAATGGACAGGAAATATATGAACTGCTCTCTCATTACTATTATATCAAATGTTTAGATTTATATAATAAATTTCGGAAACCTCTTTTAGTGTATTTGTTGAATATTAGCTTTATTACTTGACGGTGTGAATGCGTTAGAGTTTTATTTTGTGCTTGGGAAGGGACTTATTTTAATATTTTTGTTGTTGTTAAATTGCAAAACCCATGGATGGTGGGCCCATATTTATAACTCCCTCCCACACACCGTACAGACACAACAATCCAAGTTATATACTTACTGGTAATCTGAAATCAGCCTAGGCATGGTCTCACTTTACCCTCTCATTCTTCGGATTCCCCCAACCCAAATGGTTAAACTAAAATTATAAACATTTTTCACGTCTTATGATGAAAACCACTGATAGTATCCAAAGGGACATATAACATTAAAAAAAATCCACGTCATTCTAACTAGGGAAAAATATCACCTTGATTAAAAAGATATTCATTATGGTACAAAGTTTCAACTAAATTAACATTTAAAATAAGATCTTTCTTCAATTAATCAAAAGCAACATTGAACAAAACTGGTCAAACAAGAAAAACTAAAAACTTGTCTGACAAATTTCACTTCGCCTTCATGCTTGTCAGATTATTTTTATTATTATAAAAACGCCACGTTGGTTTTTTTGCTCCTGCTGAGGCACAGATCACTTACTTAACAGCCATTCGTTTTCCGTTTTAACGAGTGAAACACGTTGAATGATACGGGCAAGATGAAACAAGAGCGCCGCAAACTTGCATAATACGTCCGTCATATATCTGGTGACCTCTGACCTCATAAAATATGCGTGAACTTTGATGAGAATGTAATTCAGGTGAGAAACTCTATTGGTAAATATGTACGAGTTTCATGAAAACGCATAGGATTGTTGGTAAGTCATCAAAGTGCGCCGACCTCTGACCTCATTAAATATGCGTGGATTTTGCTGGAAATCGAAATTAGGCGAGATATATTTTATTGATTAACATTTCTGATGATTTTTCTCAAAATCCTTCATATTCCTCGTAAGTTATCGCGGCGACACCACAAAGCAGCCTGGTGACTCGCAACATTATTAAATATGCGTGGATTTTTCACATAATCGAATTCGGGCAATATATTCTGTTTGTAAGTAGTTATGGTGCAAATCACGAGTTTGGTGAAATTCCATCAAAGCCTCGGCGAGTGATGGCGGCGACACTAAAAGTAAATGGACGGACGGACGGACGATGGGTACACAATAATACTTCCGTCATGTGACGTGCGTATAAAAAAGGTCCATCATGTTTAGCATGCAGGCCATATAAACTGTGGTAGTCTTTATATTCGCGAGGCTAATATTTCGCGATTTAAATGTTATCTTTGTTTCGTGATCTCATTTTCGCGATCTCAAAATACAGTCACCTACATATAGTACATTTATTATCACATTATTTCCTAAGCACGCTAAATCTAAAGAATTTGACGATTACAAATTCTTTTCCACTATAGTTAGATAATATAAAGAGCTGATATTATCTTTTTTTGATTTACATACCCCTGCATGTGTTGGTGAGGCACATAATTAACGACGGTTTGATTTTCATGAATTAATTCCCCTTAGCGGTCTTCGCGAATTTGAAACCTCCGCGAACTAAAGGCCAACCATAGTATCATTTAAATGGCTAGTATCATCATCCATGGGTCCGCAGTTTGTGTAAATCACGTTTTACATCAGTTCAGCTGTCTTGACCACGTTCATTCGTGCCACGTGAAAATGACCGACAAGGCAGGATTAGTTTGATGAAAATACAATAGGGGACAGCACTGGACGGGCTCGTCAGCAAATTTTCACACCAGAGATGACTACATACAATACAGGTACTTCAACAATTATATTAAGACATTAAAACGTGTGTATACCGTAACAATTTATTGGGTATATCTCAGTTTATAATAAAGCATCCTTTTTTATGTAAGAATCCTGGAAGGTTAATACCATTTTACTGCTCTCTATCAAAAATATTCTTCAGTCCAAACGTTTACATCTTAAATCTGAAATTTCAGACGTGAGACTAAGCCATCTAACAGTATACGCAGAAAGCCATGAGAACAAAACAACATTCTACAGACCAGAATTTTTTGCTGCCACACCATGATATAATTATCTAGATATATAATAAAAACATTACTTAATTTACAATAAAACATATTCAGACACGAGACGAGATTTTAAGTCAATATCTTGGGTCTTGTGGTACAAATGGTGTCATTGTATACTGTAAAAAACCTTGTAAATTAGAAACTTTGATTTAAATTTTAGGACCTTTCTGTAAAACAAGTGTATGTTATAACGCTATCCAAGGGCTACATTTGTGTAAAAAATTTTTACTGATTGGTCGAACGGTTCCTGAGATATGAGCTTGGATGTCTGCAGCGTGAACGTGAATGTAGGTGGCGCCACTTGTCATAAAATCAAGAAAGCTATGCGGCATGTATACGCATGACGAATTTCAGGTGAATTAGTCAAACCACTGCAGAGATTCGAGTGATTTTAACCAAAGGCAGACGAACAGATGGACATTGTGCAAACATGGTTGCAGGTGGCGCCACCATTTTTGTGTATGTTATAACGCTATCCAAGGGCTACATTTGTGAAAAATTTTTTTCCTGATTGATCGAATGAGTCCGGTGATATAAGCATGGATGTCTACAGTGTGAACATAAATGTAACTGGCCCCACCTGTCATAAAATCAAGAAAGCTATGCGGGATGTATATGCATGCCGAATTTCAGGTAATTTGGTCAAACCACTGCAGAGATATGAGTGATTTTAACCCAAGGCAGACAAACAGATGGACACTGTGCAAAAAGGCTGCAGGTGGCGCCACCATTTTTGTGTATGTTATAAAGCTATCTAAGGGCTACAATTGTGTAATTTTTTTTCCTGATTGGTCAAACGATTCCTGAGATATGAGCTTGGATGTCTACAGTGTGAACGTGAATGTAGTTGGTGCCATCTGTCATAAAATCAAGAAAGCTATGCGGGATGTATACGCATGACGAATTTCAGGTGAATTAGTCAAACCACTGCAGAGATACGAGTGATTTTAACCCAAGGCAGATGAACAGATGGACATTGTGCAAACATGATTGCAGGTGGCACCACCATTTTTTGTGTATGTTATAAAGCTATCCAAGGGCTACATTTGTACAAAATTTTTTTCCTGATCGGTCAAACGGTTCCCCGAGATATGTGGGTTTATGTGTGGAAACAGACGCACAAACAGACGCTGGGCAGAGAGGAAAGGTCAGAGGTCAAGGCCAATTGGTTAGGCACCAGTTCACATGTGACCCGATAATTGGTGCAAGTATTGGAAAAAATCTGTCCAGTAGTCTCAGAGGAGTTCTCTGGAAACAAACGCGGCAGCCGCGGAACCTGGTCAAAAATATTGTATCCACAAAACTTTGCTTTGGCGGATACAGTGAGCGTAAGTGTGCCACTACCCTGTTATTTAGTCTAAATGAAATGGAATTCTGTAGATGTACTAACTTAAGCAGGCATTTATAATGGAGGCGTTACCTCCAAGAAAATAATTATGAGCCAATGTCATATTTTTATTAATCCAATTTGAAGTGCTGGAAAACATAACTACCACTATACCTGCTGAACATAAAAAGTCTCATTCTGTGCTAGACATGAACACATGAGTCAGCATGCATTTATACAAGGCTGATATGCCTACTTTCCAGTCTTGACACCAGTCATCCAAAGGACTGCACTGCAACAGCCATCAATTCCATTGCATCCATACCATTGCAAACAGCCTGTTAGCTTAACACTAACCTATAAGTGCTTAATTATCACTAAAAACACATTGTAGGTGCACAAACACATCTAACGATTGGTATGTGCCATCCCCCTGCTACTGACATATTTTCACTGAAGCCTGGTCCTTTCTTTTGCGTTAAGCATCTCATTTTGAAACAGATGTTCTCTGTCCTCTGTTTTATAATCTGTCAGTTTGTTAATGACTGAGGCTGCAGGAGACAAGTCCTCCATTGTTTCTGGCATCGGCTGGTTCAGCGTCTCTGGAAGACGGACAGCAAGGAGCCCAGCTGAGAATGACAGCGACCCATACACAACAAAGGACAGGGAAGGGTAGATCTGGTCCTGAAACACATACATAACATGAGGATAACAGTTTTAATTTGACCTGAGGAAGAGTTGACTTAAAATTTTCAAATCACACGTAACATTGCATATATATACACACACACACACAGACTGCTATGTTGCAAACAGAAGATCACTCAAGTTCATAGTTACAAGTGATGAAGATGTGAAGAAAACACCGGAAACTTTGAAATAAGGCTGGGGATATTAAGGAATCTAATTCTGGAAACAAAAGTTAATAAAATCGCAGCAGTTTTAGCCTTAAATAAGGAGGATGTTGAAAGGACACTGAATATCACCATTATAAATAATATATTTCAGTAAAAAAACAGTATCTTAAAGTAAGGAAGACATCAATTATTACACATACCAGTGGTATTACAAGAGGTGCCAAAACTCCACCAAACCTGGCCGCAGTCACACAAATGCCAAGGGCATTATTCCTGCAATAAACACAGATAGTAATATCAACAGTACATTAAGTCCTTAAACAAATAAAAATATCAGAGGCAAAATTCAATGATCATGTTGCTTTTCTGTTTTAATAGAGCAATATTTCTGAGTACAAACAGTGATTTCACACTTGTTTCCTTTTTTTATAAATGTTCATTTCTGAACCATCTTCCTTATTTTAACTATTTGTTTTCCATGGGCTTCAATTTTTAGGTGTTGCCTATATGATCTATTTAAATGGGTCCAATCTGTCAAAGTGTAACACTGACCACTTAGCCACGCTGTCAAATACACTGAAATGCCATCTAGTTCACTCTGGACATATTGGTCACACAGACTGTCATCTGAAATCCCTTTGTAACATTGCTCCTAACCTATATAATAACTGATGGTTGCACTAAATTGTTGTCTATGACCTCACCTCAGAAATTCCCATTTTTGTTCAGAATGATACAAAGTGGGTCCTCATGGGCCTCATTTTCTATATCTTATGGCAAATTCTGAGCAATCTGACTTTATTTGGGAAAGTTTACAAAAAGTCTATAAAAGTGGCGTCTATTATATACCAGTGTAACCAGTGGTACACGTCCCATGGAAAACTCGGCCCAGGTGGGGTTACCTTGTCCCGAGGCACAGATGTTTGAATCCTGATACTGTATTCCCTCAATGTTTGTTAAAGAGATATAAATGATAAATGTCAAGATTTCCACTAGTGTTATATGATATTTGTAGTATATTTCTTTATAAATATCAACTATTACTCATTTTCATAAGCTGAGATTAAAGATTATAGGATGTAATGCAGAACGTAGTTATATAACATATTTGGTGCCTGTCCCCAAGGCAAGAACAGATAATATGCAAGTCCATTCAATAATGTTTAACTTTTAGGTCAATAAAAAGAACATCTTACTCTACATAGTTAAATCAGCATTTCCATTGTTCTCACCATACAGTTCTGCAGTCTCAACAAAGGGAACCTATACTAACTGCATATAAAATTACATACATTTATTATATATTTTTATACATGTCAGAAAATGCTGTCTACACATATACATGGTCAATCTGTGATTTGATATTTAAACAAATGGTTAATGTATATTACCTGATGACTGTGGGGTAAAGCTCAGCTGTAAAGATATAGGCCACAGAGAAAGATGCTGATATGGACAGCTTGCCCACTAAAGCAAGCATTATGGCCAAAGTATCTGACCCTGTAACAAAAACATAACATATTGCTTCAACTGGAAATACTAATAGTTTAAACTTATATATTTTTCTGTACAACATGACTTAACTAATTCCACCTAATCATAAGGCTAGGATATGGAGTCATTTAAGGTAGAATCAACTTGAAAAAACACCCCAATTAAAAAACTACCAAAATTTCATTCAAAATTAATATTAGAACAAAAAATTATGAATAATTTATATAAACTTGGTACAGTGCTTGTTCTGATGGTATTTATATTTATAAAAACAAGGCCTACAGGCCTAATGCTAACCTGTGCAAAGTTTGGGAGTATGAATGGAGGTTTATTTTTAAAATTTAATATTGATCCTCTTATGTCCTGCATATCTACCTTAGTCATTATGATTTCAGCAAAATGGACGTTTTGGACCTGCAAGTTTTGGACTAAGACATTTTAAAACTACGATGTATCAGTCAGGATATTTTGGATATGTTCTTTTTGCCAGGAAGGATTATAGGGACAGATGAACGGACAATTTGGCAGCATGGTTTCAGAGAAGAACATTCTTTAATGTTTTTTAGCTACTTCACTATAAAATCTAAGAAAATGCAGTTAGCCAAGAAATAGGCAAAATCCAATAGAATTTTTTTAGATGACAAAATCACTAAAAATGCAAACCAAGTTTTTTCAAACAGTTGAAAGATATACTTCCAATCTAATCTGGGCATTCTGCATCTAGAAAATGTGTCTAGACGTCTAGATGCTGTGTCTAACACCAGGCAGAGCCAGGTCATTTGCCATGGTTATGTCTGGACCCCACCTGGTTGTACTGAGTGACCTCTTGACTTGGCTGCTGAAACTCAGCATGTTGTCAAATCTGTTTTCAAACACAGAAAGCCTTTTTTTTCAATTTGCTACACTGCTTTTTTAAAGCTGCATTTACCCAATCTATTCTTATAAAACCAGCAGAACCCTACCATAGAATAATTCCTGTAAAGTTTAAACCAATCAGCTCAACTGTTTCATCATAAAACAGTGTATAAGCTAGAAGTGTCTATAATTACATTTTCACTTGTAAAAACAGATCAATGTAGGTGGCGCCACCAATACCTCAATTTAAGATGTGACATATGTGACAAACATTGGCATAAAATTTGGTGATAGCTCCAGCCGTTTCTGAGATTTTAATTGTAGTGTGCTTTTTTGGACAGATGACTAAGCTTCAACCTACTGTAACTCAGCCAAAAATCTCCAAACTGGAACCATTCAAACAAATTTGAGAAAGATTGTTCCAGGGATCATTTCTGTGAAATATTGGACAATTTGGCTGAACAGTTTCGGAGAAGAAGATTTTTAAAGTTATAAAGGTTTTCCCCTAAAAATCGAAGTTAATGCAGATAACCAAAAAATAAGCTCAATTCGATGAAGTTTGACATGTAACTGATGCTTATATGCAATTTGGAGCTTCTAGCTGTGACTGATCCTGAGATAGCATGGGTTAATGTACAGACAACTATGGATGGCGGACAGAGGACGCCGCTCCATCGCATAAGCTCACAGGTTCGCTACAAAATTGTTCATTGTAAAATATTTACTTTTTTTTTAAAAATAATACACTATTTTAAGCATCCAGTTTCGGTAAGCTATTTTTCAGTTGGCTAATATTTAACTATATGACGATTTCTCAAGTCTTTTTTTTTCCTTTAGCATGTGTCTTTTTTGTTCAAAAATGAAAAATAGAATATCAAATAAAAATTCAAAATTTCAGATATAGGTTGATAGAAACATGACAGATGAAAAACAAAAATAGCTTAAAATAAAAAAAAACAATTAAATGTTAAAATATCATAGGACAAAGAATAAAAATTGAAAAAAAAAATATGTATACCACAAGCAAGAACACTGCACTAGGTTTAACATAATGTATACTTGATTGATTTTATAAATATGTGTCTTTGCTAGGGGTGCTACTTTAAAATACCTTGTCACTGAGCTGATCACAAGTTTTTTAAATACACTTTGTCTTTTGTTTTTTGTCCATGCCAGTACCCACATCTGCATGTTTTTCCATGAAATTTTGTTAACAAGTGAGACAGTATAGAAAATTCTGGGCCAAAGGTTGCTCAAGCAATACTTCTGATTGCCTGAGCGGTATATAAGGTATTTGTTTGCGCTGAACTTTTTGTAGGAGACAAATAAGAAAAATATGACAAACAGGTTTGCAACATAAGTCATTCAGGCTGATGATATCAATGCAAATATCAATGCAAATTCATCTGCGGTGTAACTGTTGTCTTATAAACAGCTGGAAGTCTTCTGTTGAGGAATGTACGGTTTAGCTGTACCAAAAAGACACCATCCATGGCCAATAAACATAAACAATGCAAGAAATTTGCATTTTGATACCCTTTTACTAACAGTTCATTACTTTGCACAAAATAGGTGGAATTCTTGCACATTTATTTGAACTTACATTTGTCAATAATATTCTTTAAATGATTATCATGAAATAACATACAGACATGGGTCCTATATTGGATTATTTTGCTCAAATTAAAAAAAATAATGTTGAAGTATGTTGTAGTATGCAGTTCCCTTGCTCCTACTTCTATAACACACACACACACGTCCACCTTTCTCATTCTGGTGTAAGGAGGACAGCTTCAATGGCATTCATCTAACATACCTTAAGCTTTTCTTTCTGATACTCCAACAGGCTGCCCACATGTGTTATGTTCAAACCCTATGATGCATTTCCAAATAAAATAATTCTTTGAAAACTGCACCCTTTTTAACAGATGTACATTTCATTATTTACACAAGTGCTAGTTACCTAACAACATCAGGGAGACAAAGTTTCTCAGATTAAAGACAGGTGTGTAAAAAACAGTTTTGTAAAATAAAAAAAAGTTGATACCTGTGGGAAGTACGAGGATACTAAGACAGCTGATGCCTCCAGCTATCATAAATATAGAAAATGGTGCTCTTCTCCCATACCTAGAAAAAGAAATAATGATATCAGTACTTCCCAATGAAAATGGACAAGAACTCCGACAAGTACTTGAGTCTAAATATTGACACTGTGTAATTGTGTGTGTGTACAGGCATATCTGAATATTAAAGCAAACTTACAGACAGTCTACATTTCCTCATAAACATTGGGATTAAACCTGTACTATAGTCTGTTTCACCCCTCCTGTCCACCTGTTTTTTGCTATGAAAATTTTTATTAGTGAAGGTAGGGTGAATAATAGTGAAGGTAGGGGATAAAGGGATTTTCAACAAGGTTAATAAATACCTACCTTACATCTTATTTAAGAAACATAATTATTTGAAAATATGAGAAATCAGTCTACAATTCACATCATATCAGACCCACTTATGGCAGTAAAGATCACTGGTCACCTGCAAATACAGCGTCATATTGACCCTCTGGCATTACGACCAGATTACTGGTGCCAGAGTGTCATTACATCTAAGTGGGAGGTTCGCATTATAAGGCCTTATGAAGATGCAAACATTTTCGTTATTTCTGACAAGGCTTCATGGCCTCCAGGTACACTGTCAATCAACAAAAACCAGACTAATCGTTAGCAATTTTTGTGTTCTTTCTAATAATAACAAACATGAGTGAGAAAAGTTCCATTTTAACCCAGCACATTTGTAACCCCTCGGTATGTTTGTTGAATTTATGACCGCATAAACACAAGCATGGCTTGCATGGGTTACAGGACGCAGGCAGCATGCAGGTGATACAAGAAATGACCTGTGTCCATGGAGACAGTATTTCAGTTTGGTTGTGAGCTCACATGTATACTATTGTGTTAATTCATCATTCTTAGCATAATATTGAGATTATGGGCCGTTAACCACAATATGAATGAAACCTGATGCAAGACCACTGCGATACATTCCACAACATTACTTGTATCACGACTCGAGTAGGCTTACCAGCCCAATTATCTGATTGCCTACTGAGTCGGGTTGTCATGGCTACTGCAAATAAGCCTCAACGAACAGTTGCTTATTGAATGATGTCATGTAAACACTCTAAAAAATATAACCTGCTAAAACAAAAATGGCTACTCCTGCAGGGATGCATCATATCTACCAGATCATTGTGAAGAGACTAAAAGTTGTGATACATCAACTGGGGATCTATTGTAAAATTCTTGTCATATTAAGTGGATACTTCAATGTGCAGTTTTTTAGTAAAGTATTGATACCGTAGATCTGCGTTTTGCCGCCGCGGCCATAAAATAAGACTTGCAGCTGAAAATCCTGCCTAATATTTCTCAACAAGGGATGCGGCTATAAAACACAGGTAAGACTAAATTCAAACATGTACAAGAGACTCGACAGCCCGCCGAGGCGCATTGGGCGATAATAGGCTGAGGAAGGAGGAAGTGAATATTGAGAATGTATATTTTATGAAACTGCATATTTTTATATTAATTTTATTTTTTGTTAATTTTATTAAATGTAAAATTGATATTTTAAACAGGCTTATATGTATTATAAAACTTTTCTGAGTCAGTTATAAACCACGGCCATTTTCACGCAATGATTGATAAAAGATTGGTATTCACCCGCCAAATTATGCACTCTAACCAGTCAAACGGTTGTACCTATATTTGAGTATGGCTGCAATACCGGTAAAACATTATTCTAAGTTATTTCTTGAACATATCATTTTGTTTAAAATAAACTGTATAACAAAAGATAACCAAAGACCATATGTTCTTTGCAGAGCAATTAAACCTGCGTTCACGTTCAGATACTTCTTTGTTCATCACATTGTCAATAGATGGCGCTCAAAGGTCATAACCTCACCAGCTAGTTCCCTAATCTTTAAATATGGCACGTTTTGCTAGCAGACGGTTCGGGCACCAGTGTGCATATATTATGATCCGCAGGACCCTTGGAGTACGCGTACAGGCTGTGTGAACATCGACGCGGGATTCGTTTATTCAAAGGTTTTGTCAAGGTTGTTAATTGACCGACGTTGTATAGATTGTAAATAAAGTCATCACAAAGAGTACTGTTTGCTTTGATAATCCATTGAAGTTTAATTAGCCAGGGTAAAGGTGTCAGGTACCACAAAGCCTGCTAGTTCCTTAATCATTTTATGTGGCATGTTTTGACAGTTGATGGTTCAGACACCATTTTGCATATATTATGATTAGCACAACCCGAGGCGTTCTGGCAATATGATCACCGAGGCGGGTGTCGTTTATTTAAATGTTTTGTTGTTAAATGACCAACAATGTATAATGTCTAAATAATATTTAAATTACCGTTGTGCCGTACAATGCTTTGATGTTCCATTGAACTTTAATTAGCCAAGTTAAAGGCGCAAGATTCTCCGGCATTCAGTAATGTGTCAAATTAATTTTGTGGCCCTACTAGGATTCGTCTTGGATGAGTCGTCATTAACCGAACGAATTGTCATCTTTTTTAATTGGGTAGATCAGGCTGTTTAACCAATAATAAAATTAATTAATTAGCAAAGCCAAGCAACATACACAGTTGCAACTGTTTCCCAAACTGTTATGCCTGACCACATATCAGCATACCGCAGCATACTATTCTGTTCCCATACACCACCCAGCAATGGAACGTGGTGAGAATGTGGTGTGGCCATTAAGTAAGGTTTTGGGAATTTTTTACTCCAGTGAAGGAGCCTTCCAGATATTTTATGAACATGGGGTGCGGTCATTAGACGACGTGCGGCGGCAAAACACGCATCTACGGTAAGTGGGTTGGAGTACATGATCACTGAGCCCCTGTTTTATTTGTTCTGAAGTCTCCTTTTCAGTGAATCTCTAATGATATTGTCATTGTGATTGTGTTGAACTCACCTGTCAAGTACATACAATGACAGGGCATACGCTGGTAGCTCAACCAGCCCTGACAGGCTGACACTGATGTAGATGTTACTGCCCAGGTTTCCAGCATTCATGGTGAGACCATAGTACACTACACTATTGACAAACCTGTAAAAACATTTATAAAACATTAACAACCTAGGATGTGGTAATTGATCTGATTCCTCTGCTATAACAGTAAAATACTGATTTTTCTTTTTTTTATTATCCCTCATTCTTCTTTATCAATAATAAACCATAAAAATAACATAATATCAATCTTTACCGTCCCTAATGATATAACATCGGAAACCTTTTTTTTTTTGCTGCAGCATACTTCTCTTTAAATTAAACAAGGCCTACAGGCCTAATGCGAACCTGTGAAATGAGATTACACCAGTTATAATGCTTCAAAGCTGGACCATTACTTTTCAAGAACATGTGTAACATGTATATGAGCAATGCAAGAACTAAACACTTAGAACAAGAATCAATTAAACAAACATCACTGCTGAAATTCTGGCATGGGTGCACATAACAAAAAAACTATAATACGGGTAGTCAACAAGCAACTACATGTATCTGCCAAAATCAGAGTGGGACGGGTGAAGTGAGGCATAGATTGAGTGGCAAGTGGAAATAGAGTGAGGTGTGTTGCATAATAGCCTGGATGTCTGCAGCCGAAATGTGTATGTAGGTTGCGCCACCTACCACGAAATCGAGAAAGCTGTCCAAGATGTATTAACATGCAAAATTTTAGGCAGATAAGTCAAACCACTACTGAGATATGAGTGATTTTAGCCCATGGCAGACAAACAGACAGATGCTGTGCAAAAATGGTGGCAGGTGGCGCCACTAATTTTGTGTATGATTAAGAACTATGTGAGATCTATACACATGCAAAATTTCAGGGGGATATGTCTAACCAGTCCTGAGTTGTAAGCCTGAATGTCTGCAGCATATACATAAATGTAGGTGGTGCCACCTGCCACAAAATCCAGGAAGCTATCCAAGATGTATAAACCTGCAAACTAGGTCTTTAAGTCAAACAAATCCCAAGATATGAGTGATTTTAACCCGAGGCAGATAACCAAATGGACACTGTGCAAAAATGGTGGCAGGTGGCGCCACTAATTTTGTGTATGATTAAGACCTATGTGAGATCTATACACATGCAAAATTTCAGGGGGATATGTCAAACCAGTCCTGAGATGTAAGCCTGAATGTCTGCAGCATATACATAAATGTAGGTGGTGCCACCTGCCACAAAATCCAGAAAGCTATCCAAGATGTATAAACCTGCAAAATTTCAGGTCTTTAAGTCAAACAACTCCTGAGATATGAGTGATTTTATCCCGAGGCAGATAACCAAATGGACGCTGTGCAAAAATGGTGGCAGGTGGCGCCACTAATTTTGTGTATGATTAAGACCTATGGGAGATCTATACACATGCAAAATTTTGGCCCAACTGGTCAAACGGTTCCCGAGATATGAGCTTGGATGTCTGCAGCTTAAACGTGAATGTAGGTGGCGCCACCTGTCATAAAATCAAGAAAGCTGTCCAGGATGTATACACATGCAAAATTTCAGCTGGATAAGTCCAACTAATGCAGAGATATGAGTGTTTTTATCCCAAAGCAAATGAACAGATGGACGCTGTGCAAAAATGGTTGCAGGTGGCACCACCATTTTTAATGTATGTTATAAAGCTATCCAAGGACTACATTTGTGCAAAATTTTTAGCCTGATCGGTCAAACGGTTCCTGAGAAATGTGGGTTTATGTGTGGAAACAGACGCACAAATGGACGCTGGGCAGAGAGGAAAGGTCAGAGGTCAACCAAAAATGAGGGTGCAGCAGTTCACATGTGACCCAATCATAATTCTTAATTTTAAAATATTCTGCTCAGTGGTTACGGAGGAGTTCTCCAGAAACCTATGCGACGGTGGCGGCAGAGGCGGTGTCTGACTGAAAACAAAGTATCCACAAACTGTTTTGGCGGATACAATGACTGTAGCTGGCACCGCCAGTCTTGTATACAACGAAGAGATATATACATATACCCAATGTCAGACATATATGTCAAATCCTGTGAAATAAGCAAGGACATACACTGTGCAAAAATTATTGGAGGTGGCGCCACCAGTCTTGTACACTATAAAGTTACCCGATATGTATAAACAAGCCCAATTTTAGGCTGATGTATCAAATTCCTCTGTAGAAATAAGCAGGCGCATACACTGCAAAAGTCAATGTAGGTGGCACCTCCCTGTCTAGTAAATGAGAACACCATCAAAGACACATAGACAGGTCAAAATATCAGGCCAATACATCAAACTTCCCCAGAGTTTGATGCACTGGGCTGACGAGGCTTAGGTGAGTAAAGCAGTTGCCCCTGAGTGAACTGTGACAAATTGCTGCCTCAAGCTACTGTGCTGAGTGAACTCTTGACTTGCACCTGGCTGCACTGAGTTAACATGTTGCATAATCTGACAGAGTTGGCAGTCTGCCAGAACTATAAATAGATCCAGGCTGAACTTCGGTGCCAAATCTGATGCAGTGAGCAGTCTGCCAAAGCTATAAATAGAATGCAGCTACTGCACTGAGTGAACTCTTGACCTATACCTGGCTGCACTTCTTCCAATCCTGGCACTGTGCCAAAACTATTTATAGAGCTGACATCATCTTGGCAAATGGCCAACATCAAGGCACGGGCAATCTGCCAATGGTTAACCAAGTGCTGCCATCTGTACACAAAAGTAGTCCCTACTTGAAATAACTTTGAAATTAATTTTCCCAATACAAAATGCTTTTCAGCTGACTTTTTATAAAAAAAAAATCAGGAATATATGTAAAATTATAACAGATGCATACTGAATGCAAAATTAAAAATCAGATATATCTCATTGATGGCAAATTCTTGAATTAAGTTGAGTAGGGATACCAATAATTTATGATCCATGTACAGTTGTCTTTATATAGCCACAGAGAGCTGAATATCCATGATTGTAACATTGCTTGGTATGATGAATAACTTAAATCAAGTATATAAATTTTTTTAAACTTAAAAAAAAACCCTTTTTTCAATAATAACCAAAGATAACCTGAATTCTAAATGTCTAGTGGCATGATGTAATATATGCTGATAAACTGGTGCCAGGCTAGATGTAACAGCATCACAAAACTAACATATATGGGTAAAATGACTCAATTCAATCTCCATAATTCAGCCAAAAATCATTCATGTGGAACCATTTATGACAATTATTATAAGAACTATTGTAAGGATTATTCTAGTAAAATATTTAACGAACTGGCTTCAGTGGCATCAGTCTTAAAACGTTTCGCAGGTGTATAATTCGTATAGGAAGATACAGCAAACTGGCTAAGTTCAGCTTCCCGTTACTCAGCCATATAGCACTGAACCAAAACCATTTGAACAAACTTGAATTATCAATATCTGAGTATAATTAATGTGTGAGATTTAAGAATTTGGCCCAGTTGTTTTTGAGAAGAAGATCTTTGTAGCCACTGAGCTAAAATGGGCTGTTATGGCATATGACTAAATTCAGCTTCCCATAACTTAGCCACAAGTGACTGAAAAGAAACCATTTGAACAAACTTAAGAAAGCACTACCTTAGGATCATTTCTGTGTGATTTTAAACATTTTGGCCATATGGTTTCAGAGAAGAAGTTTTTTGTAGCCCTCAGTGTGATACAGGCACTGATGACCCTGTACAAAAAAGGGCCGAAGCAGGGGGTGCCACCAATACCTCAATTTCAGATATGACCTATGTGACCAACATTGGCATCAAATTTGGTGATGATAGCTCCAGCCATTTCTGAGATTGAAATTTTAATATGCTTTTTTGGACAGATGACAAAGTTCAACCTCCTGTAACTCGGTCAAACATCTCCGAACTGGAACCATTCGAACAAATTTGAAAGAGGTTGTTCCAGGGATCATTTCTCTGAAATATTGGACAATTTGGCTGGACAGTTTTGGAGAAGAAGATTTTTAAAGCTTTTTTAGCTTTTTCCCTATAAAATCTAAGAACATGCAGTTAGAAAAAAATAAACAAAATGCAATAGAGTTTTTCAGATGACTGATTATTTGCAAAAAATTTGGTGATGCTAGCACCTGCCGTTTTTGAGATAGCTATGGTTAACATACAGATGATGCACTATGCACGACACCGCACCATTGCATAAGTTCACAGGTTTGCTAAAAACATACAGATTGTACACCAGTGTAACCAAGTGAAACGTGAACAATCATAAATTTCACACACAGTTTTTTATTCAAGTTTGGGAGAGAGTGTGTCATTCCCCCTCCCCTATGAGTGTACTAGAAAAGGGTGAGTGTAGGGTTGAAGTTATTCAAATTATATCACACAATTTGGACTAAAATTGAATATAATTATATGTGCTGAACTTACCAAATATACATCTGCAACAAAGTACGCTTCCTCAGCAGTTTATGTGTCAAGATGTCTATCATCCCATAGCTCCGCCCAGATTTGGCAGCGGGTGGGCGGAGCCTGATATGTGTCCCACTCATATTAACACCATTTCCTTTTCCAATCTTATATACAACTGATTCTGCTTCATCCCCACGATTCTGAGTCAACAACCAGCGTGGACTCTCTGGCACATACCTAAAATATATTACAAACTATGTTGTAAATGATGGTGGTGCAACTCTGCTGTTGTCATGCAACTCCTCTTTGGCCATGCCTCAGAAATGTCTGGTCTTGAGCTAACT
Organism: Sipunculus nudus; assembly: GCA_026874595.1. Classification (NCBI taxonomy): domain Eukaryota; kingdom Metazoa; phylum Annelida; class Sipuncula; order Golfingiida; family Sipunculidae; genus Sipunculus; species Sipunculus nudus. The sequence continues at coordinate 45,128,173 of CM049307.1, read as the reverse complement.
GAAGCAAAGTCAAGTGTGTCCTAAGGGGGTCATTAACCAACATTTCCAATATTTTCATCAAAATCCTGAGAAATTTGACATTATTTCTCTAAGGATTTAATGCCATCTATCAGAAACTACATAAACTAAACAAGGATGGCTAATATGAAAGTATCAAATATTATATACTGGTAGAAAAAAATATTAAATCATGCACTAAAACACAGGGTAGTTAGTTAACAGATTCAAGTGTCACTGAAAGCCATTATTCTGACAAAAGACCCACAGGTCATGATGCTAAGCCAACTAACATGTTGACAATATGTCCTTGCACAGGCAACTAATTATGATAATGTAGGTGGCATCATCATTCATGCATATTAGCTTAGGTTCATCAAGATGCATAAGCACACCAAATTTAATAACAAGCCATCCAGCCTTACTTGAGAAATCTGGTAAGTTGTATATACTTGTTACAATAATTCTAGGGTGCTCAACTACCCCTGTAACTTGGAGAATATAGGTCACAGTGACCTAATTTTAGGTTTCTGAGGAGAACTTTTGAGGACCTCTCAGGATGCAGAGGTTCATGATTCTAGGCTTTATGGTTACATTTCTGTGCCCTGTTAACAGACGGCACAGATGATTTTCAGTGAATGGAGCTAAAATTAGATCAAAGAGAGAGATGTTGTTTAAAAATCACAAACTGAAAATTGATCAATTAATCAGTTTCTATCACTTTATACATGTATGCTCAACAGATGACTCCAGTAGACAATGTCCCTTTTTCTTGAAGAAACACTAACCATCTTGCTGTCATAGCAATAAATCCAGTTGTAAATCAAGGAACTCCAGATTCCAGAAACAGGACATAAAGCTAATACTGTGTGGGTGCAAAAGATTTGTTCAGCAAAAAGTATTTTAGCCTAAGTAAGTGCATATCAACTTTCTTTATGTTTCATCATTAGACTTGCAGGAGTTCTATTGATTGAATTAATATCATGTTGAATGTACAATGCACGTAACAATGAATTTTAACGATTTAATTAATATTAACCTGAATGTACAAACTATGACATGAAGATAAAAAAATACATGCCATTTATTTCAATTTAATAAAGCCACATTTATTATATATTTTCTTCAGTTCTTAAATGCAGGTGTGTATATTCTACACTTAAATTTAACAAAACTTAAATTTTCACAAATACGACAAATAATAAGCAAGAAATACTTACAGATAAAAACAAACAATAAATATGATCCCTGGAAGCGCTGTCACAAGAGACAATATCCTCCAATCTCGTATACAGTATGCCATCCCAGCAAACACAACAATACCAACTGAAAACAACCCCGGAGTGACATTCCCACAAAAGTTCCTCCATTTTGCTCCAACAAGTTCCATACACATCACAAACTGGACCAGTCCAGCACCACCATTAAATATCCCAGTCAAGAACCGTAAAGCTGTGTAAGTCCAGTATGAACTAGCAAATGTGCTAATAAAAGCAAATGTTGTGAAGAAAAAGACACCATAAGTTAAGCATGGCCTCCTGCCGTATTTATCTGAGAACTTCCCAAATATCAGACATCCAACCATGATGCCGCCCATGATAAATGACTGCGTGACACCAGATTTGTAGCCATCTTTACAGATCAGCTTCCACTGAAACACAACAAGAATGGAAGAATCATACTTTATCCTTTCAACAGCACTGATACATGTATACTGTACACACAGCTCAAAACTGATTCCATTTTCAAAAGTAATACAGAACTAGATGTATGTAGTTGTACAACTACCTGGATACCCCCTGCAAGACCCCCTAATCAAGCTTTCATCTGTTGTACTACATTTTATTACACAGGTTTACCTGCTCAGCTGCTTAAAAAAAGCTGGCCCTAATAACTATGAATGGTCTCCCTTCACCCTGTTTTACCATGGTACATAATCCTCTGAATTAAAAAAAAAAATATAATGGTGATATAAATTACCTCCAAAACTGAAGGATAGTTAACAGGGCGTTACCTTAACCCATCACAAATTTTCTTCACAATCTATTTAAAACAGACAAACAAACAGACAGACAAACAAACTAGCAAACATATAACAGGGTTGGGGCCAGGTACAAGTGAAAGTACCTAGGTACAGGTACAGGTACTTGTGAATTGGCCAGGTACAGGTACAGGTACAGGTACTTGATTTTCACAGAGTATCTAGGTACAGGTACAGGTACTTTAGAAATTACCTAGGTACAGGTACAGGTACATTTATTTGAGGATCACTTCAAAGAAGTTTTTACGGCATAAATTTACGTATGCAAGTTAACATGCCTTTTTTTCTATCAAACACTACCGAAGTCATTTGCTAAAGTATATTTTTTTAGAACTTATTAACTGTATGGCACCATACATTCACAAAAAGGATATTTAAGTGTATTAAAAGTCAATTAAGTGCACCAAGTAGTGTATGACACCATACATTCACAAACATGAAATTCAAGTCTACTGAAAGTCCTTTAAATACACCAAGTACAGTAAGACAGGGATTATTCTGAAACCATACTTCACAAACAGAATATTTGTGTACTAAATGTTCATTTAGTGCACCAAGTATAGTATAATCAAATGATTTGCTTAATAAGTGGTTACAGTTGATTTCACACATGTGACCATTCTGGAGGTGTGATAACAATTCAATTCATGAGCAGTTTATCACACTGATGGCTTGCTGATTATTTTACACTACAGGTAACCAAATTTAATACTAAAAGAGAAAAAAACTGAAAATATGAAAAAGTACCTGGAGTACCTTGTACCAGGTACAGGTACTTTAGTTCCAGGTACAGGTACAAGGTACTTCCTACTCATGACTGGCAGGTACAGGTACAGGTACTCTGAAATGTGTACCTAGGTACAGGTACAAGTACCTGGCCCCAACCCTGACATATAATTTACCTTCCTGGTGGAGAAATACAGGAAACTGATAACCTTCTCTTTAACTCATTTTTTCTTAGTAAAGAATATATATATATATAAGCATATTAAATACCAGTATCATATAATTACCAGTAGAGTTAATAAGGCAACATACTTTACAATTACTGCTCTTTAGTCACAGCTGGTGGTATTCCCACATATTTTTTCATAATTTGACATGCATCTTTTTTCGTTAATTTATATGTAGGTAGATACACTATTAACAGTAACATTTAATACTGATATAACTGGGATGGTGAAGTAATAATCAATGATAAACACAATTAAAACTAAAATTATTTAAAAAGTAGGTGTTATAGTTATACATTTTGAATAAAACTGTTGTTTACCAGCTTATATATATCTGACTTGTCTTACCTCTGTGACAATAGATGTAAAGGCCTTGTCATATGTCACATAATTACATGTGGTGTTGCCCCCTTTAGGACATCCATCTATCGGGGGACCGTCTGATCTCTCACTACAGGTGAAGCCGGGGGTGGCACCTTGGAATATCATGTGGACCTGATGGACTGCCTGGAACACATTCAGCAATGCCAGCCCCCAAAACAGCTTGCGCTGGTACCGCCCAAACTCCCCCACCACCTCATATGCTTCGTCCACGTCCATAGTTTAGTCGTAGAGGTTTAGATTAGACAGAACACGGCGGTGATGCCGGCAGACACGCATCAGATGTTCTCTGTACACAGATACGGACCATGTCCCACCGCCCGCCACGTGAACTCATGTTGTTGTGATATTCTCTTAGTTGCATGCTGCATGCTGTCAGGTCTTGTTTTGGTCCTGCCCATTCGGAACAGTTCGGCCGAATCGGCCGAGGTCTTCCGAAATGTTCCTGCCTGGCAGCCAGCGCCATCTGATGGCGATCCGTCAATTAACCCCACAACACATCAGTTGAGATATAAAAATTGAAAATTGCAACTTCTAACACGTTTGAATGCGTTTCAATTGACATTCCTGCCGACTTTTTAAATTAAATCATAAATATTAATACCCGAAAACTGCTTCGAATTAAACCTTTAAATATTTACGATTAAATGTTAAAGGAAATAAAAGTAAAAGTAAATTTAGTTTATTTTTTTAGTTATTAACATTTTGCTGAAGAAGAATCAAAGGATTAAAAAAAATATGAATTCGTTATTTTACTCAAGTGGACTTTTAGTGGAATTCACAAATGTGAATTTCCAATTAAAATACTAACTGAGATTGCCGGAGGTTATGTTAAAAGAGGCAAATTATATTTATACACCGTGAAATGTAAAATAAAGGGGTTTTGGTTGGACACCTGAAAAAATTACATGACAGGAAATAGCTCAATATATTTTCAGTCTTAAAACTGAATTTAATTGCTTTACAAACTTCCTTTAAAAAGGAAAAAAAAATGGATACCGCAAAAAGTGTTATATAACAACTATAAAGCTACGATTTTTTTTACGTGGTTGCGGCCGAGGTACGGTGGGGGATAGAATCGAACATATGGTATTATGAAGGACTGATTCCTTTTATGCGGTTGCGGTCGCGATACTTATCCGACCCGTCATATGACAACATTTTTGTCGGATCATGTATCGACCAATCCGACAAAAATTTTAAACGGATGGGGTCGGACGAGGAATCCCACTGAAATGTATACGTCACATAGGGGTTTCCCCAGGATTATAACGTGTATATCAGTATATGCCATGCCATGAGGAAAAACGTTTTCCGCCTGAAAGCATCAATTTAAATCATCGTGAATATGGGAAATATATTTGACTGTCATTCACTGGTGAGTGGTCTTGCCAATACATGCATGTATCTGTTTCGATTCAAGCGGCTGGTTTCCCATCTCTTACTACCACTTTCACAATGCAGGGATATATATATATATATATATATATATTTATATATATATCATACATAAGTATTATATATCACATATACAAACTTTGTTTTATCCGCATACCGTGGCCGCGACCGAGTAAAAAGAATTGTAGCTTAAAGCTACTCGAGTTTAAAGAGCAACGCAAACTTCAAAGCATTAGGCCTATTTATTCAAATGTATGATCTATCATATAAAACATAACATGGACAAACAGTTATACGTTCAAAACAGTTATTATTACATAACCGAAAAATTTCCTGGTCGATTTTGTGTTGACTTTGCATACTGAAAGTAAAAAAGGTGTTAATGGGAAACTTAATTGTTATTTAAAGGGGCCTTAACACCTATCTGACCTTTATAAACTTAAGCATATCCCTTTAAGCTTTTTTAAAAAAGGCCAGCAAACGTGGACATCACCGCACACAGGCTACTTGTTTTGTTTATATCATCGTGTTTATAATATGTGGGACCCGCCAAAATTATCAAAACAAATTTAACAAGGGCATCTGGCAACATCAGATAAGCCAGATCTAGCATTGCAAATGGCGTTTTGCAACAAGTTATACCTTTCTACGTCCGCATATATGCAACCTCCAACTTAGGTTACATGTTTTCTCCGTTTTTCGACATTGCTGTGTTTACAAACTAGTTCTTGATAAACAGGTTCATACATCCTTCACTAAGGCGTTTTAAGAATTTTTCACAACAAAAATTTCCCTTATTTGGATCATTAATATATACACAGAGGAAGCCAGAAATCACATCCATTGTTTTTCAAATGGAAGGTGAATGGGCACCATTAAATTTTCTGACCTAATGTAGCCTTTTATACTATGAAAAGTGAATCTATACCTGACTTTATTAAGCCCTAAAGGCGGTATATACCGCTCATAGATTATAAATCTTTGTGACCTATAATTTTGTCTTTTTTAATGATTATTTCAACACAGCCTCTCTGTAACTGACGTGAAAGGTTTCTATACGTTTTTTTGCCCTGCATTTAAACGTCTGGACGGACGTCAGACGAAGGGCCACCGCTAAAACTAAGATGAGCTTTAGTCCGCTTAGCTAAGAGAAAGATTGAAACCGTACAGTACCGATCACTTTTTTTAATCTGTTAAAGAGAACATGACCTGCTATATATATATATATATATATATATATATATATATATATATATATATATATAACATTTAAGATAAACAACACTGTGAATTCACTACAGACTGTTTCACGGGATGGGATCCTATCATCAGGTGAATGTTGTTACTACAGTCAATGTGTAAAATCAGTCATTTTGTAAACTGGCTGAAATTTTCAGTCAATTTAGAAATTGTCTTATTTACTCAGGCTATTTATAAAATGAAATTTTCCCGCAGTTTCAAATTGACTGAAAAATAAGTGAATTTATTTGACCAATTGATGGTAAAGTGTAAAATTAATGAACCATTTTTTGTTATAAAATAACAAATTATTAAATGAAATTTCATTTATTTTATATACCTTACTCTTACAAAATATTAATACATTTTACATCATATAATTACACAGTTTCATAGTTTAATAGGCCATGGGAACACCACAAGTCTGTATATACATCATTTGTCCTTGTAACAGATCACTCGTGCTACAATATTACCTGTACTTAGTCAAGGACAAACAATGATAAACACGACCATTCTGATAAAAAAACCTTTAATATCAGGAGATTTTCATGTTGTCGAGTGGGAAATGTGTGTGAAATTAAGAGTCATAGAAACAAGACGTCTGCGACTGTGTATACTGCCTATACGGCATGCGGCGCCGTTTATTAGATTTTTGAGAGTTTCTAATGCACTAGGGTTCCAAACTGACAAAAGTTTCTACCTTGCCTTCCCTAATATGTTGAAAAAAGTATAACATATTATATTACACGACCACTTACTCATTTTACTATTATGTAAAGTCTAAATTTACAAAAAAAATCTGTCACATGAAAATTAAGTATAGCTCACGCGATCATTCTTTTATTGTGGATCAAAACTTACTTGCGCGTTTCTCGAGAAAGCACAAGCTGAATCAGACCCTGCATAAACAAACTAGAATATCAGCAAAAGCTGACAAAAGCCCTCAGCCAAAAGAACAGTGGATGTACAGCTGTACATGTCCCAGTTATTAATGTAGACTGGTGAGGTATGTACCATGTTTCATAACAATCAAACCAAACGCTTCCTAAGAAATATGCTCCTAAGTTTTACTCTATTCTTAGTTCGGTAACCTTGAAAGTAGGTCAAGGTCACCCATCTCTGAACATGACCAAGAGTTTGTTAATATATGTATCAGCTGGAGACTGCTACAACAGATTTTGCAAATAACTATCTTAAAAAATGAAGTTTAATCCTATAACAAATGACACCAGGAAAAGTAAATGGATTTTTCACTGTCATTTGTCAGTTTCCTTTGAATCAGCGGGAAAAGAACTCTGGTCTTTCTCTAGATGTTACTCTGGAAAGACTCTGGCGAGCGTGGAAGACTGCTGGTGTAATCGATCTCTCAGCATAAATGCCTGACCTGTCCTCAGACGTACTTCATTCAAAGAAATATTGGACGGACTTCTGTCAAAGGGTGATCAAAGAACAACTGGCAAGTAAGTGTTGGGGACACCTACTTAATCATCGTAAACTCTCGAAGAAAATTAGTCAAACTTGAGGCTTTCCACAATCTGTATCAGGAGACCAAAATAAAACGAGAAAAGAGTCTTGCCTTTGACATGGAGCTGGTATAAGAAACACTTTGAATAAGGGAAAACATTTAAACACACCAAAATGAATTTAATAAAAAAAAGAAGATATGCTTTATCTTAAGCATAGTTAGATATGTAGTTAGATATTCCAAAATTATAGGGCATCGCTCGGATTTGAGACATTTGAGTATAATTATGGATGATCAGGAATTTTATCACATGTATAAAAAGTGGTATGATGCAAGGACCGAAGCTATGGTCATACGAGGTGGCATTACTTCTCGCAAATGAAGCTGTAGTGCCTTTAAGGTAGAGTATGCAGGGTGTACTTATGGTGTCTACTTTTTTGTTATTTTTCTATTGAAGGTTTGTATTCATGTCTGATACAGTTCTTTATAGAAGGGACCAATATATCAGTACTCTTCAATACGTCAAGTGAATATATAAGAGCGTTATAATAATTTGGATGATAACCCCTCAAGTTCCCATAATTTACTTGCTATCGGAGGATTCCAGACAACCGTTATTTCCTGTGGCGCCCTTAATTCTACCGTATACTTATTTTTCAGCTGATTGAAAGTCATTTAAGCTATAGCGATCACACCCGGCGTCTGTTCGTTCGCCAACAGGGTACAAATCGTAAATATTAGGCGGAATAAGTTTACCCTTCACGTGTTGACAGGCACTGATAGTTCACCTGAGCAAATTAAAAATTATGTCACTTTGACTGTCATTTTCTGAATTACATAAAAAAATTTAAAATTTTTCTGCACCCAGAAGCTAAGACTTTTTTTGTAAAAATTCATTCAAATGGCCAGCTTTCTCAGGAACGGCTGAATTGATTGCAAGAAATGGAGTGTTTTTTTATCATGCTCGACACGTTCTGCTGCATAAGACAGGTGGCGCCATCTACAATATTTATATTTTCATGAATTTTCCTGATTTTCTCTGAGGACTAATTTTGCCGATAGCCATTAGAAAAACAACAGCGAGACACAAATCGAATCTATGAGTCCCAGGAAGTTGTAATTAACATTTTGATCGGTCCAGGTAACTGCTCTTTCAAGGTGCAAAATTATGTTACCGTGACCTGCATTCTATTAGTTACCAGGAGTGAACGACCTCTTCATCGGAAGCTGAGGCCTCTGTCTGTAAAAAAATAATAGAAGAAGACGGACATTTTATAATTGGATTGCCGTTAATAGAATTCTGATTGCTCCATTGAACTTTAACGTTGCAGAAACTGGTGGCCCCAACTGCAATATATCTATTTTAACGCATTTTAACTTAATTTTCTAAATATGACAATTTACAGCCAACACTGTTTACTTCAGCGGGGCACAAAATATTACTGTTGGCCCCAGGAAGTTCAAACTTTCCATGTCGACAGATCCACTGTCTAGATAAAAAAGTAGGTAATACTGAGTGAAACCTGTTTGAACACCTCAAAAGCTAAGACTCGTGTCACCGGCACCGCTGCCACGCTACTCTGTATTAAAAAAAATTAGAGCCAGATGACTTAAATAAATCAGGAATCTTTTTTTAAATATTCATAAGTGAAAAGTAATGGGTTAAAGAAGAACGCCTTTTAAAATCGAACGGGGTCATGGTCTTTATAACGAGAGTGAATTTGACCTTAAATATGACCACGTATGGCGGAAATACCATAAAACAGTAGACATCTCAAGAAAAGCTGAATGTATTGTTCTAAAAATAACCTCCCATAATTTGAGGATCTGGGCTTGGTAAAAAAAAGGTTTTTCCGCACTAAACTTTGCCGTTACATGTAAACTTGTCACCAACACTCACCTCAGATAGATTCTAAACTTTGCGGTGTCCTCACACTATTTTCGTGTCGCATCCGCGACCCCTTGTCGAACCGGTGCCCTGACAGGTTTCTTTCTCCCACTTTCCCGAAACCATTCATTGATGTTGCAATTTTTCGTACACAGTAAAAGCGGATTTCTATAGCTAGTGTTTTGCTAAGATCGTGGATATCTTTTTTTTTAATATTATTATTTTAAACAAAAACATATTTACCTACGAAAAAAAAAATCATGCCTATAAAAACTGTGCTCACAATGTGTACATCATTGTTCATTGGAGTTTTAAATTAAAAAAATACAATATACAAAATTATTTACACATTTCTGCACAATTATCCTATATAGGAATAAAAACATGTAATTTTGAATTTTCTTGATATTTAAAAGAATAAAAACATGTAATTTTGAATTTTCTTCAAATAAAAAACACGCACACACACAAAAAAGTTTTTTGTCATTGTGCAAGTGGGTCTTTTTATTCCTCTGAGCAATTTAATATTCAATGTCCATGATTTATTTATCATATTCAATAGCACCACTGCGTGACGATAAATATGAATATTATGTAAAACAAGTAAAACTATTTCCTGTTTTATCCGAAAACACCAAATATTATTCTAACACAGTAAAATTGTTCAAGTTTGCTCTTGTTTTGCTTTGTTTAGTGAGAAGATTGATGTGAAATTATAAAAACGTGAGAACAAGAATTTTATCTTTTAAACATAGATTAAAGCCATAAATCCATGTACTTATGATCATTATTTAAATTTGTGAAATTTGTATATCCTGGATGTTCATCATTTTTTTTACCGTAACTGAACAGATTCTCCGGAGGTAAAATTTACATGATAAAACTGGCAAAATTGTGTATACTTGCAGCATCAGGCCAAGTCAAAACTTGTGTGACAATAGCACTCCTTTTCTAAATGTAAATAATATGTATGACATTAATCGTCTTTCCTATATCCCAAGGATTTTATCCAAATCTTGAGTTAAACAACATTTCACAAACTGCCTTTTTACGTTTACAAACATACACACAAAAAATCACAAATTCCAGCTCTCATTCACTGCTAGTTTTAGCTACTTCTCATCGTGTTAAAGGCATTGCACCGTTTATGTGTGTGATCTATAAAATAAAGTGAACTCCACCTGTTTTCAAAGACCCTAGCTGTTTCACGACCCCTCGTGCAGCTATGTATTGCCTTCAATTAACGATGACTTGTCGTAAGACGGCTTTAATGATGGCTACTTTATAGTTTCAGCAGGTTGTTATGTTGTCGGGTGTAAAATGTATTGAAATGAAGAGTCACAGAAATCATACTGCTAACGGCGGCGAATTTTATTATATTTTGGAAGGATAATTATGCAGCAGCTATAATGATTTTCACTAGGGCTCGAAATTGACAATAGTTTTGTTTTCAGGAGTTTAGGTTCGCTTCAAGACAGAAAATTTACGGATCTTGAAAGGACTTCACAAAATCGTAATACTGTTATTGAGACACACTAGCTGCCTTCAGTAGTATGTTTGAAAACATATATTTCACAACTATATTCACGTTTTACTATTTTGTAAATTTTATGTTCACGAAGAATTTGTCACATAAGAATTAACTTTATATGACGGAATCATTATTTAATTTCGGAGCAAATACAGTATTTGCTTGATTCTCTCGAAAATGAGATCTTGAACAGACCCTGCAAAACATATACCGGACAAGGGACAGTCGTTAAGTTGTTCTGATGCTGATTTCGAACCCTAGTGCTACATCATTTATTCGAGCAATAAAGGGAGATCTACGTGTTTATTTCGATAATAGGAGCACACATTTCTAGAATGAGAGAGAGATAGCAATGTGTCTATTTGTAATCGAAGTAAATAAAATTAATTTCGCACAGGAAGATAACATCTGTTTATAACTCCCACACCTGAACAGTATGTTTCCTGGTGGATAGTTAAGTTTTGACATCTGGCACAAGAAGACAAGATGGGTTATGGTAAGGCTTCACTTCGGAAGAGGTTGCATCTTTACGAAATTAATGTTGTTTCTGGTTTTACAAGGAGAATCATTAATATAAGTTTAGAGAGTTTACTAACTGGGAGATTTACCTTTTCATTCTAAAAGCCCCGTTTCTGTGCCTCAAAATACTCATGTTCCTGGCGCGCCCGGTGAACAGGTATTTCCAATATGAACCATCGACGCATTTAACATTTATTTTGATATAAACACATAGCACAGAATCTGAAATTCTGATCTGAAATAAAGCGACTGGCTTATAGCGAATTTAAAGCGAGCATAACACATTAAAAACCATCGGTCAGCACCCTTCCGCTAGTGATCGTTTTTATAAAAAAATCTATTCCGGTTGTAATTGTGGGACTGTCTGGACTAAATATCTCAACTCTCAAACTTCAAAACCTGCCTATGCATAAGGTTATAGCATTTCTGAAGGCTCCCTTTAGTATAGTTTGCATTGTTTTGCTGATTTAACCTGACGTCACTGAGTTGCACCAGTCCTGTCTGCATTTTCGAACTCCCTACCATGACACGAAGAGCACGAGCTTGCATTTGGCACGAAATCACTGATCGTCTGCGGCCGTCTTGCCGCGACTCTGGCGCATGCTTTTACATAGCAGATGTATCTCATCCTACAGCTGCCAATCTGGAGAACAAGAAAAGTCATATAAATATATGGTTAAACGGCAGTTTAGTGCATTTCCAACAATGTATAAATATAAATAACTTTAGAATGCCTCATTGTATGGGGTAGAAGTTTAATCTAAACCCTTGATGTATTGCCTTCTGATGTCATTGCACAGGCTATACGCAGTAAAGCCTTCAGATCATATTCAAGGATTCACTGGAGCAAGGCAAATTGAATATTCTATGGAATTCTTTGGAAAATTATACTTAAATAAGATTTATGTTTATATTTCAAACCTTTAATGAAATCATTACCAATTATGGTAGAAATATTGACCATAAACTGACACGTTTAAAACCGTTTGACCTACGAATCCGAATTTCGGCGTACAGTTAAATGTCCCCAAAATACCTGCAATACCATAAATTGGGTCATTACGACTTCATTCCTTAGAGAAATTAAGGAAAACCTCATTTTCCCTAAAAGACCATTGTCACCCTATAAGACTAACTGATATCAAATTCACTGATCTGTTTTTGATCATATTTAATAAAAATGTTCCTCTATATATTTTCTATGTACATACCAGAAACTAGGTCAGTATAAGTTATTTTCTTGAAGTTATGGGCCCCAAAAATGCATTTCGTATAAAATCACAAAAGATATTTATCCACTTAAGATGAGAAAAATGTTAAAGCTTGTTGACTTTTTAGGCTAATTATACACGCTTGAAGCAGGGCATACTGGGCAGTCAGACAGCTCTTGGATGGCCACAAAGAGCTGGTCCAAGTTGGTGGAAAACCCTGCTCTAGTAGGTGTTCTGTCCAACAACATAACGATAAAAAATAATGAAATAAAATTTTATTGGTTTAAAATAACAACCTCAAGTAAGAAAAATTAATGGAAATTAAATTTATAATCAATGAAAAACATGGATTTACCTTGCCATCACTGATGTTGTGTTGATCTTGTTCGGATGGGTCAAAAGGTATTACAAATGACACCATGTAGTGACCTTTGGTTATTTTTATATCAATGTTAATAATGAAAAAATAATTAAATAAAATTGTTATTTACTATAAGTTATTTTATGAAATAGATTAATTATAGGAAAGGATGCAGTTTATCATATCAAATTGATCTAAATACAAGTCTTTATCCAAGTTTTTCAGTTTGTTCATTAATATTTATAGCAAAATTAGAAAAAATTAAAATATGTAACAAAATTACAATATTACTAAGATAAGTACTCATAAAATATGTCAATTGGTTTAGGTTTTCGCCAGGGCTCAAAACTGACAAAGCTTAACAATGTGTACAAGATGTACAATGTAACAGGACAAGCAGTTCCCGTCAAGACAGAAAATTTTCTGGTTTCCAAAGGGATTTAAAAAATGCATTTTTTTTATTAAATAACCTTGCTGATTTTTTCTGTAGTATATTTTAAAAAATAAAAATATCACAACTATGTACACATTTTACTATTTTGCAAATTCTAAGTTTACGAAGAATCTATAACATGAGAATTAACTATACATGACGCAATCATTCTATAAAATAAAATATTTGCGTAATTTTCCCGAAAACGAGTTCTGGATCAGACGCTGCAAAACATATACCAGACAAGGGGTAGTCACTGAGCAATTTTGCTGGACTTCATTCAAACTCAATTTCAGTTGTCCCGAGGCTGATTTCGAGCCCTAGTGCTGCATCATTCGTTCAAGCAATGAAGGGAAATGTATATGTTGGTTTTAATGATATGAGGACACCTTTGGAGAATGAGGGAGCGATGAGTCAGTGTATAGTTATGAACGGAGTATATCAAATTAATGTTATGAAGATAGATAACATCTGTTTACAATTTCTATACCCGAACATATGTTTCCTGGTGGAACGCTCAGTACTGACCTAAGCAAAAGCAGACAAGATGGGTTATGGTAAGGCTCCAGTTTGGATGGAGGTTGCATGTTAGTTTTATACAATATTGTTATTAAGTATGATGTTGCTGTGAGCGATTAAGGTCTGGTCCTGGTCTTGTTCTTGCCATCTAAGTATATGAATATGAATTGGTCACACTAGGAGATTCATTATTTAATCGTTTTGATTCAGAAAGCCCAAATTCTACGCTTAATACTACTCATGTTCCTGTCAAGCCCAGGCGTACACGTATTTTTACGTATTTACATATTTCACATTTATTGTGATATACACATATAGCATAGACTTAAGTTCTGCTTTGAAAATCAACTGACTGGCTTTTAGAGAAGTTTAAGCGGGCTGCAGTCTCTTGTTCCTTCAAGAAGCTTAACATATTGACACTTTCTGTCTGCATCCTTCCGCTCATGGCCGATTCATCTCAAAACAACCCTCTTCTAGTTTTGGTCTTGGGACTGTCTGGACTATACTTGTCTCAACTGCCAAACTTCAAAATCTGCCCCTGAGAAGATTTAAGCATAGCTTATATTGAAGGAGAGGGTGCACCCCTTAGTATAGTTTGCATTGTGTTTCTGATTCAACCTGATGTCACTGAGTCGTACCAGTCTCCTCTGCATTTTTCGTTTTCGTGCCATGACCTCAAGTGTTCGAGTCTGCATTGGCCACGAAATCACTGTTCGTCTGGGACCCTCTTTCTTCGGCTCTGGCGATTGCTTTTACAAAACAGAAGTATCTCATCCTGCAACTCCCTATCGGAAAAAAAATTGTTCAAATAAATATCTACCCCTGTTCAATGAAAGAACATCGATAAAATTTCAGTATTAATGTGATAGAAAAAGAATAAAAAACCTGTGAAATGACGGTGGGCGTATTCCTGACGAATTAAAGCCGTTACCCCAGTGACCTGGACGGCCAGGAAGAAGTATATATTTTGTATGAGGTTGTCTACCCTGGATATATCTCACTATTTTGCATTTACTACAGTGCATATTTGTAAAATTGACAGTAGAATACCTCATTATGTAGTTATATGAACTATAGCTTAAAGGGTAGATATACGGTTTAATCTACACTCTTAATGTATTGCCGCTGGAAGCATGGCTATTCTTCTGAAGACTGAGAAGCTATTCAAAGCTATTCTTTAAAAGGGGAATAGAATGCACACGGGGAGCGGATGTCTCCAGCAAAACCTTTGTTTCACCAAATCCGCTTCAAAACTAAAAGTTTTCCGTCTAAGGACATTCCTCTAACATATTTGTACCTTCACTTTCTCTTAACAAAACTTACTTTCTGAGATATCATTGACATGAAAATATACCGTATTGGACTGGTTCTTTTTTTCGAGGAGTCCGCCCATACACCCTGATGTGTACCAGTCAAATAAAGTCAAGTAAAAATGGCTGCCGGTGGTAAAAACATAGCCGCCGACGGTGAAGAAACTGTATTTCAAGGATTCAGCCAGTCACTGAAGAAAAAAGAAATTGAGGAGTCCATTCACACAGGCATAACTTTACGAAACCTCGTTTGTCTTGCAGACACATATGCATTGATAACTTGAATTCCATTAACCGTTTACTACACGTAGATTTTATCCAAGGAGATTTTGATACACGGTCGAGGAGTCCTTGTACCACAAACCACCAGCCGAATAAAAAAATGTGTAGACGCGGGGAATGTGCAAAAAATCGACCAGTCGATTCTCTGCACCCCCCCCCCATTAAATTCAGACTGGCTGTAATAGCTAACACCGAGTGTTTGGATTGGATACAAAGAAGAGTACGTGAGAATGACAACATTTATGTCCTTTTATACCTCACTGGAATATAGCAACATGTTTCGGGTAATTGGAAGATGGTTCAGTGTACATCAAACATTACTTGAGGAAATATTTTGAAATGTGGCTATGGAATTGACTATTTGCCTCTTAATTTCGTTTAATTCGTGTCTCATGAATATCCGTGACATTTGGTGTCAATCGAGTTATGTTATATAAATACACCTTCAAACAGAAACTCAAGACTGTAGCTGATTAAAAATTAGTCATGAAATATTGGCATAGTATATAAAGTAATGTAATAAGCTAATAGCTACCATTCTTTTTTTTTTAAAATAATAATTCCTGTCGTCCCATTTCATCCGAAAACCAACAGTTTATAAACGTTGAAAATGCTCAGGGAGATAAAAAAAGACAAGGAATTTAAGCGAAAGGAAATTTTCTGACACGTGGAACAATATAGTTCATATCTAATTTTTATTGTCATGATGATAATAACTGTGAATTCTGTGTAATATTTGATGGATTTATTTCAGGACACGTAAGGTTACTGACATTCCGATCATGTTCCACTATATTGATGGTCATCCCGATTTTATCTTCTATTGTTTTGATTTCCTACTATACCTCAAGAGAGACAGTTAAACCACATAAAAGTGAAATTGAAAATATTTTGCAAAAGGTAATTAATTTGAGTATATTTTAACAATTCAACAAACGTTTTAACCGACATATACCTTGGGATGTTTGGATACCAGTCCCCAGTCCCCCAACAGGAAAGCAAGCATGAAAGAGGCCATGAGGCTGTCCTATCAAGAAATGAGTCTTCCAGAATCGAAATATAAGTTGAAAAGTACACTTAAATAAACAATTACATGAATTTTGTTTGCCAATAACTCACATGAAATATATATATATATATATATATATATATATATATATATATATATATATATATATCACATGATTAAACCTTAACGGCATTTAAGTACGATAAAGAATAATAAATAAGTCCGAAAAATATAATATCATAAAATAATTTTTTGATTTGCATATTCTGCTGTAAATTGTGTGAACATGCAAGGGATTACATTTCAGTTTGTTTAAAATAATTAAACATGGTATTCTCAATGCAGGGAATTTCTCATGAAAACGATGAGCTACACAGAAAGCGGCTCACCAGGCTGCAAGATGTATGCAAAACAAGAATGAATTACTACACTGTTAAACTTCCATGGGGAAACAATACGAATGTCGTTGATGAGGCAAAAAATGTACTGTTTTGCTACATTCCAAAAGCGGGATGCAACTTTTGGAGAAGAACTGTTGTGGACATGAATGCTCCCGCATTACGGAGTTATTCAAGTGAAAAACGAGATTCAATCATGAAGAATTATCTCAAAGTTGTATCAGTTCGTCACCCATATGACAGGCTATGGTCAGCATACATTGACAAATTTACAAGACCAGATTCCCGATATGAGAACATGGCTAAAAAAATAATATCGCAGTATCGAGAAAACGCAGATAGTTTTTCCCTTAGCTGTGGTCACAATATGACGTTTGAAGAATTTCTGCAGTATTTTACGAATGCGGTGGAACATGGCAAACTAAATGATCCTCATTTAATGCCATACTATTATATGTGTGACGTCTGTGGAATCAAATATGACGTTATTGTTAAACTGGAGACGGCCACCACAGATTTCGCATACCTATCAACAAAAATAAAAGTTGAACCTTTATCAAATGACACTTTGAAAAGTAAATGGATTTTCTTTGCTATTTGTCAGTTTCGTGTGAATAAGGAGGCCAACAACACCTGTCTTACTCCAGATATTACTCGGGAAAGACTTTGGCGAGCGTGGAAGACTGCTGGTGTAATTGATCCCTCAGCGGACTTGCCTGCTCTGCCCTCAGACGTTCTAGACCATCTGCATACAAAGCAACATTGGGAGCGCTTCTGTCATAGTGTAATTAATGAACAATTGACAAGTGTTGGAGATCTTGAAACATACTTAAATATCATGAAATCTCGGAGAAAATCACTCAAACTCAAGGCTTTCAACAGCCTGAGCAAGGACACCAAAGAAAGATTAGAAAAGATCCTCGCGTTTGACATGGAACTGTTTGGATATAAGAAGTATCATGAATGAGCAAAACCATTAAACATGAGCAAAATTAAAAAAAAATATATGAAGATATGCTTAAACTACAGCATGGCCTGGTGGTAGGACATTCCAGTATACTAAGTCATTGTTCAGATTTGAGAAATTTCAGAGTTAATGACATGTTTAATAAAGTGGTATGATGCAAGAAACAAAGCCATGGTCCACTAAGGTTGCATTATGTAACGCAAAAGGTTTTATATTTTTATAGAACTTTTTTTTTCTGTTTAAAGGTTTTCATATATGGCTCTTCTAAGAAGGGACCAATATATCAGCACTCTTCGAAACGTCAGGAGAATATACATTTGGCTGATAATAATCACTCATTTTCTCCTTAATCTACCTGCTATCTGAGGATTCAAACCAACCAGAGTTTCCTTTGACGCACTTCGTTTTACCCTTAATTTGTGGCCCTGAATTACATGTACGTACCTTAATTTCCGTTGAATTTATCCTTAAGAAAAACTCTTTTATATTGATATTAAGCGATGCGCGTATGTTTGAGTAGAGTGTAAAATACAGTCTTTTGTCTTAACATATCAAGTTTATATTTACTTTTTTCCTGTGCTTTGTGTGGTACTCTGTGAGCCGATAAATAGGAGCTTGATGAAACAGACGATCCCATAGAAACCTTGGCCGCATTCAAAATTAGTTTAATCCAGCAATATTGGTAACTTTAGTTCACGGTTCAGTCAACTGCAAATTTATCTGAGCTAACAACTTTTTCAGTGGTAGTAATGTTCAGCTTCAACATTTATAGCCCGGCTTATTACGTTCACAGTGATTTTCATAAAGGGTCACGTAACTCCTCAGATAACTTGATCTCTTCCTATTACACCGATTCCTAGTTATAGCTACGTATCATCGTGTTTAGAGCTATCCACGGCATTGTACAGTTTACAATCGTGATATACCGACTCCGTAGAGACCATTTAAAGACCTTGTCTATCATCTTGTCCTGTGCCTTCTCCGTTTTTTTGTCCAAACTCTGAAACCCTACCAGTCGAATATAGAAATGCCGGCCATATCCCTGCTTAAAATTTTTGGCTTAAAATTGTATTTTATACATATCGTAGCGCTTGCTTGTTCGCATTCTTTCAAAGGGCTAAAAGATGGGATAAGCGGGGCGGGGCGGTTTACGTTATATTTTAGTGCGGGTTTCTGCTGGCCGAAAACATGTTTATATAGCGAGAAGATGGTCACATTTACTTAAATGTGAAACACTGCAGGTCTGTTTATGTTCCTTCAGTTGTTCAATTTTCTTAAATTCTATATACTGCACTTGTGAAATATAAATTTCCTGAGATTTGACACAGATTCATCTTTGCAGAGACCACATTTAAGAATATTGCACAAATGTACCTTGAAATAGCGTTGCATAACTATAGACTGTTCAGCACTGTATGCTTATACTTGAGGCCAGTCTCAGATATTACGTAACATGGCTGAGGGTAGAGCACCAGGATTATGCCTGTGATGTTATAATACTCACAGCAGGGGTGCATCTGGTTTTGTCATCAGCTAGATATAGCTTATATTAACATAACTATCAGCAAAGACTGAGTTGTGCTAAACATGGATGAGCCAATGAGCACTGGCTAGAGGACTGCATTAACAAAGCAGATGAGATAACGGGCATGGGGCTCATTTGATATCTATCTTTGTGTACACAACCATGACATAGAGCTGACTCCCTCTGTAGTTCCATACCTATCCCCTTTCAGCTAATTAGCTGATGATTGCTGGACAGGATTAAGCTCTTTGTCAAATAAAAGATGCGAACTGTGGTGAGGAAGTACGTACTGTCCTCTAGCTACTGCAGCTAGTGTTGAGTAGTGTAACTCTAGGCATACAAACTTTATAGAAATTGATTGTTTAATGCTTAGATTTTATTTTATGTTTCCGTATAGCAGTATATGCAAGGTAAATATGTTTAAACTGCAATTTTTTTGTTAGCTAAATATCTGAATTTGTTGAATTTATAATTACTTAAAATATTTAAGGAGACACAATGGCAATATTTGATTAGTGTGTCTCAGTTACTGACATTTCCAGTGATATGGCGGTAAATAATTGTATTTTGGTAAGTGGTAATTCTTTAAAATAAATAAAAAAATGAATGGTAATTCTATGACACTCGTCCTTACCTGAGAAAAAACTGGAAAATTTCCTACGATCAACTAAACATGATAACGCGCTATGTACTCAGATGGACATTAATTATTAATATCTGAAAATAAATTATATTTTTATTGTTGGCTACCTTTTTGGTTGTCCCTTATGTTTATTTGCGGGTTGAATGCGGGCTGACTTTTGGTAAATGTGGGATTGGGCGGGTGCGGGCTGAAAGCTAAATATGCGGGGCGGCTGCGGGTCAATTTATTCTTTATAGGTGCAGGGTGGGGTTCTACAACTGCGAGGCGGGGCGGGGCGGGTGCGGACTGAAGGTTTGTTTTGCGGGGCGGTTGCAGGCTCTAAAATCCGGCCCGCGAAAGCCTCTAGCTTACACACACCTCTGTGCCCATTTTAATTTAAGTCCACCAATATTTGACTGAAATATCATAGAATTATGAGTAAACTGTGAAAATTAAAGCCTATATACCCATCTGGATCTAGAACTGTAGAATTCTTCCCCGAACTAGAAACAGTATCGGCGTTGATGTGAGTGCTCGCATAAATAATACTGCAGATGAGTCATTAGTCTGATACTTAAAGTACAGGCCTATGGTATTTCAAAGAATATGTTGGATGTAAATATTGGAGATTATGCCTTGTGCCTTTGCACTATATTATAAGCACCTTAAGATAGAATAACAAACATTTTTATCCAACGAAATGCTCTCGGTGAAAATTGTAAGCCCACGAAATTATATAAATACACAGTTATATAAAATGGCATAGGTAACGTTCGTTAGACGTGGCCACTGGTTATTGTACCAGAGTATTGCTTGAGGACAAGTGATGTTTTTGTAAGACAGTATGAATACGTTTCAGGGTACGGCGCTCAATTAACGATCACGTCGCCTACATTCTGCTCATATACTTTCAAAATACTGATGGTCAGCGCTATCTGCGATCCTCTTCTCTGGTGTTCCTACTTTAAGTAAAGCTTTTTGGAGATATCCAGGATGGCAGGAACAGACCGTCTTGGCAAAATTGAAAATTTCCGGACACAGGTAGTTGACTTATTTGAAATTACAATGGGTTTATTCATTTCAATATTATAATCTTCTTTCTACAGAGATTGACATATTTTGTTTTTCATGGAGTGCTTCAAAACAATATACAACTAACATATATGATTGTTTATGGCATTGCCTCAGTAGGACCAACCGAGCAAAGATGTAGACAATATTCTGCCTATGTATATAGCACTGTATTCTTCATGTTTAAATATGACCCCCGGTAGTATTTGACTAATCTTTAAAATATTATATCATTGAAATATTAAACCTTTACGCTTTGAATTATAGAAGCTTGATGCTGCTAAACATTTGAAAGGATCTGATTGAGAAATTACATTTTATTGCATTACGTCTACAGCGATTAAATGTTTGCTTACTTACGTTACATGATATTTCTAATCATAAGACCGAGCAGCACAGTAAGCGACCGAAAAGTTACATGTCTATTCGTCTACATTGATTAGAAGTTGGTTTATTGTTGTTGCAGAATATTCCTAATTGCAAAGCGATTGGTTAGGGTGCAAAGTGAGAAACAACTGCTATTTCATTAAACATCCGTGGAGTAACATCACAGTTCGTGTTGATGACAAAAAGAACTTATTCTTGTGCAATATACCGACGGCGCAGTCACCCTTTTGGATATAATAAAGCTAAACT
Organism: Sipunculus nudus; assembly: GCA_026874595.1. NCBI lineage: Eukaryota > Metazoa > Annelida > Sipuncula > Golfingiida > Sipunculidae > Sipunculus > Sipunculus nudus. Next base: position 45,106,414 of record CM049307.1, on the reverse strand, counting down.
ACTAAAGAGCTACACAAGCAAGAAAAGAATCATAAAGGATCATCTCAAAGTTATAACAGTTCGTCATCCATATGACGGTTGGCATATATTGACGAATTCACAAGACCAAATTGACCTTATACCTAAATATGAGGATATGGCCAGAAGAATAAATAAGCAATTTCGAAGAGAAGCGGACAATATTTCTCTGAGATTTGGCGTCAATGTCACCTTTGTAAAATTCTTCGAGGCTAAGGAACAGGATAAACTATTTGATTACCATTTTCTCCCATACTATCATCTCTGTCAAGTGTGTGGAATCAAGTATGACGTTACGTCAATTGGAATATGCGCAGTCTATGTTACATATCTTTCGACAATATAATAGTTAAATCGATATCAAATGACACCTAAGTGAATTTTACTCGCCACTTGCCAGTTTCATGTGAATAAGCAAGCCGACAAATCATGTCTGACTGAAGAAAATAACCTGAAAAAGAACTGGCGAGCCTGGAAGACTGTTGGAGTATTCAATCTACCAGCAGACATGCCTACCATCCCCCCCCCCCAAAAAAAAAGTTCTTAGCCATGCACATTCAAGGAAGCACTGGGAACGCTTCGGTCAAGGAGTTATTCAAGAGTAAATGACAAGTTTTGGAGATCTAGAAGCTTATCTAAATGTCATGAAATTGCGAAGAAAATTGCTCAGACTTGAGGGTTTTAACATCCTGAATCAGAAAACCTAGGCAAAGCTGAAAAAAATCTCGCGCTTGACATGGAACTGTTTTAATATTACAACTATTTGGAATAAAGCAAAAGCATTTTGATCACCAGAAGGAATATGCAATCAAATGTTATCGGTGGAAGGGTATCCTGTGTGGTAATAGGTGAGAGTAATAAAAACGGACTGTATTTGGTCTTGATAATTTCTTTATTCGTATTTAAATCTTTCTGTAACTTATTAGTATGCTGAAATGCTTTATGTAATGAGGTATATACTAGATTATATTACAACTATGATTCCTAATGATAATTTTTTGAACTTCTACTGGTATGTGCTGAAAAAGTAAAGGTGTTCCTCGTTTGCCTGTTTGCAGCATTATTATTAATTAGTATGCAGTTAGCCTACCTGTTCATTTTTACGAATATGGGGATCAGTTTAGTTTCATAATGAAAAATAAGAGATGGCTTTTTTTATGATGAAGAATGGTTAAACTATTTTTATATTAATATATAACACAACAACACACTCTTGAAAGATGAACAGTTCGTTGCACAGGCCACAGGAATAACATGGCTACAGATAATTTGTAAATTAATATGAAATAGATAAGAAAAAATGTTTATTTCAAAGCTTGCGTACTACATATTTTATTATTAGGATCAAGTTGTGATTGTTGATGTTCTTGGATTAACTTGACAGTTTGTAATGTCTGAATCTGGAAAGCTCTGAACATGTAAAGATATAAAAGAACAAACTTTTTTTTCGGCAATTCAAAATTTGCGTTTACTTAACTTTGTCTGTTTCCATCTAGGATTGAGTATCCTCTTCTTGCACATCCAATTCAGTGTAAACAACTTTTTTTCTGCCTCGAAACACAAATTTAGTTGCCAACAGATGGTGTTGTGATAGTGCTTTAAAAGATAATTTGGAATGTGTCTTGATTTATGGAGAAATAAGGAACATAACCCCTTTAGGACACATTTCACGTTATTCCCGACAGTTCAAGGCCAACAACGTGAGGCGTGAGGCGTGGCTCGGGAGGCGTTATGTGACAAAATTCAAGTGCCACCACCGACAATTGTAATAAAGAGCATGTATTAAAATAGTAAATGTCAAAACTTTGCGACTTCGTATGTAATTCTTTTGCTTTTTATATGTGCTTGCTACATATAGGTTCCCTCGGTCCAACACAAACAAATGCCTATAAACGCAAATACCTTACATGCTGGCCCATTAGCGTATTCCCTAAAGGAAACTGGGCAGCTGCTATAACTTGCGAACACCAGTCGTGCCCGTTTTATTTCGCAGGTAATGATTAAATTATAACGTTTAAACATCAATCGGCAAATCAGTAATAGGTGAACGCGAAGGTTGTTTGAATGATATACACTTTTGGAAGTCTAAATAAGGAGCAATTTCATATATTTATTACTCGAAGTAATGTTCTTGAGATAACATCTCCTTACAATTGCTGTACGAGTACTTTATTATGTTTAACTGAAAGGCTCAGTTCTGAAATCTGGCAAGAAAAGACATCACGGCGTATGGTAAGGTTACGCATGGGAAGTATATTATTTCCTTATAGAACAAAATATCACATATAACTTAAAATTTGTTGTTATATATATCACATCTTTAGAGTAGTTCACACTGAACCATATGACATCAGCCTATTGTTTCCTGTTTTACGTTAAACCCACTTGTATACCTACTTTTGCATACTGTCTCTTTGGTTCTCATTTAACGATATCCAGCTTACTATCCACAGGGGTAGCAAATTCACAGCTCCTCAGTTGTCGGCTTATATTTCTAAAAATCAACTTTATGTAGTGTTCTGCTCCACTCTAGATGACCATGAATCGGCTAGAGGCCGAGCTGAGCTCTAGCTGAACTTAGTACAACAAAGGTGGCGATGTTCTTTGTTTACAAATTTGTTCCAATGCGCAGACCTTGTCTAGTTTCATCATGTAAGCTTCCTCACAAACCTGTCAACGTCAACAATAAGGGTCATCTAGGCCGACGGTTATATCATCATGTGCTGCTCTAAGTTTGCTATGTAAGTTTGATTTAGCTCAAATTATTTATAGTTAATTAATCATTTATTTGCCCTTTGTTTGTCGTTTACAGAACGAGAAACGCAGAAAAGCGAGAATCTAAATTGAGAACTTGTTCCTCATACTGCTTGCGTTGGACTTACCGCGAGATCAGGTTTTCACGGGTAGTATAAGTAGAATTGCAAGATTTAGGTAGACGCTAACAGAGTATATGTTTATTTATTTCACCGGTATTTAATTTGTGTTAAAACACCTTGATAATATGCAGTCTCCTCGGAGAGGTTTTATAATATACAGGGGGATTATAGGACAAAATTTCCAGTTTAATATTTATCTATCCTATTTATCAAACACTTTCAAGACCAAAAGAAATCGTTTAGTTTTACTGTTCCGATCGACCATTATTGCTCCATACGGAAGTTCAAGCCCTTCCTATAAAAATTGCTGACCTTCTTTGAACACGCCTTAAAATGTATGGTTTTGTACCTTGTCATGTGTCCTTTGGTAATAATTTTCATTCATGATTTGCTGCAGGCTGTATGATATGTCCATTTGACCTTTCCTCACAACACAGTTTTGCCTACTCTAGACCATAAAGCTATTAGTTTAATACTAGCAGGATTGGATATACGCATTGCAACTGAACGTTATTCTTCTTCCTTCTAAGCCCGTCATTTCTGCCATGGCTTTGTTAATTTTTCAGTTAAACGCCCACTGGTCTATTCTACTTGCTGATATTGACCCATTTCGAATGTACGAGTACAAGCGCTATCCTGTCCAAATGCTTGTTATTCAGTGACCATTTTTGCTCGAGAGGTCCAAGGTTTCTGCTTTGGCAAATAAGTGATACGCTTTCTGACTCAACTGCAAGTCTCTGCATTTCTCGCAACGCCTTCTATGAGAAAAATGAGAATAAGCGAGATTTCTATGAAACGTTATATCTCGGTAGCTATTTATGCTGGAAATGTCTATTTTTCGCACTCGGTAGCAAATAATACATTTTCTATGTCACTATTGAAGTAGGTGACTCGTTTATGGTCCAGGGAGAATGAACAGAAAATACGGATATAAATTTAACCGTCTGAATTAATGCTATACAGGTCTAGTGTTTTCCTCTTGGTAGAATTGGATGAGTTCTGTTTCACAGTTGAAGTCTTGCGTTTTGTGTGAGTCAGGAATAAGCGAAATCTCGAGCAAAAACCTAGCACTCGGTCACTCCTTTTGCTTGAGAGGTCTAGGTTTCGGCCGAGTTGCACGGAATAAGTTTTCAATGACACAATTGTAAGTCTCTTCAATAGTCGCTCCAACTGTGGTCAAACCACAACAAACGGATAAGGGGGAATGTTCATACTCCGGCACTATGTAAGTGGTTTGGAATTTTTTTGCCTTGTACTTTCTTACTATTTCCCGCGTTTTTCTATGATATTTTTAGAATATCAAAGGAAATCATCTCGTGTGAGAGCAACTGTCGTAACATATCATAGGGTAGGGAATTACGGAAATGATTTTAGTCATATTCAAAAATGATAGACTTAATCGCCGGACAATAGTTTTAAAACAGCAAATGCAGCGTGGCTGGACAATGTCGCAGAGGTTTGCAAACAATGAGAAATGTTGTAAACAGGTACACATCTGTCATAGTATTAGGAACAAAAACTGTGTACAAGGCCACACCATCGTAAAATTCTTAAGGTTTGTGGTAGCAAGCCGTCGAAATATACGCACATCGTGGGGAAGAAATGTGCAGAAAAAAACCACCGTGTAAGGTGTTTCTGAATATCTCACCGTGTTAGGTGTTTATGAGAACATGAAATACTTGATGCCTCCAACATGATTTATCATGTCATAATGTTTATCCAGATAACCGTTATAAATGATCAATAACGTCTTGCTTCTTGGTACAACTCAGGTCAAATTTTTAACAAATTCCATTTATAAAGATTAAATTAATGAAAGTTATCTACAGACAAGTAACACATTCTGATAACAAACTGAATCAAGATTCTTAATAAAGCGAGCTTAAAGGGCTGCGATGTCGAAGGAAACTGAAGAAAACCACAACGTGGGTCAAGTTTTGATTTAGCAAAGGTGGAATAGAATACTAAAAAAAATGTGTACGGAGAACCCAAATCTCTTCCACAGCAGTTCTTACCCACATATGGCATTGTCAGAAATGCAGCATTTTTCTTTTAAAATTTCATGAATCCAGATAGTAAAGAACCAAATTGAAAGCCAGCAGAAGGTCACCTGGTGCAGTAAAAGAGAGTAGACACACTTTTGTGGCTCTCTCAGTTACACCAAATTTTATCCAGAATTACTTCTGGTTGTGTCTTGAAAAGTTGCAGGAAGTTTTGATTGTGCTCAAGGACAGGGGAATACACAAAATTTCAACGAAAAGGGAAGTATTTCTTGCTTTATTTAAAGAAAACAAATTGTGGTCTTACAAAATTACAGGTTGATCAGCTTTTGTTATTTGGAAACGGGAAAGAACTATTGCATAACAGTTGGCTCCGGGTGAGCCCTTTGTGTGTGGTCAGTGGACCCTACTGCACCAGGTCCCTCCAGAGCCAGGTCTATTGTCAATGTGTTTGAAAGAACCTTAATAATGTGTTTGTAATTTCAAACTCCACTGCCTGGCAGGTTAAACATTGTGAACTATGATTTAATATTTAATGTTGAGATTTTGTTTGTTCTAAAGTGGTTTTGAATCTATACCTTCCCAAGTCTTGATACAACATTCAATTATTTTGTATTTATTATAAAAAAAAGTAACTCAGGCTCATGTGTTTTCTTTGTTATGTACGGAAAATCTAAAAGATCAAGATCAACAGTATCCAGCTCTTCTTCTTCGTCCCCTAGTACCCCACATAAATATCAGAGGTTTAATTTGTCAGATAAAAAGGGAAAATCAGTGGAAAAAATGTCACTTACTACAGACACATTAAGAAAAATGCTGAATGAGTTGGAGGAAAAAATAGTAAGACAAATCACAGAAAGATTTGATTCAACAGTTCAGCTGTTAGAAAGTAAAGTTATGACATTAGAAAGTGAAAATGAAGGCTTGAGAAGTGATATTAAAAAATTATCAGATCAGGTTGCTCATTTAGAAGTGGTGGCAAGCATGTCCTGTACAGAAGCTAGAGAGGCTCAGAGGAGGTCAGTTGAACTTGAACAGTACTCTAGAAAAGCAAATATTAGGAATTTTGGTATTGGAGAGAGGGATCAAGATGAAATAGGAGTAGAAAATTGCAAAGAAACTGTGCAAAAGTTTTGCAGAGAAAAGCTTGGGGTTGACATTGAAAGAAAAGATATTGATGCTGCCCATAGAATTGGTAAATATACTGGAAATAATGCTGCTCCTGGAAAGGGGCCCAGGGCAATTATTGTTAAATTTCTTAGAAGAGAGGTCAAAGAAATAGTGATGAAGGAAAGGAGAAAATGCAAAGGATCAAGAGTAGTAATAGTTGATGATTTGTGTAAAGAACTTCATGAACTGTACAACAGAGTTAAAAAAGACCAAAGAATAAAAGAGGCATGGACTTGGGATGGGAAGGTTTTCATAAAGGATTTAAGAGGAGGGATTAAACAGATCAGATACGGACAGATAACCTTAAATTGGTTAGTTAAACACAATAGTTATAATGGTGTAAGCTTTTTACAAGAATGCCACTGTACAAAACAGGACGAGAGTACATGGTCCAATCAGTGGCGAGGAGTAATGTATTTTTCACATGGAAATTCAAAGTCTTGTGGTGTATGTACATTAATTGGCAAGAATCTGGAATTCAGAGAAATTAATAAATCTATAGATCTTTCTGGGAGGTATATCATTGTGGAATGTGAAATTAATGGTTTGCACTGTCTACTTGTAAACATATATGCCCCAAACCATGAAACTCAGCAAGTCGAATTTTATGAAATGATCCTCACTGAAAAAACTGACTATGGAAACAGATGTACAGATTATATGGGGTGGTGACTTTAATGTTCATCTTACAGAACTTGACGCAGATGGAGGAAGGACCACTGTTAAACATAATCCTGTCAATAAAATAACTACCATCATGGAAGCTTTAAACCTGTGTGATATATGGCGTCTTAAACATGAATACATAAAAGCCTTTACTTGGCGATCAAATACTCCTTTAATTCAGAGACGTCTAGATTATTTTTTAATAACAAACACTTTGCAGTCTTTTGTTACAAAATGTGATATAATTCCATCTGTTAGCACAGACCATTCAGCAGTATTAATATATGTAAACTTCAGCAAAGATAACAAAATGGGACCTTCTCACTGGTGTATGAACAATGAATTATTAAATGATACTGAATATTTGAAATTGATTAAGGAAAACATCAGTGAATGGAAACAGGAAATGAATACTGAAAAGGCAAAGACAAAATGGGAATATCTAAAATATAAAATTAGAGAGTTCACGATACAGTATAGTAAATTAAAGGCTAAACGACTCAGAGAAAATAAAGTCTGGTTGGAAAATAAAGTGGCTAAACTTGAACAAGAATTAAGATGTTCTGATACACCTGAAATGCAGGATTTATACCACACAACAAAGCAAAAGTTACAGGAACATTATGACAACATCACACGAGGAGTTATAATCAGGTCAAGAGCTCAGTGGCTGCAACAGGGAGAAAAGGGGTCTAGGTATTTTTTAAACCTTGAGAAAAGAAATAAAAATAACTCTGTAATAAGACAATTATATTGTTATGGTGAATATATTAAAGATTCCAAAGATATTATGAGATTTATTAAAAACACATTTGAAGATAAATATAGGAAAAAAGTTTCATGTGATGAAACTGAGTTGCAAGATTTTTTTCTAAGACTTCAAGCGCCAATGTATAAACTTAATGAGATGGAAGCTGAGTCATGTGGGGCAAACATCACAAAAAGTGAGGTGTATACATGTTTAAAATCAATGAAAAATAACAAAACTCCAGGAAATGACGGTTTGACAAAAGAATTCTATCTAGCATTATTTGATGATCTTGGACAGTGTTTAACTGAATGTGTAAATGAAAACTATGATACTGGATCGTTGACATCAACACAAAAACAAACTCTTGTAAAATTGATTCCTAAACCAGGAAAGGATTTAAACCATTTGAATGCCTGGAGACCGATCAGCTTGTTGAATGTTGATGTAAAAATAATAAGCAAGGTTTTAGTAAAGCGCATTGAAAAATATCTGCAGAAAATTATACAGCCTGATCAGTATGCATTTATAAAAGGTCGATATATAGGAGAACCTATAAGATTGATTTGGGATATAATGTACTATACTGCTGAAGAGAAACTCCCAGGGATTATGTTTGCAGCTGATTTAGAATCTGCTTTCGACAGTGTAGATCATGATTTTATTTTGGCAGCTTTAAAATACTTTGGTTTCAGTCATTCATTTCTTAGATGGGTAAAAATATTACATTACGATATACAGAGTTCAGTTATGAATAATGGATTCACAACAGGTTATTTTCAGTTGGAAAGAGGAACTAGACAGGGTGACCCACTGGCTGCATATTTATTTATAATTGTTATTGAAATATTGGCTAAAATGATAAGACAAGATAAAGATATTCATGGAATACAGATTGGAAATACCACTGTCAAAATGTGTATGTTTGCAGATGACACAACTGTTTTAGTTAAGGATGTTGATTCATTGAGCAAAGTTCTTGAAGTGCTGCAAATGTTTGAATATTATTCTTCACTTAAAATGAATCGTACAAAGTCAGAGGCAACTTGTATTGGGTCAATAAAAGATAAGGTATTTGAGAATTTTAATCTGAAATGGATCAACCTTACAGTGTCAACCATGAAAATACTTGGGATTTATTTTTCATACAATGATGATTTGGTGTACAAAAACAATTTCAAGAGGGTTGAACACAACTTAGCAACCACATTAAACATGTGGAAAAGCAGAACACTAACAATATATGGCAGAGCAGAGGTGGTACGCTCATTGGCAATTACAAAACTTCTTTATGTAACTAATATGTTAGTACCACCAAATACTACAGTAAAGAATTTAAAAAGACTACTCTGTGACTTTATTTGGAGGGCTAAGAGGCCTAAAGTAAAATATGCAACCATTATTGGTCAGTATGAGAAAGGGGGGATCAATTTTCCAGACATTGAATGCAAAATAAAGACACAAAGAATAGTGTGGATTAAACGCATTTTGTGTTCAGAAGAATCTGCCAGTAGTAAAATTTTGAATTTCAGATTAAGGAAGATAGGCGGCTTGAACTGTATAAGAGGAAACTTTGATATGAATGTGTTACCCAAAGGATTGCCGAGATTTTATTTGAAATGTTTAGAGGAATGGGCTTCATATGTATCAGTTATACCCGAATCGACAGAAGATGTCATATATCAAAGCTTGTGGAATAATCAATATATAAAGATTAATAAAAGATCTCTATACAACAAACATTATGTAAGTAGCAAATTATATTATATAAAAGACCTGGTAAATTATGATGGAAAGTGGAAGCCATGGGAAAAAATACGGGAGAAGAATATATGTATGAATCACATTGATTATATGTTTTGGATGGCATTAAAACGGGCTATTCCAAAAACTTGGAGAGACAGGTTTACAGGGTATGAACATATACATGATGAAGGAAGTGAAGTTGACAGCGTTGTAACTGTGAATGGTTTAGAGAAATTGGATACATTAAATGCTAGAGATATATATAAGACTTTGGTGAAGAAAATATGGGAAACTCCTACAGCTCAGAAAGTATGGGATAATAAAAACCAAGAAAACAGTATCGAGGTGAAATGGGAACATGTTTATAGTGGAATATATAAAAGTACCTTAGACGCTCATCTTAGAGAGTTTCAATATAAAATATTAAATAACTACATTCCTCTAAATGATCTGTTGTATAAGTGGAATTTAAAGGAAACCCCTCAATGTTCATATTGTTTTGAGCAAAGAGAAAAGATACTACATACATTTCTTGACTGTATGGTTGCTAAGAACTTTTACCTGAAAATAACATCCTGGTTACAGAAGTATAATGTGAATTTTCCACCAATATCACCATCTTTAATTATATATGGCATGATACCAGTTGGTGAAGATAACATGTTAATTAACCAAATTTTGCTGCTGTACAAATATGTCTTGTATAAAGAAAGAGAGGGCTATCATTCTGTTTTGTTTGCTGTATTTAAAAGTAAATTAATGGATATTGAAAATGTTGAAAGATACATAGCTAATAAAAGGGGAATTCTAAATACGCATTACAAAAAATGGGGTGAATTGAAAAATATGAGTAAAAACTGAAAATTATATATGAGTACCGTCATAATATGTATGGTCTGCTAATGAGAAACATAACTTGTATCACAATGTACCTTGAACTATGTATAAGTATTTGTAATTGATTGTTTGTTTGACATTAAAAAAAATATCGCCTATGATGAAATATCAAGTGAACTTTTAAGTCAAAGAAAAAAATCTGAGGCGAAAGAAAAAAAAAAAAAAAAAATTGAAAGCCAGCACACTCAGGATATATGTTTTGCCAAACGGCGTAAGAAGGGTAAATAAGACAGCTCATTACAAACCACAGGTATATCTCTGAATATCAAGAATAAACATCATGCTAACACTGATTCACTCGTTTTTACGCCGAAATGGAGCTATTGCACATGTGAATTGTATTATGTAGTTAATAAGCCAATTGAGCATATGCAGAGCATGCATGAAAAACATTGATTTCAAATATGGCGGTTATTAATAATATTATTGTTTTTTTTGTTTGAAATTTTGTAGAACTTGGGAAATACATCGCAGCGTGGTATCGATGACGAGGCGGTTTAAATGTATACAAACAAATACCACGTGGAACTCGTTTTCAACACGTGTTAGGTAAATTGGCTTGGTTCAGGGGGTGACGTCAGCGTCCCACTCGGAGCACCTCGCCTCATCTTCGGATGGCCTTATGAGACAACGAATGCGTCCGAAGTGTTCCAAGTGGTCCGGTTCCATGTGGTCCGCCATGTTTGAATACCCTTGTTGCCTCGAGGCCGCTGTAGTAGCGTGCTGGGCTAACAAGCAATTGCAGTGGCCTTTCATTGACTCTCTACAGCTTGACCCTGTGCGGAGGTTGATTGTATGGGGGTAACGTGCTGCTTTAATTGTTTACTGGTCTCACGCAAGTTGACAGCATATAATATAAAACTCTGTTATATCTAATTCCTGGATCAAGATGGTATCCAGGTCAACCGTAAATATAACTAATTGTTACTAGTATCATTGGCCAGCTATCCTAAAATATTCTTCTAAATTCGTCGATGAATGTTGCTAACAGACAGACAAACGAACAAACAAACCACACGTAACCTGCTTGGTGGTGGAAATAACATAACATCGTTGCATATTGTGTAATTTTGGGTATGTTAAAAATTTGGATTATTATGAACTTCATCGTGCAACGTAATTATATTTTTCTTGTGAAAGGGACCTGGTTGAATACAGAATTGGACTTCATATAAGACATTATGAACGCATTACCAGATATGTTGCGGAAGCAGTGACCAGGTCACTCACGTTCACCTCATGTCTCAGAATACCCATTGTTATTAAATTTTCCCTTCTCTCATCTGGATTTCCTACCATAATTTCGAGCAGATACATCAGGTCTTTGAAAAATGGAAAATGTTACGACAAAGGTATGTTAAAAGAAAAATGGTTTGATGTTGCTCTTTAATCTATTAAGATATTTTTTTTGTATTTCATAAACACTTCTGAAATGATGCAATATGGTGTTTCAATCGTTCATTCTCTCGTTCAAAGGTTGCTTTTATTCATTCAGCCAAACAAGGGTGTAGACAAAACATGAAAAATCTATCCAGATAAAAATAGATTAGTTTTTTGTTTCAGAAATGCATTAGATATAACCTTTCTACCCTTCGATTGATTCAATAATCATTTATATGTGCTTGCTGCATGTAGGTTCCCTCGGTCCAACACAAATAAACGCCAGTAAATGCAAATACCTTACATGCTGGCTCATTAACGTATTCCCTTAAAGAAACTGGGCAGCTGCCATGACTTGCGAACACCATTCGTGCCCGTTGTATTTCACAGGTTATGATTGAATGATAACGGTTAAACATATCAATCGGCCAAACAGTAAAAGGCGAAGGCAGAGGTTGTTTGAATGATATACACTTTTGGAAGTCTCAATAAGGAGAATTTCATATATTTATCACTCGAAGTAATGTTCTTGAGATTACATCTCTTTACCAGTGCTGTACAAGCACATTGTTATGTGTAACTTGAAGGCTCAGTTCTACAGTCTGGCAAGAAAAGACATAATGGCGTATGGTAAGGTTACGCATTGGATGTATAGAATTTCCTTATAGAACAATTTAATATATCACATATTACTTAAAAATGTGTAGTTATATATCATATTTAAAGAGTAGTTCATACTGAATCATATGGCATCAGCCTTATGATTTCTGTTTTGTGTTAAACAGTGCTGCATTCCTACCATTGCATACGCAAAATGACAACATGTAATATAAAAAAATATGTTACATGTATTTCCTGGATCAAGATGGTATCCGGATAGTCCCAAATTTAAACAATTGTTCCAAGTATCATTGGCCAGCTATCCCAAAGTTTAATCAAAATTCGTCAATAACCTTTTTGAGTAATTTCGCTAATCGACGAACGGACAAACAACCATACTTAACCTGCTTGGTTTGGTACTAACATGAAATCATTGCAAATGGAGTGATTTTTGGTATGTTAAAAATATGGATTCTAATGAACTTCATCATCTGACGTTTACATAGTTTTCTTGTGAAAGAGAACTGGTTGGATACATTTTGAACTTCATACAAGATATTATGAACATCTTTCAGGATATTTTGCAGAAGCACTGAAAAGGTCACTCACGTTCACCTCATGCCTCAGAATATCCATTGTCATGGCAATTTGTCCTTTTCTCATCTGGATTTCCTACCATAATTTCGATCAGATTACATTAGGTCTTGACAAAATAGAAAATACCACGTCAAAGGTATGTAAAATAAAAATATTTTGATGTTTCTCTTTAATCTATGAAGATAATTCTTTTTTGTATTTCATAAACACCTTTGAAATAATTCAATGTGGGGTTTCAATCGTTCGTCCTCTGCATTCAAATATTGCTTTTATTCATTCAACCTAACAATGGAGTCGACAAAACATGCAGAATGAATATATCAAAATAAAAATATATCAGTTTTTATGTTTCAGAAATGCATTAGATTAAACCCTTCTTCCCTTCGATTGATTCTATTTTAAATTCTGTGAAAACGTTTGAATCAGAAGTGCTTCTACATATTTTTAGGGGAAATTAAAGAAACTGTATTTCCATTTTTAACAAAGAAAATTCTGTCGTTTTGACACTTCTGCAGCAAATTTCTGATAATCAAGTGGAGACATACAGTCAGCGTCTCAAAAGGCTCCAAACTGTATGCAAAGCAAGAAACTCCTACTACACTCTGAAATACCATCCATCGAGAGCAATTACATATTTCGTTGATGACAACAAGAAAATATTACTTTGCTACACCCCAAAAGCCGGATCGACCTTCTGGAAAAGTACTTGCGTGGGAAATAAAGCTAAACGTTTAAGGTCATATCCGAAAGAGAATATGCAATATTATCTTAAAGTTTTAGCAGTTCGCCACCCTTACGATAGGCTTTGGTCAGGGTATGTTGATAAATTTTTAAGACCAAACACTCAACATGAGAACATTGCTAGAAGAATAATTAAGCAATATCGGAAAGGAGCACACGATATTTCTCTCAGATGTGGTCACAATGTGACCTTTACAGAATTTGTTCAGTTCTATATCGACGCTATAGAAAACCATAGTTTAAATAACGCCCATTTTCTCCCATACTACAGCCTCTGTGACGTTTGTAGAAACAAGTATGACGTTATCATAAAACTTGAATCAGCTTCAACCGATATCGCATATCTTTCTACAAAAAGAAATTTAGGACCTTTATCAAATGACACTTTGAAAACTAAGTGGGTTTTCCAGGCTATTTGTGAGTTTCGTGTGATCCAGCTGGCCAATAACTCATGCCTTACTCCAGAAATCACCCTGGAAAAAAATTGGCTGGCTTGGAAGACTGCTGGTGTAATCGACCCCTCAGCGGACATGCCTTCCATTCCCTCGAACCTTCTGAGCCATTTACACTCAAAGGGTCATTGGGAGCGCTACTGTCAAGGAGTAATTAAAGAGCAAATGGCAAGCGTCGGAGACCTAGAGGCTTACCTTAATATTATGAAATCTCGAAGGAAATTGCTCAAACTTGAGGCTTTCAACAACCTGAATCATGAAACCAAAGCAAAACTCAAAAAGGTTCTCGCGCTTGACATGGAACTGTTTGGATATAAGAACTATTTGGAATAAAACGAAAATATTTTGATCACCATAAGGAATATAAATGTGCAAACATATATGTTATCGGTCAAAGTGTATTCTGGTTGTTATAGGCAGGTCAGAGTAATGAAAACGAATTCGTATTTGGTCTTATTAATTTCTTTTTATACTTATCCATTTTTGTATGTAAATTATTAGTATGCAAAAATTTAAATGTAATTAGGTATATACTGGATTATGTTGTAACTATGATTGAAATGATAATTCTTTGAAGTTTTACTGGGATGTGTTAAATTGATACGGATTTCCTTGTTTGCCTGGCTTCAGAATAGTTATTAATTTGTGTGTACTCAGCCCACCCGTTCGAAATTCAGCACACGGAGACCAGTTTAGTTTCATAATAAATACGACAGATAGTAATAGATAATACAACAACACACTGATGAAAGATGGACATTTTGCTGCACAGACCATAGAAATAACATCCCTACAGTGTTATGTGTAAATTAATAAGAAAAAAGATCAGAACAAAATTAATTTCAAACCTTGCCTACTACATATTTTATTATTAGAAACAAATTGTGTATTTTGAAGTTTTTGGATATTTCTTTTAAAATCTAACATTAGTGTAAAGTTTTTTTTAAATGGTTATTTCTCCAAACATATACAATTGTGTACAAGGATGTACACAGGATATACGTTATTACAATATTCAAACGCATATATATACATATACGTACATGTATACATCTCATACATATTGTCATTATAATCATTTATATATATCCAGAAACATAAACACATATTTGCAAATACATGCACACAAGCAATACACACATATAAAAACACAAATTTGCATAAAGTTACTATACTTAAGTCGAGAACTAGCCTAATTTGAGTTTAACACAAAACACAAAACATGATCAGAAACCCTCAATACGAAAAAAGAAAATCGTATACATTTGTGATTATAATGTATAAACACTTATATTTTGAATATTGGACCACCTGTCATGGAATTTACTAATTCTGTTATTCTTTCTTGCAATAAGAAATTCAATATTTTTAAAATATGCAAGGTATTTTTAATCCTAAGAATGAAACAATAATTTGTTTCTGCCTACTCCAATAAATGTAGCGTTTACTCAGAATAATATATTAGATTTAAACTGTCTGTAAAATCAGGATTACGAAGAAGGACATCATTTTTATTTAAGAAATTCTCATTATATCCTAAGTCAAATATGTTGTGTGCTTGCTGCCAAATATATGTCACATGACCAGTACAGGTGCTCAGCTGTTTCTATTTCTTTACAACAAAAAGTACACATACTATTGTCCTTCAGTCCCAATTTCATCAGCCAATAGTTATTTACCGAGATATCCTGTAACAATTTGTACTGAAAACATGTTGATTGAGTATTTTGACATAATTCAAATGGTAACAAACAAATTTTACTCCAATCAATCTCATCAATATCATAACAATATTTTGATATCCTAGGAATATATTGCTTATTATCTAATAGAGCAATAAATACATTAAACAGGCGTCTTGAGTTACAGTTTGAGTGGTATACCCACTCTGTTCTCAGATATTAACAACTCATCAGAATACTCACTTGTTAACTAAATACATCAACTTCATATATTTTACAAGATATTTTCACCTTTTCAACTACTGTTCTCCATCTTATATATTCCAATTCTTTAACGCCTTTGTTTTGCCATTTTTAAAAGGGATTAATTTTCCATCAGGGAGATATAAATTATTAACATAAAGTAAGCCTGATTCATACAAGTTTCTACTAAAAAAGTATCACTATCAGTACCAATATTACTATAATACCATATTACCTGATCTTCACTGATTATATCTTTTTCCAAATTTTAAATAAACCTGACAGAAACTGGTGTTCATCTTCTAGATGAGATATAAAATCATAACCATATTCACAATGCAAAAGTAAATCGAAATCTAATCCAACGGTTGCAAGTATATTTTTCCACATGTCTGTCACTTCTTTTCTTTGGTTTGAAATATGCTTTAAAATCCATGTTATCTTATATGTTTATATTATACTATCAACATGAGGGACATTCAATCACCAAGCAGTCACTGGTTGAATTAGAAGGATCCTTTTCAGTTGTTCCTTCCCTGAATTCCACAGAAAGGAGAAAATTATTTTATCAATTTCTTTTTATATTTTAAGGTGTATTGACACATGTAAATATAAACTGAAAAGATGAGATTAGATATGACCTAATGATCTGAATCTTATCTAACAAGGTCAAGTTTCTTGTTTTCCGAATTTGGGCTGCTAACCTCATTTTTTTTTTTAATTTATCTTCAAAATTTAAATAGGCGGCCTCTTCTTTGCTAAATGAAAAATATATGCCCAGTATTTTCATGTGCGATTTTGACCAATTAATATTTAATGGTTTTTCTATATCATTCCTCTTTGAACCAATCCACATAGCTTCTGTATTTTCTATGTTTAGTGTTAACCCCGATATCTTTTTAAACATTTTGACTTCTTCTATTAAGTTTCTTGCAGAATCAGGATTTGACAAAATTGCTGTCATATCATCAGCAAAGAGGAGTAATTTAATTTCCTGTCCAAAAATGTTAATTCCGCTAATATTTTCATTGTTTCTTATTTGTAATGCCAAAATTTCAATACAAAGAATGAATAAATATGGAGACAATGGGTCACCCTGTCTCACACCTCTACCAACTGGAAAGTACTGAGATGTTGTGCCATTATTTATTATACAACTTTTAATATTTTAATAGATTGTTTTAATCCAACAAATAAATGACGGTCCAAAATTAAAATACCGCAAAACTTTAATCAACAATGGCCATTCCAAGGAATCGAAAGCTTTTTTTCAAAATCAAGTGCTAATATTAAGCCTGCCTTTCTATATCTCTTGGTATAATTCATAATTTCTGTTAAAAGTCTGATAATAGTAAAAATGTATCTCTCTTTAACATATCAAAACTGATTTGAATGAATTAATTTTGGAATTACCTTTTGTAATCTTAGAGACAGTGCTTTTGATCCTATTTTATAGTCGACATTTAACAGTGAAATCGGACTCCAGTTCTTAAGTTTTGTACGATCTTTATTTTTATCTATTAAGTTAATAACTGCTTCTTTTTTGGGAAGGTGACAATTCGCCAGCTTCATTTGAATAATTAAGACTATCAACTAAATATTGTCCAAACATAGGCCAGATATTTTTTAAATTCAGAACAAATTCCATCATTGCCTGGACTTTTATTTGCTTTCATAAGCATTAAAGCTTAGTGACTATACTAAATTTACCTTCACAAATACTTTGATTTCCAATATTTAGAGAAATAATGTTACTCATATTTAAATTATTTACACTAAATTGCTGAATGTCAAGAGTCAAGAATGGTAAAGGAATATAAAGTTTTATAAAAATTAACTATCTGCTTCAATATCTGTTTATTATTCTCGACAACTTGTCCATCATTTAGTATTAATTTCATTACTGCTTTATTCTTTGAGTTTCTCTTTTCCAGGTTAAGAAAATTGTTATTGCTTTTCTTGCCTTGTTCATACCATCTAATTTTTTATCTTAGAATAGTACCTTCTACTTTCTTGTTTTCTATACATTCTAATTCTTGTTTTAATTTTTCAACATTATTTTCAATAGTTACAATTTTTTCATCATCATTTAATAATCCAATTTGAGACTGCAGGTTTTTATTTCTTCCTCTAAAGCTTTCTCTCTGTCTTTATTTCTCTTTGCTCTTTCTTTTTCATAATTAATCGACACTTGTCTTATTTTGTATTTAATATATTCCCATATAATTCTAGGGTCGTTAGTACCTGATATATCTTCAAGCCAGTAAGATATCTCATTCTTTATCAATTTGATATATTCTTCATCATTCAAAAATTATGCGTTTAGCTTCCATAAACCATTTCCCTTTCTAATTTGCTAATTACTTCCTAATTATTTATGGAAACAATAACTGGGTTGTGATCACTATGGTTAGAATATCCAACGTTTACAGCTGAAATGAAATCAAATAAATTTCTTGAAATAAACCAGTAATCGAGACGCCTATATATGTTTGGGTTTTTACGGCTCCATGTTAATTGTTTCAAGCAAGGATATTTTACCCTCCAAACATCACACAAGTCATATTCTTCCATAATTTCATTAATAATATTAACAACGCCTTTCCTTGTCCAACATATACCTCCTTTCCTGTCCAGTTCATCATTTAAAATACAGTTCATGTCTCCCGCGATAATAACATTAGCATCAGCCTCAAACATTGCATCTGTTATTTTGTCTAAAATATGAGTATAAAACAAAATTTATTCTCTAGCAACATTCGGAGCATATACATTTATTAGAATATATTCAACACCATAAATTTCTACTCTTAACAAAATGATTCTACCTTGAACATAAACCCTTTGTTTACATTTAAAGTCTACAGTATTTTTCAACAAAATCGCAAAACCTCTGCTCTGGCTAGAGCCATGACAATAAATTTGACCTCCCCATTCATTTTTCCACTGATTTTTATTTCTAACTGACCCATAAATTTCTTGAAAAATATTATTTCTGCTTTTTGCCTGTGCAACCATTTAAAAATTGATTTCTCTTCTTAAAATTATTGAGTCCTCTAACATTTTAAGTGAGCAGGCTAAAATGTCCATTCATTTGTGGTCGTTTCTAGAGTGATACCATGACCAGTTAAATTTTATTTTCATTTACAATTTGTCCATGAACTATTCCAATGCCTGAAGGTGCAGTTACCATTATGTTTCAAGTTTAAACAAGTGCTAAAGGATTTAAACGGCTTTGCTTTTGTCTTTTTATTAAAAGGACCAACAGCCAAAACAGGCAACAGATTATAACAAAAAGGGTCTCTGGGTGTCCTCTGTTCCTCTAAATCCTTTAGCTTATTTGGAACAAAGAACAGGTAGTCCACCATGGTTTCCACTGCACAGCTTTCAATACAACACTTCAAAATAATCTCTGCTGGGTACATTTGTCCTCAGGATTGTAAAAACATTGGGTACAAAACTCTTTCAAAACATTTAGTGCAGCTTCTCAATGGTGGCGTTACCATATTAAACACCAGGTTCACTTTGGTAAAAATAAAAAAAAAGAAATAATGTGGTCTTCATATGGTTATGTTATGCTCTAAAGTGATGGAATCACTAGAAACACATTTGAGTGTGTCTACATTGATCAGAACTTAGGTTATTGTGTTACAGGATATTTCTAATGATACGGTCTGGTTGTACATTGAGAGACTGGCAAATTACATTTGCATTCGTCTACCTTAATTAGATTTTGTTTTTTAAAAGGATATTCCTAATGATCAGGCCAAGCTGCAAACTGAGAGGTTGAGAAATTACATTTCCATTCGTCTACATTGACTAGATATTTGTTATTTGTTGCTACATGATATTACTAATGAACATGTCGATTTGTATAGTGAGCTATTGATCAGGGTACAAAGTATGTGAAGCAGAGAACAACTACTGCATTGTTAATCATCCATGGAACAAAGTTACACTGCTCGTTTAGGACAAAGGGAATTTTTGCTCTTTTGCTTCATTCCAGAGGCCGGGTCAAACTTTTGGAGAAGATCCTGGTTTGATAATAAAGTGAAACTTAGGAAGTACACAAGTAAGAAAAACGATCCTATTACGAAGGAATATCCCTAAGTTATTTCACAGTTCGCCATCCATATGACAGACATAACGTTGACAAATTTACATAAACAAATTCTAAATATTAGCAAATGGCTCAATGGGTTTTCATCGCCATTTGTCAATTCCGTGTCGATGGGCGGGCAAACAACTCATGCCTCACTACGGGAATTTCACTGGAAAAGAATTGTAAGCTTACAAGACTGCTGGGGTAATCGATCCTTCAACAGACATACCTCGACTTCCATCAGAAGTTCTAAACCATTTGCATTCAAATGCTAACTGGACGAACTTCTGCCAGAGGGTGATTAAAGTGCAGATAACGAGTGCTGGGGAAATCACAACGTGTGTATATATCATGAAATCTTGAAGGAAATTGCTCAAATCTGAGGCTTACAACAATCTGAGTAAGGAAGCGAAGGGAGAACTTGAAAAGATTCTGGCGTTTTACATGCACCTATTTGGATGTAGTATGTCGCCGGTTGAACAAAACGCACGTTTGATTAGGTTATTGACCTTAATTTGGCCATAATTTGTGCCTTAACAGTACATGTACACACCATTTTATTGCAACGACAGGATAATTTCACATTTGGCGGCTATCTTGGTGGCAGTCTTATAAATCCATCATCCAGATTTGATTTCAGCACCCTCAAAATAGGGTATTATCATAAAAAGTTGGCAGACGATAAAACAAGTTCAAGTCCGAAACCTCATTTTGGCACCTGGACTACAGTTCAGCTGACTGAAAGTCTCCTCTGCTATAGCGATCATTCTGTCAATGTCACTGGTTACATCACAATAATGGGTATATACCTAATGTCTTTAATAGATCCTGGAAACCTTTGTCTTACGTATGGAAGACTACTTGTCCCTCTAATCCTTTTGTAGTTTTTGCACCTTGAAATTATGCATATGCATAGATATGGGATATCATAGGATATGCATATGGATCACAGGATAAGGCCCAATAATTTGTGGTGATGACTTTAACAATGAAAATGACATGGACAATGAATGATTTCTTTTGTTGAAATGATCTTGAAGTACATATCTGCAGAAATATATATACATGTATATTTAAAGTAAAAAAAAAAAACCTGTTGTTATACCCAAGTTAAAGGACAAGTTTAAACACTATTGACTTGAACTTCAAAGTCTGTTCTGGGATTATATCGAATTTTGGTGAATCCCATTACGTTTCAAGTACTGCATATTTTTTTTGTTGCTCAAACTTGAGAGCATCTATTTTAATTATGTTCTTGGATAAGTTCGAAGATTGATCACCTCTGCAGATATATATATACGATCTTTGTGAAAACTTTAACTATGGAAGTAAATGTACTGCATATTTTGTCCTGATACCCAAATTGTTTCAATCAAGAACTCAGATGAGTATAAAAATTGGGGAACTTGACATTGCTTTTTAAGTTCAAATCAGCTCATACACAGTATTATTGTAAGTCTCCTATTTTTAATAGCCGTCCATCACTCCTGTACCTAGCAACCAAGGGTGACTAAACTGTTTAATATATCTGAGGGTACATTTTAGTTACCATCTCATGAATGCACTTGAATGAGATTCTAATCTGTGTCTTATAGACATGGAGGAAAGCCATTCGTACCTCGGATATCTCTTTTTGTAATACAAAATTCTGTTATGATAAGCTTATTGCATTAATTTCCAGGTTAAATTTGTCTACAACCCTTATAAAACGGGATTGGTACACAAAGCATTGTCGCCGCCAAGTATACATTCTTCCTGCTTTTGTCATGTAGGTTATGAGCAGTACGACCCATGTCTTCTTAGACCAAAATACACAATAACTAAATTACAATGCACTTACAGCTGCCAGTATGTTGCAGTTGTATAAAAAATAAGATACTTTTACCATGGTGAAGAAGTTTTAATGTCGCCCCATTCGTAATACTGCTAATTAACTGCCTTTTTCCGGAAAATACGATCGTTTTAAGGTCAAAGTAACAGGTCAAGTAGCAACTCCTTCACCCATTGTAATAATTCACGCATGTCTCATTTATCTGATCTTTTTTCTTAAATTCTGCTGAGCGTCATGACCCATGGTTGACTTGTTGTACCTAGATAAGGTTTAGGCTTTGAACTGAACCCTAAAAAACATATTTATATTTAGGATCGGTCTATCTGTTTGTCGGTGTGAAATATTTCACTCTTTTGTTTAAACATACCAGTTCTTGTTTAAATGCTTCTATCTACGCTTTATGGGTGTTGTTCCAAGAGTGCATAGGTCAGACTTACACCTAGAAAATAATCGATCTCTGACAATTCTAAGCCGCATCAATCATCATTTGCATCCCATAATCTGGAAAAATAGCTCAGCGTTAACTCATCTGAAATTTTGACTACGCTAACTGATTACTTGGTGGTTTCTTGTTCACAGCCCATCTTATTACGTTCACAGTGATGTGTGCAAAATATCACATATCTCTTGTTCGCAGAGAACTACTCTAGAAGCTATATACATCGCCTTTAAGCTTCTTCTCGTTGTTTTTAATGCTCTCCATGGCACTGTAATCTACTGACTCTGCAAAGACCTTAATCATCCTGTTGTCCTGTTTGGGGCACACACTTTACATGGAGTAAAGCGAAACGGGATTAAGAAAAAATACCATTTACCATATCAAACAGGGTAAAACAATGGCCATCCTCGTAATATTTTAAAAATGCCTCTCTGTCGTTGACACCCTTTTTATTTCAAAACCACGCCTGATAAAAAACGGTATTTTTTTAATTTTGACGGAACGACAATTGGTGCTTCATATGCTTGGCTGTTGTTCTTTTACTTGCATATAAGGGGTGCTAAATAAAGAAGTGAAGCCCTCTGCAGGAGGAATTGTGTAATGCGAAATGGAGTTCAGTTAATACTCTTGGGAGTAACTCATGACATAATGAGAGTTGAAACCTATATGACCTATCATTTGATATCTTACACAATTAGAATTTCCTCTGATACTAGACGTTATGACCTTGCCATAGTTTCAAGGCCAGGCAGCGGCGAACATGACGAAACACTGAAATTTATGGCATCCGGAGCACACACAAAGTTTTCCTTTGCTATCCGATTTGTTAAAAAAGTCAATTTTTATCATGCTGAAAGAAAAAACCAAGATTTCCTAAATTTAAATTGGTATATCAGATATTTCTTTTGGTATTTTCTTACTGCTCGGGTGTTGCACATGTGTACAGATAAAGGTGTTTATTTTCAAAACTCTCAAATATATCAATCCAGTTAACTACTTTTGACACCGAGCACAGAGGACTTTGACACTTCAAATTAAAATGGTTTAACATTCTTTGAATCTCTGATAGGCCAACATCTTTACATAACCAAAACAACACGATGCTCGGGCTATATCAACATATATCATACACTGACATCCGCACTTTCAGTTACGTAACAACGCACAACCTTGTTTGTTTGATTAAGAATCGAAGCAATCATCCTTCACGGCGGTAACTGATTTTCCAAGGTTGTTTTACAAATGTTAACAGTAGACCCACAATCAAATATTTTACTATCTTTTGTCACATTTTTTCTTCTGTTTGTTGCGTTGGACATTTGTTGCTATACGAGGGTTAAGGAAACGTCAACGGGAGCAATTTTTACAGATATTGCTTACTTGTATTTGTAATATTTCCATCGGAATTTACAAAATCCAAACTTTTTAATAAAAAAATCCCTAGCTGCTCTAGGAGTATGATTGAAATAAAATATTATATATTTCACAGCTATGTACACGTTTTTTCTATTTTGTAAATTCTAAGTTCACGATGAGTCTGAAACATGAGAATTAACTTTACATGATGCAGTCATTCTTTTATTGCGGAGGAAATACAATATTATGTGATTCTCCCGAAAATGAGATGTCGATCAGACCCTGTAAAACATATATTGTAAAACAATTTTGCTGGACGTCATTCAAAACTATTGGCAAATTCAATACTCCAGATGTTGATTTCGAGCCGTAGTTCAGAACCATTCGTTCGAGCATTAATGGGAAATATGCAGGTATCTTTTTATGATACGAGAATACATTTGTAGAATGAGATCGAGGAGTCCGTATATATATATATATATATATATATATATATATATATATATATATATATATTTATATATATATAAGGAGTATATAAAATTAATGTTCGGTAGACTGAAAACATCTGTTTACAGCTCCTTTACCTGAACCATATGTTTCCTAATGGAACGCTCAGTTTTACCATAAGCACAAGAAGACAATATGGGTTATGGTAAGGCTTCATTTAGGTGGTGGTCGCTTGATAGTTTTACACAATAATTGTAACAAAGTATAATGTAGCTGTAAGCAATTTAGATCTGGTCCTAGTCTCAATCATGAGATCTAAGTATATGTATTGGTCTCGACCTTGATCATATGCCTCGGGTCTAATAGTTCAGTTACTCACCATTTTCATGAGATTAACGTTTTTGTCTGGTCTTACAAGTAGATTAATTAATACAAGATTTTAGAGTTTACTCAATTGGAGATCTATAATTCAGAAAGCACCGACTGGCTTATGCAGAATTTCAAGCGGGCTTCACTCCTGTGTTCTGTCAGAAAGTAAAGCACATGAACACTATCGATTGGCACCATTCCGCTAGTGGTTGTATAACTGAAGAGATGCGGCTCCATTTAGTAAAGTTTGCATTTCTTTGCTGATATATACTTAACACTGGTGGTACTGAGTCGCATCTATCTTTTCGCCATTTTTCAATCTTCACGGCATGACACCAAGTGTACGAGTCTGCATTGGCCACAAAATCATTGTTCGTCTGCGGCCAGCTTGCAGCGACTTTTGCATTTGCCTTTTTCAAAGCAGTTGTAGCTCGTCCCACAGATGCCAATCAGAATAAAATGTTCATATACATAGATACTCCCATTCGGTAAATGAACATCGATAACATTGGAATAATAATGTGGAAAAAATGAAACAAAGCCTGCTGAAAATACCGGGGCGTTTTCCTGACAAATGAAAGCGGTTACCCCAGTGACCTTGACGGTCAGGAAAAAGAATATGGTTCGTATGATATTGTGTGCACTGGATACATGAGAGTATATTTCCGACACTGTTAATACATAGATGAGAGTACGGAATGCCTCATTGTGTAGTTGTTTGAAAGATGGTTCAGTGTACATCAAACACTTCTAAAAAGAAATCTTTCTGAGATGTGGCTATTTGAAATTAATTTCGTTACAGCATAAAAACACTAGCTGTAACAGTAGATTTACGGTTTGATCTACACTCTTGATGTATTGCAGCTGATAGCATAGCTCTTCTCGTGAAGTCTCAGAGATCATTTTCCGATTTACACAAAGCAATTCGCAATTCTGGGTTACGAGGAATATAATGCACACGGGGAGCGGATGCCTGAAACAGGACCCGATTTAATGGTTTTCCAGATCCGCTGCAAAAAGTAATAAACATTTTTTTCTCCTTTGGACATACCTGTATACTTATATGTACTGTCACTTTCTCCAAACAGCAAAGACCCTTTGAGATATAAGTGACATATAAAAAATGTGAATACTGCGAACTGTTATTCGTGCATCCCCAATTAATCAAGTTTAGGCGATACTAACTAACCCCAAGTGTTCGGGTCAGGTACATGGAAGAGTACGTGAGAATGACAAAATGTATGTCCTTCCAGACCTCATTGGAAAGTAGCCACATATTTCTGATAATTGGAAGATGGTTCAGTGTACATCAAACACTTCTTAAAAGAAATCTTTCTGAGATGTGGCTATTTGCATTTAATTTTGTTTCATTCAGGTCTCGCGAATATGCGTGACGATTGGTGCCAATCAAATTTTGTAATATAAATACAGAGAAAATACTCAAGGAGACAAAGAAAACAAATGTAAGCCAATGGAATTTTCTGACGTTTCGATAGTACTCCCCAGTCCCCCACAAAGGAAACAAGTATGAAAGAGGCAATGCCGCTATCAAGAAATAAACCTTTCAAAAATAAAATTATCAGTTAATATTTAAACTAAAATAACCATTTATATAATTATTGTTTGCCAATAACTCTTCTAAAACACATGTATATATCTTGATTAAAGTTTTAAGGTATATTAGTGCGATAACGATAAATAATTACGTTTGAAAAATATAACTTTCTTAAACAATTATCATTTGTATAGATTTCTATACATGGTGTAAATATGCAAGAAATTACATTCCAATTCGTTTACAAAAATTAAACATTGCAATTCTTACTGAAAGGGAATTTCCCATGACATCGACGAGCTACACAGTATTCGGCTCACCAGGCTGCAAAATGTATGCAAAACAAGAATGAACTACTACACTATTAAACGTCCAAGGGGAAACATTACGAATGTCAATTAATGAGGTCAAAAAGGTACTCCTTTGCAATATCCCAAAAGCGGGATGCAACTTCTGGAGAAGAACAGTTGTAGACCTGAAGGTCCCGCATTACGAGGTTATTCAAGTGAAAACGAGATTTAATCATGAAGGATTATCTTAAAATTGTAGCAGTTCGTCACCCATATGACAGGCTATGGTCAGAGTACATGGATAAATTCACCAGACCAGATTCCCGATATGAGGACATGGCTCAGGATATTATATCGCAGTATCGAGAAAATGCAGAAAGTATTTCTCTTAGATGTGGTTACAATATGACCAATTAAGTAGATTCTATAGTATGTGATCTATACGATGGAACATGGCAAACTAAACGATCCTCATTTCATACCACACTATCACTTGTGTGACGTTTGTGGAAAAACTATGGCGTTATTGTCAAACTGGAGACTGCTACAACAGACTTTGCATACCTATCTACAAAAATGAAAATTGGACCTATACCTAACGACACCTTGGAAAGATAACGGATTTTCTTTGCAATTTTTCAGTTTCGTGTGAATAAGCAGGCCAACAACTCCTCTCTTACTCCAGTTGTTACGCTAGAAAGAAATTAGAGACCGTGGAAGACTGCTGGTGTGATCGAATCGTCAGCAGACATACCTCCCCTTACCTCAGACGTTCTAAACAATCTTCATTCCAAGGAACACTGGGAGCGCTTCTGCCAAGGAGTAATTAAAGAACAACTGACAAGTGATGGATATCTAGAAACCTACTTAAATGTCATGAAAGCTCGAAGAAAATCCCTCAAGCTCGAGGCTTTCAACAGTTTTAGTCAGTACACTCAGGAAAAACTAGAAAATATCCTCGCGGATCTGTTTGGGTATAAGAAGTATTATGAATATATCAAACTATTTAATATCAACAAAATAATATAAATTGAGAAAAGCTATGTTTTACTTATACCATGACCAGGTAGTATGAAGTTCAAGTGTACTATGTCATCGTTTCGATTTGAGAGATAGCACTATTCGATACGCCACAAGTTATCCTTTTGCACATCCATCCTCAGGCTTTGCTTCAGTGTAAACAACTTTGTTCTGCCTCGATACATCAATTCAGTTGCCGGCAGATGGTGCTGTGATAATGCCTTCAAAAATAAATTTGGACTATCTCTTTATTTAGCAAGGAATAATAAATATTACCCCTCAGGACGCACTTTAGATCATTCCCGACAGTTCAAGGCTAGCAACGTGCATATCTGAGACGTGGCCACAGAAGAGTTCCGTGACAAAGTCAAGTGCGGCCACCGCCAGTAATAAAATAGATGAGCATGTGTTAAAGTAAGACTTTCTACCAAGCTTTTGTAATATATAGCCATACGATACTATTGCGCTAGTACTCTTAACCTACTTAAAAAGCTGGATGTTTCTATAAATTAAATGTTGGTGTTCCATGTAACGCCGTTCTTCGACGTTTTTATATCCGATAAACTATCAGTCTCAAGTCACACTTTTAAAAGTGTTAAAAAGTGTTTAAAAGTGTTTTATAAAAGAATGATTTGATTTAATCAGTTCCCTTAGTATAATTATACAAGTCTATTTTTTGTAAAACAGTTTCCCCTCTTTTATTATTTAGCAGTTTGGTCCATTTTAATAGAAGGGCTTGTTGCGTATCTATAATATTTGTCATCTTAGTTCCTCAACTTTCATAATCATAACTTTTACGTTTGAAAAATTTAAAAGTTTCTAATTAATGCATTGTTTCTTATAAATATTGAAAAAACTGTTTATTCACTTCTTAAATATTTTCTGGAAAGACTTTAGCTTGCATTAGGTAAACAAGCTGGGCTGGGAGATGCGAAAGGTTTAAGCGTTGATAACTTTGCAAAATGTTTTATATTTTTTCACATTTCTGTATCTGACTTTGAATATTTTCAACTTTGGCTTCCAATTCTCTATTTTTTTATTAGGAAACAAATCCCACTCTCTGTTACAATGTCTGTTCTGGTGCCTTTTCCTTGCGCCGTTCTACAAGCCTTCCGCTTTGTTCATATTTAAATTTAACCCTGAACATTCCAAAATATTCTTAATTACTCAAGGTTTTTATGAATATCTTTCTCATCCATGTTCAGAAGTGATTCATTAGGAATTATGGATTAAAGGGATGTGTTCTGCACCAAGTGTATCCCTTTTCTCGCGTTTAACAGACGCCAAGTATCATTCAATGAGAGATCAATAATTAATTCATTAAATAAGGCTACTTCTTTTTAACATCTTTGTGTTTACTGCCGTATGTATAAAAAATTTTCGACTGCACAGCGTTTCAATTAATTCAATAAGATTTGTTTTATGACTCTTACAAACATACGAAACCGACCGTCTGAGTAGTTTATACTGCATCATATGGCATCTTGATCATTTAAGTCTACAGCCTGTTGTTTCCTGTTTCTCTTAAAAGTAATGTATACCTACCATCTCCATCAATGCTAAATCGTAATCGATTCCCATCCAACGCAACCCAGCTCAGTATCCACAGCGTTTGCCCATTCACTGCTCCTCAGTTGTCGGCTCCTATTGCTAATTAATCTGATCTACTTCATGAAGTGTTCAGCTCCACTCGAGTTGACCCTGATCCAGCTAGTGGCGACACTGAGCTCTAGCTGAACTTAATACAACAGAGTGGTCTATGTTCTTTGTTTGCATATTGTTTTCTAATGTGGAGATCTTGTCTAGTTACATCATAGCTCCTTCACAAGCCTGTCGTCGTCAACAATAACGATCACCTTGGCCGACGGTTGGATCAACATGTGTTGCACTTAGTTGGCACAGGGTGTGCGCTAGGCCGATGCAAATGATAATTTACCTCAAATTATTTTTCAATTAATCATTTTTTTGCCATATTTATACCGTATACGGAACGAGACACACAGAAAAAAACGATAATCTAAATTAAAAATTCGTTTTTAGACTGTTCGAAATGCATTGACCACGGGTTCAGGTTCTCGTGGATATGTTAAAATGCGATGACAAGAATTGGGTAGAAGCTCACAGAGTATACGTTTTTTTTTTCAACGGTATTTATCCTAAAATACATTGATAGACTGCTGTGATATCCGTAAAGTTCTTTGATATGCAAGGAAATTAAAGCACACCTTTTTTTTGTTATTTATCAAACTATGTGATGACTATCTGTAATCGATTAGTTTAAATGTACCGATCGCTAGCAGGCTGACATACGGATTGCAACATGAACACTATTCCTCTTCTTTCTAAGACCTACATTTCACTATGACCATGTTTTCTTTTCGTCTTAAGATCTCACTGGTCTATTCAACTTGCTGACCCTGGCCCATTTGTTTTGAAGTATCACAGATGCCCGATATGTCCACGTTTTGGCACCATGTTTGCATAGGCAAACATTTGATAAACTTCAGACACAACTGCAGGTCTCTGCATTTATTTTGTAGAATATGATGAGTTTTCTGTTTCACAATAAGGAATCTCTTCGTTTACTGTGAAACGAAAATAAGCAATTTCGCGAGCAAATGCATAGAACTCTGTCCATCTTTGGTGAAGCGAGGACAAACGGATAATTTCGGCAATATGCAAGTTTTCTGGTATGGGTTTTTTGGCTGTCTGTGATATGTTGTAAGTTACCACAAGCCTGGTCTCGTCCCATTTTGCTTTTTTCTTTACTGAAATGTAATATGTATACAACCTTTTCTGCTTGTATTTTACAAATGTACAGACTACCACAAACACGACTACGTCTTCTTTGTGGTAGTCTGTTCTTTTGTAATTATTTACGCTAGTTATAGCACTCCCTGCAGTTATAATTAGCAGTGTGGTTTTTTACTAGTTGTTTGGCCGTGGATATTGTAGAAAATCAATGGAAATCATCGCGCTCGAGAGCAATGGCGTAACATAACGTAGGGTAGGGAATGGCAGGAAATGGTTTTCGTCATATTGAAAAAATGGACTGCACAGACATTTTAAAACAGAAAATGTAGCGTGGTTGCAGAATATCGAAGAGGATCGAAAACAATGAATTTTTATTGTAAACAAGTAAACATTAGTTAAATTACCAGGAACTTACGCTGGGTGCAAAGCCATCATATCGTAAAAAGGATTGTGGTATCAAGCCGTCAATATTTGAAGCACATCGTAGGGAAGACATTTGCAGAAAAAAAATCCAACCGTGGCAGGTGTTTCTGAGTTCATGAAATTCTTTAGGGGAAAGGAGGAGGCCTACGCCATGAGCGGATGTTTATCCAGACAACCTTCATACTTGATCAATAACTTATTGCCTTTGGGCACAGCTCTAGCCAAATTTTCAATGAAATTCTTTAATATCTTTTTGAAATGTAATTAATGACCGTAATGTAGCGACAAGTATCACATTCTCAATCACAAACGAATCCAGATTTTTAATTAAACAAGGTTCAAGGAATGCGATGTCGTAGGAAATTGTATGAAACCACAACGTGCATCAATTTTATTTTGTTCAAGCATATCATGACATAGAAAACTAGAAATGTACCAAGAGAATCCAGACCTCCGCCAAGGCAGGTTATTTCCCCAAAAAGGGATTGTCAGAAATGCAGTATTTTCCTTGAGAAATCGTCGATCCAGACAGTGAAAGGCCACATTGAAAGCCAGCAAAGAAAAATTTGAGCTATTGCACATGTAAATTTAATATTAAAATCAGTGGAGCAAATATGGACCACGTATCGACAAAATTAATTACAAATACGACAATTATAAAGCATATTATTGACTTTTTTGTTTAAAATTTGTGTAAAACTCGGGACACTTCATTGCAACGCGATATGGGTGATGTGGAGGTGTAAATATAAAAAAAAAATGGCACCCAGTTTAAACATGTGTATGGTAAATGGGCGTGATTCTTTGGTGACGTCCGGGTCCCACTTGGAACACCTCGCTTCATCTTTGGATGGTCTGATTAGAATACGAATTCATTCTAGGATTTCCCGAGAGGTCCGGGTCTATGTGGTCAGCCTTATATGTATGCAGTGGTTGCCTCAAAGCCGCTGAAGTAGCGTGCCGAATGAACAAACAATAGCAGGGGCCTATCTTTTGTCAATAGACCGTTACCCTGTGGTAAGGTTGATTATATTGATTATATTATATTAAGGGTAATGTGCTGCCTTGTTTACTGATCTAACGCCAGATGACCGCACAAAATTTAAAAATGTATCGGGATTCAGAGTATTCAGCCAAAAATTTAATAATGTTTTCTTTGTATCATTGGCCAACTTTTCTGAAAGTTTCACCAAAATCCGTTTATGACGTTTTGAGTAATATTGCTAACAGTCAGATAAACAAACCATACATTATCCGCTTGGCGGAAGTACTTACATGAAAACGTTGCAACACGTTAAAAACGTGTGATTTTGGGTATGTTAAAAAAACTGAACTCCTATGACCTGCTTCTTCCGAATTAATCATATTTTGTCTTAAATGGAACTAGTTGGATACAGATATGAACTTCATACAAGACATCATGAATGCCTTTCA
Organism: Sipunculus nudus; assembly: GCA_026874595.1. Lineage (NCBI taxonomy): Eukaryota > Metazoa > Annelida > Sipuncula > Golfingiida > Sipunculidae > Sipunculus > Sipunculus nudus. The sequence continues at coordinate 45,074,575 of CM049307.1, read as the reverse complement.
GGAAATGTTGAGAAAGCACTGACTACGTCGCTCACGTTCAGCTCATGTCTCAGAGTATTCATTGTCATGGCAATATGTCCTTCTCTCATCTGGATTTCCTACCAGTCGACCGGGCAGATTACATCAAGTCTTGGCAAAATGGAAAACGCCACGTCAAAAGTAAGTTAAATAATAATGGTTCGATGTTCCTCCTAAATCTATAAAGATACTTTCTTGTATTTCATAACCATGTTTTGAAATGATGCAATATGGAATTCCAACCGTTCGTCCTCTACATTCAGTAATTTCTTTTATTCGGTAAACCAAACAAGTGAGTAGACAAAACACGCAGAAATGGATGTATCGAGATAAAATAAATTAATTTCTTTTTCAGAAATACATTAAAATTAACAGCTTTTCCTCTTTGGTTGATTCAATAATCATTTTTATTTTGTGACAAAACTGTTTGAATGAGAAGGGCTTCTATTTTTTTATAGAAAATTCAGGGAACTATATTCCTGTCCTTCACAAAATTAACTGCTTGTCTCTTGTGCAGGAAATCGAGAATGATCAGGTGGATACATACAGTCAGCGTCTCATAAGGCTCCAAAATGTATGCAAAGCAATAAACACCTTCTACACTATTAATTACCGTCCAGGGAGAGCAATCACATATTACGTTGATGAAAAAAAGAAATTATTACTTTGCCAAACCCCCAAAGCTGGGTCGACCTTTTGGAAGAATACTTTCTTGGGAAATGAACCTAGAAAGTTAAAGTCATATCCCAGAGAGTTTATGCAGAATTATCTTAAAGTTTTAACAGTTCGCCACCCGTATGATAGGCTTTGGTCAGGGTATGTTGATAAATTTATAAGACCAAACTCTCGGCATGAGGAAATGGCTAGGAGAATAATTAAGCAATATCGAAATGGCGCTGACAATTATTCTCTCAGATGTGCTCACAATGTGACCTTCGCAGAATTTGTTCAGTACGTATTAGATACCATAGGAAACTATAGTCTTACTAACCCCCATTTTCTCCCATACTACAGCCTGTGTGAAGTTTGTAAAAACAAATATGACGTTATCGTAAAATTGGAATCAGCTACAGCCGATATCACACATCTTTCTTCAAAAACAAATCTAGAACCTTTATTGAATAATACTTTGAAAACTAAGTGGGTTTTCCTGGCTATTTGTCAGTTTCGTGTGCTTGCGCAAGCCAATCACTCATGCCTTACTCCAGAAATTACGTTGGAAAAAAACTGGCGGGCTTGGAAGACTGCTGGTGTTATAGACCCCTCAGCGGACATGCCTTCTATTCCCTCGAACCTTCTTAGCCATTTACACGCAAAGAGGCATTGGGAGCGCTACTGTCAAGAAGTGATTGAAGAGCAAATGAAAAGCGTTGGAGACCTAGAAGTTTACCTAAATATTATGAAATCTCGAAGGAAATTGCTTAGACTTGAGGCTTTTAACAACCTGAGCAAAGACGCAAAGGCAAAACTCGAAAAGATTTTCGCGTTCGATATGGAGCTGTTTGGGTACTGGAAGTACGTGGAATAAACAACAAGAAAAATAATAAGGTAATTCCCTTTATTATGGGCAATGATTTCTGCAGCTGTTGCTGCGTGAATGATGTCAATGTATTTTTGGAAGACTTTTAATACAGAGCATGCACAATTCAGTCAACCAATGAATGAGTCTGAATGATATACCGTTGTAGAAGTTAAATTATGATAATTGTATCTGAGTTACAGAGTAACCGTTCCAAAGAGAGATAACATTTTTTTACAGCTACCATACCTGAACATTTTGTATAATTGTGATATGTGTTTTGACACACTTGGGTAATGTCAAAAATGCCCTTTCGATGACATATTTTTTATAAATGAATAAGGTATTTTCGTTTAGGTTTACATTACATTCGTAGAGATATCAGATACAAATAAAGCTGATCAGGACATATCCATGGGTTATAAATATAATACTTTTAAAAGGAAAATAAAGTAATAATTTATAATATTTATTACAGATGGAAAACACTAGAGAGAATGGAGTGATTTTTAAATAGGTTTATTATACAAAGGAAATGTTATTTGTAGTGAAACATTTGTTTAAAGCTGCTACACCTGAACATTCTACCGATTTGCGTTGCTCGAAGACATTTCCGTCATGTACCTAAATTAGAGTTAGGTGGTTATCTACAGGGGCCAAAAGAGAATTTTGGTACCGGGGGGGGGGGGGGGGGGTTCTTATACGCAAGAGTCGTGCTAATGCTTGAGCCACAGAGAGGGCCTTCTTTGCTATTTTTTTTTAATTTAGGCAGTGGCGTCAATTTTTCTTCCAGGTTGGGGGGATTATATATACATGTGTGTGTATATATATATATATATATATATATATATATATGTATATATATATATATATATATATTGAGCGTCTGTGAGTGGCATATACAACTTTATATATATATATATATATACATATATATATATATACACATATATATAGGCCTATATATAATATTATATATATATATATATACTTAATCATATTTCAAATAATTAAAATGTTTTAGAAAATAAGTTATTTTGTGAATTCTAAGCAAGGTTTAGATATAACATTTTTTAGTAAATAGATCCAAAGTCTTAATTCTATTCATTAAAATATTTCGTTTGCAATATTAAAATATTATTCTGTTAAAAGTGGGTGGGGGGATGATTACATTGACCAACCCCCCTTGCCAAAAAGAGGGGGGTATATATACCCCCATCCCCCCTATACTGACGCCCCTGAATTTAGGACATAATTATGAAATAAAGGGTGTGCTTTAAAATATTCAGAGTTTGAGAGGGGAACCCGTTGTTCCCGCTAAATCCTCCAAAATCTATACAATCTATCAGATATGTATAAAACTGGTCCTGGATTTCATACACTATTTATTTGAGATAACCATCTGTCGGTTTGATATTATCTAACTCTCTAGCCTAGGTCTCTTTTTGGACACATCGTTTTTTTGGCTATAATTAAGGAAATATAGTTGGTCAAAGAGGTTCGAATACTGGCAAGTAAATGCACGTATCAGCAGAACCGTCCGTTGATGTGGATGTTCTGCGAGTCAGATTTTTTTTTTTGCAAACAAAGCGCATATTAGATAATGCAAACGCGTCCACCAAAGTCGATTTCGTTCGACTTCAAATGACCTAGTTTTGAGCAAACGTGGTATTCAGCCTCTATACATTTAAATATTTCTTACAATAATACATACCAAAATAATTTTCTTTTATTGGTTTCTTCACAAGCGAATAGAACGGTCAACAAATACAGAAAACACAATTCCTTGGACCTCAATTTGATCCGACAAAAAATTTCTCAAACATCATTTTGATGTAATTAATGTTTAAAAATGCATAAATGCTAGAATGCACCCGCAAAGAGCAAACTTTCAACTAGCCTGGATCCGCAAGATGACTGTTCTAAAATAGTTCTGCAAAGAAATTTATTCTTCCATCCCATTATCCGGAACCTATTCTTCCTAGAAGGTTAATACTTGATTACATTAGGGTTAAGTGATTTTGTTTAACGTTCACTACAACTGCGACACCTCATTCTGACTACATCAATAAATTACATAAAGAGGTTGGCAGCTGTTTCTCCGAGAGGAACGCATTTCCATGTGACATCCCAGGGCTGTTGCTTACACATCGCTAGAGTTGCTGAAGGTTTATCGTTGGAAAAAATGAAAATATCATTTAGGCCTGCAGAAAGTAAGAAAAATTGCGCAACATGCATCTCAAAATCATATAGCCGTCACTTGATTAATATGTTGCTGGAAATATTATTAATAAAGGCTGCGGTCATTCCTGAGATAATTGTTCACAGAGATCGTAGATCATAGATGTCGCCCAGGTAGCAGAGACTGAGACTCGAGATTTAAAATACGAATATGGCCGAGGAGTTCCGATTGGCTGTTGACTGTGCACGTCGCCGTCTCGTGTCAGAAGGGCAGAAGACATGGAGGCCCGGGAAAGGTCTGAGAGTGACAAATCGAGAAATTGCTTTCACAAAAAATAAGGAGGTAGGTTAGTTGGTTATTGGTCAGAGTGGGAAGGATGTTTAACAGATTTTAATCTCAGTTATACAAGCATTCCAAAGACGTTTTAGTGCAACAACTGTGTTACATTTAAATTACCCGCCCTGGAGCAGACGACACATGAATGTTGGCTGCCATATTGCACGTGGATTGCCGCTAAGTAGGGCAACGCTGATTTACCAACAATATTATGAACTCATGTATTCAGCGTGGATGATATAATATTGGTACTCCACTACTTGCCCCCTTTTTTCTCGTTCATGTTTCCCTAACAGGGCTTCATAGCCTTCAGTTTAACAGGGAAATTAGAAGCACGAAACCCACAGCCTCCGGCTTGCCAATTTGTGATTACTTTATCGGTATTTTCTCCATATTAATACAATGGTAATTGGTCAGGTTTTGCTAAAAGCTACTGCCAATGAATCGAGCAACCTGATTGGATGCCAGTTGACAAAACGCATATTGAACATAGAGGGTGACACGAGACGATCTTTGACGAGCTTCTTTGCGCAGTACATTAAAATTGAGCTATTATGAGGGTATTATCACACGGGCAACATAAACTTTATAAGTTTGAATGAAGAATTAATGACCGTTTTAAACGAATTCGGATTGTTGATTAAGATTCTATAGCCGATTTTAAAGCAATCCACTGTTTTCCATTGCTTGTAAGTTGCATATATTCACGTACTTGAAACGAAGTATGCCTTGCGTACTAAAGTCGAAGTGCGCCTCTTTATAACTTCCAGCAAACATGCCTTTAAACGATAAAAAATATGTTAAAATATAAATTAAGATATGGCTGTCAGATATGTTGTGGAAATGATTTATTTTGTGTATTTAATAAATCCAATAATATTATAAATATATAATATTTAGATGTAGGCCTACCGGTGCATGGTGCAGTGTTTAAGCGCAAGACGCAATTGTGTGTTAGCAACATGTTAGTTAAATGTTCTAGTTGTTTATTAAATTTAGTTATAAATGATATATTGTAAAAAAATGCATATTGATAAATAAAACTATACATATAAATGTGATGTACCCAACCAGGAAATATGTAAATAAAATACATTTATTTTCTACATCTGGTATATATCAAATTACATGCCATCACAATGTCCATGGTGGACATTCACAAGTAAAAACTAAGGCGTTTTTTACCTAGTCGTTTGGATACGTTCTCTTGAATGTCTAATTTTGTTGAGTAACCATGACATAATTTAAAACTTAAATGTGCTTCTACGAAACTGTATGCAAAAAAGATCAACAATGATATAAATTAATGTTTATCTAATTTACGCTCCCCATATCTCTGACATGCGCACACACATATACATATATTTATATACTTTTTTATTTGTAATAAGTTTTATTTATCCTTCAGGAACAGATGATAACAGCTGTGCATCTTCACAGCTGTGGTCCGGCAGCAAACATTGTTGGTGTCCAATTTCAGCTTGTCTCCAGCTTTCCGATGAACTCCGACACCTCAGATTTAAAAAAACCTGTCATTCATCATACATTTAATCTATTTGTGTTCATATTTTTATATTTCTGATCTGAAAGTAAAACATCATTGTGAAGATGTTCAACTGATTTTTATTTAACATTTCAGGTGGTTATATATATATATCTATGCTTCAGTTTAATTGGACTACCACCTATAACATTTTGCATTCAGATGATAAAATTTCTTTTGTGAATGTCTTCCTAGTCTGCTGAGCGTCATGACCCATGGGTCACTTGTTATTGTCATGAGAATACAAATGTGAATTCAGTGTAATATTTGACGAATTTATTTCAGGATACGTCCTGTTACGTACAGTCCGGTCATGTTTCAACATATTGATCGTCATCACGATTTGCTATTCTCTTCTTTTGATGTCCCGCTATACCTTCAGAAAGGAGTTATACCTCATTTTGGTAAAATGAAAAATAACTGACAAAAAGTAATCCATTTATATAAATCACAATGATTTGATTGGTTTCAGTAATAAAGTACGGAAATAAATTTGAGTATTCTATACAATTTGACAAACGGTTATACCGCCTTATATATTTGGATAGTATTAGCTAGCATTCAGTCATTGTCCTTATTGCCTCAACCAGGAAAGCAAGTTTGAAAGAGGCCATGCCGCTATCAAGAAATTAATCTTCCTTGATAGAATAATTAGTTAATATACAATAAATAACCATTTATATGATTATTGCTTGTCAATAACCCGTACGAAACATATCTATGTTCACGGCATGTTTATATCTTTACGGCATTTCAGTACGATAACGATTAATAATTAAGTATGAAAAATATTCAATTCTAAAATAATTGTCATTGGAATAGGCTGGTGTAAATTATGTTACCATGCAAGGAATTACATTTCAATTCGTTTACAGGCGGTGGAACGTGGCACACTAAACGATCCTCATTTTATGCCATACTATTACATGTGTGACGTTTGTAGAACAAATATGACGTTATTGTTAAACTAGAGACTGCTACCACAGATTATGCATACCTTTTTTTATCAAAAACGAAAGTTGAACTTCTATCCAATGACACCTTGAAAAGTAAATGGATTTTCTTTACCATATGCCAGTTTCGTGTGAAAAGGCAGGCCAACAACTCCTATCTCACTCCAGAGGTTATTCTGGAAAGACTTTGGAGAGAGTGGACGACTGCTGGTGTAATCGATCCCTCAGCGGACTTGCCTGCCCTGCCCTCAGACGTTCTAGACCATCTGCATTCAAAGGAACATTGGGAGCGCTTCTTTCATGGAGTAATTAAAGAATCATTGACAAGTGTTGGAGATCTAGAAACATACTTAAATACTATAAACTCTCGGAGAAAATCACTCAAACTCGAGGACTTCAAAAACCTGAGCAAGGACACCAAAGAGAAACTAGAAAAGATCCTCGCGTTTGTCATGGAACTGTTTGGATATAAGAAGTGTCATGAATAGGCCAAAAACATTTAACATGAGAAGGAAACAATGTATCAAAACTATTCTGTACGTCACGAGAATACACATCGGGCCGATAATCACCAATTTCCCCCCTTAATCTACCTACTATCTGAGGACTCGAGCAAACCAGTGTTTTCTGTCGCACTCTTCGTTTTACCGTTTGCCCTTTGTACCAAGCTTACATCTACGAACCATTGCTTTCAATTTATTTCAAAGAAAGACTCTTTTATATATCGATATTATGCGATCGGCTTTTTTTAATTTTGCAGGTGTGGAATGATACACCTTTTTCTTAAAAAATTCCAAATTTTGTATATTTACTTGCATCTTGTCAAGTAATTGTATCTTTTACAAGTACCTTTCGTTCTACTCTGAGAGAGTGCGAGTACGCGCTTGATAAACAGGCGATCAACGGGAAACCCTAGCCGCGTTCATCATTATTTTAATTCCATAATATTGGAAATTTTAGAATGTGGCTAAGTCAACTACAAGTTTGACTACGCTTTTTACTTGGTAGTTGTCTTGTTAAGCACAAACATCTTCAACATTCTCTACACTCTCCTCCTATTACAATGACCTAGTTTAAGCTACCTCTTATCGTGTTTAACACTCGCCATGATATTGCACCGTTTACTTTTGTGATATACTAACTCTTTGATCTCTAACCCACGAACTCAATCATCTGCGTCACTTTCGTTACTTTCTGGTTGATGTATGTTTGGGGACTGGTCAGCTGAGTGGTAAAACGGTTGACCTTTTCCGCTGGAGACCCGGGTTCATAGTAGTAGGTTGAATCTCTATACTGATACTTAATGTACTCAAAGCGCCACAAAGAACAGGTGCTCATATTCTCAAGGGATGAACTGATCATGTTGTACAATGAATCGTTTTTACGTTTCTCCTTGATAAATGTATCCTGTCATTGATTTCTGACAACATGTTAAATAAATAGAAATAATCATATACTTGGATACATGCTCATACATACATACATACATACATACATACATATATACATGCAGATATATTCGAAAACGCTGTTATCTTTTCTTATGCAGCTGCTTTATCTGGTTGCCACCGTGTCGTTATTATTGCAGTAACGGGCAAATCTGAATTATATGCATTTGTAGACAGATAATAGTGTAATGATAAAGCACACTTTTACACCGAGTCAACGTACTTCAGACAGGTGACATCAACATGCAACTACTGTTCCTGTACTTCATATTGCATGCTTAATTGCAAAAGTTTCAATTACAAACATCCGGCAACACCCGGAAAAAGGGGATATGGTAAGGCTACAGTTTTGTCTGAGACTATTGACGAGACAATTATTCTTAATTTTGGAATAAAGTATTCTGTAGTTATACTGTAGTTAAAGTGGATTAAATATTTCAGCACAATTGAATGTATATCTTTATGACTTTTAATATTTGAAATGGTTTCCTGGCTCACGCACATCTCTACGTCCATATTCAACCAACATCTGACTGAAATGCTGAAATATTATAGAATAATGCGAGAACATTAAATCTTGCATCCGCATTTGGATCTAGAACTGGACACTTCTTCCCCTAACTTTCGGGGTTGATTTGAGTGCTCGCATAAGTAATACTGCGGATGAGTCAAAGGTCTGATACTTAAAGTACAGGTCTGTGAAGTTATAAAGAATATTTTGGAATATATATATATATATATATATATATATATATATATATATATATATATATATGTTACTATTGTAATTTCTGTCTTGTGTCTTTACACAATACTCACCTTCAGAGGAATATAACAAATTTATTTACCAACTCGGTGTCAAATTTTAAGTCACCGAAATTATCAAAATACACAGTAATATAACATGACATGGATAACGTTCGTTTTGTCGTAACCACTTATTATTGTACCAGGTCATTGCTCGGAGGGAAATGTATAGTTTATGTTGGCAGGTGGTTGCATATGTTTCAGGGTAGGGCGCATAATCAACGTTCACATCGCTTACATTCAGATTTTGTTTCAAGATACTGATGATCAGCACCATCTGCACATCTCTTCTCTGGCTTTCCTACTTAAAGTATAGCCTCTTGGATATATCCAGGATGGCAGGAACAAGAGTTCTTGACAAAATTAATAATCTCCGGACACAGGTAGTTGCTTTTATCGAAATTGAAATGGGCTTATTAATGTAAATATTTTTTTCTTATATAATTAGAGATGAAACATATTTTTTTCCATGAGGACCATAAAACACACTCTGGCATACATCATACTTAATTATATTGCCTCCATTCAGCAAACCAAGCAGAGATGTGGGCAATTGTCTGTTCATTTATATATAAGACTTAGATACATTATGTCCAAATATGACCCCTGGTTGTGTTTGGTTAATCTTTAAAATATTATATCGCATATTATAACGCTTTGAATTATAGGACCTTAGTGCTGCTTAATACTGTGGTTGCCTTTATATCAGCGGGGCTCATATTTTGCGGTTTTTGGTTTTTAAATACGGAACCTTTTTTTTTAAGTATTTAATTAAACAATTAAATTTGTCTAGAGAGATAAATGTTAGCTTACTAACGTTACATGATATTTCTTATAAAATGGTCGAGCAGGACGGTAGGGATTGAGAAATACCATTTCCTTTTGTCTAAATTTATTAGACTGTGTTTATTGTTGTTACAGGACACTGCAAATGATAAGGTCAAGCTGCACAGTGAGCGATTGATAAGGGTGCAACATGTATGCGAGGCAAGAAACAACTACTATTTCATCAAACATCGATGGAGCAACATTACAATTCGTGTGGATGACAAAAAGAATTTACTTTTGTGCTATGTCCCAAAAGCGGGATCGAACTTCTGGAGACGTATCTGTTTTGATAATAAAGCTAAACTATTAGAGAGCTTCACAAGCAAGAAAAGAATCATAAAGGATTATCTCAAAGTTATAACAGTTCGACATCCATATGACAGACTTTGGTCGGCACATATTGACAAATTTACAAGACCAAATTCTAAATATGAGGAAATGGGTAGGGGAATAATTAAGAAATATCGAAGAAAAGCGGACAATATATCTCTCAGATGTGGCCACAATGTGACCTTTGTAGAATTTGTTCAGTATTTCATCGATGCTATGGAACAGGATAGACTAGGTGATTATCATTTTCTCCCATATTATCATCTCTGTCAAGTGTGTGGAATCCCGTATGACGTTATCGTCAAACTGGAATCTGCTGCCGCCGATGTTGCCTATCTTTCTACAAAAATCAAGGTCAAACCGGTATCAAATGACACCTTGGAAAGTAAGTGGATTTTCCTCGCCACTTGCAAGTTTCGCGTGGATGAACAAGCCGACAACTCATGTCTGACTCCAGAAATTACACTTGAAAAGAACTGGCAAGCGTGGAAGACGGCTGGAGTTATCGATCCTTCAACAGACATGCCTGCCCTTCCTCCAGAAGTTCTAAGCCATCCATATTCAAGGGATCACTGGGAACGTTTCTGCCAAGGAGTTATTCATGAGCAAATGACAAGTGTTGGAAACCCTGAAGCTTATCTTAATATCATGAAATCGCGAAGGAAATTGTTCAGACTTCAGGCGTTCAATAACCTGAATCAGGAAACAAAGTCAAAGCTAGAAAAGATTCTCGCGCTTGACATGGAACTGTTTGGATATAAGAACTATTTGGAATGAAGCCACACCTTTTATAAAACCAGAAGGAATTTAAATGGGCAAACATATTAATTATCGGTGGAAGGGTATTCGTTGTGGTTACAGGTTAGAGTGATTAAGACGGATTCGTTTTTGGTCTAAATAATTTGTTTTTATTCTTATCTATTTTAGGCTATAACTTATCAGTATGCAGAAATATTTTTGTGATAAGGTATACACTTAATTATATTGTAAATATAATTCTTAATGATGATTCTTCGAATTTCTACTGGTATGTGCTGACAATTTAACGGTTTTCTTCGTTTGACTGGTGGCAGCATAATTATCAATTAGTAAGTACATGGACTACATGTTCATTATTCTTCAAGTGGAGACCATGTTTCATAATAAATACGAGAGATGGTGTTTATTGTAATGAAGACTGGCTTAACTTGTTAGACATTAATAGATAACACATGTACATACTCGTGATTGATAACCCTTTTGTCGCACATGCAATAGTAATAATATACTACAGATAATTTATAAATTAATAAGAAATATTTTGGAAAAAGTTTATTACAAACCTTGCCAACTACAAATTTTATTATCGGAATCGAATTGTTTTGTTGATGTTCATGGAACAACTTTTACATTTTCTAGTGTAGGACTCTTGAAGGCCCTGAAAATGTAAAGATAAAAAGAACAGTTTGTTTCGGTATTTTGAAATTTGCCTTAACTTTGCCTGGCTCCATCAGGGACTGTGTGTCCTCTTCTTGCACATCCTTCCTCAGTTTTTGATTCAGTGTAAACAACCTTGTTCTGCCTTGATACACAAATTCAGTTGCCGGGAGTTGGTGCTTTGACAGTGCCTTCAAAAATCAATTTGGATTATATCTTGATGTATGGAGCAATAAGGGATATTACCCCCTTAGGACACGCTTTACTTCTTTCCCGACATGTCAACAACGTGCATATCCTAGACGAGTCCACAGAAGAGTTCCCTGCCAAAAGTCAATTACGACCACCGTCTATTATAATATTGATGAGTATGTATTAAAAAGTTGCGACTTCTGTGTAATTATTTTGCTTTTAATATGTGCTTGCTGCAGGTGTGTTCACGCGTTTCAACAAATAGAAATGTAAATGCAAAAGCAAAAATGTTGGCCCATTAACCTATTCCCTTTAGGAAACTTGGCAACTGTTATGACATGCGAATACCGTTGTTGGCCTTTTTTGGTTATGGTTGAATGCTAACGATTAAGTATTAATCGGCCAAGCAGTAAAAGTCAAACGCGGAGGATATTTGAATGATTTACACATTTTTACACAAAGTAAGGAGCAATTTCATATATTTATTTCACAAAGAAATGATCTTGGGATAACATCTGTTTATCATTGCTATACAAGAACATTATTATTTGTATCTTTGTGGAATACTCATTCATGAAATCAGGGAAGACAAGACATCATGAGGGTATGGTAAGGATGCGCATTGGATGAACAGTATTTCCTTTCAGAGCAATATATTACATATAACTTAAACATTTGAGGGTAGTTCATGCTAAATCATATGGCATCATGATCATTTAAGTCTACAGCCTGTTGTTTTCTGTTTTGTGTTAAAAGTGCTGTATACCTATCATTGCAGTGATCTCCATCAATGTTTAATCTTAATCATTTCCAATCTAACAATATCTTGCTCAGTATCCACAGCGGTTGACTGTCACTGCTCCTAAGTTGTTGGCTCCTATTGCTGATCATCTGATCTACTTCATGAAGTGGTCTGCTCTACTCGGGTAGACCCTGATTCGGCTATCGTCGACTCTGAGCTCTAGCTGAACGAGGGTCTTATGTTCTTTGTCTGCACATTTCTTTTGACATTTGTCTAGTATCATCATACAAGCTCCCTTACAAGCTTGTCAACGCCAACAAGTTAACGGTCATCTTGGCCGACGCTTAGATCATCATGTGCTGCGATTAGTTGGCACGGGGTTTACGGTATGCCAAAGCAAGTTTAAATTAAGCTCAAATTATTTTTTCCAATTAATCATAGATTGATTTAGAATTGAGAATTCGTTCCACATACTGCTCGTGATAAACTGACCATGGCCAGGTTATCATGGCTATGTATAAGTGCAATGGAGAGAATTAGGTAGAAAGTAACAGAATATATTTATTTTTTTTACGGTAATTAATTTGTCTTAAGATACGCTGATAGACTGCTGTGATCTCGGAAAAGTTCCATGATGTACAAGTAAATTAAAGCTCAAAATTGTTTAAATAGTTTAAAATACACCTATTTTAGTAATAAAACATTATCCAGACCATCGGAAATTGGTCAGTTTATCTGTACAGATCGACCCATTTTGCTCCATACGCCTGTCCTACCCCGTACTATAAAATTGCTGACCTTGTTTGGAGACGCCTGCAAATGTATGTCTATTCTACTTGCTGTATAAGTATCACATATGTTCTACGTGTGTCCGCTTTTTTACGAATGTACGAGAATAAGCTCTTTTCTGTCCAAATTCTTGCTACTCAGTGACTATTTCTTCCCGAGAGGTCAACGATTTCTGCTTAACATTTGATTAGCTTTCTGTCACAACTGGAAGCCTCTGTATTTCTTGCAACGGGTTCTATCAAATGTGAATAAGTAAGATTTCTATTAAATGCTAATAACTCGGTATCTATTAATGCTTGAAAAGTCCATTTTGCACAATGGGTGGCAAATGGTACATTTTTGTTGAAACAATTGAGTATACGTAGGTGCCTCATTTGTGGTCAATTGTAAATAAAGAGAAATATGGATATAAATATAACCGTCTGATTTAATATTAGACAAGTCTAGTGTTCTCCACTTGGTAGAATTGGATGAGTTTGCTGTTAGACGGTTGCGAGTCTAGTCGTTTACTTTGAAAGTAAACAAAGTCTATGAGCAAACATAGAACATAGACCCCTCTTATGTACTAAGTTCAGCTTGAACTCGGTCACTCGTTTTGCATTTAGAGATCTAGATTCTTGCTAAGTGAGTAGCTAAATTATTGTGGTTCATACACAATAACGACAGCTTGTGATGAAACTTGAGGCTAATCTCACTGCGAAGAATCGGACTCACACCTACATGGGTTAGAATCTCGTGATCGGCCCAATATTTACCTTGAGCAAAATTGAAGCAACACAGTCGCGACTCATTTCGGAAAAAATACTCATGTGAGCAGTTAACCGACCAGTTAGTTCATTCCAACCGTAATGGGTTTCTGTACATAATATCTGTTAACTGGCCCTGTTAATCTCTTTGCGGATGTATCTTTGCCTTGGCCATAACTTACCACGTGGACTGAATCAGAAAATATTAACCACAGCACAATGGGATTTGATGCTGGGTCTTCAAAAAGGTTTGAAATTGAACTGATACCGATCGTGTGGATACATGAACAGGTGCGTCTTTGTTTTTGTTTGCCCGAGCGTTTGATTCTATTTGTTTGTATCTAATGGTCAATTCGGATATGTCGTATTCGATAACTGACAGGTAATTACACTCATCTGACGGATCGTACGTTGAAGAAAATGTTCTTAGAATCATACCGTTTCACATAAACCGCATGAAATGATAGATTTGACTTAATACGAGTTCGCTCGACGTGACCCTGAATTGACCTTATCACCACAGGCCTGATGCAACCCCTTATGCTGCGTCCCTATGCTAAAACGCTCAAACACAGAAGGCCGTCCATGTCTTTTGTTTGGAAAGCTGTTAAAAGGACAATAGTGCCATCACAAAGACGTCACCACAGGTCGGTCGCGTACGACATCTCATTGGCTTTCGTCAACAGCTGGAATTGCTGTTTCTTTTCTCCAGTGATGAATATATCACGATCACTGGGAAGTATTTCGCCATGTTTTGGATTATTGCATGTATTTCGCCATGTCTCGTACGGATTATTGCAAAGTAACACATTATTATTCACTCGGCTGTACTGGCGAAAATGCTCCTGTAACTTTTATCCTAGAAATTTTTAAACTGTTTCCTTTGAAATAAAAATATCCCAGAAAGAAAAACATGCCGACACGCGTACTGTCGTACTGGTCCACACTACGAGTGTCCTTTTGGAGAGAGTCACCCAAATAATGAACGTTTTGCATTTCTCATGTGAATAACTGTTCACGTTGCCAACTGCAACTTGATCAGTTGGTCGCAAAAAAGTTAACTGCTCTCCTGATGATTCTCCTTCCAATAATTACGCGATTTCAGTCACCAGGGTTTATGGTTAGGTCAATTTACTGGCGTCGAAGACCGGCTTCAAGACAATTGGTACAACATGGTTGTCCTGCCTTTTATATTTGTATATGATTGTACTTGGATTATGTTATTTACACAACTTGGTTCAATATAGTGGCTATGCTTTTTATTTTCATATTACTACCTATTTTTTACACTTGTGTAGTTTTCATTCATCACTCAATGTACAAACCTACTGCACTGTCGATATCAAGAAGAAAACAAGCAATGCCTAGCAGTAAAGTATTGGGCCATTAATGAACTCAAGAACTTAAATTTTTTTACTCCAAATTAAAACTTTGTAATATGTGTTCACCTTAATTAGAATTATGAAAGTTAATTCTTACACTCCTTTTTTAGGAATAAGATTCTTACTATATTAAAAACAATCATTTGATATAAATCAATTGGAAATATTCCTGCTTTTGAACATCTATTTTCTCAATAATCACTGTAAGTATATATATATATATATATATATATATATAATATATATATATATATATATATATATATATATATATATATATATATATATAAGATTTTACCGAATTCTCAACAGTCAGAACATATGAATATGTAAAAATTAATTATTATTATTATAACAATGACAAGATGCACATCCAAACAATGCATTGAAGCATTTGTGCATATAAATCGTGTTGAGAGGATTGCAAAATATCATACAGAGTAAATACTACATGTAAAAGATGAATTTATCTCAATGAGGCATGAAGACTATGATAGTTATTAAATTTTAAATAAACAAGTTTAAATATCTTTTTCGGATGTTTACCATGCAGTTCACATAATTAATGTAATTAAATATGCAATTTAATTGGCGTTGCAAAACGCAGCAAGAGGTTCAACGCCCCTCCTTCTTCCCTCCCTCCTATCCTTTAAGAAAAAATCGTGATATGTCAGTTAAACGTCAGGGATTAGTTCTAAAGTCGCAGCTTAGATTTTCCCAGCCCCGTTGCTTTGATACCTGAAATCCAGTTTTAAATAATTATATATCATTTTTGTTACCTTCATCTTCTTTCAATATACAGTGCAGCCTTAACCCTTGGGCCTATAAACATTAATATATATATATATATATATATATATATATATATATATATATATATATATATATATACACATATATATATATATATATATATACATGTGAGTGTATATATATATATATTTATATAATGACATATAAGGCAGATTCCTGTCTGCTGTGTATCACACAAGCCTATTCCGAAAGTCAATAAAGCGCGGGTTACGAGTGTTCGCAACAACTGATTAATCGCTAAATTGCGAGAGACGTGCGAGAGGTTTTCAGCACACTTCGCAAAAAAATTGCGAGCCTTCGGAAACCTTCCGAAAATCCCCTCGCAATTTGCGAAAGCTTGCGATCACATAGGCCAGTGGTTGTTTGAAGGAGAGAAAAATAGGAGTAGACATCTAACTTCTTGGACGGACGTAACGGCTGAATATTGCAGTGAGCATGCTTGGATATAGATGTGAATATTATGTAACATTCATCTCCTTGTATAAATATGTTTCAGAATATATATAAGAAAAGCTGTGTCGAGGCTGCTGACATTTAGGTCCTGTCTCAAAAAATTCTTGTTCATCGCAATTTGTCCAGCTCTCGTATAGATTTTCCACCAGAGATTTGGGAAGATATCCATAGTGAGAGTTATAACTCTGGGCCAAATGGAATATACCAGGTCTCAGGTATGTAAAGTAAAAATGGCTTGTTTTATTCGAACCAATCTGCTCCTTGAACTGGGAAAAAATGGTATTTTTAAGCAATTCGTATAACAAACACATTTAACCGTACCACTGGTTTAATCGGTTGTTTCGATGACCGCTCCCAAACATTTAGTTATTGTCTTCATTCAATCAACCTTTCCATAAAGCATAAACCACTACTGACAATTTATCTTCGAAGATGGAAATAAACATAGAAAAATATGATATGCTGGATACAGGTGATGATATACTTCCAATATAATATTGATTATAATAAAAATGTATCATTAAAAATAAACAAATTACATATGATAAATTATTTGTTATAAATACAAGTTATATAAATGATAAATATAAATCTTATTAAATGTATAAGTATAATGAATGGATTAGTATATTGGGGTTTAAGTAAACGTGCATGCACAAATACCTCAACTAAAACCAAAAATCCCACAATGAAACATAATATTAAAGCAAAATGGTTTTATAACTATTGAATATTCTATTTTTATAGTATTTTAAATGGTTACTTTGAATTTGGCATGTAGGTTATTAAGAATTTTAATTTCCTTTCTCATAAAGATTTAAATACTCTTTTTTTTAAATAGGGAATTTCTCAAGGTACCTACAAGCTACACAGCGAGCGACTCAGCAGGGTACAAAATGTATGTAAAACAATTAACAACTATTACACTATATTTGATATCGACATCACGGAGAGATTTAGCGACCAGGGTAGAACACTGGCGCCTTTTATGTTCATTTCTTTTTCGAGCTGTAACATTGTCTATTAGCAACGGTGTTTAGCTGGCGCTACCAAGTCTATGTCAGTCAGGGTATTTTTTCCCACGTATTACTCCTGGGGCATGTCTAGTGTATTTTTGATGTTTGTGACAGCGGAGCAAGTGGATTGAGCTGCTAATTGGCAGGACTTGTGACGTCAGGAACCGGTACAATCTGGATAGCGGGCGGTGATCGAGAGAGAATCGAAGAAAGCTGGCAGAGAGAAGCAAAGATGTAGACACTATATATATAGTCAATGAACACAAAAAAGAAGAGAGACATCAACGCCAACATTTCAAACAATCATATTATTTGGATAACATGTACAGATTGTTGCTAAATTTTCAGCTACCCCTGTAGCCTTCGTCAGAGCGAGTGACTAACTGTAAACAAAGCTGATAGTGTGACCCTTCGCTAGGTCAATGGGGCTGGCTTGCCAGCTAAACTAATTAATCAATCTGATGTCTTGTCAGGACTGGCCTGTGTATGTCCACATGAAAACAGGGCTGCTGGGGTGTCAAAGAACCTAAGCCAGCCACTTTTTATGGACTCCCAAAGATTCACAAGTTAGCAAAATTTGTTCAAGAGACAACAATCGACCAACATGATAACCGCCCATTAAATAACATATCAGATGCTGATAATGTATATCATATCGCAAAACAACTAGGCATACTACCGCCTCTCCGTCCCATCGCTTCCTCCATAGGAACCCTGACCGAAAACATGTCTGGCCATGTAGATTCGATTCTGCAACCACTTCTCCAGAATATACCAAGCTACATAAAGGACACCACGGATTTTCTCAATAAACTGTCGGACATACCAACAATACCCCCTAACACTTTGCTAGTCAGTATGGATGTCACTGGACTGTATAGTAACATTCCTCACACTGGGGGAATAGAAGCCTGTCGCAATTTCATGTCAGTTAATGGGTGTTCACCTCAAGTAATCAGCGATACTACAAGCCTTATTCAGTTTATTCTCACCCATAACTTAATCGAGTTCAATGATAAGTGCTATGTCCAAACCCAGGGTACGGCAATGGGAACCAAAATGGCGCCCGCTTATGCCAATATATTTATGTGGGATTTCGAACGGAAACTGCTGTCCGACAGCCCATCAAAGCCTTTAGCGTATATGCGTTACATTGATGACATATTTATTGTATGGCAACACGGTCCAGAATCTCTAGAACATCAAATTCACAATCGACTCCTCACCCACACAAATCCCATTCCTTGATGTGTCAGTTGCCATCACTGAAGGACATTTGACTACCAGCATTTATCATAAACCAACTGACCGTCACAGCTATCTCCACTACAGTAGCTTCCACCCACAACATCTCAAACGAGGGATTGTATTTGCACAGATGCTGCGCTACAGACGCATATGCTCAAATGATTCAGATTTTAAATGCAAAGCACTTGTATTAGCCAAACATTTCCTAATTAAAGGGTACCCTTTCAAGTTAATCCTACAAAATTTTGAAAAAGTTTGTAATATTAAACGAAACAGCCTCCTCAGGTACAAAGAAAAAGACATAAATTCACGCATCCCCATGATCCAGGAATTTCACCCGGCCATCATCTCTATCAACAAAAATATACAAAAATGCTGGAATAACTTTAATTCAAATCCCGCTACAAATTCTCTTTTCTCCACGCCTCCCGTTGCCGCTTACAGACAACCTCCCAACCTCAAACGCATGCTTGTCCACTCGAAACTACACAAACAGAACAGCCCGTCAGGGAATGTCAAATGCGGTGACCGCCGCTGTGAGATTTGCGATATTTTAAACACCAAACCCACATTTCAGTCCCCAGGATCTAACATAACCCTCAGGCCAGGCCCTTTTTCTTGCAATTCCTCAAATATCATTTACTTCATTACTTGTAAAAAATGCCCCAATGGGGAGGGAAATTATATAGGAGAAACCGGCACCAAATTCAGGCTCAGAATGAACAACCACAAAACAACCTCCGCGACAACACTCCCGGATTCCCAGTGGCCGCACATTTCAACAAATCCGACCATTCTCTTCGAGATTTAACATGCACCATCCTTAAAGGCAACTTTCCCTCCAGCAAAGACAGATTCACATCAGAACAAAGGCACATTCATACACTACGTACGCACATAAAAGGATTAAACAAAGACTTGGCTTTTCTCTGTAAATACCCGGCACTCAGCACATACTTTTCCCCTCGAGACTAACCCCTCCCTGTCTTTGACACCCCAGCAGGCCTGTTTTCATGTGGACATACACAGGCCAGTCCTGACAAGACATCAGATTGATTAATTAGTTTAGCTGGCAAGCCAGCCCCATTGACCTAGCGAAGGGTCACACTATCAGCTTTGTTTACAGTTAGTCACTCGCTCTGACGAAGGCTACAGGGGTAGCTGAAAATTTAGCAACAATCTGTACATGTTATCCAAATAATATGATTGTTTGAAATGTTGGCGTTGATGTCTCTCTTCTTTTTGTGTTCATTGACTGTCTTAAGCCAGCACCCGGAGAATTCCGAAATATATATATATATATATATATATATATATATATATATATATATATTTATATATATATATATATATATAAATCTATATGGCAACAACAATAAATTTAATTATGTTTTCACATGACTCATTTCAAAGCCCGGTATGTGTCTTGATTAATTATTTAAACAATCTTTTGAGCTTTGAATTATATGGTCTGCTTAACATTTTGGAAAGTATGCTGTTAATTGAGGGATTCTAGTTAGCTAGAGCGATTTAACGTTGATTTATTTGTATCACAGGATGTTTCTTATCATAAGGTCGGGTATCACAGTAAGCGATTGAGAAATTACATTTTCATTCGTCCACATTGGTTAGAAGTTGGGTTATTGTTGTTACTGGATATTTCTAGTGATAGTACATCGAGTTGATAATTACAATCCCATTAATCTACCTTAATAAGATGTTGGTTTTTGTTGTTACGGTATATTCCTGACGATAAGGTCGAGAGAGAGAGATTGAGAAATTCGTCTACATTGATTGGAGGTTTTTTTTTTGTTACAAGATTTTCCTAAGAATAATGTCGAGTTGTACAGTGATAGAATGGGAAATAGAATTTCCAAATATATCTACCCTAATTAGAGATTGGTTTTGTTGTTACGGGATACTCCTAACGACAAGGTCGAGTTGTACAGTGAGAGGTTGAGAAATTACATTTCCATGTAATTATTTAATATTAGTAGGTTTAATGCTGATACAGGATATTCCAACGATAACCTTATCATAGTTGGCCTAAACCTCGCATGGGAAAATTAAAGTTCTTTAGGGATTCTTATATGCGGTTGATGAGTAAGTTTCTATATCCACATTCAAGTAAATATTTGTGGTTGGACCAGCTTAGGTCCTTCTTGGTTGCAACACCATCGATTTCAATTTTGGGAATATTATTAGTCTTAGGTCTTGGATTTGCATCTGATATTTATATTTGACCATGACCTTGTTCGGAATTCCGTACACTCCATGACGGATTCTCAGTTATCGCCCCCTTCTTCCTGTTTATGCTAGATCACCAATATGGCTAATTTTCTCAAACTAACCTTTGGGCAAAATATTAGTCAAAGATGTAAAAGATTTTTTTACCTAAACATTATATCCGAGGTCATGCATTTACCCTCCCCCCTTATTATTTGCCACTCATACAATCATTACGTGTACAGTTACAGTCAATATGACCCCTACTTTTTCAATCCTCCACCCTGAAATGTAACCCCACCCTGTCCATGCGTTTGGTTTGCCAAAACTGACCTTTTCGTCAGAATATGGCACAGGTAATAGTTACAGGATTCATCAAGCTACAAAGATGATCTAAGTTTTCTCTACAACTGCTTGCTTTCGGATAATCAGGGTGGAGGTGGGGGTGGTTGGTTAATGAATCATGTTTCAGTAATAAATATCAGTTTATATTAGTAACGTGATCCGCCAGTAGGTGGCGCTATCATTTGCGTCTCCTGTGCCCACTAAATGTAAAATCACCAGAATAAACGAACGTGTGTGCATCACGGTCTCTTTATGTTTGGAAATGAAGTCCATTTATTTGAAGAAGTTTAGATGAAGCATTTATGGTCGGAGGCTAGGAGTTAGGGGAGGGGGAGGGGGAGGCAGTTGCAGTGGGAGGCGAACGCATAAATCTATTTTATATTAAATACATTTTGTAGAAGAAATATGAAGTAGTGTTTGAGTATATTTGTTACACACAGTGAATGTTCTTCGATCAGAACACATATATGATCAGCGATATGTTAACAAAACAATAAAATGTGTAGCCTTGTTGAATGTTCAGGCTTGATACACAAATATTAGTTTATTTCCATATATAAAACAATTTATGGAAGAAAAATAACAGATGATTGATAATGTTGGAAATATTCTTCAGACAAGAAACATTTGTTTACAGCTACCATACCTGAACGTTTTATTTTGTTCAGTTGTAGTACATTCAGTCTTTATACCTGGCACGACAATACAGGACAACATGGTTTATGGTAAGCCTACACGTAGTATAGCTTCAGGTATATTGAAGTATCTAAATTTCTGGGGTTCATACCATTAACGAAAGCTTGTGATGAAAATTGAAGCTAATCGCATCCGATGGATCGGACTTACACCTACATGGGTTTGAATTTTGGGATCAGTCTAATATTTTCCTCTAAGCAAAATGTTTACGTAGCAAATTGGGCTCGTCCGGGATGACGCCCAACTTTGGGACACGGGGTATGGTGGTTTGAAGTAATTGGGTAATTACCACCAACCATTTCACCAAAAAGTGTGACTCCTTGTTCCGACAGCACTGACAGGTAAATACACTTATCTGACGGACCGTTCGTTGAAGTAATTTAAAAAAAAAAATCAAACCAGTTCACATAAATCGCTGAAGTGATGGACTATCAGATCATCATTATCTAATCATTAATGTCACATGTAATATACAGCCAACCTTTGGTAACTTCTTTGGCAAACGAAATGCTTATTTTTATCATATATAATATAAACTGGAGTTGGTACCAGTCTTCCAAGAGTACAAAAGATGGCGTTGTACGCCCGTCTCTATGATTGGCCTAGAGCAGAGGTGCCATAATAGCGCGGGGTACCAGTCTAAACGGTAACTTGATCGGTTGGTCGCAACTGCTCTTCTGATGATTATTCACAGTTCATAAAGTTCATGGTTAGGTCAATTGGCTGGCGTCGGAGACAGGCTTCAAGACAACTTGGTACAAAATGGGTTCCTTACCTTTAACATTTTCATATTACTATCTATGTTGTACACTTGCATAGTTTTCATTCATTTGCCAGTTTACAAGCCTAATGCACTGTCGACAACGAGCGAGAAAAAAAGATACCCAGGAGTTTATGATTGGGCCATTACTGAATACAAGAACTTAAATTTTATTACTCGAAATTATGAATTTGTAAAATGCTCTAGATAGGGATAACGTGTGTAAACCTTGCTACATGTATGCATATGTAAACCTGATATCTTGCATGTCCTGGTTGTTTGAAGGACATATATATAGAAGTAAACATCTTACTTCTTGGACGGACGTAACCACTGAATATTGTACTGGACATGCTTGGATATAGCTGTAAATATAATGTATCATTAATATCGTTGTATGAATATATTTCAGAATATATAAAAAAAACTGTGTCCAGGCCGCTCACATTTAGGTCCTGTCTCAAAACATTCTTGTTCATCGCAATTTGTACAGCTCTCGTATGGATTTCCCACCAGAGATTTGAGCAGATAAACATAGTGAGAGTTATAACTCTGGGCCAAATGGAAAATACCAGGTCTGAGGTATGTAAAATAAAAATTGCTTGTTTTATTTTAATAAATTTGCTCTTTGAACTATCAAAAGGTGGCATTTTTAGGCAATTCGTATAACAAACACACTGATTTGATAGGTTGTTTCGATGACTGCTCCCAAACATTTAATTATTGTCTTCATTCAATTAACATTTCAATAAAGCGTATACCACTATTGACAATTTATCGTCGAAGATGGAAATGAATATAGGATAAAATGATATGCTGGATACAGAGGATATTTTACTTCCAATATAATATTGATTATAATACAAATGTATCATAAAAAATAAACAAAATAAATATGATAAATTATATTGTATAAATAATGGTAATATAGATAATAGATATAAATCGTATTAAATGTGTAAATATAATAAATTGATTACTATATTGGGGTTTTAGTTAAGGTGTATGCACAAATCGCTCAACTAAAGCCCAAAGCTCTGATGAAACATTATATTAGAGCATAACAGTTTTAAAACAATTGTAAGCAAAGGCCAACTACAATAGATATTCTATTATTTATAGTATTTTAAATGGTTGCTTTGAATTTTGAAATGTAGGTAATTAAGAATTTAAATTTCCTTTCGTATATAGATTTAAATACTCTTTTGTTTTAATAGGGAATTTCTAATGATTCCTACGAGCTACACAGCGAGCGACTCAGCAGGGTACGAAATGTATGTAAAACAATTAACAACTATTACACTGTAAAACGTCCGTCAAAAAACTGGACATATTTTATTGATGATAGAAAGAATCTTCTTTTCTGCGTCATCCCGAAAGCGGGTTCGATGTTCTGGAGACACACATGTCTGGATGATAAAGGTAAACCATTAAGGAAGTACACAAATGAGGAAAGAGAGTCAATCCTGAAGAATTATCTTAAAGTTACATCAGTTCGCCACCCTTACGACAGGCTGTGGTCAGGGTACGTTGACAAATTTACAAGACTAGATTTTCGATATGTGGGAATCGGTAAGAAAATAATTCAAAGATATCGACAAGGAGCAGACCCTATTTCTCTCAGATGTGGTCACAATGTGACCTTTGCAGAATTTGTTAAGTATTTTATAGACCTCCTGGAAAGGGATGAACTATCTGATGTCCATTTTCTCCCATACTATAACCTATGTAACGTTTGTGGAATCAATTATGATATCATTGTCAAGTTGGAATCTGCTACAGCTGATTTTGCTTATCTTTCGACCAAAATAAAAA
This sequence comes from Sipunculus nudus, assembly GCA_026874595.1. Taxonomy (NCBI): domain Eukaryota; kingdom Metazoa; phylum Annelida; class Sipuncula; order Golfingiida; family Sipunculidae; genus Sipunculus; species Sipunculus nudus. Next base: position 45,049,972 of record CM049307.1, on the reverse strand, counting down.
ATGGTACACCAGTATCAAATGACAACTTGAAAAGTAAGTGGATGTTTGAAGCCATTTGTCGGTTTCATAGGAAAAACTACCAAGTCAACAACTCATGTGCCAGTCCAGAACTTATAATGGAGAAAAACTGGCGCACATGGAAAACTGGTGGTGTAGTTGATGCATCAGCTCAAAAGCCTGCACTCCCCTCGGACGTTCCTAACCATATATTTTCAAGGAAAATATGGGGGAGCTTCTGCCAAGGGGTGATTGATGAGCAACTTGCAAGTGCCGGAGGTCTGGAGAATTACCTTAAAGTCATGAAATCCCGAAGAAAATCGCTCAAACTCGACGCTTTCAATAACCTGCCAAAAGAAACTAAGGCAAAACTCGAAAACATTCTTGCCTTTGACATGGAACTGTTCGGGTATAAGAACTATTTGGAATAATTTTCAAATCACCAGAGGGTAATAAATTAATATGCTTCAGGTATGATATTGATTTATCCTTAGGAATTTCAGCGTAAGCAAATGCTCTCCTGCTTTCAAGGATATGCACGAGCCCTTTGGATTTTTATTTTGATATTATTTTGTATTGTTCTCCATGCAAAGAATGCATGGGATTATTAAGGGTCAACATATCAATACGCACGGATACGCCTAAAATTTGGTTGGGGTAATTTACAATACGCACGGATACACTCAAAATTTTGATCGGTCAATATATTGATACACACGGATAACTTATAATTTGAATGGGTCAATATAGCAAAACGCACGGATACGTTAATAATAGGAAGGGTCAATATAGTAATACGCATATGGACAAGTGCTGCGTCCTTGACCCAGCTCCGACTAGGTTGGTTAAGGACGGCTGCCTTAATCTCACGCCTCTGGTTACCAACATTGTGAATACGTCTCTTATTACAGCCACTGTGCCTTCTTCCTTCAAAGAGGCAGTTGTAAATCCTTTATTTTAAAAGACCGGTGTAGACAGGGAGTCCTTGAAGAACTATAGGCCGGTGTCGAATCTGCCTTTCACATCTAAAATTCTTGAAAGAGTTGTGGCGTATCGCATAGAGGAACACCTGCGCACCAATGATCTCTGTGATAGACTGCAATCGGCATATCAACAGAACTACTCCACTGAAACGGCACTCCTGAAGGTTCAGTCAGACATAGCAGAGGCTCTTGATTGTGGATCAAAGGTGATGCTGCTTATGATGGATCGCTCTGCCGCGTTTGATACCTTGCATCACAGAACACTCATCAGTCGCTTTGAGCACTCTTTTGGCATAACCGGGACAGCCCTTCAATGGTTAGAGTCCTACCTCAACAACAGATCCTCTTTAACCTTTCAGAAATCTATCTTGAAATATGGTGTTCCACAGGGCTCAGTCCTAGGTCCGAAAGAGTACTGTATGTTTACCCGACCTGTTGGCACCATTATGTGGCAGCATAACATGTTGCATCACAGTTATGCTGACGACACCCAAGGTTACCTCCAAGTCATCTGCTCACTGGACGGATACTACCCTACAGATCCAGAAAATGCATGTCCGCCATTAGCAACTGGATAAGAGACAACTCGCTGAAAATAAAAAAATGACAAATTTGAGTATATTATCTTCTACCCAAAAAACCGGCAGTTCCATCCCCGTGATTATGCCCTGTCGCCGGGCGATTTCATGTACTTGCCATATCCTAAAGTTAGAAACCCGGGGGCCACGCAGGACTGTTGTCTTACCATGGAGTAACACATCAGCTCTGTCTTGAGGTCACGTTAGATCAGATCCATCGGCAGAATCCGGCGATACATCACTACTGATGCATGCATACTGCTGGTGCAAGCCTTAGTGACCTCGCGAATGTATTATGCCAATTCGCTTCTGTATGGCATCACCCATGCTCAGATTGGCAGGCTGCAGAATTGTGCTGCTCGGCTTATCACACTCACCCAGCGGCGAGCTCACATCAAACCGGTACTTCTGGAGCTACATTGGCTGCCGATGGAGTACAGACCTTGTTTTAAAATACTGTTGCTTACCTACAAAGCCCTCCATGGCTTAGCACCTTCATACCTCGCTGATAGGATTAAGGAGTATCGCCCGGTGCGTGCACTAAGGTCGGCCAATAAATCTCTCCTTGAGGTGCCGAGGGCCTGGACACAGTATGGAAAGAGATCATTTAGATACTCCTCCGCTATCCTCTGGAATAATCTTCCTCAGCATATCAAGGATGCCTCTAGTGTACCGTGTTTCAAAAGACTAAAAACTCACCTTTTACAGTTGGCAAATTATTTGCCGTAATCAGCCACTTTGTTTGGATTCTCGATTATTTAGTTTTCTGCATATCTATTTTTTAGTCATTTTAATTGTATTTTTTGTCACTTAAATTCTTTTTTAATCATCTTAATGTATTTTACTGTGTACAGTGCCTTAGAGCTTATGTATTTTAATTCAGTGAAGTTGGCACTTTAATAAACTTAAATAAATAAATAAAATTAAATAAAAGATAGGTTTAAAATGGCAAAATTCCCATGGGAAAAGACACGATATGCCAATTCTCGCTGACAGTAACTTCGACAGAGCTGGCTTCCGTTTTCTCATCAGTTATATCCTGAAATGAGACAAAATTTTCTATTATAAATTGTTTTACATATTTTGTATGTTATAAAATGTAGCTCGTCAAACAGATGAATAATGTTAAATTCTAAATTCTCAAGTAAAATTTATTTAAAATTGTGACAAGGTTTATAAAAATAGCGATTTTTGAGCGAACATTTTACAGCAGTTTTAAATAAGACATTATAAAAAAGGTATATAGTATAATGGTGCACAGGTGACCATGAATCATATTGTGATTGCATGAGTCTCGCGCACCGCTTTGGATTTATTTATTTGTGTTATACATTCTCTAAAAACAGAATGGTTGAAATGACCAATTTACTGATTATTTATTAACCAATCAAGTTGGTTGATATGTTTCCAACTAATCTGTTGGTCACAGCAACCAATCTTTTTGGTGGAATTTTCAACTAAACTAGATTGGTTGCATACTAAACAACTAGTTGTGATCTGTTTTAGTGGTTAATCTATCACTAACAAATTAGTTATATCAGGTCAGTTATTGGTCATATCATCCAATTTCAGTTGGTGAGACCAGTTGACACGTTTACGTGTTCACGTGTGTACTGCCACTGTCACTCCTTTTTAGTTGTTTTATTCTCCGGATTGGATGGAAGTCTTGCTACAAGCCATTCTTCAGATCTCGGTTGTTTCGGTGCTGGTTTCAAGGGGAAACACAATTCGCCCAATCGTGGAATCGAACCTGTGACCGCTCGCATCAGACAGTTAAGCTTGCTTCCCTTTCAACTGATCAGCAGTATGTTTGTGTCTGATGTAAAACTGACCAATCTGTTTGTACAGTCCTTGATCAATCAATTGGTAAAAATAACAAATAAAGTGGTAAAATCAACCATTTTTTACTCAACCAATTATTTTTTTTCATATATGCAAATAAATGATCGACGAATTCTTCAAAATGACCAGTCGTTTTGATTAATGCGCACTACCAACCAGTTGGTTAAATCTACCAATATCATCTCAGCCAACCAAATTGGTCAAATATTTGACCAATCTGTTTTAGAGTGTAGGTACTGTAAAACCCGGGGTCAATTTTAAATTAAAATTTGAATTGAATGGAAATCGGTATGAATTGGAATTTAATTTGAAAGAAAGTTTATGGCTCAAATGACGAGCTGAAATGTATGGCATCACCCATGCTCAGATTGGCAGGCTGCAGAATTGTGCTGCTCGGCTTATCACACTCACCCAGCGGCGAGCTTACATCAAACCGGTACTTCTGGAGCTACATTGGCTGCCGATGGAGTACAGACCTTGTTTTAAAATACTGTTGCTTACCTACAAAGCCCTCCATGGCTTAGCACCTTCATACCTCGCTGATAGGATTAAGGAGTATCGCCCGGTGCGTGCACTAAGGTCGGCCAATAAATCTCTCCTTGAGGTGCCGAGGGCCCGGACAAAGTATGGAAAGAGATCATTTAGATACTCCTCCGCTATCCTCTGGAATAATCTTCCTCAACATATCAAGGATGTCTCAAGTGTTCCGTGTTTCAAAAGACTAAAAACTCACCTTTTACAGTTGGCAAATTATTTGCCGTAATCAGCCACTTTGTTTGGATTCTCGATTATTTAGTTTTCTGCATATCTATTTTTTAGTCATTTTAATTGTATTATTTGTCACTTAAATTCTTTTTTAATCATCTTAATGTATTTTACTGTGTACAGTGCCTTAGAGCTATTGTATTTTAATTCAGTGAATTTGGCACTTTAATAAACTTAAATAAATAAATAAAAATAAATAAAATATAGATTAAAATTGCAAAATTCACCATGAAAAAAAAAAATATACCAATTCTCGCTGACAGTAACTTCGACAGAGCTGGCTTCCGTTTTCTCATCAGTTATATCCTGAAATGAGACAAAATTTTCTATTTTATATTGTTTTACATGTTTTGTATGTTATAAACTGTAGCTTGTCAAACAGATGAATAATGTAAAATTTTAAATTCTCAAGTAAAATTTATTTAAAATTGTGACAAGGTTTATAAAAATAGCGATTTTTGAGCGAACATTTTACAGCAGTTTTAAATAAGACATTATAAAAAAAGGTATTTAGTATAATGGCGCACAGGTGACCATGAATCATATTGTGATTGCATGAGTCTCGCGCACCGCTTTGGATTTATTTATTTGTGTTATACACTCTCTAAAAACAGATTGGTTAAAATGACCAATTTACTGATTATTTATTAACCAATCAAGTTGGTTGATATGTTTCCAACTAATCTGTTGGTCACAGCAACCAATCTTTTTTGGTGGAATTTTCAACTAAACTAGATTGGTTGCATACTAAACAACTAGTTGTGGTCTGTTTTACCAATATCTTGGTTAATCTATCACTAACAAATTAGTTAAATCAGGTCAGTTATTGGTCATATCAACCAATTTCAGTTGGTGAGACCAGTTGACACGTTTACGTGTTCACGTGTGTACTGCTACTGTCACTCCTTTTTAGTTGTTTTATTCTCCGGATAGGATGGAAGTCTTGCTACAAGCCATTCTTAAGATCTCGGTTGTTTCGGTGCTGGTTTCAAGGGGAAACACAATTCGCCCAATCGTGGAATCGAACCTGTGACCGCTCGCATCAGACAGTTAAGCTTGCTTCCCTTGCAACTGATCAGCAGTACGTTTGTGTCTGATGTAAAACTGACCAATCTGTTTGTACAGTCCTTGATCAATCAATTGATAAAAATAACCAATAAAGTGGTAAAATCAACCATTTTTTACTCAACCAATTATTTTTTTAATATATGCAAATAAATGATCGACGAATTCTTCAAAATGACCAGTCGTTTTGATTAATGCACATTACCAACCAGTTGGTTAAATTTACCAATATCATCTCAACCAACCAAATTGGTCAAATATTTGACCAATCTGTTTTAGAGTGTAGGTACTGTAAAACCCGGGGTCAATTTTGAATTAAAATTGGAATTGAATGGAAATCTGTATGAATTGGAATTTAATTTGAAAGAAAGTTTATGGCTCAAATGACGAGCTGAAATGTGGTTAAAGAACGGTTATCTATAGTCACACAGATATGCTTCTTATTGATTGTAATAGAAAACATGATGAGCAGCTGAAATGTTCCTTTATCTGTGTTGAGTCACACATAAAATATTGTTCTGTGGACTCTTTTAACCAAAAATGCAAGCGATTTTTTCCTTCCTGTTAGGCCGAGCCACAATAGTAGGAATTTTTAATGCTCGCCTTTAAAAACAAAATTCTTGTTATAGGGAATTTGAATAGGACGAATTATTAACATTGCCAAGGGCCTTGTCTACGTTTGCTATATATTTAAATATATGAATATAAAATGATAGATGAATTTAAAATATGATATTTATAGTTGCAGCTGTGTTTGAGTTACTTTATAAATATATGCACGAAACATGTCACAATTTTTTTTGTGATTGGCCAGATATGGAGTTCAATGAGACCCCATTTAACAGCGAGTTGACATATTTATACCCATTAACTTTTTATGCCCCCGCCACAATGTGGCTGAAGGAGTGAGAAGGATGTTTAACAGATTTTAATCTCATTTATACACGCATTCCAAAGACCTATAAGTGCAACAACTGTGTTACATTTAAATTACCCGCCCTGGAGCAGACGCCACCTGAATGTTGGATACCATTATTGCCAGTGTACCAGTGAAAAACATAACTGTCTTATTCAGAGCACAATTTTGCACCCAGGAAGTGAAAATAGGTATGTAATTTTAGGGCTGTATCAATATACCGATATATCATAACGAATTGATACGCAACGTCGATACGGTTACCGATACGATTTGCACGCTGTATTGGTCGTATCGAAGAATGAACGACTCTTAACAAATATGGAGACAAGTCTAACTTAAACTATAACCTAAACTACTTTAACAAACGTAGCCACTTTTATATTTCTTATATTGGCTGTTAGGACTTAAAAAAGACAATATTTTGCAATATGATCGAATGGATAAGAAATGTTAACATGGACACATGACGGGGTCCAATAAAAGGGGAATATTCCTGACGAGAACCTTATTTGCTGAGGAAATGTGAGGGGGGCAATCCATCCGAAAACGAACTGAAGCCCCCTGACCCACTCATCCCATCTAGGGCATAAGCAGCGCGCATGAAAACGAGGACAGTAAAGCAACCGACCAGAATGAAAAAAAAAATGTTCTAATATGGTCCGCTGTCTTCCTCACGTTAACCCATGCTATCTCAAAAACGACAGGAGCTTGCATCACGATATTTTATGTAAAAAATCAGTCACCTTAAAAACAGATTTTGTTTTTTTTTTGCTATCTGCATTGACTAAGATTTTATAGGGAACAAGTGACCAAGGGGTCATAACGCTCAGCTGTCTAGGAAACATTCACAGAAGGAATTTGTTAAGGCGGTATCCTATTTCAACTGAAGCATAGCTCAAAGGATTTAGGTAACAGAGACGTATTTACAGGTTTCCAAGGAGATTTTTCATAGCCACTCCTGGATGTCTAGTTAGAAGATTCTAGGTGTAATGTTTATGATTTGTGCCCAGTTAACGGACGACCGTATCTTCGAAGGTACAATAAAATTAAAATTTGAAGAAAATGCGTAAACATTTGAAAAATCCAGGTGGTGCCACCAGTCTGCAGCAACTGATAAAACATCCCATGCTGAATATGCATACAAAGAATCATGGTAATGAATGATGCATCAGTTGTTCAGAAAGTGTTGGTTTTTTATCAAATTTTGAATTATACTCAGGGTTATTTACAAGCTCTATACTTCGGAGGATATCGGTAACATAGACCTTATTTCATGTTTCCAAGGAGATTTTCCATGGACCTCCCGGCATGACAGAAGTTTCTAGGTCCAATGGTTACGACTATTTGTGTCTTGTTAACGGACGACCACATCTTTGAGGGTCTCAAAATATAAATAAGAAAAAAAATCCAGGTGGCGCCACCAGTCTGCAGGAACTGATGAAACACTTTATGATGAATATTCATGCAAAGAAGCATTATGATCAGTGCATTAGTTGTTCAGACACTTGAGCTTTTGGATATTTTTAAAATTATTCTGGTAGGTACTTCTGAGCCCCATAACTTGGGTCTCAAAATATATAAATAAGAAAAAAAATCCAGGTGGCGCCACCAGTCTGCAGGAACTGATGAAACACTCTATGATGAATATTCATGCAAAGAAGCATTATGATCAGTGCATTAGTTGTTCAGACACTTGAGCTTTTGGATATTTTTAAAATTATTCTGGTAGGTACTTCTGAGCCCCATAACTTGGAGAATAACTGAGTCATCTGAGCTGAACAACTAGAAAAAACCCTTTAAAATCTTCTTCTCCAAAACCATCCAGCCAAATTGTTCAATATTTCACAGAAATAATCCCAGAAATAATCTTACTCAAGTTTGTTTGAATGTTTTCTTATTTATGGTCAAGTAACGGGAAGCTGAACTTGGTCACTTTGCCAAAAGAAGCATACTAAAATAAAAATATCTTACTTGGGTCTAGTATTTATATAGATAAATATGCATAAAGCAAGTCTGCTTTAAATGACGTGATATATAAGATAAAGATTGTTTATTCAGTTGTTTTTATTAATCTTTTATATATATATATTTTAATGAATATTCAGCATAAATGTAGAGCATAACAGATATGCTGTATATTAAAACAGTAAAAAGCATTTTATCCTCAGGACTTTTATACAGAAAATGTTATGCAAAGAAAAAGAACGTTTCGTCAGTACGTATCGGGTATCGAATAGAGTGTATCGCAATATAACGTAATGTACCCAATCAGGCAGACCGTTACACAGCCCTACATAATAGTACACAGACCTAGTGCATTATGCCTGAATTCTCTCTGGACAAATAAATCAGTTATTGAAGCTACCGTTGCTTCATTCGAGAATGGTTGTTCTTGATTACAGGCTTTTCAACATACAACATAATATGAACATGTTATGTTACATCCATAGGAAATATTTTTATTCAATTTTCTTTCTTAGAGTAACAGATCGTTTCGTGCTATAATCCGAATTAACCCTTTGAAAGGCCGGTGACGCAACAGACGTCGATGGCTACTGTATATCATAACCAGTGGCAGGTTACAGGTTCCTGGTGTTTCCAATTTATTCCGGTTAAAGATTTAGGTTAAATATTCAGGGTTTCTTATGAGTCATAATTTGACTACATATTAGTTTAAGGTAAATGTCCATTTGAGGAATGACACGCAAGGGATGAAAAGAAGGCATAAAAACTCATGTCGTTAATATATATATATATATATATATATTGTATATTGCAATAATCTTTTCTCGATTCCTTGTTATAAAGATAAATATAACCTGGGACCAACGGGTCTCGACGCTCAGCTGAATTTGTTTATAAGGATATGCTTATGAGCGTTTTCAAAATATGGGTCCTTTCATAAGTTTGAAGCCAACCTGTCTACAAAAACTCGAGTAATCATCCTAAAACTAATTTGTGAATGGATGGGCCCTGTGATCTTGACCATTGACCCCAAAATCAAAAAGAAACGTCCTCTATTGTCAGGTGGGTCACATGTGGAAGACTAGAGGTTTGCGATGAAAGTTTTGGCTTAAAATACATCCACAATTTTTCTAAATAAGTGGGTCCTGTGACCTTGACCTCTGACCCCATGACCAAAAATTCAATAGAATTCTTGCGTTGGAGGTGGGCAAAATATAAAGCAAGTTTTAAATCGGTATGTCAATGCAAACTGGAGTTATCATCAATAAACAAATTTGACGGACTGAAAGACGAAAAGACTGACTGACAGGGTCATCAATATAGGGCATCTACTTATTCGGGGGGGGGGGGGGGGCTAATAAACATATAAAGTTTCAGGGCACAGATGAGACCACAGTTGCGTATCTGATAGTATTAATACATTTGGCAGTTTCAAGATAAAGGGGGAAAATGCGTCAAAATAGAAAAAATACAGGTGGCCAACCAGTCTTTAGGAACTGAATTTAAGATACTAATCTTAATCAATAAACACAATGGGTTGCAGGACAATGAATGATACCACAGCTGAGAAACTGACAAAACGGCTGTCATTTGATTATCTCCAAAAAAGCATTGAAAATCGTAAAAATTAGGAAAATTACAGGTAGCGGGACCAGCTTTCGTGATCTGACAAAACTAGTCACGGTCAATATTCGAGGCAAGATTCATGGCAATATATGCCTTTAATATTAAGGTACTTGAGGTTTTGTATCATGGTTTTTAATAATTCTCTGGGGTACTTACGAGCCCAATAGCTCAGAGTATATATGTCACAGTGACCTGATTTAAGGTTTTCAAGGAAATTTTTTACTAACCTACCTGGATTTAAGTTACAAGATTCTAGGGTAAGCGTTACGCTTTGTGCCCTGCTAACAGACAGCCGGACGACCGTACGGACGACAGACAAAGCGCCTTTCCTTTACATCAGTGGACTTTCAATAAGCTGAGCTAAAAATGACTTTATAAGAATAACTTCTATCAGAATAATTTGATAGGTTTTACACAAAAATTGAAAATGGAAGTTAGATATTTCAACACTTTCACAACAGAGTTGGTCAGTTTGACTATGGAAGCCAGTGTACTTCCTAAGTAAAATAAACCCTGATATTTCTGTTGAACTTCAGTTTTCACAGGTATTTAAAATCAGAACAATCGTAGGAGTCTGCTCTTAGTTCAGTTTGATGGTCATAACTTTCGCTGGTTACAAGTTGAACGAGGAAAATTTTGACATTTCCTTAGAAAATATTAGGTCGAAATATTTAAAACTTTGAAACCGACAGTTCAGAGATGTCAATGTGAAACAATTATTAAGAGTGATCTATTCAGGGTGATCTATATTGTTTTTAGATTCCAGACTGTTGATCTGTGTGAACAAATTTCCGACGTTAAAGGGTAAGGGACTCTCTAAATGATTAGACCAAGAAGTATCTAATTATTTATGTAATCTCTCAAAGAAAATATGTTTTTCAATATATAGTCTTGTAACAGACCATCCATGCAGCTAACTCATTTGTGATAACTAGGGTAGGGTGTCCACTACAAATTTAGTGTTGCAATATATTCGTATTGCAATATTTTCAGTGTATTAAATTTATAAGAAATGTGTGTTTTCTATATTATAAATTAAAAGTTTATGCATGATAAATTTCTAACACCAAAATATGTCAAAATTACTTACAAATGTACTTTATATAGTACTGACTTGTTGTCACATCAATCAAAGAATTTTTTAAAATTAAAGTTTTCTTTAGACTTTACATGTGCAAGTGACTGGGAAATAAGACAATTCTAGACAGTGGTTTAGCAAAGAGAGAAATAGAGGGTGTACAGAATCATAGCCATGTATTATGTTCACATCGCAAAGCTGTCGTTCTTGAACAACGATACTGTTAACTTAATATTTGATCTTCGTGCAATTATTAAAAGATGTGAGAAAGAATATAAATGAATAATTGGTTATTATGAACGTGTTCAGCAATTCTTCCTTTTTGCGGTAGGCAAAAACTTGAGCATTTCTTTCCAATCGTCTTAAGATACGAGAGAGACTTTCATTTCAAGCATGCATTAATCCAAGGCGATGCAGATGTCTGTATTTGTAACAGAAACATTATTTTGCTACAAAAAGTCAGTTGTTGGCATGTTCAACAAAATATTAAAAAAATCGGTATTTGCGTATCACCGTATCGCGGTATACCTATATATCGATAATATTGCGCAGCCTTAGTGATAACACGATGACGTGGCCACTTTTATTCCAGGAAATCGTCATGCAGCAGTCTCATGTGAAATGTGTGTGAAATAAAGAGGGACAGAAACCAGACCACTGCGACTGCACACTGCATACTGCGACGCCGTTTATCAGAATTTAGAATTTTATCAGAAGTTTTAAAGCAGCAGCCAGTAGGTTTCGAGTGGACAGTAAGATCCGTCAAAGCAGAAAAGTACGGGTCTCCCAAGGAAATTACAAAATCCATATTCTTTTGTTGTTGAAAAACCCTTCCGTCTTTAAATGAAATTACAAAAAAAAATAAATATTGTAGATCAAGACTTTCTACAGGTTTTACTTATGAAAAGTCTATTTTTTTCATTTAATATTTATTAAGGCCATACAAAAAACAATTACTGGACAAGAGACCGCCGCTGAGCAAATTTGCTGGGCCTGACTCTTAATTGTAAGCAATTTTAGTTGGCCCGAAATTGAATTTGAGCCCTAGTGCAGCAATAAAAGGAAATTAACAGGTTTATTGTTATGAGAACAAATTAGTGAATGAGTGGGCAATACGTGAGTGTATATTTATTGAACGAGTATATCAAATTAATGTTCATGAAACAGAAAACATCTGTTTACAACTCCTATACGTGAACAAAATGTTTCCTATGGAAGTCTATATATTTGTTTTAATGATGATACGAGTACACACGTTGAGCGATGTATTTTTTAAATGGAGTATATCAAATTTATGTTCCTCACACAGATAACATGTTCGCATCTATATACCTGAACGATATATTGTTTACTTTTCGGAATGTTTAGTTTTGACAGCTAACACAAGAAGATAACATGGGTTATGGTAAGGCTTCAGTGTAACAGAGTATGATGTAGCTGTAAGCGATATAGGTCTGGCACCAGGTCAGGATCTTGGGATCTATGTATTGGTCGGGATCTCGGTCGTATGCCTCCTTTGGTCTTATTATTTTATTACACACCGTCATCAAAAGATTAATGTTTATCCTGTCTTACAAGGAGAGTCATCTATATAAGTTAAAGAGTTTACTGATTCTGGGATTCATCTTTTTTGTTATTGAAAAACCCGATTCTACGCCTCAAAATACTTTGGTTCCTGGCGCGCTAAAGTATACACGTATTTCAAATACTAACAACGGATTTCACATGTATTTTTATATATACAAACAATGCATATAGGTATGATTTGCTGTAAAAATTAAGTTTCTGGCTTATAGCGAAGTTAAAGCGGGCTGCAATCTCGTGTTCTCTCAAGAATCATTTTGCAAGTACAAGCAAAATAGCGCAGCAGAGTATTTTGCTGGTACAGGTAAATTAGCCTAATACGTATAAATGTCTATGTAGCCTGTCCAAAAAAGACCCCTGTAGTATCTTAACAATATGGTTCTGCCATCTGGCAAGCACTAAAGAGACCATGAATGGCATATTTTTGTGACCTGGAAGTTTAAGGGAAGGGTCAAGTAAGCTCGCAGGCGGGAGCAGAAATAAAACAAATTGTTCATGCAACTATCCGTATGGGATTCATTTTATTATTGATCATCGTCACCATAACTGGCGACTAATAGACGATTATCATGCATTTTACTCGGGTATTACGCCGTGTCAGTGCATATGTACTTCAAAGACTGTTTCTTCCGGACCATACACGGTCACCCATTGTGGCTCACAACATGGCGTCAGGCCAAAGCACTCCGGCAGAACCAGGTAGGTTCACTATAGCTATACAACTTATGAATCTCCCTACGTTCCCAACCTTTGACATACATTCAGGTGAGAACATCATCTGCCCGTTGGAGAAAGTGGTTTGAACGATTCAATAGGTTATTAGTTGCCATGGATATGACTGAACCCCGAAGCCAGGAACCCCTTCCACTCCCTATGTGGGCCCCGCATTTGATGAAATTAACGATACTTTGGCCACACCAGGACCCACGGGCATTGCTACGACATATAACGTCACGCATGCAAGGCTGCCTGCATATTTTACCCCCCGTACAAACAAGCCTTTGAAATATACACTTTCAGACAATGTAGTCAATTACATACAGAGAATATTGACAATTATGTGACACGAATTCGTCATCTCGCCTGATCATGCGGATTCTCAGACGTAGACCAAGAGATCACACATCAGATCATTCAAGCAGGATCATCACAGGCTCTGAGACGCCGAGTTCTACAGCGGGAAATTTCACTAGAACAACTGGTGACCGCCGCTCGTGCACTAGAACTAGTGAAAAACAAGCCATCCAGATTAAAACCCGACAAACAATAAATGCCATCAATTTCGGGCGCCAAGTGAAACGTAAAAAACTCATGAACCCTTGCAGAGAATCTTGTGAGCGACGCATACAACAAACGCCTTCAGTAGGTAACACCAGATACAGACAGGATAAGTCCAAACCTCATTTCGTTACCCGCCGGGGGCGCACCATATAGGCGACCAGTTTGTCCTGCTACTGACAAAATTTGCAGAGCATGGAATAAAATTCGACAATTTGCTAGTGTATGCCAAACAAAAATTAACAAAGACCACAAGCCAACTTTTTATACAACGCTGTATCCAACACAATAAGTTTCAGTCGTGAGAAACATGTTATACCGACAATTGATTGAATGTCAGACCTGAACGGATCGGCAGTATGCTAGACTTGGCACACGCCTATCATCAGCTAGAGTTACACCCAAACATTCGTGCAATCACCACGTTCAGCACACACGTAGGATTACAGAGGTACACGAGAGTAGTCTTCGGTATAAACTCAGCTGCTGAAATAATTTCAAAACGCGACAGCTTGGGTTCTCATGGACTAGACGAATTCATGAACTTTGCGAACGACATAATAGTACATGAAAAAACGCAAGCATGACACGAGAGAAATCTGAATTCAGTGATGCAACAAATTCAAGATTTCCACATCCGTCTGAACGATGGCAAGTGTAAATTTTTTCAGTGTCTGGACATATTCTATAACCATATCCTCGATATAGGAGGAATCCGTGCCGTTCCGGACAAGAGCCTTGACAAGTGTTGATCTCATTACTCGCAGACCGAAGGAGAAATGTTAGGTGTAGTCTGGAGCATTCAACATTTTCATCTCTATGTCTATGGTTCCAAGGGCATCGTCAAGTCAGACCACAAACCACTCCAAGGTGTCTTCAAGAGCCAGAAACCAGCTTCAGCTAGAATAGAACGCTGGAGACTTCATTTATAACCCTATGACCTTGACCTTTCCACCCAACCTGGAAAATAAAACGAGATAAACCCTGCAGACCTTCTTAGAAGGCATCCATTGAAGGATAATTCCAACACTGATCACACAGCGGAATACTATATCCATTATATTGCAACAAACACAATACAAATGACAACAGGTTAAAGTCATTGAACTTGCCCTTCAAGATCACAAAGTGCTGTTAAGTCTAAGAGACTTCTTAGACATAAAAAAGTTTGGTTACCAAAATTGCCAAGAAAGTTGATCTCGTAATCAATAAAGGAAATTTTATGCCAAACAACAACGAGACCTCGCAAAGCCCCGAACATCTTAAGATGTCGGCAATACCTCCCGGCCTATGGACTTAGGTATATGAATATTTTGCCGGACCCCAGGCCTAGTGGTGAAATGTTACTAGTCATTCTAGATCACTTTAGCCGTTTTCCAGAAGTGGAAATTGCCGCATCTACTTCAGCATCCACAGTCAAACCTAAACCAGACACCATGTTCTCTCGCCATGGAAATCCAGATATCGTCAGAAGTGACAACTGAATTCAGATGTTGTCTAGTGTTTTTGGTTTTACACATCGCAGAATCACACCTCGCTGGCCCAAGGCCCATGACCAGGTAGAGCATTTCATAGACACATTAATGAAATCCATCAGAATTGTAAAAGTTGAAGGAAAGAACTGGAAAAGGCTCTTTATGAATTAATACGACAATATCGAGCCACACTACATGTGAAAACTGGTTTTCCACCAGCCCAGTTTTATACAAACGCAGACACCGCATTCAACTACCAAAAAATACCATCTAAAGATGAAACCTCCATATCAACGGATCAGAAGTCCGAACTAAAGACAAAATCAAAAGGAGAAAATGAAACAGTATGCTGACAGACGCCGCAATGCTAAAAAAATATAGTGTGGTGATAAAGTGTTAGCCCGCCAACGGAAAGAGAACAAGAAATCCCCATATAATAATCCCGCCTTCTATACTGTTAAAATGAGGAAAGGCAGTATGATGACAGCTAGACGTGGAAACAAAACCATCGCCAGCAATTGTTCACAGTTTATGAAGATCCATGAACAAACACAAACACCGCAATAGACTACTGGACAAATAGATGCGTCTATTGAAACATTTAATAGAACCAGAAACAATCAGGAACAAAACATATGAGAACAAAACATCAGAACAGAACCACCACAGCAAACAATTATCCCACAACCATGCATTTGCCAACAAAGTGGTTGCCCACAATGAACACGCAAGCTGCCAGTCAGATTCAAAGACTATCTCAGAGTGCCATTATGTTAGAAATGTGTTAGCTTCTTAGTGGTAAAGACTGAGCTTTATATAGGATGAAGTGATGGTAACCTCTCTCGTGTTGAGGCTTTGTGAACTTAAACCCGGATGGAAGGGCATTTCAAGTAATATGTTTTTTAGTAAGAGATTGCATATCCTGTAAGTTTTTCTTCATGCCCAAACTCTTACACTTTTAAATATAAGCTCACTCCATTCAACAATAACCCATACACTGTGATAAGACTACAAAGTGTAATCACGTTAAAGTAACAGTCATGATGAGAGACTGTTTTATATAAAGGGAAGAGTTGTAGGGACTTAACCGTATTGTACTGCCATCTGGCAGAAACCATTAATAGCCAAGGGTCAAGTAAGATCGCATGCGAGACCTAGAAGGAAATTGTTCGTGCACCTTTTCGTGTCGGATTTTCTTTACTATTGATAATCGACACCATAACACCCGCCAAAACATTTTGTCATATATTTAATCGCTGACATGGGGCTACTCTTAAATTAGAGGAGCTGTAATAGCAAGTTTGAGTTTACTTAATTAGGTGACGCGTTCATGCATTTCTAAAACAAAAAACATGGAAATTATCTTGCTAAGCCCTCCCACCATGTTTGCAGTTGTGGATGACTTCTGTGACTACTCTATTCCCTAATTGAACACACGTTTTGGAGCTTTATTTTGTTCAGTAACAATTGCTCTGAAATTCTGGCACCAAAGGTCAGTGCGGTGGATCTCTTGATTAGTTAGTTACTAGTTTTCCTTCAATTTCCTCCTAAGAATGAAACAAGTCTCCTTCGCTTAACATGAATTCTCTAATATACATGCATACCACTTCTGTTTGCATATGGAATTGTGCAACTCATATATAAAGGTAATTCAAAGGGCAGTAAGGAAGACATGTTTTCACCTAGAACTTTATGTAGTCGTGTTGAAACCTTTAACTTGTGCTGTGTAGTTGCGACTCAAACAAACTCAATTGAACATGTGGCTGTTTTTCAAGCCTTGCTTCATCCCAGAGACCTCTTTGACCGCTATGACACACAGATCCCAGACACCCCACCTAATTAGGTAAGTAAATCCTTTTATGATTCAACTACTATGGCAGAAAATCACACTTGCTATCACAATTCCTCTAATTATGTGAGTGGCCCCATGTAAGCTTTAACTGCATGACATTAACAAAGTTTTAGTGGGTGTCTTTATTGTTCCTGCTACATAGACATGTATATGTTATAGGCCATTCTATCTGTATCTGCAAATAGCCTGCTGAGCTTTTTTTTCCAAGTAGCGGCAAAATAGCCAAAGTAATCGAAGTATTTATATCTGCAAACTCGTGGTAGGGTGGTAGCACTCGCTTTCTGTCATATTTATATCCTGGTGTCACCCAGGCCCGGTGTCTACCGCACCTGCAGGTCCTTGTTGTGTATTTATATCCATGACTGGATCATAACACTGAAGAACCTCCTAAAGATGAACTCGTTTGTGAATGATTCACGGCTGAGGGGTACAGCCTTCCCATTAAGCCTGCAGAGTGCTCACCGTTGATTGGGGCCCGACCGAGAAAATTTCATCCTGACCTTCCGGCTTTGAGTCCTGTGCTCTACCCCTGAGCCACAAAGCCGATTTGCTAGTGGCCGTTTCTGCTCATAACAAACTTCTTCCAGGTATGGCTTTGAGACAGCCTGGACCATATATGTATCAATTGTGAAACTTCAAAACTTGTCAGCGAGAAAGGTTCTGACAGGAAATGACATCGGCGTATTCCTGATGAAATTAAGCGGTTATGCCAGGGACCGAGAGTCCAGGAAGACGTATATAATTGTTATAATACTGTTTACCCTGGATATATCTCACTATTTTGCATTTCCCACAGTGCATATTTATAAATTTCAGTAGAATGCCTCATTTCATCCATAACAAATGAAGAGTTAATGTTAATAGGAGTATTTTGATGAATGGCGACAATATCTCCAGAGAAGACTCTACAAACTTAATAGGAGTAATAATATGTTCACAACTGAAGTGGCCAATGCACAAACAGCACATAAAGACCACAATTTCTAAAGGTATAGGAATTACAGGGAAAGCAATGAAGATGTTTGAAGAGTCTACTCTAATTATAGTTTATTATTATTTTATCTTTTCATATTTAACCTATTGTATGGTAGGTGTGGGATTCTGCAGGGGTGTCTGCACTACTCTCACAATTCAGGCTACAAAAGAGAGCTGTACGTTTGTTTCTCTTGTGTCACTAGCATTTCAAAATATCTAAAATTATAGTATTGATTTATTTATTTAAAAGGTTAATTATGAAATATACCTTTAATTGTATCTAAATTATTTTGAAAAATCCTAGATTTACAGGATTACAGAACAAGAAGAAAGCATTTTGCCATGTGCCTGTGTGTAAAACTACAGTCTACATTAAAACTTTACAGTTTAAACGAGTTAGATTTTTAAACCATATTATTAAAGACACTGCTCCTTGTTGTGCAATATCAACATTTAAACGTTTGTAAGATTAATACTCTTACACTTGAGAATCATATTGATTATGTTTAAATTCATTTTCATAATCCAATGTCTGCACTATATAAACTACTATATTTTAATGTTAATACTTGGGCCCAAACTGACAAAGGTTTCTACAGGACAATGGGTTCCCGTCAAGGCAGAAACAAATTACAAAGGTATTCACAAAATTCAAATATTTTTATAAAATAAAACCCAGGCTGCTTTCAGGATTATGTTTGAAAAAACAAATATTTAAAAAACTATGACATTACATGAACATAATGAGAATACTGAGAACGGCTATTCCTGCATCCGCAATTAAATCCAGACTGGAGATACTGTATAACACCGATTGTTGGGGAATCTGTAGAATCTTGACATCTAGGGATTTCCATGCAAAATCTCCTTGGAAACCTGAAATTAGGTCTCTGTTACCCATATCTTGTGAGCTATGCTTCAATTGAATTAGGTGTTTTAGGGATTCACATGATAAATTTTATTTTGTGAATGTCTTCCTAGAATGCTGAGCGTCATGACCCATTGGTCACTAGTTATTGTCATGAGGAATACAAATGTAAATCCTGTGTAATATTTGATGAATACATTTCAGGATACGTCAGGTTACTAACATTCTGATCATGTATCAACATATTGATCGTCATCAAAATTTGCTATTCTCTTCTTTTGATGTGCCGCTAAAATAAACAAAATAAAATAAAGGTAATCCATTTATACAAAATCACAATGATTTGATTGGTTTCAATTATAAAGTACGTAAATAAATTTGAGTATTCTATAACAATTTAACAAACGGTTATACCGCCTTATATGTTTGGACAGTATTAGCTAGCATTCAGTCATTGTCTTTGTTGCCTCAAAAAGGAAAGCAAGTATGAAAGAGGCCATGCCGCTATCAAGAAATTAACTTTCCTAGATAGAATAATCAGTTAATATATACAATAAAATAACCATTTATATGATTATGGCTTGTCAATAACCCGTACGAAACATATCAATGTTTCTTGATTAAACCTTTCATTTCAGTACGATAACGATTAATAATTAAGTATGAAACATATGCAATTCTAAAATAATTGTCATTGGAATAGGCAGGTGTAAATTATGTTACCATGCAAGGAATAAAATTTAAATTCGTTTACAGGAATTAAACATTGCTGTATTGTCGCTGCAGGGTATTACTCATCAAAACGACGCGCTACACAGTGAAAGGCTCACCAGGCTGTAAAACGTATGCAAAACAAGAATGAACTACTGCACTGTTAAACTTCTATTGGGAAACATGACAATGGTCGTAAATGAGGCCAAAATGTTACTCTTTTGCTACATCCCAAAAGCGGGATGCAACTTCTGGAGAAGAAAAATTGTAGACCTAAATGCTACAGCATTACGGGGTTATTCAAGTGAAAAAAGGTATTGAATCATGAAGAATTATCTTAAAGCTGTAGCAGTTCGTCACCCATATGACGGCCTATGGTCAGCGTACACTGATTAATTTACAAGACCAGATTCCCGATATGAGGACATGGCAAAACAGATCATAGCGCAGTATCGAGAAAATGCAGACATTATTTCTCTTAGATGTGGTCACAATATAATCTTTGAAGAATTTCTTCAGTATTTTACCAATGCGGTGGAACGTGGCATACAAAACGATCCTCATTTTATGCCATACTATTACATGTGTGACGTTTGTGGAAACAAATATAACGTTATTGTTAAACTGGAGACTGCTACCACAGATTATGCATTCCTTTCTACAAAAACTAAAGTTGAACCTATATCTAATGACACCTTGAAAAGTAAATGGATTTTCTTTGCCAAATGCCAGTTTCGTGTGAATAGGCAGGCCAACAGCTCCTGTCTTACTCCAGAGGTTACTCTGGAAAGACTCTAGGGAGCGTGGAAAACTTCTGGTGTAATCGATCCCTCAGCGGACTTGCCAGCCCTGCCCTCAGACGTTCTATGCATTCAAAGAAACATTGGGAGCGCTTCTCTCATGGAGTAATTAAAGAACAGTTGACAAGTGTTGGAGATCTAGAATTATACTTAAATATCATGAACTCTCGGAGAAAATAAATCAAACTCGAGGCTTTCAACAACCTGAGCAAGGACACCAAAGAGAAACAAGAAAAGATTCTCGCGTTTGACATGGACCTGTTTGGAAATAAGAAGTATCATTAATAGGCCAAAAACGTTTAACATGAGAAGGAAACAATGTATCAAAACTATCCTGTAGGTCACGAGAATACACTTCGGGCCAATAATCCCCATAATCTACCTGCTATCTGAGGACTCTAGCCAACCAGTGTTTTCTGTTGGACTCTTCGTTTTACCGTTTAACCATTTGTACCTAGCTTACATCTGCGAACCAGTGCTTTCAACTTATTCTTAAGAAAGACTCTTTTATATATTGATATTATGCGATCGGCATAATAATTTTGTAGGTGTGGAATGTTACACTGTTTTGTCTTAATATCCCACATTTTCGTATATTTACTTGTATTTTTACAAGTAATTGTATCTTTTACAAGTACCTATCGTGCTACTCTGAAAGAGCGCGAGTACGCGCTTGATGAAACAGGCGATCCTAGAGGAACCCTAGCTGCGTTCATCATTATTTTAATCCCATAATATTAGAAATTTTAGTTCGTGGCTACGTCAAATACAAGTCTGACTACGCTTCTTACTTGGTGGTTGTCAAACGTCTTCAATATTCTCTACATTCTCTTCCTATTACTCTGACCTTCTAGTTTCAGCTACTTCTTATCGTGTTTAAATCTCTCCATGATATTGCACCGTTTGCATTTGTGATATTCTGACTCCTTAAAATCCAACCCACGAACTAAATCATCTGCGTCACTTTCGTCACTTTCTCGTTTATGTATGTTTGGAGACTGGTCAGCTGAGTGGTAAAACGGTTTGCCTTTTCCGCTGGCAACCCGGGTTCGATTCCCGGGGTGGCTATGACAGTGGGTTATAGTGGCCCGTCCAAGGCCTATGGTTCTCCGGTTTCATCCACCCTTACCGACTACCGAGGGCCAACATCCGAGCCACGGAGAGGGCCTCGTATTAGTTATTTTAACTAGTTGCACAATCCATATAAAATGAATAAAGTTTATATTATATGCGTTCAATGTAAATCAACTTCGCAATCTTTAAAGGCGCTCCTTAAATAATAGATTATTATTAATAGATTATTTAATAGCCAAGCCAAAGATCAACGTTTTACCCGAAGCCTTGGGATTTGCCATGTCATAATAATAAAGAAGGAGTTCGCAACATGTAATGTAATCCTCTAATAATTCAGATCAATTCAGGGTTATAATGAGTCCCGGTGTCTAATCAATTTTTAGACCAAATAAGTGACCTTATAGTGTTAAGTTCAGCAGTGCCAACACACAGTGAGAAATAAGCAACCCAGGGGCATGAAAGGCCTGTTTTCCAGTATGATCGCGTTTCCTACAAAAAGAAACGCTAGCCGAAGTAGGTCTCTGAAAATTGCAAGGACATAATTAACATAGTTGCTGATAACGTAAATAACCATTTCCACTATTTCAACCATTCTTGCTTCTTGTATTGTTTTTCGCTATTGGTGCCCTATCATACGTAGTAGTTTGAATCCCTATACTGCAACTTAATGTACTCAAAGTGCCACAGAGAACAGGTGCTCATATTCTGAGGCGATGAACTATTCCCGTTGTAGAATCAATCGTTCTTACGTTTCTCCTTGATAAATGTATCATGTCATTGATTTCTGACAACATATTAAATAAACAGAAATAATCATATCCTTGGATACACAGATACATGCCCATAGATACGTGTATACATACATACATACATACATATATACATACATACATACATACATACATGTATACATGCAAATATAATCGCAAGAGCTGTTATCTTTTCTTATGCAGCTGCTTTATCTGGTTGCCACCGTGTCGGTATGATTGCAGTAACGGGCAAATGTAAATGATATGCATTGGTAGACGGATAATATGATTAAGCACACTTTAACACCGAGTTAACGTATTTCAGGCAGGTAGCACCAACATGCAACTACTCAGCCTATACTTAATATATCATGCTTAATTGTAAAAGTTTCAATTATAAACATCCTACAACATCCGGAAAAAATGGGATATGGTAAGGCTACAGTTTTGTCTGAGACTATTGACGAGACTATTATTCTTAATTTTGGACTCATGTATTCTGTAGTTATACTGTAGTTAAAGTGGATTCAATATTTCAGCTCAATTGAATGTATATCTTTATGACTTTAAATAGCTGAAATGGTTTCCTGGCTCACGCACACCTCTGCGTCCATTTTCAATCAACATCTGACTGAAATATAAGGGGATAATGCGGACACTGAGAACATTAAATCTTGTATCCGCATTTGGATCTAGAACTGGACACTTAATATTCTTCCCTCAACTAGGAACACTTTCGGCGTTGAATCGAGTGCTCGCATAAGTAATACTGCAGATGAGTCACAGATCTGATACTTAAAATACAGGTCTGTGATATTATAAAAATATGTTGGCGGTTACTATTGGAATTTCTGTCCTGTGTCAATACACACCTTCAGAGGAAAATAACGAATTTACTTACCAACTCGGTGACAAATTTTAAGCCACCGAAATTATCAAAATACACAGTAATATAACATGACATGGATAACGTTCGTTTTGTCGTAACCACTTATTATTGTACCAGGTCATTGCTCGGAGGGAAATGTTAAGTTTATGTTGGCAGGTTGGATATATTTCAGGTTTGTCGACCAATCAACGTTCACATCGCTTACATTCAGATTTTGTTTCAAGATACTGATGTTCAGCACCATCTGCGCATCTCTTCTCTGGCTTTCCTACTTCAAGTATAGCCTCTTGGATATATCCAGAATGGCAGGAACAAGAGTTCTTGACAAAATTAATAATCTCCGGACACAGGTAGTTGCTTTTATCGAAATTGAAATGGGCTTATTAATGTAAATATTTTTTTCTTATATAATTAGAGATGAAACATATTTTTTTCCATGAGGACCATAAAACACACTCTGGCATACATCATACTTAATTATATTGCCTCCATTCAGCAAACCAAGCAGAAATGTGGGCAATTGTCTGTTCATTTATATATAAGACTTAGATACATTATGTCCAAATATGACCCCTGGTTGTGTTTGGTTAATCTTTAAAATATTATATCGCATATTATAACGCTTTGAATTATAAGACCTTAGTGCTGCTAAATACTGTGGTTGCCATTATATCAGCGGGGCTCATATTTCGCGGTTTTTGGTTTTTAAATACGGAACCTTTTTTTTTTAAGTATTTAATTAAACAATTAAATTTGTCTAGAGAGATAAATGTTAGCTTACTAACGTTACATGATATTTCTTACAAAAAGGTCGAGCAGGACGGTAGGGATTGAGAAATACCATTTCCTTTTGTCTAAATTTATTAGACTGTGTTTATTGTTGTTACAGGACACTGCAAATGATAAGGTCGAGCTGCACAGTGAGCGATTGATAAGGGTGCAACATGTATGCGAGGCAAGAAACAACTACTATTTCATCAAACATCCATGGAGCAACATTACAATTCGTGTGGATGACAAAAAGAATTTACTTTTGTGCTATGTCCCAAAAGCGGGATCGAACTTCTGGAGACGTATCTGTTTTGATAATAAAGCTAAACTATTAGAGAGCTTCACAAGCAAGAAAAGAATCATAAAGGATTATCTCAAAGTTATAACAGTTCGACATCCATATGACAGACTTTGGTCGGCATATATTGACAAATTTACAAGACCAAATTCTAAATATGAGGAAATGGGTAGGGGAATAATTAAGAAATATCGAAGAAAAGCGGACAATATATCTCTCAGATGTGGCCACAATGTGACCTTTGTAGAATTTGTTCAGTATTTCATCGATGCTATGGAACAGGATAGACTAGGTGATTACCATTTTCTCCCATATTATCATCTCTGTCAAGTGTGTGGAATCCCGTATGACGTTATCGTCAAACTGGAATCTGCTGCCGCCGATGTTGCCTATCTTTCTACAAAAATCAAGGTCAAACCGGTATCAAATGACACCTTCGAAAGTAAGTGGATTTTCCTCGCCACTTGCAAGTTTCGTGTGGATGAACAAGCCGACAACTCATGTCTGACTCCAGAAATTACACTTGAAAAGAACTGGCGAGCGTGGAAGACGGCTGGAGTTATCGATCCTTCAACAGACATGCCTGCCCTTCCTCCAGAAGTTCTAAGCCATCCATATTCAAGGGATCACTGGGAACGTTTCTGCCAAGGAGTTATTCATGAGCAAATGACAAGTGTTGGAAACCCTGAAGCTTATCTTAATATCATGAAATCGCGAAGGAAATTGTTCTGACTTCAGGCGTTCAATAACCTGAATCAGGAAACAAAGTCAAAGCTGGAAAAGATTCTCGCGCTTGACATGGAACTGTTTGGATATAAGAACTATTTGGAATGAAGCCAAACCTTTTATAAAACCAGAAGGAATTTAAATGGGCAAACATATTAATTATCGGTGGAAGGGTATTCGTTGTGGTCACAGATGGGAGTGATTAAGACGGATTCGTTTTTGGTCTTAAAAATTTGTTTTTATTCTTATCTATTTTAGGCTATAACTTATAAGTATGCAGAAATATTTATGTGATAAGGTATACACTGAATTATATTGTAAATATAATTCTTAATGATGATTCTTTGAATTTCTACTGGTATGTGCTGACAATTTAACGGTTTTCTTCTTTTGACTTGTGGCAACATAATTATCAATGGACTACATGTTCATTATTCTTCAAGTGGAGACCTTGTTTTATAATAAATACGAGAGATGGTGTTTATTGTAATGAAGACTGGCTTAACTTGTTAGATATTAATAGATAACACAGGTACATACTCCTGATTGATAACCCTTTTGTCGCACATGAAATAGTAATAATATACTATAGATAATTTATAAATTAATTAATAAGAAATATTTTGGAAAAAGTTTATTACAAACCTTGCCAACTACAAATTTTATTATCGGAATTGAATTGTTTTGTTGATGTTCATGGAACAACTTTTACATTTTCTAGTGTAGGACTCTTGAAGGCCATGAAAATGTAAAGATAAAAAGAACATTTTGTTTCGGTATTTTGAAATTTGCCTTAACTTTGCCTGGCTCCATCAGGGACTGTGTGTCCTCTTCTTGCACATCCTTCCTCAGTTTTTGATTCAGTGTAAACAACCTTGTTCTGCCTTGATACACAAATTCAGTTGCCGGGAGTTGGTGCTTTGACAGTGCCTTCAAAAATCAATTTGGATTATATCTTGATGTATGGAGTAAAAAGGGATATTACCCCCTTAGGATACGCTTTACTTCTTTCCCGACATGTCAACAACGTGCATATCCGAGACGAGTCCACAGAGGAGTTCCCTGCCAAAAGTCAATTACAACCACCGTCAATTGTAATATTGATGAGTATGTATTAAAAAGTTGCGACTTCTGTGTAATTATTTTGCTTTTAATATGTGCTTGCTGCAGGTGTGTTCACGCGTTTCAACAAATAGAAATGTAAATGCGAATAGCAAAAATGTTGGCCCATTAACCTATTCCCTTTAGGAAACTTGGCAACTGTTATGACTTGCGAATACCGTTGTTGGCCTATTTTGGTTATGGTTGAATGCTAACGATTAAGTATTAATCGGCCAAGCAGTAAAAGTCAAACGCGGAGGTTATTTGAATGATTTACACATTTTTACACAAAGTAAGGAGCAATTTCATATATTTATTACACAAAGAAATGATCTTGAGATAACATCTGTTTATCATTGCTATACAAGAACATTATTATTTGTGAAATCAGGGAAGACAAGACATCATGAGGGTATGGTAAGGATGCGCATTGGATGAACAGTATTTCCTTTTAGAGCAATATATTACATATAACTTAAACATTTGAGGGTAGTTCATGCTAAATCATATGGCATCATGATCATTTAAGTCTACAGCCTGTTGTTTTCTGTTTTGTGTTAAAAGTGCTGTATACCTATCATTGCAGGTATCTCCATCAATGTTGAATCTTAATCATTTCCCATCTAACAATATCCTGCTCAGTATCCACAGCGGTTGACTGTCACTGCTCCTAAGTTGTTGGCTCCTATTGCTGATCATCTGATCTACTTCATGAAGTGGTCTGCTCTACTCGGGTAGACCCTGATTCGGCTATGGTCGGCTCTGAGCTCTAGCTGAACTTAGTACATCAGAGGGGTTTATGTTCTTTGTCTGCATATTTCTTTTGACATTTGTCTAGTATCATCATACAAGCTCCCTCACAAGCTTGTCAACGCCAACAAGTTAACGGTCATCTTGGCCGACACTTAGATCATCATGTGCTGCGATTAGTTGGCACGGGGTTTACGGTATGCCAAAGCAAGTTTAAATTAAGCTCAAATTATTTTTCCAATTAATCATAGATTGATTTAGAATTGAGAATTCGTTCCACATACTGCTCGTGATAAAGTGACCATGGCCAGGTTATCATGGCTATGTATAGGTGCAATGGAGAGAATTAAGTAGAAAGTAACAGAATATATTTATTTTTTTTACGGTAATTAATTTGTCTTAAGATACGCTGATAGACTGCTGTGATCTCGGAAAAGTTCCATGGTATACAAGTAAATTAAAGCTCAAAATTGTTTAAATAGTTTAAAATACACCTATTTTAGTAATAAAACATTATCCAGACCATCGGAAATTGGTCAGTTTAACTGTACAGATCGACCCATTTTGCTCCTTACGCCTGTCCTACCCCGTACTATAAAATTGCTGACCTTGTTTGGAGACGCCTGCAAATGTATGTCTATTCTACTTGCTGTATCACATATGTTCTACGTGTGTCCGCTTTTTTTTTACGAATGTACGAGAATAAGCTCTTTTCTGTCCAAATTCTTGCTACTCAGTGACTATTTCTTCCCGAGAGGTCAACGATTTCTGCTAAACATTTGATAAGCTTTCTGTCACAACTGGAAGCCTCTGTATTTCTTGCAACGGGTTCTATCAAATGTGAATAAGTAAGATTTCTATTAAATGCTAATAACTCGGTATCTATTAATGCTTGAAATGTCCATTTTGCACAATGGGTGGCAAATGGTACATTTTTGTTAAAACAATTGAGTAGGTGCTTCATTTGTGGTCAATTGTAAATGAAGAGAAATATGGATACAAATATAACCGTCTGATTTAATATTAGACAAGTCTAGTGTTCTCCACTTGGTAGAATTGGATGAGTTTTCTGTTAGACGGTTGCGAGTCTAGTCGTCTACTTTGAAAGTAAACAAAGTCTATGAGCAAACATAGAACATAGACCCCTCTTATGTACTAAGTTCAGCTAGAACTCGGTCACTCGTTTTGCATTTAGAGATCTAGATTCTTGCTAAGTGAGTAGCTAAATTATTGTGGTTCATACACAATAACGACAGCTTGTGTTGAAACTTGAGGCTAATCTCACTGCGAAGAATCGGACTCACACCTACATGGGTTAGAATCTCGTGATCGGCCCAATATTTACCTTGAGCAAAATTGAAGCAACACAGTCGTGACTCATTTCGGAAAAAATACTCATGTGAGCAGTTAACCGACCAGTTAGTTCATTCCAACCGTAATGGGTTTCTGTACATAATATCTGTTAACTGGCCCTGTTAATCTCTTTGCGGATGTATCTTTGCCTTGGCCATAACTTACCACGTGGACTGAATCAGAAAATATTAACCGCAGCACAATGTGATTTTGATGCTGGGTCTTCAAAAAGGTTTGAAATTGAACTGATACCGATCGTGTGGATACATGAACAGGTGCGTCTTTGTTTTTGTTTGCCCGAGCGTTTGATTCTATTTGTTTGTATCTAATGGTCAATTCGGATATGTCGTATTCGATAACTGACAGGTAATTACACTCATCTGACGGATCG
Source organism: Sipunculus nudus (assembly GCA_026874595.1). Lineage (NCBI taxonomy): Eukaryota > Metazoa > Annelida > Sipuncula > Golfingiida > Sipunculidae > Sipunculus > Sipunculus nudus. The sequence goes on along the minus strand of CM049307.1, from coordinate 45,021,509 downwards.
TACGTTGAAGAAAATGTTCTTAGAATCATACCGTTTCACATAAACCGCATGAAATGATAGATTCGACTTAATACGATTTCGCTCGACGTGACCCTGAATTGACCTTATCACCACAGGCCTGATGCAACCCCTTATGCTGCGTCCCTATGCTAAAACGCTCAAACACAGAAGGCCGTCCATGTCTTTTGTTTGGAAAGCTGTTAATAGGACAATAGTGCCATCACAAAGACGTCACCACAGGTCGGTCGCGTACGACATCCCATTGGCTTTCGTCAACAGCTGGAATTGCTGTTTCTTTTCTCCAGTGATGAATATATCACAATCACTTGGAAGTATTTCGCCATGTTTTGGATTATTTGTCTCGTACGGATTATTGCAAAGTAACACATTATTATTCACTCGGCTGTACTGGCGAAAATGCTCCTGTAACTTTTATCCTAGAAATTTTTATACTGTTTCCTTTGAAATAAAAATATCCCAGAAAGAAAAACACGCCTACACGCGTACTGTCGTACTGGTCCACACTACGAGTGTCCTTTTGGAGAGAGTCACCCAAATAATGAACGTTTTGCATTTCTCATGTGAATAACTGTTCACGTTGCCAACTGCAACTTGATCAGTTGGTCGCAAAAAAGGTAACTGCTCTCCTGATGATTCTCCTTCCAATAATTACGCGATTTCTGTCACCAGGGTTTATGGTTAGGTCAATTTACTGGCGTCGGAGACCGGCTTCAAGACAATTGGTACAACATGGTTGTCCTGACTTTTATATTTGTATATGATTGTACTTGGATATTTACACAACTTGGTTCAATATAGTGGCTATGCTTTTTTTACATTTTCATATTACTACCTATTTTTTACACTTGTGTAGTTTTCATTCATCACTCAGTGTACAAGCCTACTGCACTGTCGATATCAAGAAGAAAACAAGCAATGCCTAGCAGTAAAGTATTGGGCCATTAATGAACTCAAGAACTTAAATTTTTTTACTCCAAATTAAAACTTTGTAATATGTGTTCACCTGAATTAGAATTATGAAAGTTAAGTCTTACACTCCTTTTTTATGAATAAGATTCTTACTATATTAAAAACAATCATTTGATATAAATCAATTGGAAATATTCCTGCTTTTGAACATCTATTTTCTCATTATCACTGTAAGTATATATATATATATATATATATATATATATATATATATATATATATATATATATAAGATTTTACCGAATTCTCAACAATCAGAACATATGCATATGTAAAAATTTATTATTATGATTATAACAATGACAAGATGCACATCCAAACAATGCATTGAAGCATTTGTGCATATAAATCGTGTTGAGAGGATTGCAAAATATCATACAGAGTAAATACTACATGTAAAAGATGAATTTATCTCAATGAGGCATGAAGACTATGATAGTTATTAAAGTTTAAATAAACAAGTTTTTTGCGGATGTTTACCATGCAGTTCACATAATTAATGTAATTAAATATGCAATTTAATCGGCGTTGGAAAACGCAGCAAGAGGTTCAACGCCCCTCCTTCTTCCCTCCCTCCTATCCTTTAAGAAAAAATCGTGATATGTCAGTTAAACGTCAGGGATTAGTTCTAAAGTCGCAGCTTAGATTTTCCTAGCCCCGTTGCTTTGATACCTGAAATCCAGTTTTAAATAATTACATATCATTTTTGTTACCTTCATCTTCTTTCAATATACAGTGCAGCCTTAACCCTTGGGCCTATAAACATTAATATATATATATATATATATATATATATATATATATATATATATACATGTGAGTGTATATATATATTTATATAATGACATATAAGGCAGATTCCTGTCTGCTGTGTATCACACAAGCCTATTCCGAAAGTCAATAAAACGCGGGTTACGAGTGTTCGCAACAACTGATTAATCGCTAAATTGCGAGAGACGTGCGAGAGGTTTTCAGCACACTTCGCAAAAAAATTGCGAGCCTTCGGAAACCTTCCGCAAATCCCCTCGCAATTTACGAAAGTTTGCAATCACATAGGCCAGTGGTTGTTTGAAGGAGAGAAAAATAGGAGTAGACATCTAACTTCTTGGACGGACGTAACGGCTGAATATTGCAGTGAGCATGCTTGGATATAGATGTGAATATTATGTAACATTCATCTCCTTGTATAAATATGTTTCAGAATATATATAAGAAAGGCTGTGTCGAGGCCGCTGACATTTAGGTCCTGTCTCAAAACATTCTTGTTCATCGCATTTTGTCCAGCTCTCGTATAGATTTCCACCAGAGATTTGGGAAGATATCCATAGTGAGAGTTATAACTCTGGGCCAAATGGAATATACCAGGTCTGAGGTATGTAAAGTAAAAATGGCTTGTTTTATTCGAACCAATCTGCTCCTTGAACTGGGAAAAAATGGTATTTTTAAGCAATTCGTATAACAAACACATTTAACCGTACCACTGGTTTAATCGGTTGTTTCGATGACTGCTCTCAAACATTTAGTTATTGTCTTCATTCAATCAACCTTTCCATAAAGCATAAACCACTACTGACAAAATATCTTCGAAGATGGAAATAAACATAGAAAACATGATATGCTGGATACAGGTGATAATATACTTCCAATATAATATTGATTATAATAAAAATGTATCATTAAAAATAAACAAATTAGACATGAGAAATTATTTGTTATAAATACAAGTTATATAAATGATAAATATAAATCTTATTAAATGTATAAGTATAATGAATGGATTAGTATATTGGGGTTTAAGTAAACGTGCATGCACAAATACCTCAACTAAAACCAAAAATCCTACAATGAAACATAATATTGAAGCAAAATGGTTTTATAACTATTGAATATTCTATTTTAATAGTATTTTAAATGGTTACTTTGAATTTGGAATGTAGGTTATTAAGAATTTTAATTCCCTTTCTCATAAAGATTTAAATACTCTTTGTTTAAATAGGGAATTTCTCATGGTACCTACAAGCTACACAGCGAGCGACTCAGCAGGGTACAAAATGTATGTAAAACAATTAACAACTATTTCACTATATTTGATATCGACATCACGGAGAGATTTAGCGACCAGGGTAGAACACTGGCGCCTTTTATGTTCATTTCTTTTTCGAGCTGTAACATTTTCTATTAGCAACGGTGTTTAGCTGGCGCTACCAAGTCTATGTCAGTCAGGGTATTTTTTCCCACGTATTACTCCTGGGGCATGTCTAGTGTATTTTTGATGTTTGTGACAGCGGAGCAAGTGGATTGAGCTGCTAATTGGCAGGACTTGTGACGTCAGGAACCGGTACAATCTGGATAGCGGGCGGTGATCGAGAGAGAATCGAAGAAAGCTGGCAGAGAGAAGCAAAGATGTGGACACTATTCAGTCTATATATATATATATATATATATATATATATATATATATATATATATATATAAATCTATATGGCAACAACAATAAATTAATTATGTTTTCACATGACTCATTTCAAAGCCCTGTGTGTGTCTTGATTAATTATTTAAACAATCTTTTGAGCTTTGAATTATATGGTCTGCTTAACATTTTGGAAAGTATGCTGTTAATTGAGGGATTCTAGTTAGCTAGAGCGATTTAACGTTGATTTATTTGTATCACAGGATATTTCTTATCATAAGGTCGAGTATCACAGTGAGCGATTGAGAAATTACATCTTCATTCGTCCACATTGGTTAGAAGTTGGGTTATTGTTGTTACTGGTTATTTCTAGTGATTTCTAGTACATCGAGTTGATAATTACAATCTCATAAATCTACCTTAATAAGATGTTGGTTTTTGTTGTTACGGTATATTCCTGACGATAAGGTCGAGAGAGGGAGATTGAGAAATTCGTCTACATTGAGTGAAGGTTTTTTTGTTACAAGATTTTCCTAAGAATAATGTCGAGTTGTGCAGTGATAGAATGGGAAATAAAATTTCCAAATATATCTACCCTAATTAGAGATTGGTTTTGTTGTTATGGGATACTCCTAACGACAAGGTCGAGTTGTACAGTGAGAGGTTGAGAAATTACATTTCCATGTAATTATTTAATATTAGTAGGTTTATGCTGATACAGGATATTCCAACGATAACCTTATCATAGTTGGCCTAAACCTCGCACGGGAAAATTAAAGTTCTTTAGGGATTCTTATATGCGGTTGATGAGTAAGTTTCTATATCCACATTCAAGTAAATATTTGTGGTTGGACCAGCTTAGGTCCTTCTTGGGTGCAACACCATCGATTTCTATTTTGGAATATTATTAGTCTTAGGTCTTGGATTTGCATCTGATATTTATATTTGACCATGACCTTGTTCCGAATTCCGTACACTCCATGACGGATTCTCAGTTATCCCCCCCCCCTTCTTCATGTTTATGCTAGATCACCAATATGGCTAATTTTCTCAAACTAACCTTTGGGCAAAATATTAGTCAAAGATGTAAAAGTTTTTTACCTAAACCTTATATCCGAGGTCATGCATTTACCCCCACCCCCTTATTATCTGCCACTCATACAATCATTACGTGTACAGTTACAGTCAATATGAACCCTACTTTTTCAATCCTCTACCCTGAAATGTAACCCCACCCTGTCCATGCGTTTGGTTTGCCAAAACTGACCTTTTCGTCAGAATATGGCACAGGTAATAGTCACAGGTAATAGATTCATCAAGCTACAAAGATTATCTAAGTTTTCTCTACAACTGCTTGCTTTCGGATAATCAGGGTGGAGGTGGGGGTGGTTGGTTAATGAATCATGTTTCAGTAATAAATATCAGTTTATAGTAGTAACGTGATCGGCCAGTAGGTGGCGCTATCATTTGCGTCTCCTGTGCCCATTGGATGTAAAATCACCAGAATAAACGAACGTGTGTGCATCACGGTCTCTTTATGTTTGGAAATGTAGTCCATTTATTTGAAGAAGTCTAGGTGAAGCATTTATGGTCGGAGGCTGGGAGTTAGGGGAGGGGGAGGGGGAGGCAGTTGCAGTGGGAGGCGATCGCATAAATCTATTTTATATTTAATACATTATGTAGAAGAAATATGAAGTAGTGTTTGAGTATATTTGTTACACACAGTAAATGTTCTTCGATCAGAACACATATATGAACAGCTATATGTTAACAAACAATAAAATGTGTAGCCTTGTTGAATGTTCAGGCTTGATACACAAATATTTGTTTTTTCCATATATATAACAATTTATTGAAGAAAAATAACAGATGGTTGATAATGTTGGAAATATTCTTCAGACAAGAAACATTTGTTTACAGCTACCATACCTGAACGTTTTATTTTGTTCAGTTGTAGTACATTCAGTCTTTATACCTGGCACGACAATACAGGACAACATGGTTTATGGTAAGCCTACACGTAGTATAGCTTCAGGTATATTGAAGTATCTAAATTACTGGGGTTCATACCATTAACGAAAGCTTGTGATGAAAATTGAGGCTAATCGCATCCGATGGATCGGACTTGCACCTATATGGGTTTGAATTTTGGGATCAGTCTAATATTTTCCTCTGAGCAAAATTTTTACGTAGCAAATGGGGCTCGTCCGGGATGACGCCCAACTTTGGGACACGGGGTATGGTGGTTTGAAGTAATTGGGTAATTACCACCAACCATTTCACCAAAAAGTGTGACTCCTTGTTCTGACAGCACTGACAGGTAAATACACTTATCTGACGGACCGTTTGTTGAAGTAATTAAAAAAAAAAATCAAACCAGTTCACATAAATCGCTGAAGTGATGGACTATCAGATCATCATTATCTAATCATTAATGTCACATGTAATATACAGCCAACCTTTGGTAACTTCTTTGAGCAAACGAAATGCTTATTTTTATCATATATAATATATACTGGAGTTGGTACCAGTCTTCCAAGAGTACAAAAGATGGCGTTGTACGCCCGTCTCTATGACTGGCCTAGAGCAGAGGTGCCATAATAGCGCGGGGTACCAGTCTAAACGGTAACTTGATCGGTTGGTCGCAACTGCTCTTCTGATGATTATTCTCAGTTCATAAAGTTCATCGTTAGGTCAATTGGCTGGCGTCGGAGACAGGCTTCAAGACAACTTGGTACAAAATGGTTTCCTTACCTTTAACATTTTCATATTACTATCTATGTTGTACACTTGCATAGTTTTCATTCATTTGCCAGTTTACAAGCCTAATGCATTGTCGACAACGAGCGAGAAAAAAAAGATACCCAGGAGTTTATTATTTGGCCATTACTGAATACAATAACTTAAATGTTATTACGCGAAATTATTAATTTGTAAAATGCTCTAGATAGGGATAACGTGAGTAAACCTTGCTACATGTATGCATGTGTAAACCTGATATCTTGCATGTCCTGGTTGTTTGAAGGACATATATATATAGAAGTAAACATCTTACTTCTTGGACGGACGTAACCACTGAATATTGTACTGGACATGCTTGGATATAGCTGTGAATATAATGTAACATTAATATCGTTGTATGAATAAATTTCAGAATATATAAAAAAAACTGTGTCCAGGCCGCTCGCATTTAGGTCCTGTCTCAAAACATTCTTGTTCATCGTAATTTGTACAGCTCTCGTATGGATTTCCCACCAGAGATTTGAGCAGATAAACATAGTGAGAGTTAAAACTCTGGGCCAAATGGAAAATACCAGGTCTGAGGTATGTAAAATAAAAATTGCTTGTTTTATTTTAATAAATTTGCTCCTTGAACTATCAAAAAGTGGCATTTTTAGGCAATTCGTATAACAAACACACTGATTGGATAGGTTGTTTCGATGACTGCTCCCAAACATTTAGTTTTTGTCTTCATTGAATTAACTTTTCCATAAAGCGTATACCACTATTGACAATTTATCGTCGAAGATGGAAATGAATATAGGATAAAATGATATGCTGGATACAGCGGGTATTTTACTTCCAATATAATATTGATTATAATACAAATGTATCATAAAAAATAAACAAAATAAATATGATAAGTAATATTGTATAAATAATTGTAATATATATAATAGATATAAATCATATTAAATGTGTAAATACAATAAATTGATTACTATATTGGGGTTTTAGTTAAAGTGTATGCACAAATCGCTCAACTAAAGCCCAAAGCTCTGATGAAACATTATTTTAGAGCATAACGGTTTTAAAAAAATTGTAAGCAAAGCCCAACTACAATAGATATTCTATTATTTATAGTATTTTAAATGGTTGCTTTGAATTTTGAAATGTAGGTAATTAAGAATTTAAATTTCCTTTCGTATATAGATTTAAATACTCTTTGTTTTAATAGGGAATTTCTTATGATTCCTACGAGCTACACAGCGAGCGACTCAGCAGGGTACGAAATGTATGTAAAACAATTAACAACTATTACACTATAAAACGTCCGTCAAAAAACTGGACATATTTTATTGATGAAAGAAAGAAACTTCTTTTCTGCGTCATCCCGAAAGCGGGTTCGATGTTCTGGAGACACACATGTCTGGATGATAAAGGTAAACCATTAAGGAAGTACACAAATGAGGAAAGAGAGTCAATCCTGAAGAATTATCTTAAAGTTACATCAGTTCGCCACCCTTACGACAGGTTGTGGTCAGGGTACGTTGACAAATTTACAAGACTAGATTTTCGATATGTGGGAATCGGTAAGAAAATAATTCAAAGATATCGACAAGGAGCAGACCCTATTTCTCTCAGATGTGGTCACAATGTGACCTTTGCAGAATTTGTTAAGTATTTTATAGACCTCCTGGAAAGGGATGAACTATCTGATGTCCATTTTCTCCCATACTATACCCTATGTAACGTTTGTGGAATCAATTATGATATCATTGTCAAGTTGGAATCTGCTACAGCTGATTTTGCATATCTTTCGACCAAAATAAAAAATGGTACACCGGTATCAAATGACAACTTGAAAAGTAAGTGGATGTTTGAAGCCATTTGTCGGTTTCATAGGAAAAACTACCAAGTCAACAACTCATGTGCCAGTCCAGAACTTATAATGGAGAAAAACTGGCGGACATGGAAAACTGGTGGTGTAGTTGATGCATCAGCTCAAAAGCCTGCACTCCCCTCGGACGTTCCTGACCATATATTTTCAAGGAAAATATGGGGGAGCTTCTGCCAAGGGGTGATTGATGAGCAACTTGCAAGTGCCGGAGGTCTGGAGAATTACCTTAAAGTCATGAAATCCCGAAGAAAATCGCTCAAACTCGACGCTTTCAATAATCTGCCAAAAGAAACTAAGGCAAAACTCGAAAACATTCTTGCCTTTGACATGGAACTGTTCGGGTATAAGAACTATTTGGAATAATTTTCAAATGATATTGATTGATCCTTAGGAATTTCAGTGTAAGCAAATGCTTTCCTGCTTTCAAGGATATGCACGAGCCCTTTGGATTTTTATTTTGATATAATTTTGTATTGTTCTCCATGCAAAGATTGCATGGGATTATTAAGGGTCATCATATCAATACGCACGGATACGCTTAAAATTTGGTTGGGGTAATTTACAATACGCACGGATACACTCAAAATTTTGATCGGTCAATATATTGATACGCACAGATAACTTATTTTTGAAATGACCAATTTACTGATTATTTATTAACCAATCAAGTTGGTTGATATTTTTCCAACTAATCTGTTGGTCACAGCAACCAATCTTTTTCGGTGGAATTTTCAACTAAACTAGATTGGTTGCATACTAAACAACTAGTTGTGGTCTGTTTTACCAATATCTTGGTTAATCTATCACTAACAAATTAGTTAAATCAGGTCAGTTATTGGTCATATCAACCAATTTCAGTTGGTGAGACCAGTTGACACGTTTACGTGTTCACGTGTGTACTGCTACTGTCACTCCTTTTTAGTTGTTTTATTCTCCGGATAGGATGGAAGTCTTGCTACAAGCCATTCTTAAGATCTCGGTTGTTTCGGAGCTCGTTTCAAGGGGAAACACAATTCGCCCGATCGTGGAATCGAACCTGTGACCGCTCGCATCAGACAGTTAAGCTTGCTTCCCTTGCAACTGATCAGCAGTATGTTTGTGTCTGATGTAAAACTGACCAATCTGTTTGTACAGTCCTTGATCAATCAATTGGTAAAAATAACCAATAAAGTGGTAAAATCAACCATTTTTTACTCAACCAATTATTTTTTTAATATATGCAAATAAATGATCGACGAATTCTTCAAAATGACCAGTCGTTTTGATTAATGCACATTACCAACCAGTTGGTTAAATTTACCAATATCATCTCAACCAACCAAATTGGTCAAATATTTGACCAATCTGTTTTAGAGTGTAGGTACTGTAAAACCCGGGGTCAATTTTGAATTAAAATTGGAATTGAATGGAAATCTGTATGAATTGGAATTTAATTTGAAAGAAAGTTTATGGCTCAAATGACGAGCTGAAATGTGGTTAAAGAACGGTTATCTATAGTCACACAGATATGCTTCTTATTGATTGTAATAGAAAGCATGATGAGCAGCTGAAATGTTCCTTTATCTGTGTTGAGTCACACATAAAATATTGTTCTGTGGACTCTTTTAACCAAAAATGCAAGCGATTTTTTCCTTCCTGTTAGGCCGAGCCACAATAGTAGGAATTTTTAATGCTCGCCTTTAAAAACAAAATTCTTGTTATAGGGAATTTGAATAGGACGAATTATTAACATTGCCAAGGGCCTTGTCTACGTTTGCTATATATTTAAATATATGAATATAAAATGATAGATGAATTTAAAATATGATATTTATAGTTGCAGCTGTGTTTGAGTTACTTTATAAATATATGCACGAAACATGTCACAATTTTTTTTGTGATTGGCCAGATATGGAGTTCAATGAGACCCCATTTAACAGCGAGTTGACATATTTATACCCATTAACTTTTTATGCCCCCGCCACAATGTGGCTGAAGGAGTGAGAAGGATGTTTAACAGATTTTAATCTCATTTATACACGCATTCCAAAGACCTATAAGTGCAACAACTGTGTTACATTTAAATTACCCGCCCTGGAGCAGACGCCACCTGAATGTTGGATACCATTATTGCCAGTGTACCAGTGAAAAACATAACTGTCTTATTCAGAGCACAATTTTGCACCCAGGAAGTGAAAATAGGTATGTAATTGTAGGGCTGTAACAATATACCGATATATCATAACGAATTGATACGCAACGTCGATATGGTTACCGATACGATTTGCACGCTGTATTGGTCGTATCGAAGAATGAACGACTCTTAACAAATATGGAGACAAGTCTAACTTAAACTATAACCTAAACTACTTTAACAAACGTAGCCACTTTATATTTCTTATATTGGCTGTTAGGACTTAAAAAAGACAATATTTTGCAATATGATCGAATGGATAAGAAATGTTAACATGGACACATGACGGGGTCCAATCAAAGGGGAATATTCCTGACGAGAACCTTATTTGCTGAGGAAATGTGAGGGGGGCAATCCATCCGAAAACGAACTGAAGCCCCCTGACCCACTCATCCCATCTAGGGCATAAGCAGCGCGCATGAAAACGAGGACAGTAAAGCAACCGACCAGAATGAAAAAATAAATGTTCTAATATGGTCCGCTGTCTTCCTCACGTTAACCCATGCTATCTCAAAAATGACAGGAGCTTGCATCACGATATTTTATGTAAAAAATCAGTCACCTTAAAAACAGATTTTGTTTTTTTTTTTTGCTATCTGCATTGACTAAGATTTTATAGGGAACAAGTGACCAAGGGGTCATAACGCTCAGCTGTCTAGGAAACATTCACAGAAGGAATTTGTTAAGGCGGTATCCTATTTCAACTGAAGCATAGCTCAAAGGATTTAGGTAACAGAGACGTATTTACAGGTTTCCAAGGAGATTTTTCATAGCCACTCCTGGATGTCTAGTTAGAAGATTCTAGGTGTAATGTTTATGATTTGTGCCCAGTTAACGGACGACCGTATCTTCGAAGGTACAATAAAATTAAAATTTGAAGAAAATGCGTAAACATTTGAAAAATCCAGGTGGTGCCACCAGTCTGCAGCAACTGATAAAACATCCCATGCTGAATATGCATACAAAGAATCATGGTAATGAATGATGCATCAGTTGTTCAGAAAGTGTTGGTTTTTTATCAAATTTTGAATTATACTCAGGGTTATTTACAAGCTCTATACTTCGGAGGATATGGGTAACATAGACCTTATTTCATGTTTCCAAGGAGATTTTCCATGGACCTCCCGGCATGACAGAAGTTTCTAGGTCCAATGGTTACGACTATTTGTGTCTTGTAAACGGACGACCACATCTTTGAGGGTCTCAAAATATATAAATAAGAAAAAAAATCCAGGTGGCGCCACCAGTCTGCAGGAACTGATGAAACACTCTATGATGAATATTCATGCAAAGAAGCATTATGATCAGTGCATTAGTTGTTCAGACACTTGAGCTTTTGGATATTTTTAAAATTATTCTGGTAGGTACTTCTGAGCCCCATAACTTGGAGAATAACTGAGTCATCTGAGCTGAACAACTAGAAAAAACCCTTTAAAATCTTCTTCTCCAAAACCATCCAGCCAAATTGTTCAATATTTCACAGAAATAATCCCAGAAATAATCTTACTCAAGTTTGTTTGAATGTTTTCTAATTTATGGTCAAGTAACGGGAAGCTGAACTTGGTCACTTTGCCAAAAGAAGCATACTAAAATAAAAATATCTTACTTGGGTCTAGTATTTATATAGATAAATATGCATAAAGCAAGTCTGCTTTAAATGACTTGATATATAAGATAAAGATTGTTTATTCAGTTGTTTTTATTAATCTTTTATATATATATATTTTAATGAATATTCAGCATAAATGCAGAGCATAACAGATATGCCGTATATTAAAACAGTAAAAAGCATTTTATCCTCAGGACTTTTATACAGAAAATGTTATGCAAAGAAAAAGAACGTTTCGTCAGTACGTATCGGGTATCGATTAGAGTGTATCGCAATATAACGTAATGTACCCAATCAGGCAGACCGTTACACAGCCCTACATAATAGTACACAGACCTAGTGCATTATGCCTGAATTCTCTCTGGACAAATAAATCAGTTATTGAAGCTACCGTTGCTTCATTCGAGAATGGTTGTTCTTGATTACAGGCTTTTCAACATACAACATAATATGAACATGTTATGTTACATCCATAGGAAATATTTTTATTCAATTTTCTTTCTTAGAGTAACAGATCGTTTCGTGCTATAATCCGAATTAACCCTTTGAAAGGCCGGCGACGCAACAGACGTCGATGGCTACTGTATATCATAACCAGTGGCAGGTTACAGGTTCCTGGTGTTTCCAATTTATTCCGGTTAAAGATTTAGGTTAAATATTCAGGGTTTCTTATGAGTCATAATTTGACTACATATTAGTTTAAGGTAAATGTCCATTTGAGGAATGACACGCAAGGGATGAAAAGAAGGCATAAAAACTCATGTCGTTATTATATATATTTATATATATATATATATATATATATATATATATATTGTATATTGCAATAATCTTTTCTCGATTCCTTGTTATAAAGATAAATATAACCTTGGACCAACGGGTCTCGACGCTCAGCTGAATTTGTTTATAAGGATATGCTTATGAGCGTTTTCAAAATATGGGTCCTTTCATAAGTTTGAAGCCAGCCTGTCTACAAAAACTCGAGTAATCATCCTAAAACTAATTTGAGAATGGATGGGCCCTGTGATCTTGACCATTGACCCCAAAATCAAAAGGAAACGTCCTCTATTGTCAGGTGGGTCACATGTGGAAGACTAGAGGTTTGCGATGAAAGTTTTGGCTTAAAATACATCCACAATTTTTCTAAATAAGTGGGTCCTGTGACCTTGACCTCTGACCCCATGACCAAAAATTCAATAGAATTCTTGCGTTGGAGGTGGGCAAAATATAAAGCAAGTTTTAAATCGGTATGTCAATGCAAACTGGAGTTATCATCAATAAACAAATTTGACGGACTGAAAGACGAAAAGACTGACTGACAGGGTCATCAATATAGGGCATCTACTTATTCGGGGGGGGGGGGGGGGGCTAATAAACATATAAAGTTTCAGGGCACAGATGAGACCACAGTTGCGTATCTGATAGTATTAATACATTTGGCAGTGTCAAGATAAAGGGGGAAAATGCGTCAAAATAGAAAAAATACAGGTGGCCAACCAGTCTTTAGGAACTGAATTTAAGATACTAATCTTAATCAATAAACACAATGGGTTGCAGGACAATGAATGATACCACAGCTGAGAAACTGACAAAACGGCTGTCATTTGATTATCTCCAAAAAAGCATTGAAAATCGTAAAAATTAGGAAAATTACAGGTAGCGGCACCAGCTTTCGTGATCTGACAAAAGTAGTCATGGTCAATATTCGAGGCAAGATTCATGGCAATCCATGCCTTTAATATTAAGGTACTTGAGGTTTTGTATCATGGTTTTTAATAATTCTCTGGGGTACTTACGAGCCCAATAGCTCAGAGTATATAGGTCACAGTGACCTGATTTAAGGTTTTCAAGGAAATTTTTTACTAACCTACCTGGATTTAAGTTACAAGATTCTAGGGTAAGCGTTACGCTTTGTGCCCTGCTAACAGACAGCCGGACGACCATACGGACGACAGACAAAGCGCCTTTCCTTTACATCAGTGGACTTTCAATAAGCTGAGCTAAAAATGACTTTATAAGAATAACTTCTATCAGAATAATTTGATAGGTTTTACACAAAAATTGAAAATGGAAGTTAGATATTTCAACACTTTCACAACAGAGTTTGTCAGTTTGACTATGGAAGCCAGTGTACTTCCTAAGTAAAATAAACCCTGATATTTCTGTTGAACTTCAGTTTTCACAGGTATTTAAAATCAGAACAATCGTAGGAGTCTGCTCTTAGTTCAGTTTGATGGTCATAACTTTCGCTGGTTACAAGTTGAACGAGGAAAATTTTGACATTTCCTTAGAAAATATTAGGTCGAAATATTTAAAACTTTGAAACCGACAGTTCAGAGATGTCAATGTGAAACAATTATTAAGAGTGATCTATTCAGGGTGATCTATATTGTTTTTAGCTTCCAGACTGTTGATCTGTGTGAACAAATTTCCGACGTTAAAGGGTAAGGGACTCTCTCTAAATGATTAGACCAAGAAGTATCTAATTATTTATGTAATCTCTCAAAGAAAATATGTTTTTCAATATATAGTCTTGTAACAGACCATCCATGCAGCTAACTCATTTGTGATAACTAGGGTAGGGTGTCCACTACAAATTTAGTGTTGCAATATATTCGTATTGCAATATTTTCAGTGTATTAAATTTATAAGAAATGTGTGTTTTCTATATTATAAATTAAAAGTTTATGCATGATAAATTTCTAACACCAAAATATGTCAAAATTACTTACAAATGTACTTTATATAGTACTGACTTGTTGTCACATCAATCAAAGAATTTTTTTAAATTAAAGTTTTCTTTAGACTTTACATGTGCAAGTGACTGGGAAATAAGACAATTCTAGACAGTGGTTTAGCAAAGAGAGAAATAGAGGGTGTACAGAATCATAGCCATGTATTATGTTCACATCGCAAAGCTGTCGTTCTTGAACAACGATACTGTTAACTTAACACTTGATCTTCGTGCAATTATTAAAAGATGTGAGAAAGAATATAAATGAATAATTGGTTATTATGAACGTGTTCAGCAATTCTTCCTTTTTGCGGTAGGCAAAAACTTGAGCATTTCTTTCCAATCGTCTTAAGATACGAGAGAGACTTTCATTTCAAGCATGCATTAATCCAAGGCGATGCAGATGTCTGTATTTGTAACAGAAACATTATTTTGCTACAAAAAGTCAGTTGTTGGCATGTTCAACAAAATATTAAAAAAATCGGTATTTGCGTATCACCGTATCGCGGTATACCTATATATCGATAATATTGCGCAGCCTTAGTGATAACACGATGACGTGGCCACTTTTATTCCAGGAGATCGTCATGCAGCAGTCTCATGTGAAATGTGTGTGAAATAAAGAGGGACAGAAATCAGACCACTGCGACTGCACACTGCATACTGCGACGCCGTTTATCAGAATTTAGAATTTTATCAGAAGTTTTAAAGCAGCAGCCAGTAGGTTTCGAGTGGACAGTAAGATCCGTCAAAGCAGAAAAGTACGGGTCTCCCAAGGAAATTACAAAATCCATATTCTTTTGTTGTTGAAAACCCCTTGCGTCTTTAAGTGAAATTACAAAAAAAAATAAATATTGTAGATCAAGACTTTCTACAGGTTTTACTTATGAAAAGTCTATTTTTTTCATTTTATATTTATTCAGGCCATACAAAAAACAATTACTGGACAAGAGACCGCCGCTGAGCAAATTTGCTGGGCCTGACTCTAAATTGTAAGCAATTTTAGTTGGCCCGAAATTGAATTTGAGCCCTAGTGCAGCAATAAAAGGAAATTAACAGGTTTATTGTTATGAGAACAAATTAGTGAATGAGTGGGCAATACGTGAGTGTATATTTATTGAACGAGTATATCAAATTAATGTTCATGAAACAGAAAACATCTGTTTACAACTCCTATACGTGAACAAAATGTTTCCTATGGAAGTCTATATATTTGTTTTAATGATGATACGAGTACACACGTTGAGCGATGTATTTTTTAAATGGAGTATATCAAATTTATGTTCCTCACACAGATAACATGTTCGCATCTATATACCTGAACGATATATTGTTTACTTTTCGGAATGTTTAGTTTTGACAGCTAACACAAGAAGATAACATGGGTTATGGTAAGGCTTCAGTGTAACAGAGTATGATGTAGCTGTAAGCGATATAGGTCTAACACCAGGTCAGGATCTTGGGATCTATGTATTGGTCGGGATCTCGGTCGTATGCCTCCTTTGGTCTTATTATTTTATTACACACCGTCATCAAAAGATTAATGTTTATCCTGTCTTACAAGGAGAGTCATCTATATAAGTTAAAGAGTTTACTGATTCTGGGATTCATCTTTTTTGTTATTGAAAAACCCGATTCTACGCCTCAAAATACTTTGGTTCCTGGCGCGCTAAAGTATACACGTATTTCAAATACTAACAACGGATTTCACATGTATTTTTATATATACAAACAATGCATATAGGTATGATTTGCTGTAAAAATTTAGTTTCTGGCTTATAGCGAAGTTAAAGCGGGCTGCAATCTCGTGTTCTCTCAAGAATCATTTTGCAAGTACAAGCAAAATAGCTCAGCAGAGTGTTTTGCTGGTACAGGTAAATTAGCCTAATACGTATAAATGTCTATGTAGCCTGTCCAAAAAAGACCCCTGTAGTATCTTAACAATATGGTTCTGCCATCTGGCAAGCACTAAAGAGACCATGAATGGCATATTTTTGTGACCTGGAAGTTTAAGGGAAGGGTCAAGTAAGCTCGCAGGCGGGAGCAGAAATAAAACAAATTGTTCATGCAACTATCCGTATGGGATTCATTTTATTATTGATCATCGTCACCATAACTGGCGACTAATAGACGATTATCATGCATTTTACTCGGGTATTACGCCGTGTCAGTGCATATGTACTTCAAAGACTGTTTCTTCCGGACTTACACGGACACCCATTGTGGCTCACAACATGGCGTCAGGCCAAAGCACTTCGGCAGAACCAGGTAGGTTCACTATAGCTATACAACTTATGAATCTCCCTACGTTCCCAACCTTTGACATACATTCAGGTGAGAACATCATCTGCCCGTTGGAGAAAGTGGTTTGAACGATTCAATAGGTTATTAGTTGCCATGGATATGACTGAACCCCGAAGCCAGGAACCCCTTCCACTCCCTATGTGGGCCCCGCATTTGATGAAATTAACGATACTTTGGCCACACCAGGACCCACGGGCATTGCTACGACATATAACGTCACGCATGCAAGGCTGCCTGCATATTTTACCCCCCGTACAAACAAGCCTTTGAAATATACACTTTCAGACAATGTAGTCAATTACATACAGAGAATATTGACAATTATGTGACACGACTCAGTCATCTCGCCTGATCATGCAGATTCTCAGACGTAGACCAAGAGATCACACATCAGATCATTCAAGCAGGATCATCACAGGCTCTGAGACGCCGAGTTCTACAGCGGGAAATTTCACTAGAACAACTGGTGACCGCCGCTCGTGCACTAGAACTAGTGAAAAACAAGCCATCCAGATTAAAACCCGACAAACAATAAATGCCATCAATTTCGGGCGCCAAGTGAAACGTAAAAAACTCATGAACCCTTGCAGAGAATCTTGTGAGCGACGCATACAACAAACGCCTTTAGCAGGTAACACCAGATACAGACAGGTTAAGTCCAAACCTCATTTCGTTACCCGCCGGGGGCGCACCATATAGGCGACCAGTTTGTCCTGCTACTGACAAAATTTGCAGAGCATGGAATAAAATTCGACAATTTGCTAGTGTATGCCAAACAAAAATTAACAAAGACCACAAGCCAACTTTTTATACAACGCAGTATCCAACAGAATAAGTTTCAGTCGTGAGAAACATGTTATACCGACAATTGATTGAATGTCAGTCCTGAACGGATCGGCAGTATGCTAGACTTAGCACACGCCTATCATCAGCTAGAGTTACACCCAAACATTCGTGCAATCACCACGTTCAGCACACACGTAGGATTACAGAGGTACACGAGAGTAGTCTTCGGTATAAACGCAGCTGCTGAAATAATTTCAAAACGCAACAGCTTGGGTTCTCATGGACTAGACGAATTCATGAACTTTGCGAACGACATAATAGTACATGAAAAAACGCAAGCATGACACGAGAGAAATCTGAATTCAGTGATGCAACAAATTCAAGATTTCCACATCCGTCTGAACGATGGCAAGTGTAAATTTTTTCAGTGTCTGGTCATATTCTATAACCATATCCTCGATATAGGAGGAATCCGTGCCGTTCCGGACAAGAGCCTTGACAAGTGTTGATCTCATTACTCGCAGACCGAAGGAGAAATGTTAGGTGTAGTCTGGAGCATTCAACATTTTCATCTCTATGTCTATGGTTCCAAGGGCATCGTCAAGTCAGACCACAAACCACTCCAAGGTGTCTTCAAGAGCCAGAAACCAGCATCAGCTAGAATAGAACGCTGGAGACTTCATTTATAACCCTATGACCTTGACCTTTCCACCCAACCTGGAAAATAAAACGAGATAAACCCTGCAGACCTTCTTAGAAGGCATCCATTGAAGGATAATTCCAACACTGATCACACAGCGGAATACTATATCCATTATATTGCAACAAACACAATACAAATGACAACAGGTTAAAGTCATTGAACTTGCCCTTCAAGATCACAAAGTGCTGTTAAGTCTATGAGACTTCTTAGACATAAAAAAGTTTGGTTACCAAAATTGCCAAGAAAGTTGATCTCGTAATCAATAAAGGAAATTTTATGCTAAACAACAACGAGACCTCGCACAGCCCCGAACATCTTAAGATGTCGGCAATACCTCCCGGCCTATGGACTTAGGTATATGAATATTTTGCCGGACCCCAGGCCTAGTGGTGAATTGTTACTAGTCATTCTAGATCACTTTAGCCGTTTTCCAGAAGTGGAAATTGCCGCATCTACTTCAGCATCCACAGTCAAACCTAAACCAGACACCATGTTCTCTCGCCATGGAAATCCAGATATCGTCAGAAGTGACAACTGAATTCAGATGTTGTCTAGTGTTTTTGGTTTTACACATCGCAGAATCACACCTCGCTGGCCCAAGGCCCATGACCAGGTAGAGCATTTCATAGACACATTAATGAAATCCATCAGAATTGTAAAAGTTGAAGGAAAGAACTGGAAAAGGCTCTTTATGAATTAATACGACAATATCGAGCCACACTACATGTGAAAACTGGTTTTCCACCAGCCCAGTTTTATACAAACGCAGACACCGCATTCAACTACCAAAAAATACCATCTAAAGATGAAACCTCCATATCAACGGATCAGAAGTCCGAACTAATGACAAAATCAAAAGGAGAAAATGAAACAGTATGCTGACAGACGCCGCAATGCTAAAAAAATATAGTGTGGTGATAAAGTGTTAGCCCGCCAACGGAAAGAGAACAAGAAATCCCCATATAATAATCCCGCATTCTATACTGTTAAAATGAGGAAAGGCAGTATGATGACAGCTAGACGTGGAAACAAAACCATCGCCAGCAATTGTTCACAGTTTATGAAGATTCATGAACAAACACAAACACCGCAATAGACTACTGGACAAATAGATGCGTCTGTTGAAACATTTAATAGAACCAGAAACAATCAGGAACAAAACATATGAGAACAAAACATCAGAACAGAACCAGCACAGCAAACAATTATCCCACAACCATGCATTTGCCAACAAAGTGGTTGCCCACAATGAACACGCAAGCTGCCAGTCAGATTCAAAGACTATCTCAGAGTGCCATTATGTGAGAAATGTGTTAGCTTCTTAGTGGTAAAGACTGAGCTTTATATAGGATGAAGTGATGGTAACCTCTCTCGTGTTGAGGCTTTGTGAACTTAAACCCGGATGAAAGGGCATTTCAAGTAATATGTTTTTTAATAAGAGATTGCATATCCTGTAAGTTTTTCTTCATGCCCAAACTCTTACACTTTTAAATATAAGCTCACTCCATTCAACAATAACCCATACACTGTGATAAGACTACAAAGTGTAATCACGTTAAAGTAACAGTCATGATGAGAGACTGTTTTATATAAAGGGAAGAGTTGTAGGGACTTAACCGTATTGTACTGCCATCTGGCAGAAACCATTAATAGCCAAGGGTCAAGTAAGATCGCATGCGAGACCTAGAAGGAAATTGTTCGTGCACCTTTTCGTGTCGGATTTTCTTTACTATTGATAATCGACACCATAACACCCGCCAAAACATTTTGTCATATATTTAATCGCTGACATGGGGCTACTCTTAAATTAGAGGAGCTGTAATAGCAAGTTTGAGTTTACTTAATTAGGTGACGCGTTCATGCATTGCTAAAACAAAAAACATGGAAATTATCTTGCTAAGCCCTCCCACCATGTTTGCAGTTGTGGATGACTTCTGTGACTACTCTATTCCCTAATTGAACACACGTTTTGGAGCTTTATTTTGTTCAGTAACAATTGCTCTGAAATTCTGGCACCCAAGGTCGGTGCGGTGGATCTCTTGATTAGTAAGTTACTAGTTTTCCTTCAATTTCCTCCTAAGAATGAAACAAGTCTCCTTCGCTTAACATGAATTCTCTAATATACATGCATACCACTTCTGTTTGCATATGGATATTGTGCAACTCATATATAAAGGTAATTCAAAGGGCAGTAAGGAAGACATGTTTTCACCTAGAACTTTATGTAGTCGTGTTGAAACCTTTAACTTGTGCTGTGTAGTTGCGACTCAAACAAACTCAATTGAACATGTGGCTGTTTTTCAAGCCTTGCTTCATCCCAGAGACCTCTTTGACCGCTATGACACACAGATCCCAGACACCCCACCTAATTAGGTAAGTACATCCTTTTATGATTTAACTACTATGGCAGAAAATCACACTTGCTATCACAATTCCTCTAATTATATGAGTGGCCCCATGTAAGCTTTAACTGCATGACATTAACAAAGTTTTAGTGGGTGTCTTTATTGTTCCTGCTACATAGACATGTATATGTTATTGGCCATTCTATCTGTATCTGCAAATAGCCTGCTGAGCTTTTTTTTTTCAAGTAGCGGCAAAATAGCCAAAGTAATCGAAGTATATATATCTGCAAACTCGTGGTAGGGTGGTAGCACTCGCTTTCTGTCATATTTATATCCTGGTGTCACCCAGGCCCGGTGTCTACCGCACCTGCAGGTCCTTGTTGTGTATTTATATCCATGACTGGATCATAACACTGAAGAACCTCCTAAAGATGAACTCGTTTGTGAATGATTCACGGCTGAGGGGTACAGCCTTCCCATTAAGCCTGCAGAGTGCTCACCGTTGATTGGGGCCCGACCGAGAAAATTTCATCCTGACCTTCCTGCTTTGAGTCCTGTGCTCTACCCCTGAGCCACAAAGCCGATTTGCTAGTGGCCGTTTCTGCTCATAACAAACCTCTTCCAGGTATGGCTTTGAGACAGCCTGGACCATATATGTATCAATTGTGAAACTTCAAAACTTGTCAGTGAGAAAGGTTCTGACAGGAAATGACATCGGCGTATTCCTGATGAAATTAAGCGGTTATGCCAGAGACCGAGACGTCCAGAAAGACGTATATAATTGTTATAATACTGTTTACCCTGGATATATCTCACTATTTTGCATTTCCCACAGTGCATATTTATAAATTTCAGTAGAATGCCTCATTTCATCCATAACAAATGAAGAGTTAATGTTAATAGGAGTATTTTGATGAATGGCGACAATATCTCCAGAGAAGACTCTACAAACTTAATAGGAGTAATAATATGTTCACAACTGAAGTGGCCAATGCACAAACAGCACATAAAGACCACAATTTCTAAAGGTATAGGAATTACAGGGAAAGCAATGAAGATGTTTGAAGAGTCTACTCTAATTATAGTTTATTATTATTTTATCTTTTCATATTTAACCTATTGTATGGAGGTGTGGGATTCTGCAGGGGTGTCTGCACTACTCTCACAATTCAGGCTACAATAGAGAGCTGTACGTTTGTTTCTCTTGTGTCACTAGCATTTCAAAATATCTAAAATTATAGTATTGATTTATTTATTTAAAAGGTTAATTATGAAATATACCTTTAATTGTATCTAAATTATTTTGAAAAATCCTAGATTTACAGGATTACAGAACAAGAAGAAAGCATTTTGCCATGTGCCTGTGTGTAAAACTACAGTCTACATTAAAACTTTACAGTTTAAACGAGTTAGATTTTTAAACCATATTATTAAAGACACTGCTCCTTGTTGTACAATATCAACATTTAAACGTTTGTAAGATTAATACTCTTACACTTGAGAATCATATTGATTATGTTTAAATTCATTTTCATAATCCAATGTCTGCACTATATAAACTACTATATTTTAATGTTAATACTTGGGCCCAAACTGACAAAGGTTTCTACAGGACAATGGGTTCCCGTCAAGGCAGAAACAAATTACAAAGGTATTCACAAAATTCAAATATTTTTATAAAATAAAACCCAGGCTGCTTTCAGGATTATGTTTGAAAAAACAAATATTTAAAAAACTATGACATTACATGAACATAATGAGAATACTGAGAACGGCTATTCCTGCATCCGCAATTAAATCCAGACTGGAGATACTGTATAACACCGATTGTTGGGGAATCTGTAGAATCTTGACATCTAGGGATTTCCATGCAAAATCTCCTTGGAAACCTGAAATTAGGTCTCTGTTACCCATATCTTGTGAGC
Source organism: Sipunculus nudus (assembly GCA_026874595.1). NCBI lineage: Eukaryota > Metazoa > Annelida > Sipuncula > Golfingiida > Sipunculidae > Sipunculus > Sipunculus nudus. The sequence goes on along the minus strand of CM049307.1, from coordinate 44,998,909 downwards.
TATGCTTCAATTGAATTAGGTTTTTTAGGGATTCACATGATAAAATTTATTTTGTGAATGTCTTCCTAGAATGCTGAGCGTCATGACCCATTGGTCACTAGTTATTGTCATGAGGAATACAAATGTGAATCCTGTGTAATATTTGATGAATACATTTCAGGATACGTCAGGTTACTTACATTCTGATCATGTATCAACATATTGATCGTCATCAAAATTTGCTATTCTCTTCTTTTGATGTGCCGCTAAAATAAACAAAATAAAATAAAGGTAATCCATTTATACAAAATCACAATGATTTGATTGGTTTCAATTATAAAGTACGTAAATAAATTTGAGTATTCTATAACAATTTAACAAACGGTTATACCGCCTTATATGTTTGGACAGTATTAGCTAGCATTCAGTCATTGTCTTTGTTGCCTCAAAAAGGAAAGCAAGTATGAAAGAGGCCATGCCGCTATCAAGAAATTAACTTTCCTAGATAGAATAATCAGTTAATATATACAATAAAATAACCATTTATATGATTATGGCTTGTCAATAACCCGTACGAAACATATCAATGTTTCTTGATTAAACCTTTCATTTCAGTACGATAACGATTAATAATTAAGTATGAAACATATGCAATTCTAAAATAATTGTTATTGGAATAGGCAGGTGTAAATTATGTTACCATGCAAGGAATAAAATTTAAATTCGTTTACAGGAATTAAACATTGCTGTATTGTCGCTGCAGGGTATTACTCATCAAAACGACGCGCTACACAGTGAAAGGCTCACCAGGCTGTAAAACGTATGCAAAACAAGAATGAACTACTGCACTGTTAAACTTCTATTGGGAAACATGACAAATGTCATAAATGAGGCCAAAATGTTACTCTTTTGCTATATCCCAAAAGCGGGATGCAACTTCTGGAGAAGAAAAATTGTAGACCTAAATGCTACAGCATTACGGGGTTATTCAAGTGAAAAAAGGTATTGAATCATGAAGAATTATCTTAAAGCTGTAGCAGTTCGTCACCCATATGACGGCCTATGGTCAGCGTACACTGATTAATTTACAAGACCAGATTCCCGATATGAGGACATGGCAAAACAGATCATAGCGCAGTATCGAGAAAATGCAGACATTATTTCTCTTAGATGTGGTCACAATATTATCTTTGAAGAATTTCTTCAGTATTTTACCAATGCGGTGGAACGTGGCATACTAAACGATCCTCATTTTATGCCATACTATTACATGTGTGACGTTTGTGGAAACAAATATAACGTTATTGTTAAACTGGAGACTGCTACCACAGATTATGCATTCCTTTCTACAAAAACTAAAGTTGAACCTATATCTAATGACACCTTGAAAAATAAATGGATTTTCTTTGCCAAATGCCAGTTTCGTGTGAATAGGCAGGCCAACAGCTCCTGTCTTACTCCAGAGGTTACTCTGGAAAGACTCTAGGGAGCGTGGAAAACTTCTGGTGTAATCGATCCCTCAGCGGACTTGCCAGCCCTGCCCTCAGACGTTCTATGCATTCAAAGAAACATTGGGAGCGCTTCTCTCATGGAGTAATTAAAGAACAGTTGACAAGTGTTGGAGATCTAGAATTATACTTAAATATCATGAACTCTCGGAGAAAATAAATCAAACTCGAGGCTTTCAACAACCTGAGCAAGGACACCAAAGAGAAACAAGAAAAGATTCTCGCGTTTGACATGGACCTGTTTGGAAATAAGAAGTATCATTAATAGGCCAAAAACGTTTAACATGAGAAGGAAACAATGTATCAAAACTATCCTGTAGGTCACGAGAATACACTTCGGGCCAATAATCCCCATAATCTACCTGCTATCTGAGGACTCTAGCCAACCAGTGTTTTCTGTTGGACTCTTCGTTTTACCGTTTAACCATTTGTACCTAGCTTACATCTGCGAACCAGTGCTTTCAACTTATTCTTAAGAAAGACTCTTTTATATATTGATATTATGCGATCGGCATAATAATTTTGTAGGTGTGGAATGTTACACTGTTTTGTCTTAATATCCCACATTTTCGTATATTTACTTGTATTTTTACAAGTAATTGTATCTTTTACAAGTACCTATCGTGCTACTCTGAAAGAGCGCGAGTACGCGCTTGATGAAACAGGCGATCCTAGAGAAACCCTAGCTGCGTTCATCATTATTTTAATCCCATAATATTAGAAATTTTAGTTCGTGGCTACGTCAAATACAAGTCTGACTACGCTTCTTACTTGGTGGTTGTCAAACGTCTTCAATATTCTCTACATTCTCTTCCTATTACTCTGACCTTCTAGTTTCAGCTACTTCTTATCGTGTTTAAATCTCTCCATGATATTGCACCGTTTGCATTTGTGATATTCTGACTCCTTAAAATCCAACCCACGAACTAAATCATCTGCGTCACTTTCGTCACTTTCTCGTTTATGTATGTTTGGAGACTGGTCAGCTGAGTGGTAAAACGGTTTGCCTTTTCCGCTGGCAACCCGGGTTCGATTCCCGGGGTGGCTATGACAGTGGGTTATAGTGGCCCGTCCAAGGCCTATGGTTCTCCGGTTTCATCCACCCTTACCGACTACCGAGGGCCAACATCCGAGCCACGGAGAGGGCCTCGTATTAGTTATTTTAACTAGTTGCACAATCCATATAAAATGAATAAAGTTTATATTATATGCGTTCAATGTAAATCAACTTCGCAATCTTTAAAGGCGCTCCTTAAATAATAGATTATTATTAATAGATTATTTAATAGCCAAGCCAAAGATCAACGTTTTACCCGAAGCCTTGGGATTTGCCATGTCATAATAATAAAGAAGGAGTTCGCAACATGTAATGTAATCCTCTAATAATTCAGATCAATTCAGGGTTATAATGAGTCCCGGTGTCTAATCAATTTTTAGACCAAATAAGTGACCTTATAGTGTTAAGTTCAGCAGTGCCAACACACAGTGAGAAATAAGCAACCCAGGGGCATGAAAGGTCTGTTTTCCAGTATGATCGCGTTTCCCACAATAAGAAACGCTAGCCGAAGTAGGTCTCTCAAAATTGCAAGGACATAATTAACATAGTTGCTGATAACGTAAATAACCATTTCCACTATTTCAACCATTCTTGCTTCTTGTATTGTTTTTCGCTATTGGTGCCCTATCATACGTAGTAGTTTGAATCCCTATACTGCAACTTAATGTACTCAAAGTGCCACAGAGAACAGGTGCTCATATTCTGAGGCGATGAACTATTCCTGTTGTAGAATCAATCGTTCTTACGTTTCTCCTTGATAAATGTATCATGTCATTGATTTCTGACAACATATTAAATAAACAGAAATAATCATATACTTGGATACACAGATACATGCCCATAGATACGCGTATACATACATACATACATACATACATACATACATACATACATGTGTACATGCAAATATAATCGCAAGAGCTGTTATCTTTTCTTATGCAGCTGCTTTATCTGGTTGCCACCGTGTCGGTATGATTGCAGTAACGGGCAAATGTAAATGATATGCATTGGTAGACGGATAATATGATTAAGCACACTTTTACACCGAGTTAACGTATTTCAGGCAGGTGGCACCAACATGCAACTACTCAGCCTATACTTAATATATCATGCTTAATTGTAAAAGTTTCAATTATAAACATCCTACAACATCCGGAAAAAATGGGATATGGTAAGGCTACAGTTTTGACTGAGACTATTGACGAGACTATTATTCTTAATTTTGGACTCATGTATTCTGTAGTTATACTGTAGTTAAAGTGGATTCAATATTTCAGCTCAATTGAATGTATATCTTTATGACTTTTAATAGTTGAAATGGTTTCCTGGCTCACGCACACCTCTGCGTCCATTTTCAATCAACATCTGACTGAAATATAAGGGGATAATGCGGACACTGAGAACATTAAATCTTGTATCCGCATTTGGATCTAGAACTGGACACTTAATATTCTTCCCTCAACTAGGAACACTTTCGGCGTTGAATCGAGTGCTCGCATAAGTAATACTGCAGATGAGTCACAGATCTGATACTTAAAATACAGGTCTGTGATATTATAAAGAATATGTTGGCGGTTACTATTGGAATTTCAGTCCTGTGTCAATACACACCTTCAGAGGAAAATAACGAATTTATTTACCAACTCGGTGTCAAATTTTAAGTCACCGAAATTATCAAAATACACAGTAATATAACATGACATGGATAACGTTCGTTTTGTCGTAACCACTTATTATTGTACCAGGTCATTGCTCGGAGGGAAATGTATAGTTTATGTTGGCAGGTGGTTGCATATGTTTCAGGGTACGGCTCACAATCAACGTTCACATCGCTTACATTCAGATTTTGTTTCAAGATACTGATGATCAGCACCATCTGCGCATCTCTTCTCTGGCTTTCCTACTTAAAGTATAGCCTCTTAAATATATCCAGAATGGCAGGAACAAGAGTTCTTGACAAAATTAATAATCTCCGGACACAGGTACTTGACTTCATCCCAATTGAAATGGGTTTATTCATTTAAATATTTTTTCTTATATATGTTGAGATGAAAATTATATTTTTTTAATGAGGTTCATCAAACACACGTTAACACTTAATTATATTGCCTCCATTCAGTAAACAAAGCAAAGATGTGGGCAATAGTCTGTCCATCTATGTATCAAGCAATAGACACATTATGTACAAATTTGACCCCTGGATGTGTTTGATTAATCTTTAAAATATTATATCGCACCTTTACGCTTTGAATTATAAAACCATAGTGCTGCAAAATATTTGGAAAGTATTCAGTTAAACAATAACATTTGTCTAGAGATATTAAATGTTAGCTTACTAACGTTACCTGATATTTCTTACAAAAAGGTCGAGCAGAAGAGTAAGCGATTGTGAAATACCATTTCTGTTTGTCTAAATTTATTAGACTTTGGTTTATTGTTGTTACAGGATATTGCTTATGATAGGTCGAGCTGCACAGTGAGCGATTGATTATGGTCCAACATGTATGCGAAGCAAGAAACAACTACTATTTCATCAAACATCCATGGGGCAACATAACAATTCGTGTTGATGACAAAAAGAATTTACTCTTGTGCTTTGTTCCAAAAGCGGGTCGAACTTCTGGAGACGAAAATGTTTTGGTAATAAAGCTAAACTATAAGAGAGCTTCCCAAGCAAGAAAAGAATCATAAAGGATTTTCCCAAAGTTATAACAGTTCGTCATCCATATGACAGACTTTGGTCGGCATATATGAACAAATTTATAAGACCAAATTCTAAATATGAGGAAATGGCTAGGAGAATAATTAAGAAATATCAAAGAAAAGCGGACAATATTTCTCTCAGATGTAGCCACAATTAGACCTTTGTAGAATTTGTTCAGTATTTTATCGATGCTATGGAACAGGAGAAGACTAGGTGGTTACCATTTTCTCTTATATTATCATCTCTGTCAAGTGTGTGGAATCAATTATGACGCTATCGTCAAACTTGATTCTGCTGCAGCCGATGTTGCATACCTTTCGACAAAAATAAAGGTGAAACCGGTATCAAATGACACCTTGGAAAGCACTTGCAAGTTTCGTGTGGATGAACAAGCCGACAACTCATGTCTGACTCCAGAAATTACACTCGAAAAGAATTGGCGAGCGTGGAAGACTGCTGGATTTATCGATCGTTCAGCAGACATGCCTGCCTTTCCTCCAGAAGTTCTAAGCCATCATCATTCAAGGGGGCACTGGGAACGCTTCTGTCAAGGAGTTATCCAAGAGCAAATGACAAATATTGGGAACCTAGAAGCTTATCTAAATATCATGAAATCGCAAAGGAAATTGTTCAGACTTCAGGCTTTCAAGAAACCTGAATCATGAAACCAAGGCAAAGCTAAAAAATTTTTTGCGCTTGACATGGAACTGTTTGGATATTAGAACTATTTGGAATAAAGCAAAGGCATTTTGATCACCAGAAGGAATTAAATGGGCAAACATATATGTTGTCGGTGGAAGGGTATCCGTAATGGTTACAGGTCAGAGTGATAAAGGCGGATTCATATTTGGTCTTATTAATTTGTTTTTATTCTTATCTATTTATATCAGTTACAGATAAGTATGCAGACATTTTAATGTGGTCAGGTATATACTGGATTATATTGCAACTATAATTCTTAATGATGATTCTTTGAACTTCTACTTGTATGTGCTGAAAATTTAACGGTGTTCCGCGTTAGCCTGGTAGCAAAATTAGTATGTACTTAGCCTACATGTTCATTATTCTGCAAATGGAGACCGATTTAGTTTCATAATAAATACGCCTTTAGTATGATGAAGACTGGCTAAACTTGTATAATATTAATAGATAGCACATCAACACACTGGTGACAGATGGACATTTTGTTGCTCATGCCATAGGAATAACATATTACAGAAAATTTATAACTTAATAAGAAATATTGAAGAAAAAGGTTTTTTACAAACCTTGCAAGCTACATATTTCATTATTAGAATCAAATTGTGTTTGTTAATGTTCATGGGACAACTAAACATTTTGTAATGTCGGACTCCAGAAGGCTCTGAAAATTTAAAAAAAATGAAAATGTGTTGGCATTTTAAAATTTTCGTTAACTTTGCCTCGCACAATCCGGCGCATTATGTTTTCTTCTAACACATCCTTCCTCAGGCTTTGATTCAGTGTAAACAACTTTGTTCTGCCTCGATACAATTCAGTAGCCGACAGTTATTAGCTTTTTACTTGCGCTTGCTGCTGGTAAATTCACGTGTACCAGCGAATATAAACACCTGTTATTGCAAATAACTAAACTGTTGGCCCATTGACCTATTCCCTTAAGGAAACTTGGTAGCTGTTATGACTCCACTGTTGGCCTTTTATGGTTATGATTGAATGCTATCGATAAAGCATTAATCGGCCAAGCAGATAAAGGCAAACGCGAAGGTTGTTTGAATGATTTACACACTTGAAAGTCAAAGTAAGGAGATATTTCATAAATTTATTACACGAAGTAATGTTATTGAGACAATATTAGTTTATCATTGCAATATAAGAACATTATTATTTGTATCCTTGTGGAATACACAGTATTGAAATCAGGGCAGACAAAACATCATGGGGGTATGGTAAGGATGCGCATTGGATGAATAACATTTCCTTATAGAGCACTATATCACATATAACTTAGTACATCAGAGGGGTTTATGTTCTTTGTCTGCACATTTCTTTTGACATTTGTCTAGTATCATCATACAAGCTCCCTTACAAGCCTGTCAACATAAAAAAATAACGGTCATCTTGTCATACGGTCAGATCATCATGTGCTCCGATTAGTTGACACGGGGTGTGCGGTATGCCAATGCAAGTTTCAATTAAGCTCAAATTATATTTCGATTAATCATTTATTGATTAAGAATTGAGAATTCGTTCCACATACTGCTCGTGATAAACTGACCTTGGCCAGGTTATCATGGCTATGTACAAGTGCAATGGTAAGAATTGGGTAGAAGCTAACAGAATATACGTTTATATATATCCCTGATAGAAACTGTGCTCTCAGAAAAGTTCTATGATATATATAAACATTAAAGCTCAAATTGTTTTCCAGTTTAAAATAAACCTATTTTATTTATCAAACATTGTCAAGTCCATCGGCAATTCGTCAGTTAAACTCTACGGATCGTCCCATCTTACGCCAGTCTTACCCCTGACTTTAAAATAGCTGAACTTCCTTGAAAATGCCTGCAAATGTATTTCTATTCTACTTGCTGACCCTGGCCCATTTCTTTTGAAGTATCACAACTGTTCTATGTGTGTCCGCTTTTTTTTATGAATTTCCGAGAATAAGCGCTTTTCTGTCCACATTCTTGCTACTTGGTGACTCTTCCTGATTGAGAGGTAAACGATTTCTGCTTTTGCAAACATTTAATAAGTTTTCTGATACAACTTCAAGCCTCTGCATTTCTTGCAACGCGTTCTATCAAATGTGAATAAGAAAGTTTTCCATGAAATGCTTATAACGCGGTATCTATTTATGCTGGAAATGTCTATTTTGCACATTGGGTGGGAAATGATACATTTTTCGATGACACGATTGAAGTAATTGCCTCATGTGTGGTCAATAGAGAATGAATAAAAAAACGGATATAATAGAACCGTCTGACTTTATGCTAGACAGGTCTAGTGTTCTCCACATGGTAGAATTGAATGAATTTTCTGTTTCACGGTTGCGAGTCTCGTCGGTTGCTTTGAAACGACGAAAACATCGCCAGCAAATGCCTAAAACTCGGTCACTCTTTTTGCATCGAGAGATTTAGGTTCCTGCTGAGTGATACTGGATAAGTATTCAGTGACACAATAGCAAGTTTCTTCAATAGTCGCTCCATCTGTAATCAAACAAGAAGAAACGGATAAGGGGAAATGTTTATAACGTCAACAGTATGCAAGCGATCTGGATTTCTTTTGCCAATGTGTGGTATTTTGTAAGTTATAACAAGCCTGTATATGTGAATAATGTAATATTATTTACGCTAGTTATTATAGCACTCCCTGCCGTCATAACAGGCAGTGTGGCTTAACACTGGTTGTTTGGCAGTGGGCAGCAAAGCTTATGTCAAGTATCAAAGTGTATTTCGTTCTGTATTCAAAGAGGTCTAAAACGATGTAATGTCCTACTATTTCCCGCGTTGTTTAAGATAATGCAGAAAATTAAAAGAAATCACCACGTGTGAGAGCAACTGTCATTACATATCGTATGAAAGGAGATTGCAGAACATAGTTTTCGTCATGGTAAAAAAATGATGGACTTAATCGCACCGACAACAGAATTACAACAGCACATGTAGCGTGGTTTCAGAATTTCGTAAAGCATCGCAAACAATGATACATATTGTAAACAAGTACACATCGATCAAAATAGAAGGAACTGATGCTGTGTTCAAGGCCATCCTACCGTAATATTCTTTAAGATTGTAGAAGCAAGCCGTCGGAATTTGAGTATCAAACCGTGTGAGGTGTTTCTGAGTATCGCACCGTGTGAGGTGTTTCTGAGTATCACACCGTGTGAGGTGTTTCTGAGTATCACACCATGTGAGGTGTTTTTGAATATCTCACCGTGTAATGTGTTTCTGAGTATCACACCGTGTGAGGTGTTTCTTAGTATCACGCCGTGTGAGGTGTTTCTGAATATCTCAATAACTACTTGCCTTTGGGCATACCTCTGGCAAAATTTTCAACGAATTTCATTAATAGCCAATTAAAATGAAAATAATGAACCATACTACAGCTTGTATGACGTTTGTAGAAACAAATTTGACCTTATCGTAATACTGGAACCAGCTTCTACAAATATCGCATATCTTTCTTCAAAAACAAATCTGGACATATCACAAATGACACTTTGAAAACTGAGTGGGATTTCCTGGCTATTTTTTAGTTTCGTGTGATTAAGCAGGCCAGTAACTCATACCTTAACCCAGAAATCCCGTTGGAAAAAATTCAACTGGCGGGCGTGGAAGTCTGCTGTTGTTATCGACCCCTCAACAGACATGGCATTCATCCTTGGACCTTCTGTGCCATCTTCACTAAAAAGGCTCATTATGAGCGCTACTGTCAAGGAGGGATCGAAGAGCAAATTGCAAGGGTCAGAGACCTAGAAGCCTACCTAAATTTTATGAAATCTTGAAGAAAATTTCTCAAACTTTCAACGACTTCAGCAAAGAAGCCAAGGTACAACTCAACAAGATAATCGCATTCGATGTGGAGCTGTTTGGTTATATAGGAACTACTTGGAGTGAACAACAAAAATTAAAAAGATTATTCAATATATTTTGGGTTATGATTCATGCAGCTGCTCTACCTGTTGCTGCGTCAATGTATTTTGAAAGAAAATATCTGTGTAACAGAGTAAACTTTACCCAGAGAAATAACATTTGTTTACAGCTACTATACCTTAATATCATGTGTAATTGGGAAATCTATTCAGACATATTTGGTCAGTGTCAAAACTGTACTTTCGATGACATATTTTCCATGAATAAAGTATTTTCGTATAGGTTAACATTTCATTCCTAGCCATATTTCATCCAAACAAAGCTATTTATTTCACAGAGTAGATGTTATTCAGATAAAAAACATTTATTACCGCTTTTACAACAACAACAAAATGTGTTCCCCTGTTATTGGTTCAGGATTGATTCACTTTTATTTCTAAATATACATTTGTAAAAGAAAACTGAAGTGATGATTAAATATATTCATTACACACAGGAAATGTTATTCGTACAAAAGCATCTGTTTACAGCTGCTTTACCTGAACATTCTACGGATTCACGTGGCACGAAGACGTTTCCGTCATGTACTTAAATTATTCACAGTAAGGTGGTTATCTACAGGGGCAAATAAATATTTTAGTACAGGGGGCTCTTACAGGCAAAAGCCTGTGTGAGACACAGATAGGGGCTCCTTGTATATATGTATTTTTAAATTTAGGTTATAATTATGAAATATAGTTGTGTTATGCATGTATTGTCCTACTTGAAATATTCTTAATTTGAGAGGGGCGCCCGTTGAACCCCGCTAAATCCACCCCAATCTGTACACTCTATCAGATATGTATAAAACTTGCCCTGGAGAACATACACTAAAAGTCTATTTAAGATAATCATTTGTCGGTTTGATGTGGTCTTACTCTCTCGCCTCAGTCTCTTTTTGGACACATCTGTTTTAGGCTATATCTAAGGATGTGGGATTGGTCGATAAAGTTCGACTACTGGCAAGCAACTGCACGTATCAGACGAACCATACGACGATGTGGATTCAGACTTTTTGGAAACAAAGCGTATATTAGTTAATGCAATTGAGTCGACCTAGCTTTGAGCCAATGTGGCAGAGCCTCTTTACGTTTGAACATTTCTTACAATATTGCTACCAAAATAATTATCTTCCATTGGTTTCTTCACAAGCGTATTGCCCGGTAAACAAATACAGAAATAACAATTCCTGGGGCCTCAATTAGACCCTCCCAGTATGTAACCGAAAATTGTTCTACGAAATTATCATAAAATGTATAAAAACTAAAAATAACTAACAAAACAAACTTTCACCTAGCCTGGATCCGCACTGCGAACATTCCAAAATAGTTCCGCAGAGAAATTTATTCATCCATACCATTATCAGGGAACCCTTGTTCTAAAAAGGGTAATATTTGAGTGAAATAGGGTCAAGCGAGTTAGTTTAAGGTTCACCACAAAATTGCGAGACGTGACTGTGAATACATCAATAAATTACATAAAGACGTTGGCAGATGTTTCTCCACATTTCCGTGTGAAATCCAAGGGCTGTTGCTTACATATCGCCATTATAAAACAACTCGTAGAACAAAAAATTTTAAGTAAATATAATATGACCGTATATATGCTTGTTAACACGTATGGGCATTTAGTGATTATATATTGTACCTGTTTTGTTGTGCTTTTATATTAGCTTTAGAGTAATCGTATTGGCCCGAAGCCCTACAGACCAGTATGGCAATATTTATAAAAATGAATAATAACATACATCAATTTCGTAATTTTACTTGCACTGCAGCTGTTAATCTTATAGCCTCAATTGAATAATGTATGCCTTTATGTTTCTGCCGTGAACCTAGCGACTTTTGTTGGGAACAAATGACAGGGGTTTGGCACGTTGCTAAAAGCCGTGAGATCGTGAGATGGAATCTCAGCTGAGGAGGGGGTGAGCTATTTTACCATCGGCTCCTAAACAAACTGAACGTTCTGCAGGTTTATTGGTCAGACTGTGGCCAACTTTCGTGTTTCACTCACAAAGCCAGTACGGATTTGTAGCCTGTGTGATGCCAGGGTTATCGCTTGAAGGCCCCTGTCACGTAGTTCACAATCCTGCAGAAGTACAAAGCTCTTAGTTGAGCAAGCATAAAAAGGGAGGCGGTTATCTCACCCAAAGTATAATCTTTTAAAACTGACAATGCGTTTGGGTGAAACTCAGTGATGGTTCGTATATTTCAAACTATACACACATACGCGCGCACACACACACACACACACACATATATACATATAGAAGGTAGAGGTTCCCTCTGTTGTAAAATGCTCTATGGCCTACACACTAGGCCAGAGCGATATATATCACTGAAGAAAAACAACACTGTAAATTCACGACAGACTCTTTAACGGGATGCGAACCGATCATCAGGTGAATGTTGTTAGAATGAAGCTAACGGCGTTTTTTTTCTTCAGTGTATATATACTTATATATAAGCCTAGTAGGCCCCTGCTTTTTACCTTATTCAATTTTTCGAACACAGTGGCAGGTCAAGCAGGTTTCCTTTATCTCTTCTATCCTTCTACTTTGTAACATTTAAAAGAAATAAAATCCATCATATGAGCTAAAGTTGATCCTTCATCATGTATCATGTTGATCGCTCATCAGGTCAACATCATCATCGAACTTTTTTCTTGGACGCCTTCAATGATGTTATTGTTTACCTGACTTTAGACATACATCTAATGTGAAACAATCGCATCTTGATCTAGAACTCTAAACTAGCTTCTGGGTTAAGAACTGTATGCTAGTTACGCTATCGGCGAAGATTTACGGTAAGTGTTCTGTTAAGTTACACTGTAGATGACACTGATACATAGAGTACAAGTCTATTTTGTTTTAAACGAAAAGCCTAAATTCATTTCAGAGGTGAATATTGGAACATCTGGCTTGAATCGCTTTACATAAATCACACCTTCATGTGAAATTACTGGAATTATACCGACTTAATAATCCGGAGACAAAAGGTTAAGCCTACAGAATTATCTAAATCCATAGTACTATTGAAACAAACAAACACGGTTACGTTCTGTGGACGTAACCACTGGTTATTGTACCAGTGAACTGCTATGAAATGATAATATTTATGTAGTTTTCTTCTTGAATCTTTGGAGATAAATATTTATTTTTTTTTTCATGGAATTCATCAAACGCATTTCAAACAGATTACACTGTTTAGTCTATTGTCTCTATTCAACCTACCAAGCAAAGATGTAGACACTGGTCTATATATCTATATAGCAAAAGCAATAGATTAATTATGTTTTCACATGATTCATTTCAAAGCCTGGTGTGTGTCTTGATTAATTATTTTTAAAATCCTTTGCGAGTTGTATTATAGGGTCTGCTAAATGTTTTGGAAAGTATGCAGTTGAGACATTCAAGTTGGCTAGAGAGATTTAACTTTGGCTTATTTATATTACAGGATTGTCTTATCATAAGGTGGAGCAGCACAGCGAGCGATTGAGAAATTACATTTTCATATCGTCTACATTGATTAGAAGTTGGGTCATTGTTGTTACTGGATATCCCTAATGATAGGGTTGAGTTGTACAGTGATAGTTTGGGAAATTGCAATTCCGTTCATCTATCTTAATCAAATGTTGTTTTTTGTTGTTTCGGTATAATCCTATTGATAAGGTCGAGTTGTACAGTGAGAGGTTTAATTATTATATTCCATACACTTACATTAATTCGGTGTTGGTTGTTACAGGATATTACTATTGATACGGTTGAGTTATAAGGGAGAAAGATTGGGAAATTAAATTTCCATTTATCTATCTTAATCAGATTTTCGTTTTTGTTGTTACGGTAATCCTAACGATAAGGTCGAGTTGTACAGTGAGAAGTTGAGAAATTATATTTCCATGTAATAATTGATTATAAGTAGGTTTAATGTTGTTACGGGATATTTCTAACGATAACCTTATAATAGAAGGCCTAAAACTCGCACGGGAAAACTTAAGTTCATTAGGGAGACTTATAGGCGTTTGATGAGTAAATTTCTATATCCACATTCAAGTAAACATTTGTGGGTGGACCACCATCGATTTCAATTTTGGGAATATTATTAGTTTTAGGTCATGGTTTTGCATCTGATATTTATATTTGACCTTGAACTTGTACCCAAGTCCGTGCACCGCATGATTGATCCTCAAATATCGTCCCCTCCTCCCTGTTTATGCTAGATCTCCAATATGGCTTATTTTTATTAAACTGACCTTTGGGCAAAATGTGAATCAAAGGTGACATTTGTACCTGATATTTTTTTTACCGGATCCTTATATCTGAAGTCATACATTTACCCCCCCCCCCCTCAGTTATTTGCCACTCTTACAATAATTACATGTACAGTTACAGTCGTGCCAATATGACCCCTATTTTTTCAATCCTCCACCCTGATATGTAACCCCCACCCTGTCCATGCGTTTCTTGTACCAAAACTGACCTTTTCTTCAGAATATGCCACAGGTAATAGTCACAGGTAATAGATTCATCAAGCAAAAATTATCTGAGTTGTGTCTACTACTGCTTGTTTTCGGATAATGGGGGGGGGGGGGGGGGGGGGGACTTGGTTCATGAATCATGTTTCAGTGACAAATCTCATTTTATTGTAGTAGCAAGATCCGCCAGTAGGTGGCGCTATCATTTGCGTCTCCTGTGCCCACTTGATGTTAGATCAGAATTAACGAACGTGTGTGCCCCACGGTCCCGTTAAGTTTGGAAATGCAGTCCATTTATTTAAAGAAGGCTAGGTGAAGCAATTATGGTCGGAGGTTGGGAGTTAGACGGGGGCAGTTGTAGTTGGAGGAGATCGCATAAATCTTTTTTTAATTAAATACATTTTGTAGAAGGAACATGAATTAATGATTGAGTATATTTGTTACACACAGTAAATATTCTACGATCAGGACATATATATTAACAGCCACATGTTAACAACACAATAAAATGTATAGCCTTGTTGAATGTTCAGGCCTGATACATACTAATTGGTTTATTTCCATATATAACAATTTATAGAAGAAAAGTAACAGGTGGTTGATAATATTGGAAGTATTCTTCAGACAAGAAACATTTGTTTACAGTTACCATACCTGAACGTTTTATTTCCAATTGTAGTACCTACAGTCTTTATACCTGGCACGACAATACAGGACAACATGGGTTATGGTAAGCCTACACTTAGTATAGCTTTAGAGTAGCTACATTACCGGGGATCATACAAGATAACGACAGCTTGTGATGAAAATTAAAGCTAAACGCACTGCGAAGAATCGGACTCACACCTACATTGGTTTGAATCTCGGTATCGGCTTAATATTTTCCTCTGTGCAAAAGGTTTACGTAGCAAATGGGGCTCGTCCTGGATGACACCCAACTTTGGTAAATGGGGAAACGTGGTTTGAAGTAAATGGGTAAATACCACCATCCAAGCCTATCCTAGCACCGAAGTAGGTCCCCTTCTCTTTTTACAGTACATAATGATATAGAGGCAGGGCTGTCCTCAACTATAAGACTATTTGTTGATAACAGTGCTATCTATAGGAAAATAAATACCATAGAAGATGCCTACACACTACAGAAAGACTTGTTATGTCTCCAAGAGTGGGCAAACAAATGGCAAATGTCCTTTCATGTAAAAAAATGCAAAACCCTACGAATTACTAGAAGAACTAAAACAAAAATTAATTATTCATATGTCATGTCCACCAAATCATCAACTGGGATACCTACAAATATTGACGATACAGTATTTTCAGATACCAGAGACATTTTACAGGTAAACCTACCAAATACCAGTTTCACTTCCGTGAAAGAGATCAATTCTAACAGATATTTAGGTGTCATCCTTAATTTCAATGAACATGTTGATAAAATTATCAACAAAGCAACCAAACTACTCAACCTCTGCATACGCAACCTGAGCATGTGTAACCGTGAAATTAAGTAAATGGCATATAAATCTCTCGTCCGGCCGCATCTTGAGTATGCGTCACCAGCCTGGAGCCCATATACTTAACAAAACATCAATATATTAGAAAATGTTCAAAGGAGAGCTGCAAGGTTTGTCCTGCAAAATTACATTTTTGGACCTGAAGCAAACCTAACAAGGGATATAAATCATATTTTTCAAGACCCTACAGAAAAGAAGGGCGATTTATGACCTTGCTCTGTTTTACAAAATTAAACATTGCCTGGTTAACAACAATTTCACGCCCACAGTTGAGCCATCATGTCGCCATGTCAACAAGTATCTACATATTCAGACCCTACACTCTGACGCATATAAATATCATTTTTATGTAAGAACTGTTAGAAATTGGAACCTTCTACCTCATAACATCGCTGGAGCAACAACCCTTTATAGTTTCAAGTCACTAGCCACAGCTTGTTTCAGGAACAAACAATGGACAAGAATCAATGGAACATCGACTCTTATCTAAATTGAAACCTTGTTTTTAAACCACTGCACAACCTATTTTAGTCATGTATAAAAGTTTATTGGCACTTGAAGTGATGTCGCACACTGTCCAGTACGGCTAAAGCCCATTAGGACATTAACATTGAAGATTCATTTCACCAAAAAGTGTGACTCCTTGTTCTGAGAACAGAACGCTCTAAAGAATCCGTAACTACACTCATCTGACGGACCGTTCGTTGAAGTAAATTTTCTTGAAACAAAACAGGTTTACTTAAATTGCTGAAGTGATGGATTCGACTAAATTCGGTTTCGCTCAACAAGACCCTGAATTGACCTAATCACCACAGCCCGTATGCTGCGCTCCTTTAACCTAATTATGCCCAAGAGCCCCAACACGCTCGTACACAGATGGCCTTCCTATGGTAGCAAGAGCTGTTTATAAGACATTGGTGACGTCACAAAGACGTCACAAAGGTCGGTCCCCTACGACGTCTCATTAGGTGACGTCATCAGCTATAACTGCTATATTTCTTCATCCAGTGATGAATATATCACAATCACCGGGAACAGTTTTGCAATGTTTTTGATTATTTGTCTCGTACGAATTATTGCAATGTAAGTAAGACATTATTATTCCCATGGCAGCATAGGCGGAATTGCTTCTGCAAATTTTGTCAAAGAACTTTTTTATACTGTTTCCTTTGAAATAAAAATATTCCCGGAAAGGAAAACATGCTTACACGGGTACTGGTCCAGACTACATGTGCTCTGTATGGAAGAGTCGCCAAAATTATGCAAATTATGCCCCTCTCAGATGAATGACTGTTGACATTGGAACCGGTCACTTGATCGGTTGGTCGCAACTGCTCTTCTGATGATTATTCATCGAATGAATACACGATTCAGGTCATATAAAGTTCATGGTCAGGTCAATTGGCAGGCGTCGGAGACAGGCTTCAGGACAACTTGGTACAACATGGCTGCCCTACCTTTTACATTTTCATATTACTATCTATGTTGTTAACTTGAATAGTTTTCATTCATAAGTCAGTTTACAAGCTTACTGCATTGTCGACAACGAGCAAAAGAAAACGATGCCCGGGTGTTTATTATTTGGCCACAACTGAATACAAGAACTAAAATTTGATCACTCGAAATTATTAATTCGTAAAATGCTCCAGATAAGTATAACGTGTGTAAACCTTGCTACATGTATGCATCTGTAAACCTGGTATCTCGCTGTCCTGGTTGTTTGAAAGACATACAACGTAACCACAGAATATTGTACTGAGCATGCTTGGATATAGATGTGAATATAATGTAACATTAATATAGTTGTATGAATATATTTCAGAATATATAAAAAAGGCTGTGTCGAGGCTGCTGACATTTAGGTCCTGTCTCAAAACATTCTTGTTCATCGCAATTTGTACAGCTCTCGTTTGGATTTCCCACCAGAGGTTTGGGCAGGTATCCATAGTGAGAGTTATAACTCTGGGCCAAATGGAAAATACTTGGTCGCAGGTATGTAAAATAAAACTGCCTGGTTTTATTTCAATAAATTTGGTCCTTGAACTATGAAAAAAGTTGCTATTTTTAAGCAATTCGTATAACAAACACAATAAGCCGTACCATTGATTTAACGGGTTGTTTCCATGACTGCTCCCAAACATTTAGTTATTATTTTCATTCAATCAACCTTTCATAAAGCGTATACCACTATTGACAATTTATCTTCGAAGACGGAAATAAATATAGGATAACATGATTTGCTGGATACAGCGGATAATTTACGTCAAATATAATTTTTATTATAATACAAATGTCACATCAAAAATAAACAAAATAAATATGATAAATTATATGTTATTAAAGCTCAACTGAAACAAAAAAAACCCTGGTGAAACATTATGTCAAAGCATAACGGTTTTATAACAATTGAAAGGAAGGCCCACCTTTATTGAATATTCTATTGTTAATAGTATTTTAAATGGCTGCTTTCAATTTTGAAATGAAGGTTATTAAGAAATTAAATATACTTTCGTATATAGATTTAAATATTCTTTGTTTTGATAGGGAATTTCTTACGGTACCTACGAGCTACACAGGGAGCGACTCAGCAGGGTACGAAATGTATGTAAAACAATTAACAACTACTACACCATAAAACGTCCCTCAAAAAATTGGACATATTATTTTGATGAAAGAAAGAACCTGCTTTTCTGCGTCATCCCAAAGGCGGGATCGGTCTTCTGGAGACACACATGTTTGGAAAATCAAGGTAAACGATTATGGACGTACTCATATGAGGAACGAGAGTCAATCCTGAAGCATTATCTCAAAGTTACATCAGTTCGCCACCCTTACGACAGGCTGTGGTCAGGGTACACTGACAAATTTATAAGACCACATTTTCGATATGTGGGGATCGGTAAGAAAATAATTCAAAGATATCGACAAGGAGCAGACCCTGTTTCTTACCGATGTGGTCACAATGTGACCTTTGCAGAATTTATTCAGTATGTCATAGACCTCATGGAAAGGGATAGACTATCTGATCCCCATTTCCTCCCATACTATAACCTATGTAACGTTTGTGGAATCAATTATGACATAATTGTCAAGTTGGAATCTGCTACAGCTGATTTTGCATATCTTTCGACCAAAATAAAAAATGGTACACCGGTATCAAATGACACCTTGAAAAGTAAGTGGATGTTTGAAGCCATTTGTCGGTTTCATGGGAAAAACAACCAAGTCAACAACTCATGTGACAGTCCAGAAATTATAATGGAGAAAAACTGGCGGACATGGAAAAGTGGTGGTGTAGTTGATCCATCAGCTCAAATGCCGGCACTCCCCTCGGACGTACTTAACCATATATTTTCACCGAAAATATGGGGGAGCTTCTGCCAAGGGGTGATTGATGAGCAACTTGCAAGTGCCGGAGGTCTGGAGAATTACCTTAAAGTCATGAAATCTCGAAGAAAATCGCTCAAACTCGACGCTTTCAATAATCTATCAAAGGAAACTAAGGCAAAACTCGAAAACATTCTTGCCTTTGACATGAAACTGTTTGGGTATACAAACTATTTGGAATAGGTTTCAATCACCAAAGGGTGTTAAAATGAGTATGTTTGAGGTATGTTATTGTTTAATCCTTAGCAATTTCGGTGTAAGCCAATACGCAAGGATCAACGTAAAATTAAGATGGGTCAATATATCAGTGCCAACGTATACACTCGAAATGGGATGGGTCAGTATATCAATAAGCACGGTTACTTTTAAAATTGGGATGGGTCAATATATCAATACGCACGTCTACGTTTAAAATTAAGATTGGTCAATATATCAATACGCACGTATTCACTCAAAATTGGGATGGGTAAACATATCAATATGCACGGGTACACTTAAAATTGGGATGGGTCAAAATTTTGATACGCATGGATACATTCAAAATTCAGATTGATCAATGTATTAATGCGCACGGATACACAAAATTTTTATCGATCAATAAAACGATACGCACGTGTGCACTTAAAATTTGAATAAGTCAATATATCAATTGCACGGATACACTTAAAATTTGGATGGGTCAATATATTAATACGCATATAGATACGTTTAAAATTTGAGACACTATATAAAAGACACTATATACCAATACTCGCCGACAGTAACTTCGACAGAGCTGGCTTATGTTTTCTCATCAGTTATATCCTGAAATGAGACAAAATTTTCTAATATATTGTTTTACATATTTTGTATCAACAATGGGGTTATAAAATGTGGCTCGTCAAACAGATGAGTAAGGTAACATTTGAAATTCTGAAGTAAAATTTATTTTAAACTGTGACAAGGTTTATAAAATAGCGATTTTTTAGCGAATATTTTACAGCAGTTTTAAATGAGACATTATAACAAAGGTATTTTATATAGTATAATGGCGCAAAGGTGAACATTAACAAAAGTATTTATATAGTATAATGGCGCACAGGTGACCATGAATCATATTGTGATTGCATGAGTCTCGCGCACCGCTTTAGATTTATTTATTTGTGTCATGCACTGTCTAAAAACAGATTGGTTGAAATGACCAATTTATTGATTATTTATTAACCAATATAGTTGGTTGGTATGTGTCCAACTAATCTGTTGGTCACAGCAACCAATCTTTTTTGGTTGAATTTTTGTTGAAAATTGTGGTCTGTTTTACCAATATCTTGGTTAATATATCACTAACAAATTAGTTAAATCAGGTCAGATATTGGTCATATCAACCAATTTCAGTTGGTGAGACCAGTGGACACGTTAACGTGTTAACGTGTGTACTGCTACTTTCACTCCTTTTTAGTTGTTTTATTCTCCGGATTGGATGGAAGTCTTGCTACAAGCCATTCTTTAGATCTCGGTTGTTTCGGTGCTGGTTTCAAGGGGAAACACAATTCGCTAAATCGTGGAATCGAACCTGTGACCGCTCGCATCAGACAGTTAAGCTTGCTTCCCTTGCAACTGGCCAGCAATATGTTTGTGTCTTATGTAAAACTGACCAATCTGTTTGGACAGTCCTTGATCAATCGAAAGGTAAAAAATAACCAATAAATTGGAAAAATCAACCATTCTTTACATAACCAGTTATTTTTTTAATATATGCAACTAAATGATCGAAGAATTCTTCAAAATTACCAATCGTTCTGATTAATGCACATAACCAACCAGTTGGTTGAAATAACCCATGTGTTGGTTAAATCTACCAATATCATCTCAACCAACCAAATTGGTCAAATATTTGACCAATCTGTATTAGAATGAAGGTACTGTAAAACCTATGGTCAATTCTGAATTAAAATTGGAATTGAATGTAATTTTGTATGAATTGGAATTTAATTTGAATGAAAGTTTATGGCTCAAATGACGAGCTGAAATGTAGTAAAAGAACAGTTATCTATAGTCACACAGATATGCTTCTTATTGATTGTAATAGAAAGCATGATGAGCAGCTGAAATGTTCCTTTATCTGGGTTGAGCCACACATAATATATTGTTCTATGGACTCTGTTAACCAAAAATGCAAGCTTAGCCTACATGTTCATTATTCTGCAGATGAAGAACAGTTTAGTTTTATTATAAATACGACAGATGGTGTTTACTATGATAAGACTAATATTATTTAATATCAATATATAACACAGGAATACTATCGTGACAGATGAACATTTTGTTGGACAGGCCATAGGAATAACATATTACAGCTATTTTAAAATTAATGAGAAATATATAAGAAAAAGTTTATTTCAAACCTTGCCATTTACATATTTCATTCTTAGAATAAATTTGTGTTTGTTGATGGTCTTGGAAGAACTTAGCATTTTGTAATGTCGGACTCTAGAAGGCTCTGAAAATGTTAAGATATAAAAGAACAAACATGTTTGTTTCGACATTTTGAAATTTACGTTAACTTTGTTTGGCTCCATCCGGGACTGTGTGTCCTCTTCTTGCACATCCTTCTTCAGGCCTTGATTCAGTGTAAACAACTTTGTTCTGCCTAGATACACAAATTCAGTTGCCGATAGATGGTGTTGTGATATTGCCTTCAAAAATCAATTCGGAATATCTCTTGTTTGTGGAGAAATAAGGAATATTACCCCTTTAGGGCACACTTTACATCATTCCCGACACTTTAAGGTCAACAACGTACATATTTGAGACGGTGCCACGGAGTTCTATGACAAATGTCAAGTGCGACCATCGTCAAATATAATGTACATGAGCAAGTATTAAAGTAATGAAAAGGTCAAAATATTGCGACTTTCTGTGTAATGCTTTGCTTTTCATATGTGCTTGCCTTGCTGCAGAAATGTTTCCGCGTTCCAAGAAATATAAACGCCTGTAGTTACAAATTACTAAAATGTTGGTCCATTAACCTATCCCTTGAGGAATCTAAGGAGCTGTTATGACTTGGGAACACCATTGTTGTCTCTTTTTTGTCTCAGGTTATGATTGATTGCCATCGATTAAGCATTAATCGGCCGAGCAGTAAAAGGCAAACGCGAAGGTTGTTTGTATGATATACATATTTTGAAGTCAAAGTAAGAAGCAATTTCATATATCTATTACCGAAGTAATGTTCTCTAAAAAACATCTGTCCACCATTGCTGAACAAGAACATTATTTGTTGTATCTTTTAGGAATACTCAGTTCTGAAATCAGGCAAGACAAGACATCATGGGGTATGGTAAGGATGCGCACTGGATGAATAATATTTCCTTATAGAGCGATATATCACGCATAACTAAACATGAGTATTTATGTTACACATTTTCATACTGAATCATATGGCATCATGATCATTTAAGTCCAGAACCTGATGTTTTGTGTTTTGTGTTAAACGTACTACATGCCTTCTATTGCAAGAAATCGCTATCAATGCTTAATCTTAATCGATTCCCATCCAACGCAACCCAGCTCAGTATCCACAGCGGTTGCCCATTCACTGCTCCTCAGTTGTCGGCTCCTATTTCTAATTAATCTGGTCTACTTCATGAAATGTTCTGCTCCACTCGAGTTGACCCTGATCCGGCATGTGGCGGCACTGAGCTCTAGCTGAACTTAGTACATCAAAGGGGTCTATGATCTTTGTTTGCACATTTCTTCACATGTGCAGACTTTGTCTAGTGTCATCACATAAGCTCCCTTACGCGCCTGTCAACGTCAACAATAACGGTCATCTTGTCCGACGGTCAGATCATCATGTGCTCCGATCAGTTGGCACGGGGTGTGCGGTATGCCAATGCAAGTTTCAATAATAAAAATACCTCAATTATTTTTCAATTAATCACTTTTTTGCCATATGTGAACCGTATACGGAACGAGAAACGCAGAGAAACGAGAATTTAAATTGAGAATTCGTTCTGCATACTGCTCGGAATGTATTTACCCCGGGTCAAGGTTCTCTTGGGTATGTAAAAGTCTCATGGCAAGAAATGGGTAAAAGCTGACAGAATATAGTTTTTTCAACGGTATTTGTCTATAAATACCTCTATAGACTGCTGTGCTGTTAGTAAAGTTCATCGATATGCATTGAAATTAAAGCACAATATTTTTTTTTGTTATTTATCAAACACTGTGAAGACTATCACGATTAGTTTAACTATACCGATCGACCCATATTGCCCTATACGCCAGTCCTTCCCCTTCCCACACGATTGCTGACCTTCCTTGAAGATGCCTGCGAATGTGGGGAGGGTATCCTACTTTGTCTCCATTGACAATAATTTTTATTCATGATCTCCTGCAGGCAGTAACGAAATGTCCATTTGTCCTTTCCTCACCACACAGACCCGCACAGTTCACATGGCTACCAGTTCAAAGCTTGCAGGATGACATACGGATTTCAATATGAACACTACTCCCCTTCTTTCTAAGCCCTACATTTAAACCATGGCCTTGTTTTCTTTTCATGTTAAGATCCCACTGGTCTATTCTAATTGCTGACCCTGGCCCACTTGTTTTGAAGTATCACAGAAGTCGAGAGTTCAATGGTATCTTCTTTGGCAAACATTGATAAACCTTCTAACACAACTGCAAATGAGATTAAGCGAGATTTCTATGTAATGCTTATAACTGGGTATCTATTTATGCTGGAAAAGTCAATTTATTTGCATTGGGTAGCAAAAGATACAATTGACACAATTGAAGTAGGTGTTTCGTTTGTTGTCAAGACAGAATGAACCAAAATACGGATATAAATTTAACCGTCTTACCTTATGCTAGACAAGTCTAGTGTTTGCCATTTCGTAGAATTGGATGAGTTTTCTGTTTCACAATTGCGAGTCTCGTCGTTTACTGTGAAACAAAAATAAGCAATATCGCGAGTAAATATCTAGAACTCTGTCCATCTTTGGTAAAGCGAGGACAAACAGACGAAGGGAAATGTTCATTACTTTGGCAATATGTAAGCGATCTGGAATTTTCTGTGCTTTCTGTGGTATTTTGTAAGTTATCACGAGCCTGATCCCGTCACATTTCGCTTTTTCTTTAATTAAATGTTTATACAACTTTTTACTTGCATATTACAAATTAACAAACTACAACAAATAGGACTACCCCTTGTTCGTGGTAGTCTATTCTTTTGTAATATTATTTACGCTAGTTATAGCACTCTTTGCAGTCATAATTAGCAGTGTGGTTTGACACTGGTTGTTTAGCAATGGATATTGTAGAAAATCTAAGGAACTCATTGCGTGTGAGAGCAATGTCGTGATATGTCGTAGAGTAAGAAATCTCAGGAAATGGGTTTCGTCATAATAAAAAAACATGGACTTTATCGCACAGACAACAAATTTAAAACAGCATATGTAGCGTGGTTGCAGAATACCAAAGGGGATCACAAACAATGAAACATATTGTAATAAAGGAAACATTAGTCAAAGTACCAGGCACTGACGCTGTGCACAAGGCCATGTTATCGTTATTTCTTAAGGACTGTGGTAGAAAGCCGTCAATATTTGAGGCACATCGTAGGAAAGAAATCCAACCGTGTTAGGTGTTTCTGAGTAAATCAAATACTTTAGGGGAAAAGGAGAAGGAGGATGCCTCCACCATGACTGGATGTTTATCCAGACAACCTTCATATCTGATAAATAACTACTTGCCTTTTGGCACAGTTCCAGCCAAATTTTCAATGAAGTACTTTAATAGCTTTTTGAGAAGAAATTAATGACATGACCGTAATGTACCGACAATTATCACATTCTGAATCACAAACTGAATCCAGATATTTAATTGTACAAGGTTCAAGGGTTACGTTGTCGTAGGAAATTGTCGGAAAACACAACGTGCGTTAATTTGTTTGTTCTAGCAAATCGTAGCATAGGAAACAAGAAATGTACTCAGAGAATCCAGGCCTCCGCAAAGTCAGCTCATTACCCCATAAGCATTTTCAGAAATGCAACATTTTCCCTTTTAAAAAAATCGCAGATCCAGATAGTAAAACCACATTGAAAGCCAGCAAACTCACAATGCATGCTCTGCCCTCCGATGTCAGATCAGTAAACAAGTCAGCTCATTATATGACATTCTCCACGCAGAAAGTACATCTATGAATAGCATGGATAAACTTCCTGCTTAAATTGATTCACTCCACACGCTTTTAAGCATGTATTGAAAACATGTATTCCAAATATGACAATTATCAAGAATATTATTGTCTTTTTGTTTGAAATTTTGTAAAATTTCGTGGAACTACATTGCAGCGCAATATCGATGACGTGGAGGCCTAAATGTAAACAAACAAAAACCAAGTGGCACCCGGTTTAAACATGTGTTTAGTAAACAGGCGTGCTTCTAGTGTGAGATCCGGGTTCCACTCGGAACACCTCGCCTCATCTTCGGATGGTCTTGGGAGAACAGAAATTCGTCCGAGGATTTCCGAGAGGTCCAGGTCGATGTGGTAAGCCTTTTGTGTATACAGTGGTTGCTTCAAAACCGCTGAAGTAGCGTGACGGATGAACAAGCAATTCCAGCGGCCTATTATAGTCTCAACAGATCTAAAACTTGTCCTGAGGTTGATTATATGGGGATAATGAGCAGCCTTGTTTACTGATTTCACGCCAGATGAACGCATAAAATAAAGAAAAAATATATAAATCTGGATCCAGATTGTATCCGGATCAGCCCAAAATTGAATCAATTGTTCCTTGTATCATTGGCCAACTAATCTGAAAGTTTCACCAAAATCCGTTCATATATATATATATATATATATATATATATATATATATATATGAACTTTATTACAGACCTTATAAATGCCTTTCAGGATATGTTGAGAAAGCACTGACTAGGTCGCTCACGTTCAGCTCATTTTTCAGAGTATTCATTGTATTGTCAATATGTCCTCTCATCTGGATTTCCTACCATAAACCGGGCAGATTAAATCAAGTCTTGGCAACATTTGTCTACATTAATTAGAGGTTGGTTTATTTTTGTTAAAGGTTATTAAAATAAAAATTCGAGTTGTACAGTGAGAGATTGGAAAATTAAATTTCCATTTTTCTACCTTATTTGGAGGTTGTTTTGTTGCTACGGGACATTTCTAATGATAAGGCCGAGTTGTACATTGAAAGGGTGATAAATTACTTTTCCATTGTTCTACATTGATTAGAAGTAAGTTTATTCTTGTTACAGGATATTTCGAATAATAGCCTTATCATAGTAGGCCTAATGGAAAAACGGAAGTTCATTAGGCAGGCTTATATCCACACTCAAATTAATATTATGTGGGCGGACCAACTTAGGTCTTCCCGAATGCAATACCATCGATTTCAAATTTGGAAATATTATTAGTCTTAGTTCATAGATTTGCACCTGATATTTATATTTGACCGTGACCTTATACCCAAGTCCGTGCACTCCATGAACGAATCTCAGTTATCATCCCTCTTGTCACTGTTTATGCTAGATCTCCAATATGGCTAATTTTCTCAAACTGATCTTTGGGCAAAATATGAATCAAAGGTGACATATTTTTACCTCATATTTATTTTTTTATCTAAACCTTGTATCCGAGGTCGTACATTTTACCCCCCCCCCCCACCTCCCCCCCCCCCCCATTATTTGCCACTCATACGCGTACAGTTACAGTCGTGCCAATATATGACCTCTACTTATTCCAATCCTCAACCCTAAAAATTGACCTCCGCCCTATCCAACGTTTGGTTTACCAAAACTGACTCGTTCGTCAAAATAAGCCTATAATAGCCCCAGGTAACAGATTTGTCAAGCTAAATGGATTATCTGAGTTGTCTCTACTATTGCTCGTTTTCGGTAACAGGGGAGGGAATTGGGTGGTTGGTTACTGAATAATGTTTCAGTGATAAATCTCATTTTATAGTTTTATAGTAGTAACGCGATCCACCAGTAGGTGACACTATCATTTGCGTCTCTTGTGCCCATTAGATGTTAAATCACCAGAATAAACGAACGTGTGTGCATCACGGTCTCCTTGTGTTTGGAACTGCAGGCCATTTATTTAGAGAAGGCTAGGTGAAACATTTATGGTCGGATGTTTGGTGTGTGTGTGTGTGGGGGGGGGGGGAGAAAGTTGCTTTTGGAGGCGATCGCATAAATTAAATACATTTTGTAGAAGGAAAATGAATTAATATTTGAGTATATTTGTTACACAGTAAATGTTCTTCGATCGAAACACATATTAACAGCTACATGTTAACAAAACAATAAAATGTTTAGCCTTCTTAAATGTTCAGGCGTGATACATACTAATTGGTTTATTTCCATATGAAATAATTTGTAGAAGAATAAATAACAGATGGTTGATATATAATATTGGAAATATTCTTCAGACAGGAAACATTTGTTTACAGCTACCATACCTGAAGGTTTTGTTTTGTTCAATCGTAGTAATTTCAGTCTTGATACCTGGCTAGACAATACAGGACAACATGTGTTATGGTAAGAATAGCTTCAAATATACTGGAATAGCTAAATTACTGGGGTTGATACTCGATAACGACAGTTTGTGATGACACCTGAAGTTAATCCCACTGAGAAGAATCGGACTCATACCTACACGGTTTCAAATCTCGGGATTGGCCCAATATTTTTCTCCGAGCAAATGTTTACGTAGTAAATGAGGCTTGTCCGGGAGGACGCCCAAATCTGGGACCAAGGGAATGACGGTGTGAAGTAATTGGGTAATTACTTCCATCCAGTTCACAAAAAAAAGTGTGACTTCTGGGTTAATTAAGCTTTTTCTAACAACAGAACGCTCTAAAGAAGGTGTGTGTTACAGGGTGCTTATAAAAGCAGACGAATATGTCGTTGGGAAAGGGCTGGAACGCCGGACATGTGCGCCATAGATGTGGGTTCGAAAACCTGGATCGGCCCAATTCTTTTCCCTGAACTAAGTGTTTACGTAACACAGTAAATTCACCCGTATGGTTTTTATGACGACTCAAGTGAGGCTTACCAGCCCAATATACTGCTTACTGAGTCGGATAAATTGAACCAAACAGTCGTCACTCATTTCGGGAAAAGGTACTAATATGAGCAGTTAGCCCACCAGTTAGTTCATTCTACCCGTAATGGTTTTCTATACATATCTATTAACTGGCCCGAATCTGTCGTATGTATGTCGTCAGTTATGTCAAGCCTTAATCTCTTTGAGGATACACCTTTGCTCTGGCCATAACTTAGCACGTGGACTGAATCGGAAAATGTTAATAGATCGGACAAATAAACCGCACCACAGTGTGTTTTGGATACTGGTTCTGCAAAAAGCTTTGAAACTGAACTGATACCGATCGTGTGGATACATGGACAGGGGCGTCTTTTGTTTGTTTGCCCGAACGTTTGATTCTATTTGTTTATAACTAATGGGGAATTCGGATATGCCGTATTCGATAACTGACAGGTAACTTCACTCATCTGACGGATGGTACGTTGAAGTAAATTTTCTTAGAATCAAACCGGTTCACATTAATCACTGAAATGATGGATTCGACTAAATTGGACGTGACCCTGAATTGACCTAATCACCACAGCCCTTATGCTGCTCCCCTTATGTTGCGTCCCTATGCTAAGGAGCCCCAAAACGCTAGTACACAGAAGACCTTCCATGTCTATAATTGCGAGAGCTGTTTATAAGACAAAAGTGACGTCACAGAGATGTCACAAAGGTCGATCGCCTATGACGTGTCATTGGCTTACGTCAGCAGTTTGAATTGCTTTATTTCTTTCCTCCAGTGATGAATATATCAAAAACACCGGGAAGAGTTTTGCCATGTTTGGGATTATTTGTCTCATACGAATTATTGCAATGTAAGACATTACTGTTTACTCGGCAGTATAGGCGGAATTGCTCCTGCAAATTTTATCCTAGAACTTTTTATACTGTCTCCTCTGAAACAAAAATATCCCGGAAAGAAAACATGCTGACACGATTACTGCCGTACTGGTCCAGACTACAGGTGTTCTGTTTGGGAGAGTCGCCCAAATTTTGCACCTCTTATGCACTGTTTATGTTTTCAACGGTAACATTATCGGCTGGTCGCAACTGCTCTTCTGATGATTATTCATCGAATGAATACGCGATTCAGGTCAGAGTTCGTGGTTAGATCAATTGGCTGGCGTCTTAGACCGGTTACAAGACAACTTCGTAAAACATGGTTGTTCTGCCTTTCATATTTGTATATTACTGCTTATGTTGTGTACTTGGACAATGTTATTTACACAATTGGGTTCAATATGGTGGCCATGCCTTTTTACATTTTCATGTTATTTCCTATGTTGTACACTTGCATAGTGTTTAATTCATCAGTCTTTACAAGCCTACTAAAGGGCGACAACGAGAAGAAAAATAAAACAATGCCCATGAGTTTAGTATTCGCCCATTTCTGAATTCAAGAACTTAAATTTTATCACTCGAAATTATAAATTCGTAAAATGCTCTAGAAAGGTATAACTTGTGTAAACCTTGCTACATGTATAGCTTTTGTAAACCCGATGTCTTGCCTGTCCTGGTTGTTTAAAGGACATACAAACAGCAATAAACCTTTTATTTCTTGGACAGATGTAACCGCTGAATATTGTACTGATAATATTTGGATATAGATGTGAATATTATGTAACATTCATGTTATTGATTGAATATGTTTCAGAATATATAAAAAAAGCTGTGCCCAGGTCGCTGAAATTTAGATCCTGTCTCAAAACATTTTTGTTCATCGCAATTTGTCCAGCTCTCGTATGGATTTCCCACCAGAGATTTGGGCAGTTATCCAGAGTGAGAGTTATAACTCTGGGCCAAATGGAAAATACCAGCTCTGAGGTATGTAAAATAAAAATGGCTGGTTAAATTTCAATAAATTTGCTCCATGAACTATGAAAGAAATTGGTATTTTTAAGGACTTCGTATAACAAACACATTTAACCGTACCATTGGTATAATAGGTTGTTTCCATGACTGGTCCCAAACATTTAGTTATTGTCTTCATTCAATCAACTTTTCCATAAACCGTATACCACCAATGACAATTTATCTTCGAACATAGAATTAAGTATAGGATAACATAATATGCTGGATACAACGGATGATTTACGTCCGATATAATATTGATTATAATACAAATGTAAAAATACAATTAAAAATAAACAAAATAATAATAAATTATATGCTATAAATACAGATACTATAAATAATTAATATAAATTTATTAAATGTATAAATATAATGAATTGGTTACTTTATTCGGGTTTTAGTTAAAGTGTATGCACAAATAGCTCAACTGAAACCAAAAACCCTGGTGAAACATTAAGCAAGGGGCTACTATAATAGATATTCTGTTGTTACTAGTATTTTAAATGGTTGCCTTGAATTTTGAAATGTAGGAAATAAAGAATAAACTTTCCTTTCGTATATAGCTTTAAATACTCTTTGTTTTAATAGGGAATTTCTTACGGTACTTACGAGCTACACAAAGAGCGACTCAGCAGGATACAAAATGTATGTAAAACAATTAACAACTACTACACTATAAAACGTCCGTCAAAAAACTGGACATATTTTATTGATGAAAGAAAGAACCTTCTTTTCTGCATCATCCCGAAGGCGGGATCGATTTTCTGGAGACAAACATGTCTGGATGATAAAGGTAAACTATTATGGAAGTACACAAAAGAGGAAAGGGAGTCAATCCTGAAGAATTATCTTAAAGTAACATCAGTTCGCCACCCTTACGACAGGCTGTGGTCAGGGTACACTGACAAATTTACAAGACCAGATTTTCGTTATGTGGGAATTGGTCAGAAAATAATTCAAAGATATCGACAAGGAGCAGACCCTATTTCCCTTAGATGTGGTCACAATGTGACCTTTGCTGAGTTTGTTCTGTATTTAATAGACCTCCTGGAAAGGGATAGACTATCTGATCCCCATTTCCTCCCATACTATAACCTATGTAACGTTTGTGGAATTAATTATGACATCATTGTCAAGTTAGAAACTGCTACAGCTGACTTTGCATATCTTTCGACCAAAAAAAATGTTACACCGTTATCAAATGACACCTTGAAAAGTAAGTGGATGTTTGAAGCCATTTGTCGGTTTCATGGGAAAAACAACCAAGTCAACAATATATGTGCGAGTCCAGAAATTATAATGGAGAAAAACTGGCGGACATGGATAAATGGTGGTGTAGTTGATCCATCAGCTCAGATGCCGGCACTCCCCTCGGACGTTCTTAACAATCTATTTTCACCAAAAATATGGGAGAGTTTCTGCCAAGGGGTGATTGATCAGCAACTTGCAAGTGCCGGAGATCTGGAGACTTATCTAAAAGTTATGAAAGATCGAAGAAAATCGCTCAAACTCGACGCTTTCAACAATCTGCCTGAGGAAACTAAGGCAAAACTCGAAAAAATTCTTGCCTTTGACATGGAACTGTTCGGGTATAAGAACTATTTGGAATAGGTTTCAAATCACAAGAGGGTGTTAAAATGAATATGCTTGAGTTAAGGTACTGTTTTATCCTTAAGAATTTCAGTGTAAGCTAAAGCTCTCCTGCTTTCAAGGATTTGCACGAAACTTTTGGATTTTTATTTTTTTTTAATTTTTTTTTTGTTCTCTTAGAAGATTGCATGGGATTATGAAAGGTCAATATATCAAAACGCACAGATACACTTTAATTTGGGTTGAGTCAATATATAAAACGCACGGATACACTCATAATTGGGATTGGTCAATATATGAATGTCACCAGAGGACTGTGATTATATATATATATATATATATATATATATATATATATATATATATCGGTATAGAGAGCCTTATTGTTTTGCAGATAATATTTTTCTTACGTAGTTCATGTTTAGCCATTGGCATGGAAAGGTCAGTAAGAAGTAGCGGCTGGTCTATTTGATATCTACATCACGGAGAGATTTAGTGACCTCGGTAGAACGCTGGCGCCTTTTATATTAATTTTTTTTTTCGAGTGGTAACATTGTCTATTAGCAACGGTGTTTAGCTGGCGCTGCCTAGTCTTTGTAAGTCAGGGTAGTTTTTTCCTGGAGGCATGTCCACTGTATTTTTTATGTTTGTGACAGCGGAGCAAGTGGATTGAGCTGCTAATTGGCAAAGGAATCAGACAGGACTTGTAACGTAAGGAACCAGTACATTCTGGATAGCGGACCGTGATCGAGAGAGAATCGCAGAAAGTTGGCAGCCGTTTTGAGTGTGAGGAGGTACCTGTGGGTAACTGCGGACAGCCGGACGGGCTGATCTACTTTTCTCCGGTGATCAATATGGGGCCGTAGCGTCAGTAAGTACGGACAGTCAGTCTGGGGGAGCCGTATTCTGAGCCATATAGATGGCTTCCAGTAACAGACACATGACTTCGTCTCGACCCTGTGTTGTAACAGTGCTGAAAAGAGCGAGAGAGAAGTTACTCGGTATCCGACAGCTGGAGAGTGATAGCCGAATGCAGCTAAGGGGACAAGGGTGAAGTAGGACAGCCTCAGTTATGAACAGAACTCATGACCAATCAGATTTCATGTACCAAGATTTGAAAGGTCAAAGTGACTTCCGTTCGCTCCTATGTTTGAATCTTGATCAAGAATTACATTCTTTAAAAATTCTGGGCTTGATGATCATTGAAACACATCTAGCCACAGCAATAGCATTAACGTTTATAACGTCTTTAAAATAGGCGATATATTTTGTACAATTTTTTATATATATTCAGTGGTCCTGAAGAATAAGAGGATTTCTTGGCTCACATATTTTTTCATAACTGAAAAAAAAAACACTTCTCACTATCAAAAGGAATACTGATAGATCATAAATTTTGAGGTTTCAAATACACATTTCATATATTTATGTGAAAGACAATTCCAGAATATTGAGATAGCTTGGAAAAAAAACTTAGTTTGAAGGAATGTTTATATTTCTGCAGTTACCTTACAGTTATTCCATGTTATATGCTTTTTTAAGACATTTTGAACATGCATTTGGAGCTAATGATAGAAATATTTCAGAAATAAACTGAAATGTAAAAATCTTGAACAGAAATATAAGCAATAAAGCATATCTTTTTCTTTCAGGTTTACCAACACGAGTTGTCGATTTACACCAAAGATTCAGTATTGTCCTACTTCAGAGTATCACATCACCCCTACTCTGTCATCGATACACTTAAATTTGGGATTGTCAATATTTTGATACAAACGGATACACTTAAAATTCGAATGGGTCAATATATCAATGCGCAAGGACACACTTGAAATTTTGATCGGTCAATATATCGATACGCACGTATGCACTTAAAATTCGGATGGTTAAATATATCAATAGCACGGATCAGTTAAAAATTTGGTTTGGTCAATAAATCAGGGCCAATATATACACTTAAAATTAAAAACGGTTAATATATCAATACGAACGGATACGTTAAAATTGGGATGGGTCAATATATCAATACGCATATGGATATGTTTAAAATTGGGAAAAGATACTATATACCAATACTCGCCGAGAATAACTTCGCCAGAGCTGGTTTACGTTTCCTCATCAGTTATATCCTGAAATGAGACAAGATATTCTGCTATATATTATTTTACATATTTTGCATCAACTTTGGAGTTGTTAAATGTGTCTTGTAAAACAGATGAATATTGTAATATTAAAAATTCTCAAGAAACATTTATTCAAAATTGTGTTTTTTAAAAGGTTTTAAAAAATAGCGATTTTTGAGCAAACATTTAACAGCAGTTTGAAAGAGACATTAAAACAAAATAAATGATCTTAACAAAATCAACGATCAAGTAAATAATGCCCTCGGTTGATTTCAAGCAAATTCAATTATTATTTAACAAGATGATTTATCCTAATTATTTTATATTGAAAAATTGCGCACAGGTAAACATAAATCATATTGTGTTTGCATGAGCACCGCTTTGGATTTGTTTATTTGTGATATACACAAATATATATTTCAAACAGATTGGATTACATGACCTATATATTGATGTTTTTAACCAGTTTAGTTGGTAGATATGTGTCCAACTATAATCTGTTAGTCCAGCAACCAATCTTTTTTGGTTGAATCTTTAACGAATCTAGATTGGTTACATACTAAATAACTAGTTTGGTCTGTTTTACCAATATCTTGATTAATCTATCATTCATAAATTGATTAAATCAGGTCAGAAATTGGTCATATCAACCAACTGCAGATGGTTAGACAAGTTTACGTGTGCACTGCTACTTTTACTCCTTTTTTTCCAGTTGTTTTATTCTCCGGATTGGATGGAAGTCTTGTTATAAGCCATTCTTAAAGTCTGGGTTGCTTAAGTGCTTGTTTCAAGGAGGAAACAAATTCCGCCCGATCGAGAAATCGAACCTGTGAGCGCTGGAAAACAAGTCAGACGTTTTGCCCCTCAGCCAGTAAAGCCTGCTTCACTTGCAACTGCTGCGTGTAACTAAGCTTTCTTCCGGGTTCCACACGCAACCAACTCAACTGAAGACAGACTCGTTAAACGATAGTATAAAATTTATAATAATCATATTGTTTTATAAAATATATACAAGAATACAAAAAGTTTAAAATTACATAAAAAATCTTTCCAAGTGAGACAACCGTATTAATATAAACAGAATACTTAGCTCAAAACGAAGTGAAGTAGATTTCTCCAAATCGATAAATAACATAGTGCGAGTACGAATGCGAGTGCGAGTATAACCCCTGTGGGGCTGCGTAAGAGCCGTTCACGGTAAAAAATCCATCCTCAAACGTAACAAAGTTCAAATGTCCAAAACCACACACACACATACACACACACACATATATATATATATATGTGTGTGTGTGAAAAAAAGTTGCAAGTCATCCCCCCACCTTGAAAAAAAATTGACGCCACTGCTACGGAACCACATAACACAACTGAACAGGAGCAGTTTCATGTCTGATGAGACACAAAAGTAGGAATTTTGCATGCTCTTTTTGAAATTACAATAAAAAAATTCTCAAATTCTTGAAATTGTGTGTATGATCAACACAAATTTAGTACATTCTCCATACCTTTAAGAATTATTTTGGGAAATTTGAATAGTACAAATTATTTTAAAACCTTGCCAAGGACCTGGTCTTCGTTTGCTATATATGTATATATTTGCATACCCATAAGTTGCAGATGTTCTTGCAATGTTTGGTGAAGTCGTTACATAATTAATACAATAAAATGAAATCATAAAATCTAAATTTCGATAAAGACAGGTTCAGTTTAATTCTTACTCTTCACATCTTATTTTATACGGAATAGATTAGCATAATAAAAAAAAGGCGTATTGTTAATTTTATCACTGATCCATTGAAACATTGAAAATTCGGTCTGTAGGACGTACTTAAATACAAGCAGTCCACCTGCAGCAATTCCTCAGATATTAATTCAATTATCCTGTAAAATATGAGGTTTATTGCTGCAGCTGTGCTTGAGTTATTTGATAATTATATGTAGGCCTATACACGAAACACGTTACATATTTTGTGATTGGCCAGATACGGAGTTCCTTAAAACACCATTAAAAGCAAGTTTAAATAATTCATACCCATTAACTCTCCCTATTTCAATACGATATTGTTATTAATAATATGAAAATAAATTAAGTTGCTTTAGGTATAAGTATCTTGGGGAAAAAATGAAAATACCATTTAGACCTGCAGCTTTTTTTAAAAATAATATGCCACATGCAGCTCAAAAAAGCCGTCACTTAATCAATATATTGCTGGAAAATAATATTACTGAAGGCTGTAGTAATTCCTGAGATAATAATTAACAGAAACCATGTAAGGGATCATAGATGTCGGCCGGGTGAAGGGATGACCAAAGACTCGAGATTTAAAATACGAATTCGGCCGAGGAGTTCCGAGTGGTTGTTGACTGAGCACGTCGCCATCTAGTGTCTGGATGTGTAACTACCATGTGTATTTTGCAGAAGACTCGGGGGGAAAAAGTCTGAGAGCGAGTTGTGAAATTGCTTCTGCAAACCAGTACGAGGTATGGTAGTTGGTCAGAGTGAGAATGTAACGGTTAGTTGAACAGATTTTAATCTCAGTTTTACACGCATTCTATGATCTTTAAGTGTAACAATTGTGTTGCATTTAAATTACCTGTCCTGGAGCAGACGACACGTCATGAATGTTGGCTGCCATATTGCACGTGGATTGCCGCGTAATACTTATAAGTTATAGGGCAAGGCTGATTTACCAACAATATCATGAACTCATGCATTCAGAGTGGATGATATTATATTGGTACTCCACTATCTGCCCTCTGTTTTTTCTTTTAATGTTTCTCGAACATAGCTTCAAGGCAAGATTGGTCGGTAATATTCTAATAACCAGGCGGGTAAGCCAGGGCGGGCAATAAGCCTTAAAACCAACATGCGGGTTTTAATTGGCAATATGATTTGGGCTTTTTAGAGGCATTCTTTTCAATCTCAGAATCGCTGCATAAAATGCATATAATCAAGTAAAGAGGTAAAACTACAATGATTGTCCATGAAATAAGTTTAATACCAATAGATGAGCAACATCACAGACAGATATTAATGAAGAAGCACACAAGCAAGCAATTGTGTCATGCACCATCTTAAAGTTAAAGACTCCTGATTTTTTTATTATCATTATAACTGCTATATATCACCAATAATATATTAATATATTATAATATAGAAATATATTATATATATTTATATAGTTATATATATTTTAAAGCAAAGAAGCTTACTGATCACAGTATTTCCCAAGCTGGTATAAGAAATTTTGAGTTCAGACAGTTGCCATTTGAGACTATATTGCCCATAAAACCCGTAAAACCCATAAAACCCAGGTTTACCCAGTAAAACCCACAGGGCTTGGTTTTATGCTTAAAACCCAGGTTTTGCCCAACCCTGCTTCAAGGCCTTCATTTTAACAGTGATTTTCGACTATGGGCAATATTAGGAGAACATCGAACATGAGCTAACAACTTCACCTTTGACCAATACAGATACCAGTACCTGTTGACATTGTGGTACACATTCCAGCTGTTCATCTAGCCCATAAGAATGGACTCTTCAATTGCTTTTTTAAGGGACTGGTGCCATGTGGAGTCCATATATAGATTGCCCCTGCAGTTAACTATGATTATAACACTCCATACTCAACTGTGCAATTCAACATATTTTCACTGATTAAAGGGGCATAGTCAGGCGCAGTATTAATTTATACCTATTCCTTCACTCTTTCAGTTCAGGTATGCTTTATACATGATTCCAAGCAGAACTATACCAGCAGACAGTCTCAGTACCTCGCATACAGCAGTTTAACACCTTGTTATGGCTCTGTGTGTTGGTAACCACAGTCCACTTGTGTCTGTTTACCATAACAAGGCCGCGTGACTGGAGATCCAGTTGTGAGCATCAATGCATAGTTTCGGCTTGCAAGAACATGTATTTCATTTTTTGGGCCAAGTCAGTCAGGGCATCTCCTGATTGACATGTGTAGTGGATCTGCGATGCCCATGGCCCCATGTGCTGTGTTTATGTTGACACCTGTAATGCCGCCCTGTCTACTATTTGTACACTTGTTTACAGGAGTAAGCAAATGGTGTCAAGGCCATATTTTGGCAGGTCCAGGTTTATTTTATAGGAAAGATTTCATGTTAATTCATCATGCTTTATAGGTTATTTGGCCTCTTTTATGTTCAGTACACCTATGTGTATTGATTATTTGACCACTGAAAAACATCACTGTCCTATTCAGACCACAAATTGCACCCAGGAAGTGAAAAAAATGTATACAACAGTTTACAGACCTGATGCATTATACAGGACTGTGCCAAATGCAAGATGTCTACAGTGCTGTTTATGCTTCAGCCCTCTCTGGACAAATACATCAGTTATTAAAGTTACAGGTGCTTCATGCTTTCCAGGTTATTTTTGATTACAGGCCTTTCAACATACAACATAATGTGAACATGTTACAACCATAGGAAAATCTTTATTCAGTTTCCTTTCTAAGAGTAACTGAGCGTTTTATGCTATAATCCCACTTAACCCTTTGGTGGGCCAGCGATGCAACAGATGATTGCATCTCTGTCAGTGGGTACTGTACGTAATAGTTACATATTCCAGTGGAAGGTTACAGGTTCCTGGTGTAACCTATTGCTTCTGGCTATAGATCTAGGTTACATATTCTGATTCAAGGTTTCTCCTGAGTCATAATTTGACTACATATTAGTTCCAGGTAAATATCAATTAGAGGAATGACACGCAAGGGATGAAAAACAAGCATAAGAAGAACATGTTATGCCATAAATATATATATATTGCAATGATTTTTTCTCAATTCTTTGTTATAAAGGTAAATATAAAATGACTTTATGGGGCATTTCACGGTATTTGCGACACAAAAGTTAGAAAATTAATTCATATGAATCATTTCAATTTTCTATCTGATCGAAAGAAAACATGTTAAATTTGAACACAGTGTACATTTTTCAAGAGTTTTTGCAGTTTTTAATCATATTATACAGTGAATAATAAAAAATATTCAAATTTTACGTCACGGACAGGACAAATAAAAAATAAAAATTCTGGCTGATTCATAATTCCTTATTATTCTAACTCTGTCATGACAGAGGGAGTAAAGGCTCTCCAGTATGTATGCCATTATTTTATTTAACAGCTTTCTTTTGTCATGCTGTGTTTAATTGTCATCACAGTATTTGTCCTGTCCGTGACGTTTGACTTCGAAAAGTTTTGATTATTTTTTCTGTGAATATATTATTGACATAATTTTTTGTTTTCTGCTCAATTAACAAGAGTGGTACATGAATGTTAGAGTACATAATAATATAGTCACATAATATTAAGAAAAAAACAGTCTATAATATTGTCACGGACAGGACATATTGTCACGGACGGGACATTTATAAATAAATCTCCTAAATATGGAACCTTTACAAATCAAACATTAGAATTTCATTACCTCCATTGCTCTAAAGATGATTTAATAATAAAGCAGAACCCTTTCCTTTTTAAATTAATATTACATAGGTATCATTTCTTCATTAACCTAGCATTTTTAACAAACAATATGATTCACAGGTTAGAAATTTAACTGGCATGGCTAAGTCCTCATACCTGAAAAGGTTTAAAAAAAGAACCAAATTCCCCTAATTATTGTTTTACTGCTGTTGCCACTTTCAGAGATCAGCAAAAAGATGTTTTGTATTTATCCTCTCTCACTTCCAGTTTGCTTTGTAGCAGGGAAGTGAAGTATTATATATTTCACCAGTAGCTGTAATACATTGTAACACTGCGTTATCCTGGTTGTTACATACCTCTGTTTACAAACAGTGTGGGGGCAGACAGGCTCAGGCAGACATATATGTTTTGATTTGAAACATTCATTTGAAACATTTTATTACATCTTTCTGCATCTTTCTGGAAAAACTTTCACACTACTTAAAACCTACCTTATAGGCAGTATATGACCATTTTCTACGCAGTTATCATACTTATACAGTTTAAACCTTAAACTGGCACCCCACTGACTTGATTTCAAATGGAATCTAGCAACAGCAGTAGGCTCCCTAAGTCAGGGGCTGAGAGGACAAGAAAGTATAGGCAGAGAATTAAAGATAATAAAATGAAAAAAGACTACAATACCTACAAAATAAAAGACAAGGAGAGGAAAGCTAAAGAGAGAGCCATAAAAAGACAGACAATGACAGAGGAGAAAAAGTTAGAAATAAGGTTAGCTGAAAGAAAGAAAAAGCAAGAATACAGGGCTAGAAAGAGAGGAGAACAATCTAAAAGTACAAATCTGAGAACATCCACAAAAACTTCAACATATCCTTTTCAGAGCCCAGGTAGTTTAGGAAAAGCTGTGTCAAGGGCAAAGCACAGCTTGCCAAAATCCCCTCGAAAAGCTGTTAAAGTAGTTGTGTCACTCGTCAACTCAATGTCCCCTCAAAAGAAAAGGAAGCTGTGCAGTGAAATTGAAACCAACACCAAAATTGAGACAGGTAGGAAAAAGCGGAGCGATGCTTTGTCAGAGGATGATGTAAATAAAGTTAAAGCATTCTTTGAACAAGATGACATAACTAGGATGTGTCCAGGTAAAAAGGAGTTTGTGTCAGTGAAAACTGACAGCGGCCGTGAGCACAAACAAAAAAGACTTCTGGTCATGAATCTGTCAGAGGCACACCAGACATTTAAAAAAGACTCTGGTATTAAGATTGGGCTGACAAAGTTCACATCACTTCGCCCAAAGCATGTCCTCCCAATAACAGAAAGAGACCATGAGGTGTGCATGTGCCGTTACCATGAGGACATAGAGCTGCTTCTAACTGGTCTCCGCAAATATGTACTGGTTCTGCCAAACTCAGCTGATGAGCTGGTTAAAAAATCTGTGTGCTCTATGGAAAATGAAAAGTGTGTTGACAGGCAATGTACAGAATGTGGGGTAGACCAAGTTGGTAAGATTATTGATGATTTTGCTCTGGAGGGGACAGAAAATATTGTGTACCATCAATGGGTAACAGAAAATGGAAAGACAGAGAAAAGGGAGAAGAAAGAGAGTCTGGAACTTGTCATGAAACGCTTGCTTGAATTATTGACCCCATTTGCCAGGCACACGTACAATGCAAAGAGACAACATGCAGAGCTCAAAAAGCTTAAACAGGATCTCCCACCTGGGAATATAATCCTGCAGGAAGATTTCTTTGAGAATTATTCTCTCAAACATCAAAGAGAAATCATGCAAGCACACTGGACCAACTCCAGTGTGACACTCTTCACTGCTATTATTTATTTCAGGAGGGAACAAAATGCTGACTTGGAGCACAGGTCGTACACTGTGATATCAGATGAGTTATGCCATGATAAGAAGGCAGTTATTGCTTTCAACAAAGAAATACTTCAGCACTTTGAATCATCAACTGGCATCAAAATTGACAGGCTTCACTACTGGTCAGATGGGGCGGGCAGTCAGTTTAAAAACAAATTCATGTTTGCCAATCTGCTATTTCATCAAAAGGATTTTGGCTATCCTGCAGATTGGAGCTTCTTTGAAACTGCTCATGGGAAAGGACCAATTGATGGAATCGGTGGAGAAGTTAAACGCACTGTATGGCGAGCAGTCCTTCAAGGAAAACTGGTCGTTAACACTGCTGAAGACTTCTACCATGCTGCCAAGTCATTATGTGACAAAATCA
The DNA here is from genome assembly GCA_026874595.1 of Sipunculus nudus. NCBI lineage: Eukaryota > Metazoa > Annelida > Sipuncula > Golfingiida > Sipunculidae > Sipunculus > Sipunculus nudus. The sequence continues at coordinate 44,957,312 of CM049307.1, read as the reverse complement.
CAGTTCTGTATGTGGACAAAGGGCACATTGTGCAAAACACTCGGGGAGTGGAGGAGCGCTGGAGGTCGTGTTCTGGTGTCCCTGGTACAAGAGACCTTCATTTCATCAAACCAGTTGGTGACAACACTGTTGGTCATTCTGTCAACTCACAATTTACAGGTTCATCATCAGATATGAGTGTCTGTCAGGTGTTGCCTCTGGATTCTGACATTCAAATTGTTCAATCACCCAGTACCACTGTACCGGTATCCAAAGAGCCCAGTGGTGATTACAGAATTGGGGATTTTGTGTTGGCAGAGTTCTTATGCCAGAACCGCCCTGGCGTGAGGCGCATTTATCTCTCTCAGATTTTAGAGATGAATGAAGATCTGGTTAAAATTGTGTCTCTTCGTCGGGCTGGCAAGTCCAAAAAGGTGTTTGTCCATGCAGACTGCACAGATGAGTCATGGGTCAGTCAAAACCAGCTTTTGAGAAAGACACCAGTGCCAGTGATCAACTCACGAGGTCACCATATCTTTGAGGTAGACCTTGACGTCTTAGATTAAGCCTGTATCTGGAAAAAAGATACATGGATAAATTCCTCATCCTTTAGCAGGGTGGGAACTGGAATGTAGCTAAGTTGATAAGACATTTGAAATAAAATATAAAAAAAAAAACAAAAAACAAAAACAAAAAAAAAGAAGACCTTTAGTATCAAGAAGATCTTGATAAAGGATAGGTTATGTGAGTTTAAAGTAGTATCCCTGGCAAATACCCTTCATTTAAATGAGCCCATTTCTTTAATACATGTACCAGTGAGACCTCAAAGTATTAATATTCATGTTTAACCTGGAAGACTTCTTTCTGGAACATTTAGTGAAGTATTATCATTTAAGAAAATAACTTTATAATATTATTTATCAGACTGAATGAGAATTACATACAAGGTTTAAAATGATATATGCTTTATGGGGCAGAATATGTTTATAGATTGACATTTGGATTGGTTTTTAAATGGATTTTTTGTTTGCCAGGAATGCTATCTTCATATTGGATATTTATATTCATTATCCTTGCCAAGGAGGTAATGTTTTCTTCAGTACTTATGTTATCAAAACTATGAGTTAATCTTTGAACTAATTTTCACTAAATTTGTGGATGGGTGGGAGATGGCCAAGGAAGAAGACACCATTTTGGTTTGCTGTGGATCAGGTTAAAGAGGCAGAACCAAAGGGGCTATTTTGCTTATTTAGCTCTATTTTCTTCCTACTGTGCAGGTGTGTGAAGTTTGGCACAATTACTCATTCAATATTGTGTGAAGCCACTCAGGAAAGAGGTTAGGTGGTCTATCATGTCTGACGGATGTTCTTGAAGAAAAAATTAGATGAATTTTCTGAACAATTGCTACCTATCCTTGTCTAAATGAGTCTACTTATGATTGAAATTGAAAGAGATGCTGTAAAGTTGTTGGTTATTAAACTTAAAAGATTTTTTTGCCTGATCAAGGAGTTGGACAAAAGTGTCCTGTCCGTGACGAAAAAATTGTCCCGTCCGTGACGTCACTTAATTAGCAATCAGAGGAGTCATTTAACTGAAATCAAAATTTCTACATTTTTTGTTACAAATTGATGATTAGGACCATCATGTAATATGGACATTTATACTTTTCTTCAGTTAGATGAGCAGGAATTTCTGTTTCAAATACCTAACCTTAAATGTGTGTCGGAATCGTGTCCCGTCCGTGACGCTTAATTAGAGTGATATAATTACCAAAGGATGTAGATCAGCTGATAACAGAGACTTTCTGAGCAATCCTCAGGTTGATTTTCCTCTATGACATATCAATTATGAAGTCACTTGTTGATCAGTTTATAACAAGGAACCTTTAATTGTCCATGTCCGTCCCGTCCGTGACAAAAAAATACCGTGAAATGCCCCTTATCAGATTAATTTCTACTAGAATAAATTTATAGGTGGTTGTACATTGACAATTGAAGTTAGATATTTCGACATTTTCACAACTGAGGTGGTCAGTTTGACTATGGAGGCCAGCCAGTGTACTTCCTATGTATAAGAAACCCTGATAATCCAGATGAACATCACAGTTTCACAGATATTTAACAAAACAACACAATCCTAGGAGGCAGCTCTTGGTTCATGTCAATGGTCATAACTTTCTCTGGTTACAAGTTGAACTAATTTTCAACTAGAGAAATAAACACCTACCCCACCAAGGCTAGACATTGACTTTTGAAAGTGTTTGCTCAGTAGGGCAAGTAATATCTTGCTTTTACGTGCCCTTCACAAATTTTACTTATGCTACAAATGTCATTAATTGAGGCCACAAATACAAAGTGTGTTTCAGATGATAAGGTTGCATGTTATATTGCATGTCAGACAACTTTTTCAAATGTCTGTTTGTTAGTTATATACCTCTTTAGTATTGGTACATCTTACAGCTTACAGGTAATTAAGATAAAGAGGAACTATTGATATGATTTCATTTCTCCTGAATATTAATTAAATTAAGATTCAGGCCTTTTGGTAAAGTTTTAGGTTTTCCTGTAGCCCTTCTGTTATTTTCTGAAACCTTAACTTGTCCTGGGCAAGCGCTTGACTTAATGTCAAGCCCTGCTTACGCAAGATTTAAAAAACGGGATTATTTTGAAATATGTGAAATCTTTCTATATTTTACAACGAATTTGTCCCACTGATGGCAGTCAAAGTAACATCATATATGCTTGTTGATGGTTGGTGTTATGTAAACATTCTAAAAATATGACAAACCAAAACAAAAATGGTTACTCGTGCATGGACACAGCCTGATTGAAGGTGCACTTTTTTATTTCATCTTTCGTACAAGTTAAACTATAGAGAAGGCATAAATTCTGCTTGCTAACTTAACTGTTTCATCAGTTTGAAATCTGGATTTTTGCTTTATTTTAACATATCCAAGTAAATATGTATTTTTTAGGTTATGTATGGGCAGATGGGGGGAGCAGTTACTTTGAACATTTAAATATTAGAAACATTGTCATTTCAGACAAAATCTACAGTGAAAGGTAACTGACCAAATCTCAGCTCAAATATGACAAGCTTTGGCAACAGATTTGTGTGTGTGACTGACTGCCATAAGGACCACAGCCAAGAGTGGTCATTCACATCACCTACTGACCATGAAGCCATGGTGTGTGTGGCCTGCATGGTTGAGGTGCTGGAAGATCCAGACACACTGCCTACCAAGCTAAAGTTTATACTCCAAGAGCTGCTGGGCATACTTGGACACCATGCTGCTCGGCTAGAAGAAATGCTCATACAAGATGATAGGGTTGCAGCCCATATGACCTGCTTACTCCTTGGTAAATCTGCAGACACTGTCATCAGATATGTCACTAATACTAAATAGGAAAACATAATATTTTGTACAGACTGAATCTGTTGCACATATGTACTTTTTTGTGGTCACTGAACTGCTGCAGTAAAGCTCACATGGGTATTATTATAAAGAAGGATTCAAAAATGAACTTGTATCAATTAATAAAAATATGTAACACATAAGAAAGATTAAACCACATTACCAGTAGTTAACTTTTTTTTGTGACAAAAAGTATAGTTATTTTTTCCCAAAGAAAATATCACATTATGTATATCTACAGTACATGTAAATTAAGACAACTGTACATTTTCACAGTTGAATTACTATGATGGCTTCCTCAAAGCATTGCTGGTTACTGTATATCTATATTGATCTCAGATCAACAACAAGACTGGCAAAGAATTACTCTGCAAACCTTAGCCCATATTTGTATCCACCAAAACGAAGTTTTGCGGATACTATGTTTTTGACCGGGTTCCGCCGCCGCGGCGTTCGTTTCCAGAGAACTCCTCTGAGACTACTGGACGGATTTTTCCTAAACTTACACCAATTATTGGGTCACATGTGAACTGGTGCCTAACCAATTGGCCTTGACCTCTGACCTTTCCTCTCTGCCCAGTGTCCATATGTGTGTCTGTTTCCACACATAAACCCACATATCTTGGGAACAGTTTGACTGATCAGGAAAAAAATTTTGTACAAATGTAGCCCTTGGATAGCTTTATAACATACACAAAAAATGGTGGCTCCACCTGCAGCCATTTTTGCACAGTATCCATCTGTTCATCTGCCTTGGGTTAAAATCGCTCATGTCTCTGCAGTGGTTTGACCAAATTACCTGAAATTCAGCATGCGTTTACATCCTAGATAGTTTTCTTGATTTTATGACAGGTGTTGCCACCTACATTCACATTCACGCTGCAGACATCTAATTAAGCTCATATCTCGGGAACCGTTTGACCAATCAGGAAATTTTTTTACACTAATGTAGCCCTTGGATAGCTTTATGACTTACACAAAAAAGGTGGCGCTACCTGCAGCCATTTTTGCACAGCGTCCATCTGTTTGACTGCCTTTGGTTAAAATCACTCATATCTCTGCAGTGGTTTGACCAAATTACCCGTAATTCTGAATGTTTATACATCCTGAATAGCTTTCTTGATTTTTGACAGGTGGTGCCAGCTTCATTCACATTCACGCTGCAGACATTAATGCTTATATCTCCGGACTCGTTTGACCAATCAGGAAAAAACTTTTACACAAATGTAGCCCTTGGATAGCTTTATAACATACACAAAAATGGTGGCTCCACCTGCAGCCATTTTTGCATAGCCTCCATCTGTTTGTCTGCTGTGGGATAAAATCACTCATATCTCTGCAGTGGTTTGACTTTTCAACCTGAAATTTTGCATGTGTATACATCTTGGATAGTTTCTTGTTCAAATAACAGGTGGCACCACCTACAATCATGTTTACGTGGCAGACATCCATTCTAATATGTAACACATGTAGCTCTGTTTCCCCTTGCCACTCAACCCATGCCTCACTTAACCCGTCCTACACTGATTTTGGCAGACACAAGTAGTCGCTTGTCGACTACCCGTATTCTAGTTTCAAAATTGATATACTGTGTCATACTTTTTAGCGAACCTGTGAGCTTATGCGGTGGTGTGGCATCGTCCGTCGTCCGTCATCTGTACGTTAACCCATACTATCTTGAAAACGACAAGAATTAGCATCACGAAATTTTATGCATAAAATTAGTCATCTAAAAACTCTGTCGGATTTTGCTTATTTTTTAGCTAACTGCATTTTCTTAGATTTTATGGGGAAAAAGCTAAAAAAGCTTAAAAAATCTTCTTCTTGGAATCTGTTCAGCCAAATTGTCCAATATTTTACAGAAATGATTCCTTGAACAATCTCTCTCAAAATTGTTAGAATGGTTTAAGTTCAATGATTTTTGGCCGAGTTACAGGAAGTTTAACTTAGTCATCTAGCTGTCCAAAAAAGCATACTAAAATTACAATCTCAGAAATGGCTTGAGCTATCATCACCAAATTTTATGCCAATGTTGGTCACATGAGTCATATCTAAAATTGAGGTATTGGTGGCGCCACCTGCATCGGCCTTTTTTGTACAGGGGTCATCAGTTCCAGTATCATACTGACAGCTACAAATAACTTCTTCTCTGAAAGGATATGGCCAAATTGTTTAACATCGCACAGAAATGATCCTAGGGTAGTGCTTTCTGAAGTTTGTTCAAATGGTCTCAATTCTGTGACTTTTGGCAGAGTCAAGGGAAGCTGAATTTAGTCATATGCCATAACAGCCCATGTTTGCTAAGCTAGTGGCTACTCAAATCTTCTTCTCAAAAACCACTGGGCCAAATTCTTAAATCTCACACATTAATTATCCTTAGATGTTGATTATTCAAGTTTGTTCAAATGGTTTTGGTTCAATGATTTTGGGCTGAGTTATGGGAAGCTGAAATTTCCATTTTGCTGTATTTTGCCATATTAGTTATAAACCTACAAAACGTTTTTCGACTGATGATACTGAGGCCAGTTTGTTTAATATTTTGCAAGAACAATTCCCTGAATAATTCTTATCATAATTGTCTTTTATGGTTCCAAAGAATGAATTTTGGCTGAATTATAAAGATTGAATTGAGTCATTTTACCATATATGTTAGCTGTGTGAAGCAGATACATCTAGCCTAGCACTAGTTTATCAGCATCCATTACATCATGCCTCTAGACATTTAGATTTCAGGTTTTCTATGGAAAATATGGACAAGAATGTTTTTTAAAGCTTTTAAAAAATGTAATGTAGATTTATGATATTAAATATCATCTGTACACTAACTCATAATTTCTCAGGAATAGCAGGAGCTACCATCCCCAAATGTAATGCAATTATCTGTCGCACATCAAATGTTGATAGATTCAGCTTATTTTTGCTATCTGCATTTACTTAGATTTTACAGGCAAAGAGCTGAGAAAAACTTTAAAATTCTTCTTCTTGTAAACGGTCCAGCCAAATTGTTCAATATTTTACAGAAATGATCCCAGAGGTGAGCCCTCTCAAGTTTGTTCAAATGGTTTGTGTTGGATAAATAGGTTGAGAAACTGCCAACTGTTTCAGATTTGGCAACAGATCAAGAGTTCATTCAGTGCAGCCAAATATAGGTCAACAGTTCAATCAGTGCAGCTAAGCACAAGGCATGTGATCACCTCATGGGCAGCATGTGATCATCTCATGGGTAGCATGTGATCACCTCAAGAGTATCATGGGATCACCTCATGGGTGTCATGCCACTCAGGGCTGCATATGGAGCCAATCTGTGAGCTTATGCAATTGTGTGGCTACTATTTCAGATTTGGCAATAGGCAAAAGGTCAGCCTGGATTTATTTATAGCTTTGGCAGACTGCCAACTGTATCAGATTATGCAACAGGTCAAGAGTTCACTCAGTGCAGCCAGGTACAGGTTAAAAGTTCACTCAGTCTAGCCAGGTGCAGGTCAAGAGTTCACTCAGTGCAGTAGCCTGAGCCAGTAATTTGTCACAGTACACTTGGGGCAACAGCCTTTCTCACCTTAGCCTGGTCAGCCCCGTGCATCAGACTGAGGGTAAGTTTGATGTATTGGCCTGATATCCTGACCTGTCTATGTGTCTTTAATGGCTTTCTTGTTCACAAGACAGATGTCGCCATCTACAATGACTTTTGCAAAGTGTATGTGCCTGCTTAATTCTACGGAGGAATTTGATATATCAGCCTGAAATTAGGCATATTTATACATGTCAAATAGCTTTGTCGTATACAAGACTGGTAGTTCCACCTACAATAATTTTTTTCGTTGTGTGCACCCATGTTAGAATTTCATCAGTGATGTTTGTGTATTGTTTCTTGTTCAAAATGTTTAGTACTTGCATTGTTCATATATATACGAAAAGTAGTGGTTCAGCATTGAAGCATATACCTGGTGTATATCCATATGCACAGGTTCGCATTAGGCCTATAGGCCTTGTTTAATATTCCTTGGTGTCAATATTTGCACAATAATTTGAGAATTACCAGAGAAGGTTTTCAAATAGTGCAGTTACCAAGGTAACTGAATAAATGCTGGCAGGGTTGATGGACCTGTTTTTGTCTCTTTCATAGGTGTAATGACAGCATCCAATCCTAGTGTGAGTAAGATGGCTTGTGAAGGTGAGTTTCATAAATTTTTACACAACAGAACACATTAAACAATGTATTGAATGCAGTATTATAATAAACACTTTGTACACAAATTAAAATAATTTAAGTTTTTATCCACCACTGCCAGGGACTAGCAGATAGCTAAAGTAGTACATGAATCTTTTTTACAGCTCTAAAATTAGAAATATTTTTATTTAGATAATAGATAATTGAAATATATAAATTTAAACACTGACAGAGTTATTTTTGTTACTGCCACCTACCAATGATGTATTTTACATGATTAGCTTGTATATTTTGTTCAAATTAAGGTAACCTTTTGTATTTTGCAGGTGTGGTGAACATCGTATGCATTGTGAAATCTGAGGATCTAACTACAGCAGTATTGGATATGTGCACAAAGGGTGTAAGTAACGTTCTGATTCATCCCAGTATATGAAGCACCTTAGAATAGGTTTAACTGTATTCAGCTGCATATGTAGATCAGCCCGAGAATACCTGTTTCAGCTTTCAGAATAAAATAAAGAGTTGGACTTCAGTGGTTAATGTCTGACTACCGGTATTTCATATAACATACAATTCAGGTCAGACAATGATAGTTTCAGTAAGATTTTTATCTAACACCTCAACATATATTGCTGAATCCAGTAAATGTTCCAGAGTTTTCCTGCAAACTATGCATACTGGAATCTTCAGCTAATCCATGTTTTTATTACTTTATGTTCTATCTTTTTCTTGGAGCATATGGGAAATAAAATTAGAATATAAACAATTATTAATGAAATATCATTATTCACCCAATTATTTAGGAACAGTGATTAATCAACTTTGTACAGCCATTATTTTAACATTTTGGATGCGATGTACTCAGTAACAAGTTATGACCTAGACAAGGTAAACGATTTTTTATTTCTGTTAGCTGGTGTTCACTGAACAAAAATTTATTTTTTATATACAGTGTTGTACTTTACGTTTTCTGTGTGCATATTTAAAAAAAAAATTACATTAAAAAAATGAGAAAAGTTCTTGGTTCAGCCTGTATTTTCCATCATTCAAATTCCAGGTATTGAATAATTGTCTTGTGTTTTAATTTCAGATATATAAATCATCCAAACCCTTTTCTTTAGAATCTAGACTGAGTAAGACACAACCTCATGTAAATTAGATTAAAAGTCATGTTTTTATGATTGACAGGTGCTGGAGGTATGTGACTACCACAGAACACTCCCTGTGTTTTTCTTCATCAGCAGACTGTTGACAGAACTGCCAGGGCTGGCTAATCATCTTCTCAAGCATAATGGTAACTCGGATGTCTCAATTGTAGTTATTTTCATATCTCATGCCAAGAAAGTCAGTAATTGGAGCAATATACATTATGTTGTGTTTTATGATTATACCCTGATGATCAGATACCATATTTTAATTTTTGCTTGCACAAACCTTTATTTATCACAAAACTTCATTGTATTCCCACACAAAGTTAAGGTACTATGGTTAAAGTATGGTCGGGCCGCCAAGTTTTCTTTAAGGTTAAATAACTCAACAAAATTTTGAGGATCTTTACAAAACTTGACATGTGCATAGATATGGGTAAGAGGAAGAAGCCTATTACAGTTGGGGTCATGACCTTAAATAGGAGTGACCTTGACCTTGAATAGGTCCATTTGGGGAGAAAATTCACCAATTCTTAAATATCTAAAAAAATCATGTATGGATTAATCTAAAAATAAAGTTGACTGAAGATCTTGGATAGTGTTGTCAAATCCCAGAAATTGGTGCGCCACCCTTTGCTTTTTAGCTCAGCTGACTTTTAGTCATGCTGAGCTATAGCGATCACTCTTTGTCTGTCTGTCTGTCTGTCCATCCGTTTGTCTGTCCGTCCGCCTGTCCGTCCCTCTGTCTGTTAACCAGGCAAAAATCGTAACCGCTGGACCTAGAATCGTGTAACTTTACATTCTGAGAGGTCGATGAAAAATCTCCTTGGAAACCAGAAATTAGGTCTCTGTTACCCATATCCTTTGAGCTATATAGCCCCAAAGTACCCCCCAGAAAAGTCAAAAATTTCATACAAAAACTTCAATATCTCATTAACTACTTGACTGATGGTCATGATTTTTGGCATACATATTGATCATGAGATGTTACATCACTTCCTGCAGACTGGTGGCGCCACCTGTATTTTTCGATTTTTTACGAATTTTTTTCTCTATTTTTGAGACCTTTAAAAATGTGAACATCTGTTAACAAGGCACAAATCATAAAGACTGGACTTAGAATCTTAATTCTTGACACACTGAGAGGTCCATGAAAAATCTCTGTGGAAACCAGAAATTAGGTCTCTGTTACCCATATCCTTTGAGCTATGGGGCCCCAAAGTACCCCCCAGAATAGTAAAAAATTTCGTACAAAAACTTCAATATCTCAATAACTACATCACTGATGGTCTTCATTTTTGGCATACATATTGATCATGAGATGTTCGATCAGTTCCTGCAGACTAGTGGCGCCACCTGTACTGTTTGATTTTTTACGATTTTTTCCTCTATTTTTGAGACCTTTGAGGATGCTGTCATCTGTTAGCGTGGCACAAATCGTATCGACTGGACCTAGAATCTTCATTTTCGACACACTGAGAGACCTATGAAAAGTCTCCATGGAAACCAGAAATTAGGTCTCTGTTACCCATATTCTTTGAGCTATGGGGCCCAAAATTACCCCCCAGAAAAGTCAAAAATTTCATACAAAAACTTCAATATCTCATTAACTACATCACTGATGGTCATGATTTTCGACATACATATTGATCATGAGTTGTTTCATCAGTTTGTGCAGACTGGTGGCGCCACCTGTATTTTTCAATGTTCACGAATTGTTTTCTCCATTTTTGAGACCTTTAAGGATGTAGTTATCTGTCAACAGGGTACAAATCGTAACGACTGGACCTAGAATCTTCGTTCTTGACACACAGGGAGACCCATGATAAGTCTCCATGGAAACCTGAAATTTGGTCTCTGTTACCCATATCCTTTGAGCTATGGCACTCCAAAGTACAGCTCAGAATAATGGAAAATTTGATACAAAAGCTAAAGTATCTGAACAACTAATGCAGAGATAACCATAATTGTTTGCATGGATATTGATCATGGAGTGTTTCATAAGTTTCTGCAGACTGGTGGCACCACCTGTATTTGTTCGGTTTTTTTTTACGAAATTTTTCTGTATTTTTGAGACCTTTAAAGATATGAACATCTGTTAACAGGGCACAAATCATAAAAACTTGACCAAGAAACTTCATTCTTGACACACAGGGAGACCCATGAAAAGTCTCCATGGAAACTTGAAATTAGGTCTCTGTAACCCATATCCTTCAAGCTATAGGACTCCGAAGTATCCCTCAGAATAATGGACAATTTGATACAAAAACTGAAGTATCTGAACAACTAATGCAGAGATCACCATGATTTTTTGCATGGATATTGACCATTAAGTGTTTTTATTAGTTTTTGCAGACTAGTGGAGCCACCTGTATTTTTTTTTCAAATTTTTACGAATTTTTTTCTTTTTTTTGAGACCTTTAAAGATGTGGTTATCTGTCAACAGGGTACAAATCGCAACAACTGGACCTAGAATCTTCATTCTTGTCATGCAAGGAGGCCCATGAAAGGTGCCTGTGGAAACTTGAAATTAGGTCTCTGTTACCCATATCCTTCAAGCTATAGGACTCCGAAGTATCCCTCAGAATAATGGACAATTTGATACAAAAACTGAAGTATCTGAACAACTAATGCAGAGATCACCATGATTTTTTGCATGGATATTGACCATTAAGTGTTTTTATTAGTTTTTGCAGACTAGTGGAGCCACCTGTATTTTTGTATCTGCCAAAATGGCGGCGTTCGTTTCCAGAGAGCTCCTCGGAGACTAATGGACCGATTTTTCCCAAACTTACTCCTATTATCGGGTCACATGTGAACTGGTGCCTAACTAATTTGCATTGACCTCTGACCTTTCCTCTCTATCCAGTGTCCATTTGTGGGTCTGTTTCCACTCATAAACCCTCATATCTCGGGAACCGTTTGACCGATCAGGAAATAAAATTGATACAAATGTCGCCCTTGGATTGCTTTATAACATACACAAAAAATGGTGGCGCCACCTGTAACCATGTTTGCACAGTGTCCATCTGTTCATCTGCCTTGGGTTAAAATCACTCATATCTCTGCAGTGAATTGACTAATTCACCTGAAATTCGTCATGTGTATACATCCAGGATAGCTTTCTTGATTTTATGACAGGTGGCGCCACCTACGTTCACGTTCACGCTGATGACATCCAAGCTTATATCTCGGGAACCGTTTGACCGATCAGGAAATAAAATTTATACAAATGTAGCCCTTTGATAGCTCTGTAACATACACAAAAAATGGTGGCGCCACCTGTAACAATGTTTGCACAGCGTCTGTCTGTTAGTCTGCCGTGGCCTAAAATTACTCATTTCTCTGTAGTGGTTCGACATAACTGCCTAAAATTTTGCAGGTTTATACATCATGGACAGCTTTCTTGATTTTATGACAGGTGGCGCCACCTACATTCTAGTTAATGCTGGACACATCCAAGCTCATATCTCAGGAACCATATGACCGATTGGGCCAAAATTGTGCATGTGTTTAGATCTCACATAGGTCTTTATCATACACAAAACTGGAGGGGTTACCTGCAAAGATTTTTGCACAGTGTTTGTCTGTTTGTCTGCCATGGGCAAAAATCGCTCATATACATGTAGTGGTTTGACTTTTCTGCCTAAAATTTTGCAGGTGTATACAACTTGGACAGCTTTCTGGATTTGTGGTAGGTGGCACAACCTACATACACATTTAGGCTGCAGACATCCATGCTAATATGCAACATACCTCACTCTATTTCCCCTTGCCACTCAATCCATGCCTCACTATCCGATTTTGGCAGATACATGTAGTCACTTGTCGGTTACCCGTATTCTAGTTTTAAAAGTTTACACATTTTTCTCTATTTTTGAGATATATAAATACAGACTAAATCTTGGCCTGTTGGTTAATCTGTTTGATGCTTCAGTTGAATGGGTATATACTACCATTCTGATGATAAAATTTCCTTTTGCGAATCTCTTCCCAGTCAGCTGAGCGTCATGACCCATGGGTCACTTGTTTTTATTTTTTTACGAATTTTTTTCTCTATTTTTGAGACCTTTAAAAATGTGAACATCTGTTAACAGGGCACAAATTGTATAGACTGGACCTAGAATCTTCATTCTTGACACAGTGAGAGACCTATGAAATGTCTCCATGGAAACCAGAAATTAGGTCTCTGTTACCCATATCCTTTGAGCTATGGGGCCCCAAAGTACCCCCCAGAATAGTCAAAAATTTCATACACAAACATCAGTATCTCATTAACTACATCACTGATGGTCATAATTTTTGGCATACATATTGATCATGAGATGTTCCATCAGTTTCTGCAGACTGGTGGCGCCACCTGTATTTTTTTTCTTTTTTACAAATTGTTTTCTCTATTTTTGAGACCTTTAAAAATGTGAACATCTGTTAACAGGGCACAAATCGTAAAGACTGGACCTAGAATCTTCATTCTTGATACAGTGAGAGACCTATGAAAAGTCTCCATGGAAACCTGAAATCAATCTCTGTTAATCATATCCTTTGAGCTGTTGGGCTGCCATAAGTATCTCAATAAGGGATGCATGGATTGGTCCAAAAATCAATTTGACTGAAGATCTTGGATAGCTTTTTTTTCTGCAGAAGATAAGTGGCGCCACCTTCTGTCCTTTTGTTCTTTTCGCACCTTTTAATACCCCCTTCAATTCCACTTGACAGTACTGTGAGCAGTATAAGTCAAAACTAATGGACAAATTTCTTTCATATTATGCATAAACATATAGATATAGATTATGGGATGAGATACGTATATTAAAAAAGGGATCATGACTTCTCCTATGAGAGTGGCCTTGACCTTGATTATTCCCATATTAGGTGAAAAATATTGTTTCTCAGGTTGATAGATGGAAGAAATCATGGCACTTGCCAAGTGTCAGTATATGCTGCTGAATATGGGGGGCCTATTCTAAAAGGAGGGGGGGGGGTGCTTATAAATTGTCTGGGGATAAAATAGCACCTGTGGTGTCGAGAAATTCTAGTTTACTTAAGGAGTCTTAAGGGCTAGTCAATGTTGTTATATACCTTTTACTGTTAAGCCTTTTATATCTGTACTGACTCAAAATTGAGTAACTACTTAGGAGGGCCTAATGTATAGTATTTGCATGGGTCCATATTCTCAGTTAGCTTTATCACCATGATAGAACCTGTTATTGTTCAGTTTAATTTGAATTTCTGCTTTGAATTTGCTTATCTCAAGTCTCTATGTTTTTGTTTTGTATGACAAACCTCATTTGTGTTGCCTAAATTTTAGTGCTTGTAAGGACTTTAACAGATTGTTCTTTATTCATAGGAAGCCTGATAGAATGTGCAATATCAGGCCTGGAATTTCCAGATGAAGAGGTCCAGAGCTGTTTGTTATTCACCCTGTTGAAGCTGTACAGTCAGCCAGTCAGTACTGAAGTTTACCAGGAGCAGATGTACACAGCCCTGAAGTCAGTCCTTGCTGTCTTGGTCAAATGTGATGGCCTGGATATTGTACTCAATGCACTTGGTAGGAAATCATTAATACAAGAATTTATTTTTATTTCAGTAAAAAGGGATATAGAAGTGTACGTAAAAGGCTGTGTACATATTGTACAGTCCATTGTTCTTTGAAATATCATCATATATAAATCAGTATCATCTGAAACCAGTGATAGATACATATCATATGATATTTACATATTTTTTGTACATGCTGGCTAACCCCTCAGTCAGCTAAGCCTTAACTTTGCTAATGGCATAGGTATTTGTGGCACTTCTGGCACATCTAACCAGATAAATTTTATGAGCTGGATTTGATGGATGCGGATATATTAGAAAAGAATTTATAAATACATCTCATGGAAATTCATTGTAGCCAGTTTCAAGAACTCTGTAATAAATCATATTTATATATATTCAAACCACACAAAGTGTAACCTGCCGGTTTTGGACAATGGTGAGACTAGGTGAGTTATACGTGCAGTTGAGTGGTGCCTGCATCAGAAAGGTTATGGAACTTTGAATCTGCATATTATAGGGCTGCCTTAAGGGCCTATATTATAATGGAGACAAATCCATATTATGAAGCGCCCTTCTGTATTTATATTACAGGTGTATTCAAGGTGATAAGGGAATACCCACACCTGCTGTCTCACCTGTTCCACAGTAATTAGGCTTTGGTACTTTATTATTACAGGTTTATTGAAGGTGATGCTGGGATACCCACTCCTGCTGTCACATCTAGTCCACAGCACAGAGACAGTTTCATTAGCTGGAGCTCTCAGGAGAATGTTAATGAGATCAGAAGACGCTATTCAGATCACTACAGCACAAATCATCACAGTAGCAATAAATGGAGGAGGCAAGGATATGGCAGCACTCTTCTTGGAGCATGATATTTCTGGTCAGTATAGGTATTTCATAAAATTCTTGTAAACAGTTTCTTCTGTGGCCCTGGTTTTCATGTTTTCTTGTATTTTTTTTGTAAATAGAGATTATTTTCTTTTTAGGGCCCAAAGCCGGTGCCCTAAAGTAATCGACCTGTCTGCCGTCTGTCCATCCGTCCGTCTGTCCGTTCGTCCGTCGATCAACAAATTTTTTCCTGATGATAACTCCAGTTAGGATTGACGGATTGAGTTCAAACCTGAAATAGGTATTAACCATCAATCATGGAAGATCCCTATTGATTTTGGGGTCTAGAGGTCAAAGGTCAAAAAATTTATTCACAGTTTGGTGTTAAATTTTTGGTCCCTCTTTCAGCAGGGCAGAAATCATAATTTTAAACATAATTGTTTGTTCCACTTTAACAGTAGGACAGGTCCTCATGTCAACAGCAATGAGGCATGATATATGGTCATAGTCAGCCATTTTTCTGTAAGTTATGCGGTAAAAACCATTACTGAACACCTAGTAAGGTTGCACTCTCTTAGCAAATACGCATGCAAAAGGACACACATTGCTAACATAATAACTCGTAAAAAGTATTTCATATCAGGTCCCCAGACTCACAGCAGTGATGGACCTTTTGATGAATTACATTATGTTTGAAGATGGGTGACCTTGATAGATTTTCAAGGTCACAGAGGTGATAATGCTAAAATGATGTTAACCAAATAGCTCGCAAACCGTTTGACTAACACTCACTGAACTTGCACCAGTAATGTTTGTTATGAAGGGCTAGGTCAAGTTTGAAGATGGATGACCTTGACAGAGGCGATAATCCTTAAATGATGTTAATGCAATAACCCGCAAAAAAGTTGATGAACAATCAGATTTGTTTCTGCATAATAACTCCCCTAACATATGATGGATAGGATTCAAACATAAGATGTATCACCCAAGGGAAAAGCTTACTGATATTTGGGTCAGAAGGAAAAAAAAAAAAAGTAATACACAGTTTGGTGTTCAGTTGCTGGTGTCTCCTTCAGCAGGCCAGAATATGATGAATCTTTTTTGAGTCACACGTGTACAGTGGCATTAAATTTTCACAGCATATTTTGTACAGACAATTTGAAGATTCCTCGAAAAGGATACACTGGTCCAACGCACCACAGTGGCTCTGATATAGACCATATTTGGACAGATCTTATCACCACTTCCAACATCTCAAGGAATTTGGACCTATTATAGTGACCATCAACAAATTTACATTGATATTCATATGTAGCCATTCTACACATCACAGCGCATCTGTAGACCCAAGCCCAAGAACAGCTGAATCTCAGTTAAAGAGAATGACCATTTTATCACTACTAACCAACAGCTGACTCTCTCTAATACTACAAGGTTCATATACAGACTCAAGCCTCACATATAATAAGGCCAATTCAACATACAAATACTGGAAACATTTTTGACACAGCCCAGCCAAGACTTCAACCAAGAATAATTGGCACAGGTAATACAGAAATACAGAAACTAAAAATGCATGCAGTTCTTTTATATCATTATTTTGATAGCTTTGAACATTTTCACTTTACCATATCTTTTCTTCCAGTTTATACATGTCAGCTGTTCTGTACAGGTTCTTTAATTTTCAAATATCACTCTTTCAGCCCATGCTACCAAAGTACACCTAATTCACAGTACTTCAATTTATAATGACTGCATCTTTTGCGGGGCCCTTACTGACCTGTCAGTTTTCTAGTTTTATTTTAGAAATCCTGAAAGCAAATATTAATGGAATCTAACCAATTATGTGGTCAATATATTTACTCTTAGTTTCTTGTGAAATACATTTAAATGGTAAATAATACTGAAATTTTAAACTTGTATCTTTATTCCAGTTTTTTCAATGCTAAAAATTGTTGCTTTCCACTTAATTTAAGCATGATGTATTTCATATATTTATCATGTATTTGTGTATCAGATAGAACTTGAAATGGTTGCTGAACTATTTTGTGGTTTGAATGTGTATGTTAAATATGTTTTCATTACAGAGTTTTTGTATGAAAAATTGGCCACAAGGAATGAGCTGCTTTTAAGGTATAGACTTCACTCAAGTGCATCTTAAGTAATCTGTTTGCATTCACTTTTTTTTTTAATTTAAAGATTTTTTTTTTTATATTTTATGCATTCATGTTTAATATTTAAAATAAGTATGCCTTCTTCCAGACCTTTTTCTTTTTTTTTCAAATGCAGTACAATGAATGCTTCCATATTATAATGGAATAAACTCTTTTCTTGTTTATAGTTCTGTGTTTTGCTGCCTGCTTCTGTTGACAGAGAGTGAAACCTTCTTTACTAAGTGTCATTTTGTATATGGTAAGTACTGTAATTCTAATTGTCCACAAACAATAAAATGCACTTTAAACAGTATCATTGCAATTTTTAAAGTTTATTAGTTTTAAATGATTAATACTGCCATATTATCATTAAATGCAGTGATATAAAGATATGTTCATTTATTATCTATTCAGATACAAGTGTCAGTTGACACTTTGACAGGCTCAGTGCATTTGCATGAAATTTAACAGTGCTACAAAGCTAATTATTATTGTGATATCCTTTCTTTGTTGGACTTGAAAAAAGGTTCAGACATGGTGGGAAAAAAGGACTGTCTTAAAGCCAGCTCTTCATTTTAAACTATTCATTCAATATATTTACAAACCCAGTAAGCTTCTGCGATGGTGTGGTGTCATACCGGACGTCTGTCTTCTGTACGTTGACCCATACTATCTCAAAAACTGCAGGAGCTAGCATCACTAAATTTTATGCAAAAAATCACTTTATTTTAAAAATCTCTTTTGAGTTTTGCTGATTTTCTAGCTGTCTGGAGTAACTTAGATTTAAAAGGGAATAAGTTAAAAAAAAAAACTTTGAAAATCTTCTTCTCAAAACTGTCCAGCCAAATTCTTCAAAATCTCCTGAAACAATCTCTTTCAAGTTTGTTTGAATAGTTTCAGTTTGATGATTTCTGTCTGGGCACCTGGAAGCTGATCTTATTCATAAGGCCATAAAGGGATACTAAAATTACTTCAGAAACGGCTGGGGCTATCATCACCAAATTTCATGCAAATGTTGGTCACATGAGTCATATGTGAAATTAAGGTATTTGTGGCACCACCTGCAATTTTTTTTGTGTCTTGGTCATCAGTACAGTAACCCATAATTTAACAGGAAGAACAGGAGCTAGCATCCCATAATTTTATGCAAAAAAAATCTGTCACATATCAAATATTGTGGGCTTGAGCTTTTTGTGGCACCACCTGCATCAACTTACATTTTACAGGGGAAAAGCTTGAAAATCTTCTCCACAGGAATCATTCAGCTAAATTGTTCAATATTTCACGGAAATGATCCCAGAGACAAGCTCTTTCAATTTTGCTCAAATGGTATGGGTTTGATGAATTTTGGCCAAATTACAGGAATTTGAACTAAGTCATTTGGCTAAGTAAACATACTAACATAACAATCTTAAAAACAACAGGAGCTGGCATCACCTTGTTTGTTTTTTATTGTTGGTCACATGACTCATATTTGAAATTGCATTTTTTGTGGTGCCATCTACATCAACCTTTTTTTATTGGTTCCATTTCCAGCTTATGTGTAAGATAAATCCATGATAAATTATATATGTATTCTTATTTTGCTTTCAATAGCAATATGCTGTTATTCAAAACATTTTGATAGAAAAAGGTCTTATGAATATGTCAGCTTGAAAAAGGCATTGTAGCCAGTCTTTAAAACTACAGGAGCTGGCATCATCAAGTTTTGTGTTCATGTTGATCACATGACTTGTATTTGAATTTGCATTTTATTGTTGGGCCATGTACAGCAGCCTTTTTTAAGGGCAAAAACCTTGTAATTTTAGCCTATTTCAGCTTTAAATGTTTTATCATGAAACTGTCAAGCTGAATAGTTTATTTTTTCACAAGAATTATCCTAGGGTTGGATTTTTTCAGTTGTATAAGAATAGATTTGGTTAATTGATGTTTGGTAGAGATATAGACAGCTGAAGTTGGTCTTGTGGACATTAGTAAGCCAATAATCTTCTTCTTCAAACCTGTTGTTTCATCTGCTGTAAAATCGCACAAAAGTATTCTTATGTGGCCTTTGTTCAAGTAAACTTTAAAGATTTTTGGCAGAATTATTGGACCTTTAACAATGAAAGGACTGTGAGATACTTTGGAAAATAAAGCTGAGTTGTATAGGCAACATAAATAATTGGTTCCATATCCAGCTAATGTGTAAGATAAATCCATGATAAATTATATATGTATTCTTATTTTGCTTTCAATAGCAATCTGCTGTTATTCTAAACATTTTGATAAAAAAAAGGTTTTATGAATATGTCAGCTTGCAAAAAGGCATTTTAGCCAGTCTTTTAGTATGTGAATAAACAGATCAACCAACAGGACAAGATTGTGTCTGTATCTTTAAATAGCTTGGCAGACTGCTAACTGTTTCAGATTAGGCAACTGGCCAAGTTTCAGTCTATCTATATATAGCTTTGGCAGACTGCCAACTCTATCAGATTAGGCAATAGTTCAGTCAGTACAGCCATGTACAGGTCAAGAGTTCACTGAATGCAGTATCTGCAGCTAACAAAGTGTTCTGGTTCATTCGGGGAAAATGCCTTCCTCACCTGAGCTTGGTCAGCCCAGTGCACCTGACTATGGAGAAGTTTGATGTATTGGCCTGAAATTTTGACTTGTTCATGCATCTTTGATGGCTTTCTCATACACAAGATTGGTTTTGCCACCTACAATGATATTTTTAATTGTGTATATCCCTGCTTATTTCTCAGGAGGGATTTGATATATCATCCTGAAAATGTGCATATCTCCACATCTCGGATAGCTTCTTCATATACAGGACTAGTGGCACCACCTTAAATAATTTTTGCACAGTGTATATCCCTGCTCGTTTCTCAGGAGGGATTTGCCATATCAGCTAGAAATTGTGCATATTTATACATCTAGGATAGCTTTGTCACATACAAAACTTGTGGAAGCAAAAAAAATTGTTTTGGGTTTCATTCATCTGTGCACATAGCTCAAGAGTGGTTTTAACTATCTGCCTGAAATTTTACATGTCCATACATCTTTGATGACTTTCTCAAACATGAGACTGGAGGGGGCACCTTTAATAATTTTTTTATGTGTACATCCATGCCAGTATTTCATGAGTGATATTTGTGTAATTGATGCATGTACTTGAGTTTTAAAATGTTTAGTACTTGCATTGTACATATGCATGTCACACATGTACTTGAAAATTAATCAAGTTCTTTTTCAAATAATGGTCAAGCATGGTATGATATCATGGAAGCATTATACCTGATGTATATCCCATTGAATAGGGTTCGCATTAGGCCTCTATAGGCCTTGTTTGTAGAATATATGTGATTTCTGGATTACTCTGCAAACATATTCATGAACTGTAAGTACCATAATTCCTGTTGAGAAAGGTTCTTCTAACAGCTCAGTGATGGATGTGTGTGCTCTACAAGCTGTTGGTAAACATTGCAAATGCATCAATGTTGATAAACAGCAAGAACCATGTAACCTAAGGTGGTTGGTTGCATATTAGCAGAAGTTTAAAGTTCAAAATTACAAAACAAACTTAGCAAAACTCTGGTTCATCTAACTTGCACCAGATGTCCTTGGGAGCCCCCCCCCCATGTTATAAACATGGTTATATACTAAATGATCAGCCTGTGTGTGGTGGGATCAGTATTATCATGACAATTTTATAAAAGGTTCAAGGGAATATATTTACTAAATAGATGTCAAATATTGGAACAGGCCCCTTTAACATCTCCCAACTTATATAAACCATCACCTTCCATGTTGATTTCTACATGTTAAGTTTAATATTATATCCTCTCACTTCTTGTGACTCTGGTCAGGAATAGAGAGTCTGCTGCTAGCTGTTATAGAAAGTTTCCGTCACCACAGATCCCAGGCAGGGGTACAAGGCATGTCTTTATTGGCCAAGCTGATTGACAGGTATGGGGCTATGAATATATGGCTATCCTATTATTTGTTTGTTTAATTAATTATTATATGCATAGTATATTGAGCTTGAAATATATAATCCAAACGATATAATTATTTCTGTATAATGCAAAATTCTGCCACTTACAATTCTTATGCTTGAACTTATGCCTTTTCCACAAGCTGTAGTTTTAATTTTTTTTATATCAGCTGTTTATATATTCTAGGTTTTCTCACCTAGTACTTAGAACCTTTGGAAATACACAATAAAATACCCAAGTTGTCGATCATTTTGATGGAACTTTTTCGAGTTTCATATTCATGGTGCAGTCAATCATACCCGGTTTTATCCCAGTTTATCAAAGGGGAGACCTTTGAGAATGTTGGCACAATAGTTTATAAGAGTGATAAGCATTCAAATACTTTGTTACCAAGTTTAATCATGTTTGTGTGATTGCAGTCTGTGAAAAATCTCTAGAGATTATATAACACATACCAGATATGAGATGCACATGAAATAATTGATTCCTTCACCTTTTCATGCTACTTTATAACATTTTTTATAGTGACAGATGTTACAAACATTTCAGACACTCTGTTGGTGTACAGCTTGGTGGTAGGACAAGCTGGCTGTCACATAGTCTGAGGTTGATTACTAAAGGACTGAAACACCCCAGTCTGCCTTTGGCTTGTGAAGCTTGTGCTGCCCTCTTGGCATCACTCAGGTATTTATGAACACTATGAACTGTTGTTTTTTATCATCAATCAAGATTTTATATTGTTCTGAACTATCAGTTGACACTCCTAAATTCTGTATATCTTAAACTAAAAGGGTCCTATTCTGATATCTGACATATATTTATTAAAGATTATTTCTTGAAAATTTTATAAAAATTAAGCAAAAAAAAAAAAAACAAAAAAAAACAGTCCCATGCCACACAGGTTTTGTTTCGTTTTGTTTATACCAGTGTATACCAGTTCTTTGTTTATAACATATGGTGGACCTGACAAAATGGCCTCTTGTCGTAATCTAAACACATCCAGCAAGGACATCTAGTGGCCTGAGGTTTGCAAATGACAAAATATGGTGTTTACTTCACATAAACTCACACCACTGTTAAGCTTGTGGCTTAACCAGCCACCCCAAGACACATGGTTTTCTTTTTGTCAACATGTGCATGTGTACTGTGTTTACTCAATAAATAACATGCAGAAAAACAAGCTCATAAAACCAACAAAGGAGCATTATAACTAGTTTACTACACCTTTTTACTATGTACCCAGAGTAAGTCAGAAAGTCCATAAATTCTACAGATAAGTCACAGGGTTAACTAGTCCAGAACTGGACTGTTGAGGCCTATTTATAGTCTGATAGTCTATGTTGCCCCATCATGGAAACCAAATGTCACCACAGAGAAAAAGGAAAAATAAAATGGATAGTTTTATTTCATAGATATTGGCAAACTAGAATTTTATTTTTCTGATCTATTGTTTCTGTATATTTTATATACATGTTGTACATATGGCAATTAACAGAAAAGAGCACCTGCCGTCACCTGTGCCTTACCCTGAACTCCTGCCCTGTGTCCAGGCTGCTGTTGAGAGACTGGTTTCAGTCAGTGAAAAGGAGGGGGCTGGAGGACATAATGAAAAACCAGAGTCAAAGACACTAGCCTGGCTTCATAAAGTCCTAACCCTGCTGATAAAAGCTTGCAGGTGGGCAAATCAAAGGGTGCCACAGTTAAAAATGTTATGAAAATTAAATTATCGTAAACAGTTATGCAAAATATGTTTAGTTAAGGATTTATGCTTAAGGATAATCTGAATGATTTAAATTATATTATATCCATTGAGTTTAGATGTGTATGACGGATATTAAAGAACAAATCCATTTACCAATATGTCATATGTTTTAGTATCTCTACTTTGACAGCACAAATATCTAAATATGTACCCATATGTAGCTGCCACTCACATGCTTCTGTATTTAGACTTTACATGCACTGCATCTTTGAAAGAAAACTCAACAGTGTCTTACGAAGAATGAATAATTAATGCATTTCCCTTTGAACTATTTATAGACTATGAGCCTCACGTGTTATGATTGCAGTTTATTAGCTCAGAGCAGGCTTGCTACTTCAGAAGGCAGTCCTTCTGAGAGAAAGCTACAGAGAGCAGAGGAGGAACAGTTCCTGGAATTCCTGTTGACCATCACAGACACCATGGTTCTCCCTCTGGCTATTGTAAGCCAAGGCTACTGTAGTAAGAAGGACAAAATGTGGCTGTAAATCTTAATAACAAATTATGTCACTGCACCAAAGTTGTAATTGACCTCACCATGAACTTTACGTGACCTTGATAGCATATTCATATAATGAATAATCATTAGAATAACTGTTCCATGCAGCCAATCAGGTTGCCCACATTATTGTAAACCGTGAGTCACCTGACCATAATAATTAAAATATTATCAGTGTAATTTGGGTGACCTCTCCCAAACAGTTGTCTGTACCAGTATATACCCTTGTAGGCATGTTTTCCTTGAAATTGTTTATACATATTAGACATTAAAAGTTCTTTGCAAAAGATTGCAGGGGCCATTTCTCCGACTACCGCATGAATAATAATATCTTACCTGCATGGCACGTATGAAACAAATGATCCGGAATATTGCAAGACAGTTCACAATGACTGCAAGATATTCATCAGTGCAGGGATTCCAGACATCTACGTCATCGACCTTTGTGACGTCATTATAGCCTTGTCAAAAGCTGTCAGAAGGAAGACCTTCTGTGTGGGAGCGTTTTGGGGACTCATTGTAATAATTAGGTCAAAAGAGCAGCATAAGGGCTCTTGTGGTGAGGTCAATTGCCTTTACTGTTCATGTAATTCTTCAAAGTCAAAATTTAAAAAAGTTAAATATCATTTTACCATAATAAAAATGAGGCTTTACTGAACTGTGATATTTACCCAAATTTCTCAGATTCATAAGGCTCCTTTCAGTTGTAGTTAAATATCAGTAGAGGTTCTGTCAACTATGTTACAAGATGCACACATAATTATAGCATTCAGACCTTCACTGATTTGGTCTTGTCTCTGTGACCCTGCTTTTCATCTGACCAAATATAAATCTGGAGCAGACTAAATAATCATAAAATTATAAATTTGCAATAAATCTTTTGGCTTCTACATTAACATTTGATTATCTGAATTGCTTTTGTTTCTTTACATTGTCTTATATCTAGATATTCATACAAGCATAATCCATAGCAAAGCTGAAGTTATGCTTGTAGAATTTAAGCTTGAAAAAGTTATTGTTTTTAGCTCAGCTGACTATAAGTCATCTGAGCTATAGTCGTGGTCCATTGTCCGTCGTCCGTCCATCCGTCTGTCCGTCCGTCTGTCCGTCCGTAAGACTGGCACTTTTCGACACCATTGGACTTACGAATCCGAAATTCGTCATACAGTTAGATGTGCCCAAAATCTCCTACCATGCCGAAAATTGGGTCAATAGGACTCTGTTCCATTGAGATATTAAGGAAAAAACCTCAATTTTTTATTAGAAATCTATTTTCACACTTCAGTTCTGCCTAATATCAAAACCACTTAGTTGGTTTTCTTCATATTTACCATAAATATTCCTCTATATAATTCCTACGTACATGCCAGAAATTAAGTCAGTATTATTTAATTTAAAAAAGTTATGGGCCCAAACATAATTTTCAGTAATACAGTTTTAATTGATCAAAATTTAATTGTTTACCAAAAATTAGATCAAAATCTGTTAATTTTTTTAAATATTGGCAAAAATATAAAATTGATACCTTAAATTTTGCTCAAGTTTGCCCATGGCACGTTTTTTTTCCTGTAAGTACTTTGGATTTAATTTTCACAGCATGTTTTTGTTAGCATTTTGTCTGTTAACACCAAAAATTTGAAACCAGTTGATCAAAAACTGTAGATTTTATTCAAGTTTTCAAGCACCATGACACATCAAGTTTACATCAAGCTAGTGTTATGCAGTTTGCTAGAGCTCAGCTCCCCAGCTTCAGCTCTAAGTTCCTTAAATTTAGCATACAGTTAGATGTCTCCAAAATCCCCTATCATGCCAAGAATTTTATCACTAGGACTTAATTCCTTCGAAATATTAATGAAAAACTTCATTTTTCCATTAAAAACCCATTGTTCCACTGTAAGACTGCCTAATATCAAAACCACTGATCTGACTTTGATCATATATAATATACATATTTTTCTATACAATTGCTATGCACATGCCAGAAATGATGTCAGTATTGCGTAATTGTTAAAGTTATGGGCCCAAACATAATGCAATTTTTAAAAAATCAAGAAATATATTTACTCCCTTAACAAGAGGATTGCTGAAGCTAGAGATTTTTTGTCAGGGATGTAACATTATTTAATCAAGATTCAATTGAATACCAAAAATTAGTTCTGAATTTTTCAAATTTTATAAGTTATTAGTATAAATATAAAATTAGTACCTTAAATTTTGCCCAACTTTGACCATGGCACGTTTGTTTCCTGAGAGCACTGTTGATATAATATTATGCACACATAAGGATTTCATCTTTGTAGTATAGAAAGCTGAAAGAAATTGGCCAAATATTGTAGCTTTTATTAATGTTTTTATGAGACCATGTCAGACCCAGGCTTAATCCAGTCCCTCTTCAATCACCTGTATGTTAACCTTGTTGACTTTTCATCAGATTATGCATGCTTGAGCGAGGCAAACACTGGGGCAGCCAGGCAGAGAATGCCCAGCCACAGTTGATCCAGGTGTCCAACCCAACTCATCTAGTAGTTGTTTTGAAAAACAACATGACAATAAACAATAAATTAATAATTTTGTATTGGTTTTTTTATAACAAATTAAAGAAAAATTTACAGAAAAGGAATTTGTTAGTTGATGAGTAACAGAAAATTAACTTGCAGTTACTGATGATGTAAGAATCTTGTATGGATGGATAGAATGTCAATGTCAATGTTATTCCAAATAACACCATGCAGTCACCTATGGTATTTTTCAGTGAAATTTTAATGATAAAAAATAAATCATATTATTCATTACTAATCATTAGAGATCATATGAAGGAAATTAATGATAGACAAAGATGCAGTTGATAATATTAATCTAGATTCCTACTGTGTCTAGTGTGTAGATTGATGTGAAAGTAGTCCAAAGTGAATATATTACATTTATTTTTTTAACACATATAAAAGCCATAAAACCAGGTACTTATGATCATTATTTAAATTTGTGAATTTTGTATATTCTGGATTCTCAACATCATTGTATGGCTAAAACTGAATAAATACTAGACATGGTGTGAATGCTTTGCAAATATATTTGAATACGAATATGAATATGTACTGCATTAAAAAATTTTATTGCATAAGAATGGGAATTCAGGTAAAAATGAAAGTATTTGAATACCAGTGCAGATACTTTCAAAATGTATTCATGAATGCATTCATGAATATATTCTATAATATTATTTCAATAATCATTTCAGTTATATTTTATTAAAAAAAATAATATGATTTTCTTATTATTTTTTTTAAATAAAAATTATATTGGCACAATATTTGTTATTAAATTTTAATGAATAGTTAAACTCTTTTATTATATGTGCTGCTTATAAGTTATATGGCCAATTCAAAATCTGTGTGACAATAGCACTCCATTTGTTAATAAAATAAATGAAATCAATCCTCTTCCCTGTCTCCAAAGATACTATCAAAATCATACATAAGCTAAACACCAACAACTCATAATAAAGCTTATATTTATTACCACACAAAACAAGCATGTGCCTCTTTCCCAAATCATATTTTTTATCATATATAACAGACGAGCACCGTGACCCATGGGTCCCTTGTTTGTTACTTGAAGCTTACTCCACCCTGAATGCAATTTGAGTTCAGTGTTTTAATGTTTAACAGGCACAGATGGAAAGATATGAGAACAACCAGGTGACAGACGTGTTCATCCTACTTCGAGACCTGTGCAACATCTGTTCTGCCAAGAAACAACAGCAGCTCAGTCAGAAGCTGGCAGCCTCTGGCTTTATTACCTGGACACTGGAAAAATGCATTTTCAGGCACAGGTACATGTTCTCGGGTGTCAAAACAACTTAGCTAAAAATGTCATTCTCTCCCCCCCCCCCAAGTGTAACGTTTTCTCCATATAATAAAGAAAGTGACAGTTATTTTTATTATGACATTCAGTGCATGGAAACTGGAATCCAGAAGTTCAAATTATTTGCTGAAAAGAGTAAATGGCTATGCAGTTGCACAGGCAGACATTGTTTGAGCCTCAACCTTCTGACTCTGTTTCCTTCACTCTTTCTGTCATTAAAAATAATTTCTGATTGCTCTTCTTGCTTGGTTGATAAATCTAGATCTAAAAAGTGATTCATTTTAAATTGTAAGAGCTATTTTCATTTGGAAAATTTCCTTTTCCTCGATTTCCCCTTGATTTATTTTTTTTCTTTAAGGTTTCACATTGCCTTTGCAGTTTAGTGGAGTGCCACTCTGAGCTTATTTTCTCACAGTTCTTCCCTTGTTTTTTTTTTATTTTGTAGGCTGCCAGAAACAGAGATAAAGGTTGCAAGCGACCTTATGTTACACATCTGTGTGAAGCTCAATCCCGACATTACTGTATCACCTGCCACAGAAATAACCTTCCAGCATTTCATAGGTAGCTCATCATGTTATACATACTATTATACTTATATACATGATTGATTATATACAGACTGTACAGTTAGAGGATTCTGCCAATATCATTTGCTGTTTCTGCAAAAAAAATTAACGGTTGCCTTTGATAAGCTGTAAATAATTCTGTAATATTCTTGTAATAATGCATTAATGTTAACATCAGTTGTGAACTTCTTTACTGGTAACATTCTTCATGATTTATAAAGTTAACTTGCTTCTTAATATTCAATTTCTTATTGTATAGCTGTGCTGCTGCACCCAGATTATATAAGTACCAGCAGTTAAGATACTTTCTTTACAATATTACACACATGGGGATTGCATCACTTTACTGTGGTTCATTCAGGATGCAGTTACAACACTATTTCTTATTTCATCACTGATTATAATGTTTGCCTTATTCTGTGTAACAGAGAAACATGGGAATTTCCTGCAACCGCTGATAGAGGGCAGCACAGAGACCAGCAAGGCAGTGCTGTTGCTTCTGTACACATGTTTCCTGCATGGGGACAGGTAAGATTTGCATCAACATATTTCATTCATATTAATAATAACAAGAATTTTTTTTTTTCAAAGATTTGGATCTTTGTTTGAGTGCATTGTATGCATACTTTCGTTTTGATCTATATGGCAGTGTATAGCTAAAGAGAAGTTTTGTATACATGTATATAATTAGAAGTTATGCAAATATGCCCCAAATTATTCAGACAATGATATATTAGCATATGTAATACGGGGTAATATAGCCCCATTTTTTTTTTCATTTTGTCTTTCATTCCAAAGTGACCGACAAGACAGGTTCCTTTAGGTCAAGGGTCAACCACCTGTTGCCCTGGCATGGCATGGCATGGCCTGCGTGGCCGGCAAAACCTGTTGTAAGAATATAGTTTTGTCAGGACCGGTTTTCGGTGTTTGGGCAACGAGGCATGACAGCCCGTAATGACCACGATGTCTTGGGGCAGCCTCGTCAGTTCTGCTCAAACCTTGCTGTTGGCAACCAGCCGACTGATTGCCTGTACCTGTATCTTCTTCCAGGTAGGAACCTTATTTTTTTGTCCCCGTCAGTTATATTCTGAAATGCATGTAAAAATGTATGATTATTTTAGTACTAATAAGAAACCCAAACGTTCGTTCTGTCCCAATAGATTTATGGCCCACCATGCATTTCCCATATATTTGCTCATTCATATATAAACCTTCCTGTCTGTTCCATCCGAATATATTGTATTTTCTCTGTTGGGTACATTTGTATAGAATATGGTCAACTGCAAAGTATACAGCCTCCAGTCTAGTCTAATTTTCCTGAAATGCCCTATTTCGGACCAGTAGAACGGCAGACTAGGCACGCCTCTCGTCTAAACCCCCCCCCCCCCCCCCCAACTTCAAGAATATCTTTGGTGTCCACTTTAGTTGGTACATCGCCAGTCGTTCACTCCAGGCATTATTTTGGCCGCAAGTAGTACTCTTTAAGTAGTAATAGGGCTAAGATTACTGCCCTATATAAAAAAATAATTAAACTAAAATACTTTTCATATTTCATACTGCATTTGTAGTGAGAAAAGGTAAAATCTTATTTTATCTAAATGCTTCGGTCTAAATCGATGCCGCCACCAGGCCGTTCAAAGTGAAAGCATTATTTATGCACTCTGTAATCTCCGCTCTTTGCACATGGGATGTATCTTAGATATACATGAAAGGCAGGCAAATTTCTCCCAAAAAAAATAAATACAATTATTATTAAGGATGGTTCATATAAGTTGTTCTGAATAGCCAATCGGAGCTGCCACTTCAAAAAGTTACTACTAATTAAATATCAGTAAATGTTTCATGTAAAATTTCTTCCAAAACATTGATAATTATGAAGATTTAATATGAAGAGTTGACAGCAGCATAAAGCTGTTATCAGACTATTTCATAACTGGGTAATTATTTAATAATGCAAAAATGCTTACTCTAAAGTAAGCTTAATAGTGGCACACGTTCCCACTTTATTCCCGTGCTAGACGTAAAATCCCTGTTGACCGTGTATATGAACCCGGGTGCTGGTGCTGCCATCTGGCCGCCTGAGGTAAACTAGTTTCCACAGTCCCACTTAGGCCTGTGCTGCCACCTGGCGTCTCAGATGAACTAACCATCAAAACAAACTTCTATACCTTAGAAACGGGACATAATTATAAACACGACTGTCATCAATATTATTATTTATTAAGCATTACCAAGTTTAAGGTATGGATAATAGCACAGACGTGCTGTTCTCCTAACATTTAACCAGACGTGCGTGCTAAACAGTTTCTCATTCAATAGATGAAAAACTTCTTTTCAATCGATTTTTCTTATAATTTAAGATCGTCGGGGAAAACTTAAAAATACAGCATAATAATATATTATCTTAAAATCATTTTCTGGTATCATCAGATGACAGTCAATTTTCAAGAAAGTTCCGAAAACTAACTTACCACACGATTACCACCATAGCGCTTGGGGACTTTCTCCCAGTTTGCTGTTGCCGTTTGTTTACCTTCCGCATACAAAATAGTGCATTGTAGAGTCTTGAGCACAGAACCCCGGTCTCTCCTTAGATTTCCGCCTCCAGTCAATTTGTGTAGTTTTTATGCATATTCCACTCTTTCACAGATCAACTTTTCCAGATGTTTATCCTTTTGAACAGATATATATCCTTTTGAACAATCAAATTTTAGTAAGATTCCTCCGCGCTCTGCATTTCATAATACAAAATACCCGCCTAATTTCAGGTGTTTGATAACCTCAAAACCGTTCGTAAAAGCAGTACTCTGATAAACCTACCATCCATTATTCTATCGTGCTAGACCAGGAATTTATTTTATTTGTAAAGTAAATCTTATATTATTATGATCCTCTTAAGTGTCAGGTAGCATCACGATTTGGGGTAGTAGATTAGAGTAGTATACGCCTTAAGTGATTGCATTTAAGAGACACTCTCCTAACACACCCACTATCCAACCTCCACACAAGCACTCATATTCGTTCTTTTCTCAGCATTATAAAGTTTTATTCACACGTAAATATATACCACTTATAGTTGCTCAGTTGTTCTCAATGTAAATCCTTTAATTGTCAAGAAATAGGTTAGTGAACAGGCCAATGTAAGAATATTGTCCAATGTACGTTGATCAGGTGACATAAACTGATTATCACAGTTATGAGATGGCCACATGCCCATAAACGTGGGGATGTAGCAGCAATGTTCCAGCTAAGGGTAGTGGGTACGTACCTGCTACGTATTATTTAGCATGCAAATGAGGGTTGCTGCCACGTCCCAACAGCATTCATGAGGTTCCTTATTTGGCATATGGGCAAATGTAGCAGGGTTAGCAGGATACAGATAAAGGGTAGCAGCAGCGTTGCAGCAACCCTCTCTCAGGGTAGCAGCAACCTTGCCACAACCCTCTCTCAGGGTAGCAGCAACATTGCAGCAAACCTCCCTCAGGGTAGCAGCAACGTTGCAGCAAGCCGCTCTCAGGGTAGCAGCAACGTTGCAGCAACCCTCTCTCAGGGTAGCAGCAACCTTGCCACAACCCTCTCTCAGGGTAGCAGCAACGTTGCAGCAGCCCTCTTTCAGGGTAGCAGCAACATTGCTACAACCCTCTCCCAAGGTAGCAGCAACATTGCCACAACCCTCCCTCAGGGTATTGACCATACAGCCAGAGGTATAGGCTCCTCAGAATGTACTGGCTGGGATTTAAATCATGCAAAATCCCAAAATGCTGCAAACTTTTGAAATTAGATTTTATAGGTCTGTGGAACAATACATGATGAACAGAACCAGAGACAAGTGCACTTTTATGTACATTAATCTATGAAGATCAGGAAACAAATAAAAAGGGTTAATATTAGAATAAGGGCCATTACTTTTACTCCATACTTTCACACTTGACTGAAGTAGAAAACTTGAAAATACCATTTTGCATAACTATTTATTGACTTGAATTTGGCAACCACTGGAAACTGTAATTCGTAAATGAGGTTGCAGGAAGATATGTAATCAGTGTCAGGTTAATTTGTCAAGTTGTCCTCAACTGTACGTGCATGGGTACAGTTCTTATTTGTTCTCCTCAGACTTAGAATCTTCCTGTAAACATGGTTCCCACTCTCCACTTCAGTCAACCCCAGTTTCTCAGTACCATATCCTGAAAAAAAAGAGCATGAATTACACAATGTAGAGAAATCTTTTGAATATATGTGAATACAAGATAAAAAATGTCTGAGCCCAAAATCTTATGAAGAATGCAACTTGGTTTTCATCCAACCAATCACCTTCAGGACTTTCAAATAAAATTGAATATATGCTGGTCTATTATACTATATTTCACCAGACTTTGATCCTTGCAAATCAAGCAGGAATAGGATTGTACATTCAGATGACTACTGTAGCAATACTTTTCTCTTTGAATGAAATGTACAATGATTTCAGTACAGTTTCACAGCCACCTATAATAAATTAATTATGTTTGCTCATATACAAAAGAAAAATTTAACTGATATCTTTGAATTTTTGTGTGTGCATAGATATAGGTTGGAGGACAAAACTGATTGTAAAACTGAGACATGACCTTGACTGAGAGTTAAACTCAAATTATTAGATATATTTAGATGGGAAGGTGGAATTTTCTGAAAATCAGCATTGTCAAATGTCAGGGAAAACCAGTCTTGTACAGAAGACCAGTGGCATCTCCAGAAATCTTCTGCTTTCTATGAGATGGCAGGTACATAGTAATTAAGACATAGAATTACTTAAGTGTGACTTGTCATACACATACTTGTGACAGCCTCCAGTACCAGCCTACTCTCCCCTTCGCATTCTCGGACTCCACCTAAAATAATTATACAAATATACAATTGTATGAAAGAGTTTTAAATGCCCATCAATGACAGGATGTAATATGGTAAACCCACGGTCTGTCCATCCATCTGTTAACTTTTAGTATTGCTTGATTTTCACAAAATTCACTATAACCACTTACCAAGAGATTATATCAACCCAAATTTGATTATACACAAAATCCATGCATACGTAATGAGGTCAGAGGTCATGAGGCTACTTTGTGGTGTCACCATTATAACTTATCAGGCATATGATGGATTATGATTGCATGATGAAACTCAACCAAAATATTAACAAATCTAATATCTAGCTTAAGTTTGATTCTGGCATAATCCATGTATATTTAATGAGGTCAGAGGTCACCAGACTTGGTTGGTAACATATGACTTACCAAAAGTCTGATGGATTTTTGTGAAACTCATTGTAAACTTTAACCAATAAAGTTTTCTCACCTGGATTTAATTCTCTGAAAAATTCATGCATATTTAATTAGGTCAGAGGTCACGAGATTATGCATGTTTTGGGTGCTCTTTTTTATAAAACTTAACTGCTATATCTTATTATGAACATGTAATTTGGTCCAAGTAAGATATGTATTGTGATATTTACTGACAATGAAAATATAAATGCACCTGTGTAATCTTACAGTAGTATTTTATGGTACGTAATATAGTTCTACTCAAGTAAAATAACTTCATTCTTAATTAGCTGTATATATTATTCCATAGTCCCTCTTGAAGAGCAGATTCATTTAAATTTGTCTGTATATTAATATGAAAATAGTAAAATACAGTTTGTCAAACAGACCTGACTGAGGGACATCCCATGGATTCATCAGGCCATCTATCATTTTTTTCAGCATAAAGGCCTCTCCCTTTTTTTTGCACTTTCCGTACACAATGCTGAGCCAAGCTGTTGGAACAGCAACATCAGAATTCTTTGAAAGGCGTTGATACCCTTCTGGCATCTGTATCCTGAACCTAATATTTTCTGTACACAAGAGGATAAATATTACAATCTTCTGCTTTACCAAGAAATTTTCAAATATAATAACTTATGGAAATGTGACAGACTGCATATGTTACATTTGTGTCATAGTGTATGATTAGTTTTATAAATTGGAAAGAACTGAGCCATTAAGACAATCAACATGTGAAGTCTTGAAAGAAATGGACCAGTATATAAATTCATGAAAAATATAAAGCAAAAAAATTATCTGAAATATGGAAATCACAGGTTTTGTGTAACAGGAAATGTACTATTTTGCTTGCATCAGGAAGTATTGTAGCTGAATGATATCAACCAAAAGTGTTATTTATTAATCACTGAATCAACATTATGTTAAACTAATCTATGAAGATATAATATATGGACTTGTTCACTCACATGTTCAGCAGACGGAATGATGATGCCTCTTTTTGGAGTGTAATTACCACACTTCTCAGGCTGTGGACTTGCTGAAGAAGAAAGATGTAAAAAAAGAAATGTAAACAAAATCTGTAAATATTTGTCAATATTCACTTTGTCTAATCATGCAGTGACAGGAGTTGAATAGTAATATGTAACAGTCATATAATATTAATAATTTTCAAAGTAAAAGTTACACTGCTAGAATAGGAAAAAAGCTTTGAGCAGTAACTGTAACAGAATGTAAACTAATAGAGAATTTTTCCATTTTTCTTCTTTTTTTTTTTATTTCATTGAGCATATGACAAGATAATGCCAAAATAAATTTATCCGGTCCAGTGACTGTTTATCTAGATGTCTTAATGTTAGGGTCAGCTTAGAAAAGTTCCTATGTTTACGTATAACCAATGGTGCTAATTTACAATATGACAAGTAAAATTAATATTTGCATCATTATTTTTCCAAGTAGATTCGCCAGATTTGATAGATATACATAATTTAAAAAAAAATCATCCTTACCAACTGTGACATTTCTGCTGTTGTTTTGCTGCAGCAAGGCATTGTTGTCCTTGAGGAGGACACTCTTCTCCTCTTCCAACATTTCTATTTTCTTTTGGAGCTCGGCTAGCTGCTGGTCTTTCAAGACACAGTTAGGGCAGGTGTCATCAGATCCACAAAGAGCAGCCATCATGGGACCCATGGTGCTCTGCTGGACCACTTGTTGGGTCTGGGTGCCAGGTGTTGATTGGTTGCTCCAATACACAGGTCCTTGCTGGCTAGCAGTTTGGGGCATTACTGTTTGGTAATCATGGCTGGCAGTCAGGGTCACACTTTTGTTGGCAGGGCCTCCATGGTAACTGCTGGCTGGTTGGAAATGATTTAAGGGGGCTCCCCAGTGTCCCTGCTGGTTGCCAGGCTGCTGGTGACTCCAGGGTCCTCCCCATGATCCCTGGTGGTTGTCAGCTTGAGTGGGATCTGTAGAACTAAGTTCTCCTGATGCTGGTTGAACGGTTGGGGCTGCATGAACGGCTGGTGGTGGAAGAACAGCAGGGGCTAGATGAACAGCTGGTGGTGGCTGAACAGCTGGGGCTGGATGAACATCTGGGGCATGGTGAATTGCTGTGGGTGGCTGAACAGCTGTGGGTGGCTGAATGGCTGTGGATGGCTGAACAGCTGGGGGTGGCTGAATGGTTGGGGGTGGCTGAACAGCTGGGGGTGGCTGAAGGACTGGGGCTAGATGAACAGTTCTGAACATCTCCTTCGCCATGGTCAGCTTTGCATTTAATGCTGCCTCGTGCTCATTTTTCCTTCTTTCCTTCTCCTCCTGAAACAGAAAACAATGAACACTCATTTTTTTGGTATATGAAAAGAGCTCTGGGCATGCACATATATAGCTGAACCTGTCTCAAATAACCACCTTGGGACTAATAAAAGTGATTTTAGTAGACAATCTGTATCCATTGATAAACTGGGCAATTTTTCAATGTTTATTAATAAGTGTTTGACTAAAAGATTATTACACAGTAATTACATAACTACAGTGTTAATGTAGTAAATCACAAAGTAATGCTTGTGCGCTGACAGTACAAAGTGACTTCTAAAAAGCAGCATGTGAAGATGACAAGAAACTAACCAAGAGAACTACAGTCAGATAGAAAGAAGTGACATGGAAACATTTTACAGGTGAGTAAAAATTCAGGTATACTATTGCACATATTTTTTAATAATTGGTGGTATACAAAATTTCTTTCTTTAATCATTTTAAAAGCAAGAAATTAAGAAAGTAGTCTACCTTTCTGTCTCTGTCGTAGAATCTTATCCTGGTTTGACTCCTTTTGCACCTTTGGTCCATCTGTTAATTAAAATATGAGGAAACATTGTGAATGAAAATCATTATTTTTGTTAAAGCAGATTTAGTCAGCTGCACAATTCAGTACTGTAAACTTTGAAATATTCACATATAAATATTTTTTTCCAGTTTCCCTGATTCAAACAGAAATAAAATTTAATATTTGTAATAATTATTTTATAATTTTATGTCAGTTTTATTTGAATCAGTACATGTTTACGAACAATGATTGTAAAGTGATGTGGCACTCAAATTTCTGAATGTATGAAATTTCACAGCCACCAGATTAAAAATGTTTAATATTAATTTTTGCTCTATCAAATGTTGCACTGCATTAATGACCTAATTGATTCCAATACCTAATTTCTTTTTCCTTTTGGATGTTACTGATGACTTCTCAGCAATTTTACTTGTCCCCTCAGTGGCTGCATCTGGATTTTTCTTCCTCTGTCGTTTCAATGTTGGTGCAGTTTCACAGGTATCATGTGTAGCTGCAGCTGAAGATGAAGTATCATTTACAGTGATTTTATTATTAACATATTAAGACATGCATGCTCATACTCATAGAGACCTGATGTCAAGTCTTGTTTTGGTATATGTTTGAATTCTACCTTAATTGTCCCTGGAAGCAAGGTCTTGGCAGTTAGGTGCAACTTTTTCCATTAATTTCCCCTTCATCAACAAATTCCCTATGGTGTTCAACAGTACAAAAAGCAAAGAAAAAGGCCCAAAGTCTTGAAAGAATAATTCCTGTAATGGGTACAGGGGATCAATTTCAAAGGAAACATTTCATTCAATGCCATTAAATAAAACTGGTGTAGCAGGAAAAATTAATATAATAAATAATAAATAAAATAAATAAATGGATCATAACTGGATTCTTTAAAAATAGATTTCATGTTTCTTTAACTAATCAGTGGCTTTGCTGGATAATTAAGTTATGATATAAATAAAGGAATGATTTTATTGGGGGATTTGAATATTCCATAAAATCAAGCATACCTGAGGATTTAAATCGTTCTGTAACCAGAGCAGCCATTTCTTCTGTCAGCTTTTCTTTCTCATCTGAAGGTGAAAGTTTTTTCAAAATAAATTTAGATTTTACACACAACATCATGTATATAAATATATGTAATGGTGTGCCGATTATTTGATTAAATCACTATGAATACAGATGTACATGTCCGACTAGTAACCGAGTTCAGTTTTTAGCTGTACTGACTTTATCTCATGTCATATTCGTGTAAACAATTTAAAACCATTTTATGAGTAACTAGTTTATTCTGTAGTGACATCTTGCCACTAATCTATAAAATGGGCATGACAGGGAACAGTGGTGTCATCATAACAGACATGATGCACAAGAGAGGCACTGACATTCACTGGACCAATAATAAAGAGCTGTTGAGTCCTGTATACAGCCAGGCTAATATATTCTCCTTGTGCACCCGCTTCACTGTTACGTATGTCACAATTACTTTCTATACATATCAAAGGAAGATAAACTTGTTGAGGATGCCATGAACCATGACCCTATGTGAGACAAATCAACCAAACTGTAAAGTGAAAAATATTCATATCGAAAGTAGGTAGGCTACCAAAAATTACACATTTTCCTCTTTAGGCTATTGACGTAAATTTTGTTTCGCAAGTTTGTGTTATGTAGAGAAAAATTAGGTTGACAGGGGTGCTTGAACAGACTATAGAAATAATTATACAACAGATTTCAAGGTAATATAGAATTTGCATGAAATATTTGATTCATAATCAGTGATTGGTGGTTTTTAATTTTCAATCCGCAATTATGAGTTTTAAACCTATTCCCACCACTTATATATATATATATATATATATATATATATATATATATATATATATATATATATATATATATCATAATATTTCACATTTCATTTTGAACTCATTTAGAATTCATACATGGGATAGTATATTACATTTATGTCAAACCCTTGGTTGATAAAAAGGAAGCTTGTCATTATATAAAAAATCAATTTTCGCAGAAGTTGTGGGTTATAGTGAAATTAAAAACCTTCATTTGAAATTCAGAGAAATAGAGAAAGGACTTACCACCCATCTTGATAATCTTGGCTGGATATTTCCCAGGCCATCCAGGGCAAGTAGCTGTGACCACCTGTCCTTCTGCATACACATCTGTCTTCTCATATAGTTCATTATCCATGCCTTGCAGTTTTTTATACATGAATAAGGGATGACAGACATCCTATCCTTTTCCCTGGGCCATGAGACCAGCACAAAAGAGGGTACAGCCATATTTTTGCTATATCCACTGATATCCAACTACCAGTTGAAAATCTAAATTTCCCTCCAACAACAGCCTCACTTTGGAGAATGCACATCAGTTATGCACTAAATATTTTTTCCATAGGTTAAATAACTTCATTTGATTGAAAAATATAACATTTTAATTGAGAAATGATATGCTTTTCAAATATACCTATTATAAAATTTCTGTTAACTGGTTAAATCAAATGATAATCATCCAGGGTACCAGTACCCCATTCACGGGATCCCTTGACTGATCAGGCATGTCCAGCAGCCTAACAGTACATATTCACTGCTGCCCTGTAGCCTTGACCTTGTTTGGGTGACGTATATCAAGTGATTGTAGTACTGACCAGCACTAAGCTACCAGCACGCCCTGCCCTGCCTGCATGCTTTAAATTGACATAAATATCAGACAGTTCAGCTAGGAGCTGCAAAAATAGGTCAGATAAGACTTGATTAAAAGGGTGAGTAACTCATAATATCACATAGATAGTATATTATGCAAAAAATATTTTAGAAGTTTAATATAAAATCTCTGTACTTCATATTCAGACAGTGCCCCCTCCTCAATGATAAAAGCATCCTGAACATGCCTCTGTGGTTTAATATAGGAAGTCTTAGGCTAACTTAATTATATTTTTATGAAAAAGTGTAGTGCATGTTAAAGCTGATTGCAAAGATGGCAGATATATATCAGCATGGTTAAGAAGGTTTGATCTGCTCTTTTTACATAAGAAAAAATCATATATACTTGGAGACTCATGACAGTTCCATCATTTCTCAATATGCATGTGAATGCAAATACAAACCAAGACAAGCTGCTGGTCACAGAAATGTATTTTCCTTATAAGTTTGTGTTACCACTTTTGTTTATTCCATTGCAGGTCTTTACAACTTCTAGGCCACACTGGATGAAAAGCCATGGACAAGGCAAAAAATAATATGATGAAAACTGACAGACTTGGGCGTGTCAGACCTAAAGCTTATGGACCAAAACTGAATAAACTGAAAAGAATGCAGCTTCTGAGTGACCAAAGTAAACCAGATAATCTTGCAGATGAAAGTACACTCTTGTCAGAACAGAAATCAGCAGACAGATCTGTTTTGAAAAACAGATTTGGTGATATCAACTTGGCAGAAATATATCCAGATAATGGTACAGTTGAAAGTGGATCAAAGGGTGCTTCAGCTTGTGCTCTACATCCTTTTAATGATCTAGACACAAGTGGTACAACAGATGAAGATGTTGAAGATGATTAAGGGCTTTCACAGTCACAACCTAAACAACCAGAAAATGAAAATGATACCAACATGCCAAGTTTTCAGGACAATTTACTGGTTAAGGACATTGTGCAGAATCTGATTTTCAGCTTTGAACATGAAGATTCCAAGAATGGTGAAAGTGATGATGAAAACCAGTTTCTTCATTTTAATAATAAGACCAGCTTACTGTCAGATGATGAGAGTGAAGATTTGGAAGTGGATCATGTTGAGGAGGAGAACCAAACTGATAGAGAAAATGAACATCTTTTTGAAAAGGGAAATTTGCCAATATATCCTGGTGCCCAGTTAACAGTTTCTGTCAGCATACTGCTGATATGGCTGTTTTGCATAGTGCATTCCCTCAACTCATGTCAGCTGAATGATTTACTTGAACTAATCAGCTTACACTGCATGGTGTCACATCCAGGCTTGAAGTCTGTCTATAGATTTAAACAGTACTTTGCATCTCTGAAGTCACCTGTCACTAAATTTTACTTTTGTAATAGCTGTACAACACCTACTGCAAAGGGACAAACTAAATGTTCAAATCAATATTGCCAAAAGAACCTGGAGGGTAACACTGCATACTTCCTTTATATTCCAGTGGAAAATCAACTGTCAAAGATGTTTACAAGAGATGGATTCACTAAAGTACTCAGGCACAGATTCACAAGAACAAAAAAGAATAGGGAAAACATAGAAGATATATATGATGGAAATTTATATAAGCAGTTGAGTAATGAGTCAAAACAGGGACCTTTGTCTTCAAGCCATCCTTATAATATATCATTCACTTTGAATACAGATGGAATTTCAGTATTTAAAAGCTCAAAAACCTCCTTGTGGCCAATATATCTCATGGTCAATGAGTTGCCATTTCACCTCAGGTCTAAAAAGGAAAACCTGGTACTATGTGGGCTTTGGTATGGTGACACTAAGCCAGTCATGCTCTCTTTTATCAAACCTCTGCATTCATGTTTAGGCAGACTTGAAAGTGAAGGTATTCTAATTAATATTGATGGAAAAAATGAAAATGTTAAATCATTTCTGATATGTGCAACATTAGACCTTCCTGCCAAGAGTTTAGTCATGAACATGAACCAGTTCAATGGAATGTACAGCTGCAGTAGCTGTCTTCAGCGAGGTGAAACATTAAAAACAGATAAAGGAGGAAGTGTCCATGTGTTTCCTTATGACAAAGACAACCCTTCAGGTCCAGAAAGAACCAAAGCAATATGTATACAGGGTGCACAAAATGCATTAGGAAGGAAAGGCATGAAAGCTGATGAAACTACTATGGGCATGAAAGGGCCATCTTTCTTAATGGCCCTACAAACTTTCATTTTTGTGTCTGGTATGGCTATAGATTATATGCATGGTTCTTTGCTTGGCATCACCAAATTATTAACCAATTTGTGGTTTTCATCTGTCCATTCCAAGGAAAGATTTTCCCTTTCAGCCTATACATGTTTGATAGACCAGAGACTTTCCAAAATAAAGCCCCCCTGGATGATATCAAGACTTCCCCGTTCATATTCAAACCATGGCAAATTCTGGAAAGCATCAGAATTCAGATCTTGGCTTTTTTTCTATTCTTTACCTATTCTGCTGGATATAATGGACCCACTTTATTTATATCACTACACCTCTTTTATGTGTGCCCTATTTCTGCTATCCAAAGGAAGTGTTACCCCTGCTGACATTCAAAATAGCAGACGTTATCTGCAGTATTTTGTTTTTATGTTTGATGAACTGTATGGAGCACGTTACAATACACTTAATATGCACAACTTATTACATTTGCCAGAATCTGTAGAACAATTAGGGCCACTCTGGTGCAATTCCTGCTTCCCTTTTGAGGATGCAAATGGTCAGCTGACAAAATTATTTCATGGGACACAGTATATTGATCTCCAAATTGTGAATGCTATGAACTTTGTTCAGTTAGCACCCTCTCTAGTGCAGGAAATCCCATCTTATTCTCGTGCAGGTCAGCTTGCTCGCAAATTCCTACATATGGACATATACAATCTTCAGGAGACATACAACGGGATTTATTTCTTTCCTGGCAAAGGCTATGATAGAGAACTAGATGCAGAGGTTTATATGCTGCTTATGAATTACTTCAGTTATCACCCAAAGTCCCCAAGATTCTTCAACAGGGTTTACCTAAGAGGTCAGTTGTTGCAGTCAAAAGATTACAAAAGGCAAAGCTCCAGAGACTATTGTACTGTGAAATATATGTCTGTGAACAGTACTATCAGATTTGGACAGGTGCAATGGTTTGCTGAAGTCAAACCAATGTGCCTGTGTCAGTCTTTGTGCAAATGTTCACCAACTGTACTAGCACTGATTAAGTCTTTTCCACAAAGTACTTCAAAAACATTTTTTACTGATAAATTTGAAAATTTCCTTGATTTAGAAATTCCACATATAAAAATTTGTGAAATGGATGCAGTGGATACTCAGATGGAGATAGTGAGTTTGTTCAAAATTTTGGGAATTTGTGTCAATGTGCAAGTGGAAAATAGTATATATGTTTGTGAGCAGCCAAATACGGCAGAGATCTATTAAACCACATGTGAGAGGGAGAACAGTGTGTACATCCCAAAGATTTAAAGTTCAAGAGGTAAGATGTAGCCTGGTGGTTAAGGCTTTGGACTGTTCCCTGGTTCAAACCTTGTCAGTGCCTTGATGGCATAATATTGAAATCTCGTTATATAACTTCAGAGATCTGCTCTCATGTCTTAACAACAGGTTATGACCTCTGGATTATTCTTAACCCTGTGCATATCAAACCTGAAATCAAGAGAAATTAAAGGGGTCCAATCACCTAAAAAGCATGTTCAATTAACACAAAAAATAGCTTCTTCCCTTTAAAAAAAATATATACCTGCCAAAATATTGCCTTGAAACCATTTGCTTACTCCAGTAAACGAGTGTTTAAAACAATGTATCAGGCGCGATCACAGGTGTCAGCGTAAACACAGCACAGGGGGACGTGCATCACGGAGCTATAACACATGTCAATCAGGAGATGCCTCGACTGACTTGACCAAAAATATAATGCTTTTCCATACTAGCTAAAACATGTGTTTAGACTCATATTTGGACCTCCAGTCACATGGCCTTGTTATGGTAAACAGACACGTGGATTGTGTTTACCAACATACGGAGCCATAACAAGGTGTTAAACAGCCGTGTGCGAGGTTCTATATGGCTGTGTGCTGGGCCGGTTTTGTGGGAAAGTATCGTATAAAGCAAAACTGAACTGATAGTATGAAAAAATAGGCACAGCATTGCTCCTGAACGTGTCCCTTTATAAATAAAATCATTCTCATCATATGGATACCTTATATTCTCATTCAATAGACAGTGTCACCAACAGGCCATGGAAAAAAAAAAGACTGAAGTTCATGGAATTCAGTTGAGATAGTTGTGGAGTATTGTTGAAGAATGTGAGTGGATGCCAATTGTAATTTCTTTGTGTGAATGAAAATGCTTATATTTAATTAGGAAATTCACTGATGTCAAACTCACTGGTTTATCATTGTAATTTATATCACCATAGCGACAAGTATATCTAAAATTTATTAATCTAGGGTTAGGTTCTGAGGTAAAATAATCTGACCTGCCTTTTATTTATATATATTATATGTTCACAATTTGATGTAATGATAAAATGAGAGATGTTTTTAAATCTTTAATATCAAACTTTTGTCTTTCCACTTTAGACACAGCACACAAAAATAACATACTTAAGATAACCATGCATACCATTGATTCAGTAATATAATTACCCAGATAAATTATGGAGGAAAATATGTGTCTGGGATTTACATTTTTTCATCAGTAACATTGGAAATATTAGCTTTGGTTTGTGTGAGAGTAAAGGAGAATTCTTTAGTCCGTAGTAATTTGTTAGGACTTCATACTTGGATCTCAACTTGATAGTCAGCCATACAGACATATGGTATTGTTAAAATTGTTCATGTTTAGATTTATAGTCAAAATTTTATTAATTTTGTAAACACTGCAAAACTATGGCATCTTACTTTAAT
Organism: Sipunculus nudus; assembly: GCA_026874595.1. Classification (NCBI taxonomy): domain Eukaryota; kingdom Metazoa; phylum Annelida; class Sipuncula; order Golfingiida; family Sipunculidae; genus Sipunculus; species Sipunculus nudus. The sequence continues at coordinate 44,913,646 of CM049307.1, read as the reverse complement.
CACTGGGTAGTATAATAAGTAAATTCAAATGTTTCATCTTTGATACATATTTAACCATTCTTGCATTAAATGCTTGAATTTGTATGATGTGTTTTCACTGAATTTAGAGGTGATTGGGTGCTTGCTGTGCTGTTGCATTATAACGATATTTTAATTTGTATTAATGTAATTCAGTTGCCCACCGGCTATCTTATGTGTACACTTATTGCAAGGAGAACTCCCTGGCAAAATGGCCACCCAAGTAAACCAATGGCATACCAGTACTGATTTTACATCATATTAAATATAATAAATTTACGTAGACTGAATTTTAAATTAAAAATTTATGTCGTAAGTTACCAAATTGAAAGAATTTTTCATTTGAAAGAAATTTGCATTAAAATGTGTTGATTGTTAGGCCAACCCCCAGGTGGATGCAGAGACCTTGTGAATTTAACCTGTGGTTTCTTTCTGCTAGTTGGAATCTTGTGGCTAGTGGAGATCTATTTTTAAACAGAGCCAGTGTGTTGTAGGCACCTTTGATTTCATCTAGCTGCATGCATATGTGTATAAAATTGCAGCATTGCTGTGGGAACCTTGGGTTCCAGCCAGGTGGTACGTGGTGACTAGCTGGTACGTTGCAGCAACGTTGTTGGAACCTGGGTTCTGGCTAGCTGGTAGTTTGTGACTAGCTGGTATGTTGCAGCAACATTGTGGGAACCTTGGGTTCCAGCTAGCTGGTATGTGGCAACTAGCTGGTACGTTGCAGCAACGTTGTGGGAACCTTGGGTTCCAGCTAGCTGGTACGTGACAACTAGCTGGCACGTTGCAGCAACGTTGTGGGAACCTTGGGTTCCAGCTTGCTGGTACGTGGCGACTAGCTGGTACCCTTTGCTGCAACCTAAAATGGGTAGCAGCAACGTTGCCACAAGGTTGCTGCAAGGTTGCTGCAACCTTTTTTTTTGTATGGGATCCCATTGCCTACGCCAGCCGAAGCCTTAGACCCTCAGAAGCTAATTATCCAGCCCACAAGCTAGAATTTCTGGCTTTAAAGTGGGCTGTCACAGAGAAATTTAAAGACTATCTTTATGGTGGCACATTTACTGTCAGAACTGACAATAACCCATTGTGTTATGTCCTTTCTTCAGCCAGGCTTGATGCCACAGGACAGCGGTGGATTGCTGAACTGGCAAACTTCAATTTTGATATTAAATACCGCTCAGGTCAGGTTAACATAGATGCTGATGCGTTATCAAGGTCCCCTGGTCAGGAGATAGTCCATCTCTCCACCGAAACTGTAAATGCTATCTGTAACTACCAATTGCCTTATTTTATTGGCTTACAACACACACCTGCACCTGCTGATCAGTGCGCTTGTTCAGACAACCTTCCACAGACCCCAATTAATATCAGAGACAAACAACTTGAAGACCCCATCCTCAAACAAATAATTCAAAGCTTAGAAGCAGGACATCAACCGAAAATAACCAGGAAACCATTACCTGATTCCAACTGGCGTATATACCAGAGTCGAGCTAAGCAATTTGTTTTACAGCAGAATATACTATGTCGCAAGAGAACCGTAAATCATCAGCTAACATACCAGGTCGTATTGCCGGAATCTCTGCGTAGTGTAGCTCTCCATGGTTTACATGACCTAATGGGGCACATGGGCCAAACCAGAACTACTAAACTAGTCCAGGATCGGTATTTCTGGCCAAAAATGTCAAAAGACATTATCCAATACGTTTCTTGCTGTCCAAGATGTGTCAGGAGAAAGACACCTACCAATCAAAGAGCTCCCCTTATCAATATCTCTTCCACTGCACCTTTGGAGTTACTTTGTGTAGATTTCTTATCAGTAGAACCTTGCAAAGTTAACATAGAAAACATCCTTGTAGTGACAGATCATTTCACAAAATATGCCAGGGCTTTTCCCTGTAAAACTCAACAGGCCAAACCGACAGCCCAATTATTATTTGATCAATTTATATGCCACTATGGTTTTCCCCAGAGAATATTATCTGATCAAGGCAGAAAGTTCGAGAGCAAACTGATCAAGGAACTATGTAGTTTAGCTGGAATTTCCAAGTGTCGAACTACCCCTTATCATCCAATGGGGAATGGTCAGTGCGAGCGTTTTAACCGCACTCTCCTGAATATGCTCGGCTGCTTAGAGCCAGAAGGTAAATCCAATTGGAAAATACACCTAAATGCTCTGACCCATGCTTATAATTGCACACAACATGAGACAACCGGGTTCTCCCCCTTCTTTCTCATGTATGGTCGCCATCCCAAACTGCCAATAGACATAATTCTGGGTTTAGATCAAGAGGATAAGCAAGCAGCCACAGATTACTCAAAATATATGCAGTCCTTAGCGGATACTCTATCAGATGCTTATAAAATGGCACAGAACAACTCTTCTTTGGCCCAGCAACGCCATAAAATGCGCTATGATCGTAAGATTAAAGGCACGTCCCTTCAAGTGGGTGACAAAGTCTTAGTCCGTAACCTCCATGTAACTGGTAAACAAAAACTTGCTGATGTGTGGGAAACTCCTATATACACTGTTGTAGGACAACCAAACGGGGATATTCCAGTTTATAGGGTGCAGAGGGAAGGAGCAACGGGTGGCATACGCACGCTTCATCGTAATCTACTTCTCTGTATTAACAATCTCCCCCTTAATCCCCCAGTTACTGACTCTAATGCATCAAAATGTACCCAAAAGCAAAAACCTGATCACAAAATAGTTGATGTAGAATCCTCCAGTGATATTGAAAGTCCGGATGAAGATGCTGATGATTATGTCTTCACTCCATTGTCAGTTCCTGTTAATATTCCTTTGATCCACGTAGATCAGGAAGAAAAGCTCCCACTTTCCACTCCTAGTTCGGAAATTGCACTTTCCACTTCCAGTCCCGAAGGTGAAGGACCATTCAGTCCCGATTTTCCAGTTCGGGATGCATCACCTGTAAGAATAACAGAAACTGATGACAGTGCCATACCAATCCCTGAAGTTTATGAATCTCTAACAGATCTAGTTGAAAATCAAGAATTGAGTGCGGAAACTAATGCAAACTTACCACATGTTACTACAGATAATTCCCAATTGGGGGATGATCGCCCCAGGCCCAGGCGATCAGACCGAATAAGACGGCCTCCAACCTGGTTACGGTCTGGAGATTATGTCCAACATTAATTAGATATAACTTCCTTAGTGAAGCCATGATTTCTTCACATATTTTCCGTTGTCGGGTCGACAACTTCTTCGAACGGGGGGAGGGTGTAACACGGGGTAATATAGCCCCATGTTTTTTTTTCATTTTGTCTTTCATTCCAAAGTGACCGACAAGACAGGTTCCTTTAGGTCAAGGGTCAACCACCTGTTGCCCTGGCATGGCATGGCATGGCATGGCCTGCGTGGCCGGCAAAACCTGTTGTAAGAATATAGTTTTGTCAGGACCGGTTTTCAGTGTTTGGGCAACGAGGCATGACAGCCCGTATAATGACCACGATGTCTTGGGGCAGCCTCGTCAGTTCTGCTCAAACCTTGCTGTTGGCAACCAGCCGACTGATTGCCTGTACCTGTATCTTCTTCCAGGTAGGAACCTTATTTTTTTGTCCCCGTCAGTTTTATTCTGAAATGCATGTAAAAATATATGATTATTTTAGTACTAATAAGAAACCCAAACGTTCGTTCTGTCCCAATAGATTTATGGCCCACCATGCATTTCCCATATATTTGCTCATTCATATATAAACCTTCCTGTCTGTTCCATCCGAATATATTGTATTTTCTCTGTTGGGTACATTTGTATAGAATATGGTCAACTGCAAAGTATACAGCCTCCAGTCTAGTCTAATTTTCCTGAAATGCCCTATTTCGGACCAGTAGAACGGCAGACTAGGCACGCCTCTCGTCTAAACCCCCCCCCCCCCCAACTTCAAGAATATCTTTGGTGTCCACTTTAGTTGGTACATCGCCAGTCGTTCACTCCAGGCATTATTTTGGCCGCAAGTAGTACTCTTTAAGTAGTAATAGGGCTAAGATTACTGCCCTATATAAAAAAATAATTAAACTAAAATACTTTTCATATTTCATACTGCATTTGTAGTGAGAAAAGGTAAAATCTTATTTTATCTAAATGCTTCGGTCTAAATCGATGCCGCCACCAGGCCGTTCAAAGTGAAAGCATTATTTATGCACTCTGTAATCTCCGCTCTTTGCACATGGGATGTATCTTAGATATACATGAAAGGCAGGCAAATTTCTCCCAAAAAAAATAAATACAATTATTATTAAGGATGGTTCATATAAGTTGTTCTGAATAGCCAATCGGAGCTGCCACTTCAAAAAGTTACTGCTAATTAAATATCAGTAAATGTTTCATGTAAAATTTCTTCCAAAACATTGATAATTATGAAGATTTAATATGAAGAGTTAACAGCAGCATAAAGCTGTTATCAGACTATTTCATAACTGGGTAATTATTTAATAACGCAAAAATGCTTACTCTAAAGTAAGCTTAATAGTGGCACACGTTCCCACTTTATTCCCGTGCTAGACGTAAAATCCCTGTTGACCGTGTATATGAACCCGGGTGCTAGCTGGTGCTGCCATCTGGCCGCCTGAGGTAAACTAGTTTCCACAGTCCCACTTAGGCCTGTGCTGCCACCTGGCGTCTCAGATGAACTAACCATCAAAACAAACTTCCATACCTTAGAAACGGGACATAATTATAAACACGACTGTCATCAATATTATTATTTATTAAGCATTACCAAGTTTAAGGTATGGATAATAGCACAGAACCTGTTCTCCTAACATTTAACCAGACGTGCGTGCTAAACAGTTTCTCATTCAATAGATGAAAAACTTCTTTTCAATCGATTTTTCTTATAATTTAAGATCATCGGGGAAAACTTAAAAATACAGCATAATAATATATTATCTTAAAATCATTTTCTGGTATCATCAGATGACAGTCAATTTTCAAGAAAGTTCCGAAAACTAACTTATCACACGATTACCGCCATAGCGCTTGGGGACTTTCTCCCAGTTTGCTGTTGCCGTTTGTTTACCTTCCGCATACAAAATAGTGCATTGTAGAGTCTTGAGCACAGAACCCCGGTCTCTCCTTAGATTTCCGCCTCCAGTCAATTTGTGTAGTTTTTATGCATATTCCACTCTTTCACAGATCAACTTTTCCAGATGTTTATCCTTTTGAACAGATATATATCCTTTTGAACAATCAAATTTTAGTAAGATTCCTCCGCGCTCTGCATTTCATAATACAAAATACCCGCCTAATTTCAGGTGTTTGATAACCTCAAAACCGTTCGTAAAAGCAGTACTCTGATAAACCTACCATCCATTATTCTATCGTGCTAGACCAGGAATTTATTTTATTTGTAAAGTAAATCTTATATTATTATGATCCTCTTAAGTGTCAGGTAGCATCACGATTTGGGGTAGTAGATTAGAGTAGTATACGCCTTAAGTGATTGCATTTAAGAGACACTCTCCTAACACACCCACTATCCAACCTCCACACAAGCACTCATATTCGTTCTTTTCTCAGCATTATAAAGTTTTATTCACACGTAAATATATACCACTTATAGTTGCTCAGTTGTTCTCAATGTAAATCCTTTAATTGTCAAGAAATAGGTTAGTGAACAGGCCAATGTAAGAATATTGTCCAATGTACGTTGATCAGGTGACATAAACTGATTATCACAGTTATGAGATGGCCACATGCCCATAAACGTGGGGATGTAGCAGCAATGTTCCAGCTAAGGGTAGTGGGTACGTACCTGCTACGTATTATTTAGCATGCAAATGAGGGTTGCTGCCACGTCCCAACAGCATTCATGAGGTTCCTTATTTGGCATATGGGCAAATGTAGCAGGGTTAGCAGGATACAGATAAAGGGTAGCAGCAGCGTTGCAGCAACCCTCTCTCAGGGTAGCAGCAACCTTGCCACAACCCTCTCTCAGGGTAGCAGCAACATTGCAGCAAACCTCCCTCAGGGTAGCAGCAACGTTGCAGCAAGCCGCTCTCAGGGTAGCAGCAACGTTGCAGCAACCCTCTCTCAGGGTAGCAGCAACCTTGCCACAACCCTCTCTCAGGGTAGCAGCAACGTTGCAGCAGCCCTCTTTCAGGGTAGCAGCAACATTGCTACAACCCTCTCCCAAGGTAGCAGCAACATTGCCACAACCCTCCCTCAGGGTATTGACCATACAGCCAGAGATATAGGCTCCTCAGAATGTACTGGCTGGGATTTAAATCATGCAAAATCCCAAAATGCTGCAAACTTTTGAAATTAGATTTTATAGGTCTGTGGAACAATACATGATGAACAGAACCAGAGACAAGTGCACTTTTATGTACATTAATCTATGAAGATCAGGAAACAAATAAAAAGGGTTAATATTAGAATAAGGGCCATTACTTTTACTCCATACTTTCACTCTTGACTGAAGTAGAAAACTTGAAAATACCATTTTGCATAACTATTTATTGACTTGAATTTGGCAACCACTGGAAACTGTAATTCGTAAATGAGGTTGCAGGAAGATATGTAATCAGTGTCAGGTTAATTTGTCAAGTTGTCCTCAACTGTACGTGCATGGGTACAGTTCTTATTTGTTCTCCTCAGACTTAGAATCTTCCTGTAAACATGGTTCCCACTCTCCACTTCAGTCAACCCCAGTTTCTCAGTACCATATCCTGAAAAAAAAGAGCATGAATTACACAATGTAGAGAAATCTTTTGAATATATGTGAATACAAGATAAAAAATGTCTGAGCCAAAAATCTTATGAAGAATGCAACTTGGTTTTCATCCAACCAATCACCTTCAGGACTTTCAAATAAAATTGAATATATGCTGGTCTATTATACTATATTTCACCAGACTTTGATCCTTGCAAATCAAGCAGGAATAGGATTGTACATTCAGATGACTACTGTAGCAATACTTTTCTCTTTGAATGAAATGTACAATGATTTCAGTACAGTTTCACAGCCACCTATAATAAATTAATTATGTTTGCTCATATACAAAAGAAAAATTTAACTGATATCTTTGAATTTTTGTGTGTGCATAGATATAGGTTGGAGGACAAAACTGATTGTAAAACTGAGACATGACCTTGACTGAGAGTTAAACTCAAATTATTAGATATATTAAGATGGGAAGGTGGAATTTTCTGAAAATCAGCATTGTCAAATGTCAGGGAAAACCAGTCTTGTACAGAAGACCAGTGGCATCTCCAGAAATCTTCTGCTTTCTATGAGATGGCAGGTACATAGTAATTAAGACATAGAATTACTTAAGTGTGACTTGTCATACACATACTTGTGACAGCCTCCAGTACCAGCCTACTCTCCCCTTCGCATTCTCGGACTCCACCTAAAATAATTATACAAATATACAATTGTATGAAAGAGTTTTAAATGCCCATCAATGACAGGATGTAATATGGTAAACCCACGGTCTGTCCATCCATCTGTTAACTTTTAGTATTGCTGGATTTTCACAAAATTCACTATAACCACTTACCAAGAGATTATCTCACCCAAATTTGATTATACACAAAATCCATGCATACGTAATGAGGTCAGAGGTCATGAGGCTACTTTGTGGTGTCACCATTATAACTTATCAGGCATATGATGGATTATGATTGCATGATGAAACTCAACCAAAATATTAACAAATCTAATATCTAGCTTAAGTTTGATTCTGGCATAATCCATGTATATTTAATGAGGTCAGAGGTCACCAGACTTGGTTGGTAACATATGACTTACCAAAAGTCTGATGGATTTTTGTGAAACTCATTGTAAACTTTAACCAATAAAGTTTTTTCACCTGGATTTAATTCTCTGAAAAATTCATGCATATTTAATTAGGTCAGAGGTCACGAGATTATGCATGTTTTGGGTGCTCTTTTTTATAAAACTTAACTGCTATATCTTATTATGAACATGTAATTTGGTCCAAGTAAGATATGTATTGTGATATTTACTGACAATGAAAATATAAATGCACCTGTGTAATCTTACAGTAGTATTTTATGGTACGTAATATAGTTCTACTCAAGTAAAATAACTTCATTCTTAATTAGCTGTATATATTATTCCATAGTCCCTCTTGAAGAGCAGATTCATTTAAATTTGTCTGTATATTAATATGAAAATAGTAAAATACAGTTTGTCAAACAGACCTGACTGAGGGACATCCCATGGATTCATCAGGCCATCTATCATTTTTTTCAGCATAAAGGCCTCTCCCTTTTTTTTGCACTTTCCGTACACAATGCTGAGCCAAGCTGTTGGAACAGCAACATCAGAATTCTTTGAAAGGCGTTGATACCCTTCTGGCATCTGTATCCTGAACCTAATATTTTCTGTACACAAGAGGATAAATATTACAATCTTCTGCTTTACCAAGAAATTTTCAAATATAATAACTTATGGAAATGTGACAGACTGCATATGTTACATTTGTGTCATAGTGTATGATTAGTTTATAAATTGGAAAGAACTGAGCCATTAAGACAATCAACATGTGAAGTCTTGAAAGAAATGGACCAGTATATAAATTCATGAAAAATATAAAGCAAAAAAATTATCTGAAATATGGAAATCACAGGTTTTGTGTAACAGGAAATGTACTATTTTGCTTGCATCAGGAAGTATTGTAGCTGAATGATATCAACCAAAAGTGTTATTTATTAATCACTGAATCAACATTATGTTAAACTAATCTATGAAGATATAATATATGGACTTGTTCACTCACATGTTCAGCAGACGGAATGATGATGCCTCTTTTTGGAGTGTAATTACCACACTTCTCAGGCTGTGGACTTGCTGAAGAAGAAAGATGTAAAAAAAGAAATGTAAACAAAATCTGTAAATATTTGTCAATATTCACTTTGTCTAATCATGCAGTGACAGGAGTTGAATAGTAATATGTAACAGTCATATAATATTAATAATTTTCAAAGTAAAAGTTACACTGCTAGAATAGGAAAAAAGCTTTGAGCAGTAACTGTAACAGAATGTAAACTAATAGAGAATTTTTCCATTTTTCTTCTTTTTTTTTTTATTTCATTGAGCATATGACAAGATAATGCCAAAATAAATTTATCCGGTCCAGTGACTGTTTATCTAGATGTCTTAATGTTAGGGTCAGCTTAGAAAAGTTCCTATGTTTACGTATAACCAATGGTGCTAATTTACAATATGACAAGTAAAATTAATATTTGCATCATTATTTTTCCAAGTAGATTCGCCAGATTTGATAGATATACATAATTTAAAAAAAAATCATCCTTACCAACTGTGACATTTCTGCTGTTGTTTTGCTGCAGCAAGGCATTGTTGTCCTTGAGGAGGACACTCTTCTCCTCTGTCATGTGGTTACATTTAAATATCTGGATGTTTATTATTATAATATTTTTGTTATCTTTATAACGTATTCTGTGATAAAAGAGATATTGGCTATGTACAGTATATGAAATATAAGTGTATACTGGGGCAGCCTCGTGAGTTCTGCTCAAACCTTGCTGTTGGCAACCAGCCGACTGATTGCCTGTACCTGTATCTTCTTCCAGAATAAATCCTCACCTCGCATCCGTCTTGATTCTTGAACCTGGCCCCACGTTGGGTGCCACACATATTTTATCAAATATTTATGTTTTTCAGAAATACTTTGCTGATAGACACTTTATGACTTGTTCATTAAACTACCACATGTTGAATGTTTCAGTCCTGTTGCTGTTCAAGCCCTTGCCCCAGTACTGGACCAGTTCTTTAGAAATACAATAGAACTTCCTGACACCAGCATTCTCAAAATGGCCGGATACCTGTTTGCTGTAAGTTTATCAAAATGTTTTGTTTTGCTTCATGGAAAGTTAGCTTTCTTAGTCCATTAAGTTGTTAAGCTTTTAGTGCTTTTACTATTATTCTATGAAGATCATGAACTCATTTATATTTTGATTGAAAAAAAAAACTGCTAGTACACTTTCATATCATATAAACATTTTGAAACATTTATTCATTGATCATTTTTCATATAATTGATCTGTTACAGTCTTGAAGACTTTGGTAGATATCCTACCTTATGTTTACTTTTACTGCTCTGTAGGTGTGTTCCATGGACAAAGAGGGCTGTGGCTGTATATCATCTCATGGTGAGTTCATTTGTTACCATTAAAGAAGCACTCTATTGTTGCATAATAATCAGCTGCACCCAACACATGTTTTTTTTCATCATATGTATTTTATATCCTCTTGTAAACCTTGTATCTGATATATTAATCATGACAGTTCAACTTGAATGCTTTAACCTGATGTGGCAACAAGATAAGTAGCTTTGCTATAATACATAGTCATTTTCAATGGCTATTTAGTTTTCAAGTGCGTTTCATGAGCCATGAAATAGCTGATCTTGAGGTGCTCCTGTGTGTGTAAACAACAGATTACTTGGATCTGATGCACAGACATACCACTCCATGCATGTTTTGGCCAGTTGAGCACCTTGGGCCCAAAGAGATTGGGCGAAGGTATTATATTTCTTAGATCTCAAGTGTTTTGTGATGGCTTCATATGTTAGTAAATCATAACCCAACTATTTATTTCTTCTTTAACCCGGCTTTTTCATAAACATAGCCGACTAGCCTCTTGTTTGTTAAACAAGATGCACTGTGGATGTTCAGTCTCAGCTTATATAGCTACCTGTAAAGTCATCTGACCTGCATGCTTTATCTTCTTCTTCATCCTGTGTACAAGTCAGACTCTCCTCTAGATGCTTAGGTGTATTGATGGGCAAAATATTGGGCAAATCAAGGGTAGTTAAATACCAGGGCAGATATCACTGAATCCGTGTGCTTTGTTCTAAATAGAGAAATACTTGTTTTTTTAAACAAATTGAGCTACACTTGTTTGTTTAAAATCACCTTTTTTTTCAAAGAAATATTTATATGACTCAGATATCCCCATATGTTATTCAGACTTTTTTGATCAAAGAAAAAATTTATATTTTATATTTGCTAAGACTATCTATAAACAAGCAGAAATATATAAGAAAGGGACTCAGTAGAGAGTAAATACCTCCAACAAGGACAAACATTCTTGAAAATCGCTGGGAAAATATGTCTAAGGAAACATAATCTCCTTTTTTAAGGTAATTATATTTACATGAGACCAAAAGTGTAACCTGTAATACTCTGAACTAATCTGACCATGAATTTTATGCAAGGTATCATTTTTTATACAGGGGAGACTCAGCTCGGGAAATGGTTAGCTCTTTGTGAGGATGTAGGGTGCTGGTTCACACCCAGACAGGATTTCCTGGAATGGTGCTTATCTAATAACTCAGTCATCATAGCATGTGGATGGCAGCTGGTGAGAACATTATCATGATAGTATTATTTAAATGATAAAGTAACAGCTTATAGGTCTACTGGACTAATAATTCTCCTATTAATGTGCCACAATATTGAATTGATAAGTCACAGTTTGTTTTGTCCTGAAAATCAAGGTAAAATTCAAGAATGAAATAATTACCACAATTAAGTTTCTTTTCTGTTTAATATCACTTTAAATTGATCATTATGTAAAAATAGTAAATGTTGGCACCTTGTACACTAAATTGAAAAGGCTACAAGAGGAAAGATGTAATACTTTAGCATTTCCAGATGGTAAAGCCTAGGACTATCATCAGACTTCTAGCACTGTGACCATATGATAGCATTTCTATTGTAGCTGGAGTATTTGTTGACAGAGGGCTGTCACCACAAACAGTTCAACATAGACCAGGATTTGATAGTAAACCTTGTCTCCATGAACACAGTTTTCCTCCAGAGCATTATGGTAAGTAATACCCCCCATATGTTAAACACATGAGGAGCAACAGATGTGTCATATGAGATGTTGTACTTTAATTTATTTCTATACACAGCCACATTTAAAAGGGCTTGACATTAAGGGTTAACCACTTCCCGGGGCAAGTGAAAGATCCAGAAAGTAGTGGAAGGGCAACTAGAAGTCGCCTCCTACTGGCCCTACTGGGCAAGTGGGTCCAACATAAACCTTTACCCAAGTAAAGGCTTGAGAAAGGATCTTTGAATTCTCGAATACAATCAGTAATATTTGTAGGGCAAGTAAAAATTCACAAAGGGCAAGTAATTGATAGATGTTACTTGCCTGACTGCATGGACAAGTAATTTCAAAAGTTAATGTTGAGCACTGTTTAATAACACAAAATGGAAAACAGACTCAAAAGGGATCATTTAAGATACTTTATGAAAAAGTTTATCTCCAGAAACTAAATAAACTTTTCTCTCTAAAATCTGTCTGTCTTTCAGCCTGAATTGTTATTGTTTTAAATCTTATGTGAATAGAGATATTGGCATATATTTCCAAAATATAACATTTATAGTTACATAACAGAAATGGATACATTTGCAAACAATGTTGTAGAAAAAACTATTTTATAATCATTACCATTGTGTGTATAAGGTCCTTGACTATTATATGTTAATGATCCAGCTAGATTTGTCCATTGTGCAGTAATCCCAATTGATCTGTCCAACTTGCATGCAGTCACACCAGAATAGTACCAATGTTTACAGTCTTGTAATTGATTCTAGTCATGTTTTGTATCATTTCCATAGAGAATACATGTATCCTAAGAGTATCTTTGATTTTGTTTAAAATTTATTTATGAAACATTTCTATTGTCAGTAAGTGATTGATATGTCATGAGTCTTGACCAACCTATTTACCTGTTAACATTCAGGCTTGTTAAAAGTATGCATTTTCACCGTACTAGGCATTATGGCATGTGTGTGGTGTGTTAAGTGATCAGAGATTCCATATTTCAGAATTTTCTAAAGTCACAAAAGGAGGGGAAAGTTTCTGAAGTCCTGAGGTTCCTCAGCACTGTCTTTGCACACATCCAGGTAACAGTACTGCTTTATTTTAATCAGTTGCACGTCTGAAGATTACTGACATTTTGCTCTGGTATTCCTGTTCACCTGCTTGTAGTGTGTGTGTTAGCCTTATACGTTTGTGCATGTGTTAAAATGGTAATTTAGGAATCATTGTAATATGCAATTTTTTTAGTGTATTATTCAATGTTATATCATATATCATTTATCATATATCATGGGATTTAATTTAGTTAACTGATGAATATTTTTTATTAATCATAACGGAATATGTATTTCCCCAATATCCAAGATAAATAAGAATGAGCTTAATGTGGTAAATGTTTGTCTCTGGGATTTCATTTTGATAATACGTATGAACAGATCATCTACAGATAACAAACCTAGCTGTACTTTTGCTCTTCAGTAATGTTCACACTGTTGTACAGATATATTACTTTAACCTCTATTGAAGGTAAAGAGTAAAGATGGTGAGGACATAGAGGAAGTTCTGCATCTTTATAAGAAGGAAATTCCACAACTACTCTTGCAGACATTGCTGAATAACCAAGGCTGCAAGACAGGTAAACCAATTGAGCTAGACTACTGACATCATGACCTAAGCCATGAAGTAGCAACATAAAGCATTGTAACGATAATCCAATGTCATTTAATGCATTTTTTCTTGAGCATATAAATAGATTTCAGCTGAGGAAATACCTGTTTTGCTTTCATGTCAGTCACACATTTTCCTTGTCCAACCATTTGATAATCATTAAAACTGTTTAAATGAATTACATCATAACTAAAAAAATAAAACTAAAACTCAAGATGCTTACCAATGGTTGCATTGGTTAACATATTTTGTGTATGGACTGTCAGCAGAGGATGGATAGCATCCACTGGTTTTACAAATTGATTCCTGGTGTCAGTTGTTTTGTTTTGGCTGTAACTGAACTGAACACTAAAAAAGGAATATAGCACTATATTTGTATGTGATTTTACAGGGGACACATTGAGTGTTCTGCTTGGGCTGTATGTAGATATCAAGATACTACCAGACAGCTCTCTGTTGCCAGAAGATGTCAAGATATCATATCATGGTAGAACAATTTCAGCTCTTATTCCTTTATGTATACTAAATACATGTTAATGAACCTGGTGCTTGAAAAATACAAAATTAAAATGTGATTCCTCTTGTTTTTCCTCATTCAAAGATGCATGATATAACTCTTAGTTTGAAACATCACTCAAGTGTGGTCTTAAAAACATAGTGAAAATTATTGGGCTTTCTCAACTGATATTGTAAATTCACATGGTTTCAGTTTGCAGGTGGTTAGAAACACATTCACTGGAGCTTAGGCAGGAAGATATGACACATTGTTTGAACCTACTCACGTGCCTGGTGGGTGTGTCACTCAGAACTGAAGATAACGCAGGTATAATCATTAAAGAAAATACAATTAGGAATTATAAATAGACAGAGCACTATGGAACAAGGTATATAAAGTTACATATAATGTTTGTATAGTGTTGTTAAATTCAAGATACAGTGAAACCTGTGTTAGGAGACCACCCATGTTACTGGCAAAAAAGCCTTAAAATAGGTGGTCTTATCAGACGGGACAGTTATAACCAATGTGAATTTCCTTGCTTGACCCAAGGGTGGTCTTGATAAACAGGTGGTCTTATTAGACAGGACATCTTTCACACAGGTTCCACTGTAATCAGTCAATACTTGCCAAGGGGATTTATGAGAACTTGCAGGGGTTACTAGTAGATCATCATGCAATTATAACAGGATAATAGCCAGCGCATTGGACATTTAGACCCATTGAAAGAAACCATATTGTATCTCTGACTTACTGTGTGTTACTTTTTAAACTAACTTGTTCATATCAGATTCTACTTCATTACAGTGTAATCTTGCTCAAGTTTGATATATAGTGTATGTTTGATCTTTAAACAGACTGTTACAATATCGGTTTACTCAAGCTTTTGTAATCAGAGCAAGCAGTGCTTGACATTAACGCTTCAAAATCAGTGATTGCAGCCATGAAAACAAAGTGTGACAAAGGATGATGTTCTATTCCTTGTTCGACCATAAACATGTTTAATTATTTGTTTGTTAGTTATGTTTCTCTTTCGTATTTGTACAGATAAAACTTACTGGTAATTTTAAATACTGGTATAGAGGTTTTATCAACAAAATTTCAATTCTGCAAGAAGAAAATTGTTCACTGAAGATTAGTTAAGATTCAGGCCTTTGGGTGAAGGTTTATGTAGGAGGTATTTCAGAGAGTTTGGTTGCCCTATGGCTACCATTATCTTCTTGAACTTTTACCTGCCCCAGTTAGGCATTAACTGTAAATGCAAATTGTTAATAATAGGTTAAAATTCTTAAATTTTGCTTTTGATATCAATATGTATATCATGGGTTTATATTGAGTGTGTAACAGGTAACCTTCATATGATTCTAAGGAAAATAATACACCATTACAATGGCAAAGGGATTACTACTCTTACTTTTTTATATTTTTCTCCTTCAGTTTCTGGCATAATCAGCTCCAGTGAACAAATGATGAGTTTGGTGGGAAAAAGCATCAGGGAGCCATTTTATTTTAACCTCTGCGGTAGTTTGTTGTGTCTGCTGGAGCAGCACTGTCGTACAGGACAACTCAGGGTATGTATTATTGATACAGAAAGTAGTATGTTAAACTGTTATATGTTCATGCAATGTGTAAGAGGATGTGTGTTATGTAACAATACATTTCAAAGTTTATTATGTAGTAATCATGGTTAATATGTGCAGGAATTATTCTGTCTTTCCAGACTTGAGGCATTTAAAGTGTGGGGGGGGGGGGGGGGGGGCGGGGAGAGGGGATGTTGCTTGACAATTGCAAACATCTAGTTAATTTTTCTTAATGCTGTGTGAGTTAACTTATAATTATTTTTTTTATTTAATAAAGGATATTTAATTTCAATACTAACCAAAAGGAGACTTGTTGTCAGTATGAGCAAATTAAATGATATAATTTGCTTCTTTTTTGCTGATTTGTATGAATTCTTATTTTGTGTTGTTTTTTAAATTAAAACCTTTTGATATCTTAGTTATTCCTTTGGCTTTTGAAATATATTAAGAAACCTTACACTGCATTCAATTTGCAGGCCAAGCATCCTGCAGTGATTGAGAAAAGTCTGCTGTTCAGTGCTGTTAGAAGGAGGGACCCAGCAACACAGTTGGTTGCTGTGCAATTGTGGACTCTTTACTTTCTACCTTCACCACCAGATGGCA
Organism: Sipunculus nudus; assembly: GCA_026874595.1. NCBI lineage: Eukaryota > Metazoa > Annelida > Sipuncula > Golfingiida > Sipunculidae > Sipunculus > Sipunculus nudus. The sequence goes on along the minus strand of CM049307.1, from coordinate 44,897,419 downwards.
GTATAATCTACATACAAAGTTCATCAAAGGATGATAATGGTTCCAGCCATATCCTAACCACAAATGATATAAGGGCTCTGTTTATCTACTGTCAGCAACTTCTGTGTAATGTAAGTAAGGTTTACTTCAATTTGTCTCATATATTATAGAAGGGGCACTTGTTTTCAAAACTTTCTTCATATACCTTAAAAAGGGGCAGTGGATTTTCACTGTAAAAATTACAGCAAATTTTAAAAATTTTACTCTGTAGGTTGGGAACTTCCTAAATTTAACACTACAGAGAGATTGGTTTTCTCAATTATCTGTCAAACTTGCTTATTCTTGAAATAATATATACCATGTGCTCCTCACATGATGGTTATTGTATAAATTTATCTGAAACCATTGAATTAAATTCAATTAATTATTGTTTATCACATCTCAGATGCTTTTTACAGTTCTTTTGTCACATATATATATATATATATATATATATATATATATATATATATATAATGGGGAGAATATGAGATATTTGATAATGCATTAATTTTGATTTAACCTTCTCAGATTTTATTAAAGTTAAAGTAGCTTTATCTAAGTAATGCAGTACAACCAGTGCAATGATTGAGCCAAAATGGTAAGATTTGAGACATTTAATTAAAAAAACTAACTATAATACACATTTAGCTTGAAGGTTGAGCATTGTTATTGCCCTTTATATATAAAATTATCTGTTAAAATGGGTATTATGTGTTCAGCTTCAGCATGATTTTGTTTTTGTGATAACTAAAAATTGCTTCTGGTATATTCTTTGTTATATATATTTAAGGAATCACCAAGTATTCGGTTGACAACAGTACACTGCATCAAGATTATGATAGAAAACCTGGACAAGACCAATCCAAGCCTTAGTGAGTTTATTTCATTTTTCATAAAAGCTTTATAATGCTTCATCAAAATTATTAAGTACAATTTTTTTGCTTGTTCAGTTCAAGAATAAACCATTTCAGAGTCATTGTTCAGACAGAATTCAGATCATTATAAGTAATTTTATTTTTAATTTGTGGAATTTTATTGTTGCACTCCAGTTTCCATTTTCCATGTCATGTCCTGAGATTTATGGATCACATGACAGATAAGTGAAATGCCTCATGAGTTGTTGCATTCACAGTTCCTATTGCTAGTGATAATATATTCATAGGTAGAGCTGAAACAATTCATGATATGCTCATTAGTGTGTTAATATTTGGGACATATGAAAGGAAAAGGACTCTGGATATAAACCTGAGCAGGCGTAAATATTGAATGCTATGGCACAAAACTTAAAACACATCATTTGAAATAGTTATAGGTTTCTTTTATAGAATTATAGATGTACAATGTATAAATAAATAACTACAAAGAAATGTAAGTTAATACATGCGTTTACACAATCAGTGCAGTCCTTACTCTGCATTCTAAATTGGAAGAATAGGATTAAAACCACATTATCTTGAGTCTTTTTTTCAGGAATATCAAGAGGAATGTGTTGTATGCCAAATTAACAAAAATTTTGTTAACTAATATATTTCATGTTCTTGTGCAGTTCATTTAGTTCCTGATAGAATTCTATGCAATAGCTACTTTGTAAAAAAATATCAAATTTCTCAGGGTTAATGGAAAAATATGGAAATGATTCACTCTTTGGACACACTTGGCATTGTACCTGACTATTCCAGACCAAAAGTGGCATTTCTGGGGTGTGACAAAAGTCAAGTCTTACAAGCATCAATTATTATATAGATTTAGCCATTTGAAGTAAACTTAATGATTGTAAGAGTTTACATGTTCTTCAGGTAAGCACCTAAGAGAGCAGCCATGGAACCAGATGTTACTGAGAGTGATGCTGTTTAATGGTGAAACAGAGCAGTGTTCAGCATGTCTGATTACATTCGTGGCAACAGTGAGTACTACACCACAGACTTTAAATTATGTCACAATCGCCTGTGACAATAAAGGGACAGCTACAACAACCCTATCATTTTTCCTTATTAGGCTCAGATTTAATTTTATAATGCTTATTATTTAATACTTTTAGAATTCATAATTCAATGTTTTTTTACATATATTTTTTGCACTTAAGTATATTCCTGGTCAGCTATTCAAGAAGATTTAGTGATGTCAGATATTAAAGCCGTAATTGATCTTTCAATTACCTGACCTGCCTAAAACTGGCCGTGAAACAGATGCCCAAAAACCTCTCATTTGGCTAAGCACCCTTGGGTCAAACATATTTGTTGTACATCTGTCTTCTTTTATGAAGAGTTCCTCTACTTCCCATTACTAAGTTTGACAGATGATATTTCATGTATAATCTCAGTCTATTTCAGTCTATGTCTACCTTATTTTTCACAAGATTTCTTTCAAATTGTTTTGTTCGCTACTACAAAACAAGATTTTATCAAAGGAGGTATTGTGGTGATTTGTGATGATTTAAATAAGTATGAAATCAACTTATTTACTTTGTGAAACCATGACAGTGTTGATCTGTCTATAAAGAGCTAAAAAAATAATGGCATAATTTCAAGTAACCATATCAGCTTATCCATGAAATGTAGGAGGCATATATGTGTGATGTAACAAGAGTGTTACAGGGTGCCAAATACCATTGTGATGTCATCTCTATGAACTGTCAAATGTAAGTTGTTCAAGATCTTCAGTTTAAGCTGATACTAATATGTTGCAGTACCATGCATCTGTTCAGTCATATTTCTTCTGAGTTAATCAAATGGAATCCATACATGTTAGAGCATTACATTGATGTCAGATAGTTGCCACATACATTTTTCTGATTTGCCTCTGAGGTAAATATACCGTAGGTAAGCTCTTGTTCATTTTATAGATACAGTGAAACCTTGTTGTGTCGAAGTCAAAGGGACCCTCAGAAAACTTCGACACATCCAAGGTTCGACACAAGCGGGTTTTATTTGGTTATAATTTAAAAAGAGTTGTCCGGAATATCGAGTCTGTAACTTCGACATAAGCAGGGTATTCGACTTAAGCGAGTTCGACACAACGAGGTTTCACTGTATGTTCATGGAAAAAAAGGTGGACAGGGATAGTTGATGTGGTATAGATAGTAACTCTCTGATCTCTGTTCATATATTTGCATGCCTACCGGTAATTTCATTATAATTCAACTGTTCAAAAGTTTATTAAGTTAGTATCTGAATCCTCAGTTATGTGAATAAAAGTCGAGCTGTTACAGGTATTAACCAAGTAACCATGTTACAAATGTTTAGAAGTGAGTCGAATTTGTCTCAATTTTATTAGATTATATATATGTGTGTGTTATCTATATGTTCTCCTTACCAGGTTGTGAAGCATTATAATATATATTTATACAAATGTATAAAAGAAAAATACATTTTCTAATTTTTCAAATTAAATAGGACAACACCACAGTATCAAATTAAGCGTGACTTTAAAAAAAAAACAGTTTGTCTGCCTCTGTCTTTCAGATTTTGACAGAAGATAATAACCTTTGCATCCCTGAGAATATTTTCAAACTTCTCCTAGACAGCTTTGTTGAGAAGGTAGACCAGGGCAAAGAAATTTCACCAGATCATAGAAGTGTGGTCAAACAGGTAAACACATTTGTTAGAGATAATAACGTGATAAATAATAAAAGGCAAATGATCAGTTAACAAGAGTTAGCATTGTCATAACATTTTAGGAGTGTGACTCATAATTTATCCATTGTTAATGGCAGATATCTACTTTTTCCTGTTTCATGTGATCCAGATTTTGTGCAGACGAGGGACCTCTTTGGAGCCTGCTCTTCTTGACTCTGCCAAACAAAAACTGGAGAGCCTAAAACCACTGAACATCAGAAGTAACCATCCTCCATGTAGCCTGCAGTATCCTTTACATCATCATGATAAATAGTCACTTGGCCTTGTAGTTTGTTGTTTACTAGCAGCTTTATTGGTACTAGATAAAATGGGTGGGTCTTAATTAGTATGTAGTCCTGGATGCCTAGCATTTGGCCACCTTGCTACTACTAGAACACAATTCAGCATTTAACTCAGAAAATACATGACTAAAGCTTATTTCATCCAGTCCAAATAAAAAAATGGATTGAAAATATATTATGGACACCAACATTGTTCATAGACATGAGATAGTTTTGTGAAAAGTTCATATTTTATGAAAAAAAAGTAGGTCTCAAAATAATTATAATGCATTTAAAATGTATTTGAACTAATGTTTGTTACAGGCAGGTGATATTTCCTTGACACGCATGTACAGCATGACAGAGGGACAGGTGCTGGTTCAGCTAAGACACTAAAGAGATTGTCTTAAGTCTTCGTGCATGAATGTTTGTATTTTGTTAAGGAGTTGGGGCAATTTGCATTTTTACCATAGAACAAGTAATTGTTAAAATGACAAGTCTATGTTTAATAGGCATTTGGAATATAGTCTTAAGATTAAATACACCAGTGAGATACATCAAGGGAAAATATATTTTTTGAACGCAGTATGATTTTACAGCAATACCATAGGAATATATAAAGAGTACTACCAGTGAAAAGTGATATACATAAAACGGACTTGTTTTACCAGTTCCATTCTTGCCTCTTTAAGGGGAGAGCAAGTGTATTGGAATTGGTTCTGTTTGTTTGTATGCATGTATGTCTGGATTTTTAACTCAAAAACCACTGCACATTTTCACCTGAATATTTTACAAAAGGTTGGTCTCTAAGGTAGGTCTTTTACATAAGGTTCGGATCTGTAACACATTCAAGATTTCATAGAGAGAAAATAATGGTTATTTTTCATTTAATTCATGCTTCACTTCCTTGATGGTGGCAGCACGAGGGTGTGTAGCTTGTTTGTCTTGTCTTTGAACATGGATGAGTGCGAGGGGAAACAAACAGTTCACATCGTATGCATGATTGCAGACTGTTGTTTACCTGATTGTAAACTCATATTTAACATATATATTGGGGTATATATCGTCTGTTCATAAGCAAAGATAAGTATCAACTTCCATCCACATCCTAACATTATAAGTAACAGCTCTAAAGCTATTGCATCAGTCAAGAATGACTCATACCTACAGCAGATTAGGTAATATTCTGGTTGTCCCTGTTTGAGAAACAAAGAAAATTTACCTCTTGACAAATCAGAACCTTTCAAAATTTGTGCCAAAGATGGCGCCACCATATAATCGTCTTAATCGTCCACAGTGATGTTACTTTGCCAGTTTAAAAGAAGAAGATGTAGACATATTACGTAGCCACTTTACACTTAAAATTCTACGTTATCCCAAAAGTTCAACATCCTTCCTGAAAGATGTCGCAACTGTTGGCAGATAGGTCCACGTGCCCCACGGGACAGTCAGCCCATGTCTGATCTAAAATGACGCTTCCTTCTGCCTGACCGAACGGGAGGTTAATAACAACTAATATAAAAGTCTTAAGATAACTAAATGTTACCTTGAAATGTTAGATACAGAACTGATGGAACACTTTGGTCACCAACCCACGCATGCGCTAAGGTTGATTAAAACTTTCAAACAGTATGTTACTGTAGAAGGACAGACAACCGAATGGTCACGGAAACTGCTTTGTTTGATACAGCCGTGTTAGGGTACGCCTATGAGCATAATGTATTGGTTATAAACGGTGTATACCACTTATAAATACAAGAATAATACCCAGATGTTGAAACTATGTCGCTACAATTACCATGACTCTGAATGTCTGTGCGATATAATACATTTGTATATATCCACGCTCTTCATGCATAGACGTTGGAACACTTGTTAACGTTTGTTTTGATCGTGTGTGATATTTCGGCAGTTTTTCGTTTTAATTGAAAGAATAATGTGTGCGAATATTGCCAGGTGGCGCCACCAAGTAGGTCAGCTGCGCCTCTGGCCCAGGAGGTCTCGACGCCAAAGAAATGCATTCAGTATAGTGTCGGCTTTAGGCCATTTCAGATCCTGAACTGTGAGACCGAGGAAGGTTGCCCCTCTGACCATGAGTAAAACCTAACTCCGTTCATTATCCAAGCAATGGCAGTAGAACATTTGAAATTACAGCACTAAAGGAGACTGATTATGCATTTATAAATGTTAATAATTTGACTAATGTAATGATATTGTTGGAGACGTTAACATATTTTATTCGTATATGCTCCAGCCTATACCCTTGAGTCATACAGGTGGTAACTGATTCTTTCTAGCCATTTTTTTCGGATTTAAATTCAAGATTGAGGTAATAAGTGTAAATGTTCGCATATTAATTACGTCTAGTCTGCTACTATGGAGGGCATTTGTTAACTTTAGGATATCGGTCTATTTCTTTTTCATGAGAGATTTCTGACATTTACTATTTCTCTCCCGCTTTAACAGTCCAGTTAGAACAAGAATGGGACATTTCGCATTTTTTTTTGTGTGCAAATGTCCAGCATGTCACAACATTTGGAAAATGCCCATATCTTCATGAATTGGTATGTGCGCCATGTTTATTTCTGACTTTGGGAATGATATGCGTTGATTTGTCAACCCGTCATATAAGTCATATTATAAATACAATTATGCTATGAGAAGCACATCTTTATCCAATCTGTGATAAAAATGGGGAATTAACCTTAACTTTACTCTTTTTTTTCACTCTTTATTTCAAAGACATCTGCTCTTTTTTCCGGAGCACATACTCTTTTTTTTTCATTCAATGATTGTCATTTTATCAACAGAACCACAATTTAAGACATGGTTCATTTAATTGCTTTGATTTATTCTGTTTTTAAAATTTCACGGAGGTTCACATCCAGGCAAATCATAAAATGGATTCTAAATCACCTCTAATCGCCTGTGTCTTCTGTCCAGTTCGCTTTCATCAATATTTCACCATGGAAGAAAGTGATGATATCAAACTTTCAATTAAAAATAAAACATTTTAATTGTGATTCTTCAAGGTTTTATTGATATATAATTATTTATGTAAAAGGTTTTCCAACTTGTAGGCTTCTAGGTATTAGCCTGTGTCGCCATCTGCGTGACATGGTCCTCTCAGGATTACTGTAAACCAGTGATTTATTACATTATGTATGGGTTTCTCGGCAGTGGATATTCTCATGGGGTAATGCTTAGGTTGTTTCTAAGTTTATGCAAGTCAATAAAGAGACGGAAAACAAAAACGCGCTCGTCAAGATGATGTTGTCGACCGTACCGGTTATATCAGCCGCTAGCGTCACCTTGTGTCTCACTTTAAGCCACAAATTCAAGCCCGCCCTGGCTGACTATGTATACTGTGTATTGTGTACGTATTCAATAAACTTTACAACCCTTTTTTCAGTAATAGAAAAATAATTTTTGCAAGGCTCTTTGCTTTACTTGGAAAAGTCATGAAAGTAGACTATAAAGAATGCGTACGCGACAGTCAATGCAACGTCCGCTCAAATAGAATCTTATTAAAACGTTATAATTATTTTGGTGTTTTGAATATATACAGATTGTCATTTATTTACTTTTTATATTTACTGTAATATTTAAGGAACCTAAGTCGAAGACGATGTTTCATTGGAAGCCCTTCACTCTTGGAAAAATAGCCTCTAAATTCGTGTTTATTCTGAGCTAATGTCTCATTTGTTTCAGTCTCATTTTCGACTGGTAAATGAAGCGTTAACTACACAAAACGTACTAGTATGTTAAATTGCTCGTATGTCTCTTTTAACCCACGATGACTTGTTTTAAAATGTTTCAAATCGAATATTACGGAAGGGTTTTCAATGTTATGGTTTGATAAATGTAAAAACGGTGGTACATGGTATGTCGACAACATTTTAACATTTACTCTTGTTCTTTTTTAATGATTTTTCCTTTTGTCTTTTTTAAAGATTTATCCAGTAGTCTTCACCCAGTTCCCTTTAAACGTGTGGTGCATGAAACAACATGTTGAGAATGCTACGATATGGGGAGAAACAGTCGCGAAGAAAATTGTGCACACCTGTTCAGACCATTCACCGGTTTAGTACGCGAGGCAAGGCAGCCTTAGGATAAAAAAAATTACTCTCGTTCTTGTACCGGAGTGCACCAGAGGTCACTTCTCTGCATCTGTGAAGTCAAACGCGGCTGACAGGCGCTACTTCGAATCCTTGATATGGCCGTTGTTCGGCCGGTGTATACGTTTTGACACTGTTATCGAAATTTGATGCTGTTCGAGCTCAAAGACCATGCAACTTGCATAAACTGTTGCAGATATTACCATAATACATTTAACTTCCCGTTTTTACATATATAAAATCATTTAAATTTTACATTAAGTCCAAAATTTATATTTAGTACATCAAACCTCATTAAAATTTCGGTTTAATATCTCTGTTACTATAAATCGGGTTTATGCATGGAGTAGCCTGTCCGAACTGGGATAAAATATTGCCACGCAGGTGTCTGGCAGGCACCCAATTGGTAGGCGCGAACTGCATACTTAGGCAGTTTGGTGCAACTATGATTGTACAATATAGACAACACTACATTATATGCCCATGGTGCGATGGAGATTTGCAAAGTGTTACGAGTACAGAGACTGATGATTATATAGTCATGCACAATGAACTGATATTGAGATACCGGTTCAAAAGAAACTAAATATATGGTAGAAAATGCATACCTATATATTAATATTTTGAGTATATTGAATGTTCAGTGTATAGAAAATAATTTAAATATTCTTGTTTATGATTATTGTATCTCCAAATTAAAGTTATGCGGATACTATGTTTTTGACAGGGTTCCGCCGTCACCGCCGCCCGCCGTATTCGTTTCCGGAGAACTCCTCTGAGACTACTGGACCGATTTTTCCGAAACTTAACCCAATTATCGGGTCACTAGTGAACTGGTGCCTAACCATTTGGCGTTGACCTTTGACCTTTCCTCTCTCCAGTGCGTCCATCTGTGCGTCTGTTTTAACACATTAACCCACATATTTTCGGACGTTGAACAATTAGGAAAAAAAAATTTGCATAGCTTTATAACATACACGAAAAATGGTGGCGCCTCCTGCAACCATTTTTGCACAGCGTCCATCTGTTCGTCTGCCTTGGTTAAAATCAATCATATCTCCGCAGTGGTTTGACTAATTCACCTGAAATTCGACATGCGTATACATCCTGGATAACTGTCTTGATTTTATGACAGTTAGCGCCACCTATATTCAAGTTCACACTGCAGACATCCATGCTAACTGGTTTGACATATCTTCCTGGACTTGTTTGACATATCTTCCTGAAATTTTGCATGTGTTTAGATCTCACTTAGCTCTTTATCATACACAAAACTGGTGGCGCCACCTGTAACCATTTTTGCACAGCGTCCATCTGTTTGTCTGCTGTGGGATAAAATCACTCATATCTCGGCAGTGGTCCGATTTATCCACCTGAAATTTTGCATAGGATAGTTTCTCGTTCAAATAACAGGTGGTGCCACCTACAATCATGTTTACGTGGCAGACATCCATGCTAATATGCAACACATCTAACTCTATTTCCCATTGCAACTTAATCCATGCCTCACTTCACCCGTCCTACTCTGATTTTGGTGATACACGTAGTCTCTTGTCGACTACCCGTAATCTAGTTAGTGATACGAAATTACTAGCTCTATTTGTTTGCTACCTTGGCACGTTTGTTCGAGAAGGATTCGTGACTACAACAAAACAAGTAACGTACGTGTGTATCAGTTTCCTAAGTGTTTCTTCCAAAGTATGGGATTGCACGTGTCATTCTGTGTATGGTTAAATTTTGGTAAACAGATTTTGTGTATTCACGATTTACAAATATAAACATATCACAAAATAACATCAGTGTATCTACGTGCTTCACAGCCAATCAGAATACTATAATTATTTGATGAACATGGAAAAAAATCTACAGATGCACAACCGTCGAGATATGCAAATCTATACCGGATTTAATAATTTTGATAAATAGAATGATATTTGAGGAAGATCGAGGTAAAGTCTATATATACCCTTAGGCCGAGCAGTAAGTTGACGTCAATCGAGGATGAGTTCCGACACTTCTGGATACTGGGAAAACGAACCCTCGCGAAACACTTGAAAAGTGGAAATCGCAAAATTTTAACCTCGCGAATATTATGCCAACCACAGTGTCTGTTATATATTTTGTTGCAGTATAAAATATCGTTTTAATCCAACTTCCAACTTCATAAGTTTCTACCCGTGACGTTTTGATAATACGTCAGCTCCTAAATCATTTTTTAAAGCCATTTTAAGATTCCTCCTGTTTGTTTTTTTTTTTTCTTTATTTCATGAATAATTACGTAACATTTGTATCCGGGAACCCAGGGATTTTTGTTACCAATGGAAATAAAAAATATGAGAGCCTTTATACACCTGCAGAATTATATAATTCAGTACAAAGATATATCAAATCGTTTGTCTTCAGTCAGTTCTCTTTAAATAGAGTGTTAAATTAGAGCGAGTGTTAGGAATGCTACGATTTGGGGACTAATAGAGCGCACACCTGTTCCGACTGTGCACCTGTTCGGTATATGCGATCCGGTCCAGGCAAACTCAGTATGAAACTACACTCTTTCCCCACACAGATGTACACCAAAGGTCGCTTCTCAATCTGCATTTGTGATGTTTCTGGGCTTTGGCAGCTGCCATAGGTAAAACCGGCGGTAACGGTCTGTTGGCCATTTTTCAGACAGCACGCTTTTACAGTGTCAACTGAGCGAAGATAACGTTAGCAAAATTATAAAGGTTAATCGTTAGTCGCTTCTATTCCAGATAAGTTGAATACTACCATAGCAGATACTGAGCTACGCAAATAAATGGAAACAAGGGTCAGTTGATTCAAATGCATGCAAACCATGTTGCTTACTAATTTTAGAACGTTTAATTTTACTTGTCTGTATGAGGCCGGCTGGATGATAATGCATACGTTATTTTCAATTTATAATGAAGTTTTACGTATGGTCGCATCCATGACCCACTACCCCCTTCCCTTCTGACACCCATACGACCGAAGAAAAACACACGATTGTCATCAGTACACACAAAAATAGCAAAATATTTTAAAAAAATATTGATTTTGAGTTCATGTTATTAATTAAAAAAATATTAAAAAGCTATTTTAAAATGCCTTCATTTGATACAATGGATTTTATTAAGAGAATATACCAATACCTCCAAAATAATAAATATCAGAAAAAGAGTACACACATGGCACACCTGTCAGGCCGGAGAGAACCGAGATATGGATTACCATGCAGCTGTCCAGCAGGCACTGAGCTTGCAGGCGCAAACTGTGTCGTTGCTGGTGGCGCCCTCTGCTTATTTAGACAGTATGCTGCAACTCAAGGGATCTTAGAACACAGGGTTTCTAGAACGAAAAAAAAAAGATTCTGCGACTGAATGGTATCATATTGAATTTGTATTGAAAAAAATAGGCCTACTCTATCAACTCTGAGAGTTTCCTTTGTGTGCGAAATGCATTGTACTTAAATGCAGATTTCATGTATAACATTGAAAGAGAATTAATTCAGAATCTGTTAAACTTATCTTGTCTCTGTGCAAGATAGAACTAGAGATTTAGCATATTATTATAATTTTATTATAACATTCAAAGATTCAAAAGACTTATTGACTGTACTCAAGGGCTCACCGTTATGCAACTGAATTTTCATATTCTCAGAATTTTATTTTATTGTGCATACATGGTTATACCATGTACTGTAATTTCTAGGAATATACCGTTTCAGTTTTTTTATGTATTCAAACCTGTAGACCCATTACAAACTCCTGGACATGCATTCTAGTATCGTACGGTGTGATTTCAATTATCACAGCGATATGTTGAGGAAACATACGACAGCTTTTAGGTCAGTGGAAGGGTGCTTTTCAATGTGCGCGGCAGGTTCTGCCAGTCCTTTTCCATGTTAGCGTTTTGTATGCGTTTGGCGCGCGGCAATTAGTCCATGAGCCAGACCCCCCAAAAATGGGGTTGACTACCAAATAGGGGGACTAAATGCTGCTATGTTTTTCAGTTACTACAAGATCTGAACTGTATGAAAACATGTGATGGACATGCAGCATGGCCAGCTAAATGTCTTTTTGGCGGCCATCTTTAAAATATGTCAATTCTTTTGTACAATTTAATTTGTTGGTAATAATTTGGTTTTTGATCAGTCTTGGCCACATTATATTTACCAAGTGCTAATAAAATGGCGAAATATAACTTTCTACAGATACCCAAACAAATTTTGATGAATTATTTGAGATGAATATTAAAGTATTGATTCATTTTGACATTGATTTTGTATTAAAAATAAAAAAAAAAACTTATTTTGAGAATATATTTATATATATTGCAAAATAAGTATTATATTCCAATAATTTGAATGCCTTACATATATGTATACAAAATAATCAAGATATGGCATATTTTCAGCAATATTTAATAGTTTTAGGCTTTTGAAGTGATGTTGTGTGATAACAAGAGTAAAATCACCTAATATCGCCCGTCAGCAATCAAGTTATTGTAGTTTACATAAATCATTAAAGAGGTCAAGAGGTCACCTTTTATCATCCTATATTGTCAAAATGTTGAAAATCTAGCAAAGTATATCTTCTAACTAGACGAGAATCAGGATTTTATAAAAAAAAACAAGGCCTACAGGCCTAATGCGAACCTGTGCAATGGGATATACATCAGTTAGAATAATGCTTCCATGATAACATGCTTGATGATTAAACGAAAGGTGCTTGATTGCTTTTCAAATACATGTGTGACACGTACATGTACATAACAAGTACCAAACATTTAGAACCAATTAGTGCAAGCACCAATTACACAGCGTAACACCTGGTAAAAATGCTTACAAACAACACAAATCTGATTGTAAATGGCACCACCAGTTTTGTGTATAAGAAAGCCATTCAGCATGTATGGACATACAAATTCCATGAAGATAATTCAAACCACTCTTAGGCTATATGCATAGATACATGAAATAATTGTAGATGGCGCCACATGTATTCTACATGACGGAGCTGTCCAAAATGTACAGATATGCCTAATTTCAGGCTGATATATAAAATCCAAACTGTTTTAAACAGGAACATACACTGTGTAAAAATCATTTAAGTTGGTGACAGCCATTAACGATGCATTGACATGCCAACATTTCAAGTTGATAAATAAAATGTTCTTGAGTTTGGTCAAGAACGCTTAAAAAGCACAACTGAGGAAGGCAGTTGCCCCAATGTCAACTGTGGCTAAGTGCCAGGTGTAGCTACTGACCTTTACCGGGCTGCACTGACTGTACTTTTAACCTGTTGCCTAATCTGAAACCGTGGCGTTCTTCTATAGATAAAAATAGATAGAGACAAAACCTTTGCCTGTCGCCAACTCTGAATAAGTTGGCAGTCTGTCAAGCTGTTTATAGATACAGACATAATCTTTGCCTGTCGCCAACTCTGAATTAGTTGGCAGTCTGCCAAGCTGTATATAGATACAGACAAAATCTAAGTCTGTTGTTACAAATGTTAACACAGACCGAAAGACTCTGGTAAAATAATTTTTTTCATGCTTACATATTCATAAATTTTATCGAAAATGTTTAGTCTGCTGAAAGTAAAATCAGAATACAGATCTTTTTTTCGTGCATTTATCTTACACATACGTAAGACATGGACACCATGTTGCCAGTAGACCTTTGCTATTATACCAAGAGAGCCCAGTCTGTTACTGCAACAAGTGTACTAGCGTTGTTTACTAAATTATTTAAATGTCCTTTTATTTAAAACGGTCAAATAATTCAGCCGAAATCATTTAAGTTAACTCTGAATAAAGAAGGACATATAAGAATCGTTTTGGTGCAAATTTTACAGAATTTGAAACAACAGGTATGCAAAAAAGGACTATTGCAGCCCTCAGTTTTATACTTAATTTGATACAGACCAACTTCAGCTTTCCTTGATCAATGTACTCGGTGTATTCTTATATAACTGTGACAATCCTACCCAATTATATTCAGGATAATTCTTGTGAAAAATTATATCATTCGGCCTACAGTTTCATCGTTACAGATTTTGATGTAGAAGCTGAAAAGGGATAAAATTATAAGGTGTTTGCTCGTAAAAACAGGTCAATGAAGTCGGTGCCACAAAAAAATCTCAATCTTTCAACATTTGACATGTCACTGATGTTGGCATAAAATTTTGGGATACTTGCTCTTGCTGTTCCTGAGAATTTAACGGGATGGGAGAGGGGGTGTCCCTTGCAGCCCTTTCTAGGCAGATGAATATGCAAATTTGTTGACTACCACACTAACACATAAATCATATTATAAAATATTTCAGTGATCCCTAACCGCTCTAAAAGTACACAGGAATGTGTGCTGTACACTCCGGACTTCCAGTTTGTTACAGGTGCTCTTTTTATTGTGTGACACGGGCGTAACTCGTGTTGTTGTTACATTTTATGTTTAATCCGTACTGGTTGAACTCTCGTTATGTGAGCCTTGAGTATTCACGCTTGGTCGTGGGTCACGTGATGAGCCTGGTGTGTGGAGATACACAGCGCTGTTCTTTCTAGAGAATTCCTGAAACGGGTGTTTACTGTTGAGTAGGGAACTTATAGACTGTTCGAGAAGTGGAAAATTCCCGGCTTGGGGTGTGAAGGTATATAAAGGGTCTGTTTTTTAGAACCAGAGGGCAGACAGCAGAGCAGATACCAGCGGACGCAGAAGCGTGTGTCAGATTCTAAGACCTTATCCGACGAATGTGGCAATTATACATTTTCAAAGATTTTCTCCTGGATTTTATACATTTGGACTTCAGTTTACTTTCTGTGTTGTTGTAAGAACTCTCCACTGGACTGTCATTCTCCGAGAGTTTACATTCAAAGGACTTATCGTGGTGATGGTGTTGGTATCGAGGTACTGTACCATTACCTTTCTGTGTGATTGTATTGACTTGTTGCTTTAACGCTGTTTTACTGTGTAATTGTATTAATTTAGTGTATTGTATTGTTAAGGTTGTTTTAAGAATAAATTATAGTTATTTGTTAACAAAAAACCACTGACTCCTTTATTCATTCCCCTAGACATTTCCCGCTGCCTAGTGTTACAGAATCTGATTTTTTTTATCTCCGTTACAGAATTTGTGTTCATCACGCATACGTGATCTGTTTATATTAGGTTCCGTAACAAGATAAAGACCTGCTTTTGGCCACACCTACATACAACTAACCCATGCAAGGGGACATGATAAGCAGGGGACATGATAAGACCTGAAAGAAACACAAAGACAGATTACCTATTATGGAATCCAGGACATTCAACAAGTAACTTAATATCTTAAAAACAAACATTACACACACGACCAGTTTTTTGGAGCATTCAATATGGCTGCAAGCATTCGGTCAGAAATATCACCAGAGAAAATATGTTGTCTTTACACATGCATATACCATAACATTTTCCGAGACTTCACATATTTTACAGTCTCTGTAATTAGAATTAAAACAACATCACACGCATAAATCAAAAACGTTACAAATAGAGAAATAGAATTATTCAATATTGTCATTAAAAAGTTCCTGAAGAGTTTCTCTGACGTTGTGTGCAATTGAAATTATTTATCGCATATTAAATTAACAATAGCTTGGGTTAAATTTAACGATATTATGCTTTATGATTTCGTTAAATGTGATTTTGTTAATGATCACACAATAAACCGCATAAATTGAAAAGTAAAACAAACATTACAAATTTGGTTTTTAATAATTAAGGTGTTTATTTTGTTTAGCTCAACTGACTTGATTTTCACACTAAGAAGGACGTATGGGCTTTTTGATAAAAAATTTTTGAAATGTGGCGTGAAATCAATGCTGGGTCATCAAAATTACTCTGTTTTAAGCGGCCCCTTGGAGAGCAAATATTTTATAGGTTCTATTTCAGATTACTTTTTTTACGCGAATCACGCATGTGAATTTCTCATTCACTCCCCAGTAAAAGAATGATCGATTCGTTAAAACATGCACGTTTATAAAAGGAGGGAAAACATTTTAAACTGGGTCATCTTCTTTTCCTTAAGTAGCTAATCATTATTATGTGAAAATGAATCTTATTATATGTCATATACATATATTATACGTTTTTACTTGTCAATATTTGTTTTTTTTTCTTCAAAACTGCGATAGATTTATTGGTATAAGAGATTATATTTATCAGTGACACATGTCTGTGTTAAATAAAACATAAAACACTGCATGCGGCGCTGGTATTTAGTAATCAGAAAAATGCTGGATCAGAAAGCCAAAAGACGTTCAGGATTGCTGACCAATACGTAAAGAGTTTCTTCTGTCAAAGGACTTCAAAATTGAGAAGTAAAAATCATTTAGAAATTACGGGAATGATTTGCCTCCAATATTTCATGAGGACATAATTAATTGTTTGATAACATTTCTCTTTGATTTCCGTTATAGTCGAAACCATACGTTTAACCGTTTTGTGTGCTTATTCTAGAATTTGAGTAAATATACTTAGAATAAATCTAAAAATTCTTGGCATAACCTCTCTTGTAAAAAATAATTAAATACATAAATACGCCTACATAATACAGTCTTTGCGGTTAAAATTCATGCATTTATCCATTCATTCATCAATAAGAGTGGTTCATTATGTACGTTTTGTAAAAACCATCTAGTCTTTGTGACAATTTGTCTTGCATATTTATTCATTCACTCCGTGAGTCCGTCATTCAGTAATCTTTTCATTCTTTTATTGTCCAGGCTTCAAAATAAATATTTATATTAACATTAAAATATATTTTTGCACGTTACATTTTTCTGTAATATATAGTAATGAAATGTATATTTCAATTATTTTTGTTCATTTATCCATAAAGAGGTTCACCGTTGTCCTGTTATAAATGGGAAAAGAACTAATAGTAAATTAATTTAATATTAAAAAAACTGGGTTTAAAAAGTCGAAATTTTTTTATATATCTAAATGTTTGGCGGTAAAGTGTTCACATTCCTTGCCTTTTCCAGTGAATGAACTATGCTTTTTAATTATAATACACATTGTTAAAAAGGTAGAAGCATTCTTTATTATAAAACGTGTGTCCATGAAAATTTAAATGTGGCTTTTTATGGCATTATCGTAAATGAAATTATCTATATTTTCCTTTCCAGGGTTCCTTTTAACTTTTTTTTATATCAGCCTGGGTACCTTAGGGGAATGCATGGTAGCAAAATAATTGGTCAAAATTTGTTCCAAAATGAAACCCTGTTTTACTGGACTATGAGGGGAGTTTCTTTATTTATTGCAACAGGAGGGGTCGTTTCAGAGAGATCCAATAGGGGCAGTATAAAAAAGTAGAAAAATAAAATAAATATAAATATCATATAAAGAGAGAGAGAGAGAGAATATGTATAAAGTAGCAATGTTCTTATATATCAAAATTATCTATTGCTTTTTAGCCCTCAGCCCTTAGGCTGATGGGCTATTGTCGTCACCCAAGCTGTCCGTCCGTCCGTCCGTCCGGCGTCCGTTAACTTTTACCTTGTGAGCGGGATATCTGGAAAAGGATTCACCGTCAGAATTTTATTTCCTCGGTAAAGATGTATATCGACAAAATCTCGGTCAAGTTCGAAGATGGGTGACCTTGACCTATTTTTCTACATTTTAGAGCTGATTATAGAAAAACACTTAGATGCTTATTACTCAGGAACCATTTGGTGGATTTTCACAAAACTTACTATGATTATTGGGACTTATAGTTTGTACCTGCTACACAAGTTTGGTGGCGCCACCTACAATTTCTGATTTCTAATGAATTTTTATCGGATTTTTCAACTTTGGGCTTGTGAGCGGGATATCTCAAAAAGGATTCATCGTAGGAATTTTATTTTTTCGGTGAAGATGTATATTGACAAAATCTCGGTCAAGTTCGAAGATGGGTGACCTTGACCTATTTTTCTACGTTTTAGAGCTGATTATAGAAAAAACATTTAGAAGCTTATTTCTCAGGAACCATTGGCTGGATTTTCACAATACTTACTATGATCATAGGGACTGATGATCTGTAACTGTTGCGCAAGTTTGGGGGTGCCACCTACAATTTCTGATTTTTAATGAATTTTTCTTGGATTTTCAACTTTGGCCTTGTGAGCGGGATATCTCTAAAAGGATTCACAATAGGAATTTTATTTCTTTGGTGAAGATGTATATCGACAAAATCTCGGTCAAGTTCGAAGATGGGTGACCTTGACCTACTTTTCAAGGTCACAGAACTTATAATAGAATAAAACTTAGAAGCTTATTTTTCAGGAAGCATTTGGTGGATTGTTATGAATCATGGTTCATACCTCTCCATTTTAAATTTATAACTGAGACATGTACAGATATACATCCATGTCAGAACAGATATTTAGCACTTGTTACTGTTACCACCTTTAAACACTGTTCTTTTGGCTGAGTGCTTTTGTCAGCTTCTGCTGATATTCTAGTTCTTATATCCAATAACCTTATTATATTAAAGCTGAAATGTTAACCTGGATATGGGCTGAAAAAAAGTGTAACGATTTACTAAACATTTGCTTTATCAGTTCATTTTTATTTCAGACAAAATCGTTTCTAAATCCAAATATCTATTATATTAAAGAACGGGAAAAACAAAGCTGCCATAGTGTATAACAGGCACAAAAATACATTTAGCCTTGAATTTTAAACGTCCGTCAAGTGATTTTATACTATTTATACATCAAAATAACTGAAACCTATATTATAATAAATATAAATATACTGAAAATGAATCAATCCCTTCCCTATAATGGTCCAACATGTTATAATGAAAGCATTATGCCTGATAAATATACCATTGCACAGGTTCGCATTATGACTGTAGGCCTTGGGATTTTTTTTAATTAAATCCTGATTCTCGTATAATTGGAGGTTATACTTTGCTAGATTTTTCAATATTTTAATAATAGAAGGTGATAAAAGCTGACCTCTTGTCATCTGTAATGAATAATTCAAACTACGATAACTCAATTGCTGATGGGCGGTATTAGGTGATTTTAATCTTGTTACCACCCAGTATCACCTCAAAAGCCTGAAAACTAGTATTTCGCTGAAAATATGCCATATCAGTGTAATATTGAATACATATATGTTCGGCATTCAAAACATTTGAAGTAAATGTTTATTTTGCAAAATATATTCATACTCAAGAAAAATGGCTTTTTTTAATTTGAATACAAAATTGATCAATATTTTAATATTAACCTCATATTATTTAAAAAAATTGTTTTTGTGTATGTAGAAAGTTATGTTTCGTCATTTTAACAGCTCTTGGTAAACAAAATATAGACCATGCAGACCGATCAAGAACCAAATAATTAACAAAAATTAAATTGTATTTAAAAAATGCACATAATTTAAAGATGGCCGCCAAAAAGACATTTAGCTGGGCATGCTGCACGTCCATCACATGTTTTCATACGGTTCAGATACCGTAGTAACTGAAAAACATAATGGCATTTAGTCCCCCAATTTGGTAGTCAAAACTGTTCTGGCTCATGGACTAAATCGCATGCCTTCCTGACACAGCTGAACGGACTTAAACATATGCGTACGGGGAAACCCCACATGTGACGTCATTTAGACGGAATTCCCATTCGTTTGCCGTCCGGCAAACGCACAAATCCAGCACTGCTGGATTCCAAAAATGACGCGTGCGTTTGACGCGCGGCAATCGCATACATGGAAATAGAACATGACATTTTAACTGGTTGGATTTTCGCCTCGCGGCAGCCGCGCGGCAAACGCTCGCAAATCGCGCACATGGAAAAGCACCCGAAACCGAGTTGCAGTTGGGACCCATGGCCTTTAGACAGTATATATGTATTACACCTTGATATATATTTCGGTTACATGTTTCCTGCACACACACACACACACACATATATATATATATATATATTATAATATCCCAACATTATTCCATGTTTTCAGTTTGCTTCATAATCCAGTAAAGAGTCATATTTTTGTATCATATTTCAATTACCTGCCTGACTGCAGTGTCCTTAATTCTGTATTGCAGTATCGCGTCATATCAAGTATTTCATAAATTTCTGGGCACCTTTAAATTTTAATTAGAAAACATTTTTTTTATGAATACAGGTAAATAAGAAATTATTCTTGTTATTTAAAGGTGCAGGCCTACCCGTATGTAAGAACTGTGTTTAATAATAAATCTAAGAAGTGGGAAGAATCGGAAGAACCATGCACATCTGTTGACACCGAGCACATATATATCTGTCAGCAATAAATCTATTTAAATTTATTATATATATATACTAGAACCCTTTTTCGATGAAACATCTATCCACCAGAGATCACCTGTTCACTGCGAGCGCAAGTGTGTCCCCTCCCCTGGCCTTGTCAGACTCGTCCTCGCTCATGCAGGCGGGGTTACTGACTCTCCGACAAGTCGTGGTTTCAGGTAGTGCCGGCTTGCTGCATGAAGGACTTGTTCGAAATATCTGTTGGTGACTACAATTTTATTGATTTAATATATACATTGATTTTTAATTTTGAATTGATGAGATGGATAACCTCGCTCGGTATTCCTAACACAATGATTATGAATTAAATAAAATACTAACGTACAGTACTAATGCTGTTCAAAGTGTTCTTTTTTTTTTTTTTAATTTCAGTTCCAGCTTTTATGTAATTTAAGATCTAGATCCTGCTATCGCCAGTCTACCTTGTTTGAGTTAGCTTCAGAATATATATTAAAATAACTTGAGCACAAATCATATACTTATTTGAGATCTCTAAATTACCTTCTATAAGATTTACTGTATATAAAGAAAGTTTGTGTTGTTGGTCTGAAGATTTTAAAATATAAAGCAATTTTTTTTCCAAAATGAAAGCAATATATCTTATATCTGGCAGTAAGCATGAATTTAACAATAGGATCATCTTAAAATACCCACAGATTGTCCAAGCGCTTTTATTTCATATCTTTATTTCTTACATTTAAAATTGATTTTTTTCCAAACAAGCAATTCTTTGTTTAATTGGACCAACATCTTATTCATAAAATATAACAATAAAAAACTTGTTTTGGGTAACACGTTTTTAGTTCTAAGGGTGAAAATGGATACCTTAATTCCTGATAGTTTGTGAGAAATATCCCTCTGAAGATCGACTGAAATCCTGTTTTAAGAAAAATGACCAAAAAACGTTTGGTAGGAGTAATTTTGTCCTAGTTGGCGAATTGCAATTTGAATACATGCAAATGACGGTTGTAAAACAAGAATCAGTAAATGATTTGATTTTGTT
Source organism: Sipunculus nudus (assembly GCA_026874595.1). Classification (NCBI taxonomy): domain Eukaryota; kingdom Metazoa; phylum Annelida; class Sipuncula; order Golfingiida; family Sipunculidae; genus Sipunculus; species Sipunculus nudus. The sequence continues at coordinate 44,876,061 of CM049307.1, read as the reverse complement.
CACGCCCTCTTGGACCTTTCATTACTACTCTTTACCATTTATCATGTATAGAAAAAAAAGTAATTTTATGCCAAATGCCAATCCTGTATATGTCAAACTCGGAAGCAGGCGGAGCTTGGATCCCCTTTTAATTAGGTCATCGTTACCCTGGGATGTCATGCAGGGGACTTGAGCCCAGTGGCACCAGTGCGTCACTAAATATTAACCATTATGACGTCACTATTGTAATAATAGTATTTAGGCCCGCTACAGGGCTTAAGTCCAGGATGATGTTATTGCAACAGGCCCCAGGCCTGCATTTTGTGTCAATAACAGGACCCAAATTATCACGATTAGCAGTAAAGTACATCTCAACAGATTGGTACTGAAGATCACACCAACTGATCAGCCAATCCATGAGTGAAGAATATTAGTTGGTTCTATCAGGCTATACGAGTGATTCTGTTTGTAAACATATCACGTGGGGTTGACGGGTCATCTGAAATGCTGCGTTTACTTAACGATGAACTAAATTTTCAATAACAAATTCTTTGACAATTTAGATTTTTAGATATATAGTTTATTTTTATAAAGCGCTTATCGTCATATATGATCTCTTCTGCGCTTGTTATAAGCCTACAATAGACTAAAATGTCTAAAATATATAATCACAAATACGCCTAAATGGAAGCTACAATATAACACGATATATCAATATAGATTTGATGTCTCTAGATTCAAGTATAGTTTTGAAATAGAATATCTTTAAATCCGACTTACAAAAGGTAGGCGCAATAGTGACCTGGTAGTTAACAATTTTTTTTTTCTAAAATCACTGCGGGCGGGCATTATTTTATTTTAGATCTTTTTTTGTATATTTCAATAAAAATGTCATATGATCAGGGAAAAGCACGAAAATAACAAAGGAAATCGTATCAAAATTGTATTATTTTATCTTCTTGAAAGTTGAAAATCAAAATATTTTTTTTTTATGCGGGGGGTTAAAATTGACGCGAGCGGTGCCTAAGAACAATACCTTTATTTTATTTTATTTTTTTTTTTTGCCTTATTAATAAAGGCGATATTTAATACTTAATTTTTAATAATACTTTCGACATCACTTATATAATCAATTATAAATATACTTTGTAAATGATAAATAAATACTCTGCGTTAACGTCGTTGACAACATGTACTCATTTAAATAATAGTTTCCATGGCGAACCGCCTGCCAGCAGCCATGCGATAAAATAAAGGCTACATTCCTTTGTATCATGTGGCGTGGCTGGTGGCGCCCCCTGTCTATAAGTGAAGTGTTTGGATTTTTCTGAACATTGCTATGAGATCAACAGCAATTAATGAAGAATTAAGGTAGCACATAAAAACAATAACTTTGTGTGTAAAGTGAAGATAATCCGTCAATAAAATAAACACATATATTGGATCTACCAAGTCTGTACTTTATCTCTTCTACACGTATATATGTAGGCCTACTGGACATGCCGTAGAATGGCTTCTATTTTAATACATTGCTATTTGCGTGGAGCTACATGTGTACAAAACACGGGATACGATTCATTGAGGACAATGTAATAATTATTTTACAGATATTTTAAAGGTATCTGCATATTAAAACATCCATTCAGTCAATGTTTAAAACCCAACTAATCGAGGAACAATAAACTCATTACGTACTGATGATATATTATTCATTACATCAATTCGCTTTCGCAAGGCGTTGGTTGGGACGGCGCATATACTTAGTCATAGAAAAGTGCACCACCGGTCTAGAATCTAAGAAGTATATATCCATCGCCTGTCCAGGCAGATCCGTGCAGATGTATACACACAGAAAACTCCGGGTAGAAACCCTTGATCTCTGGAAATCTGACCCTTGGAGCAGCAGTGCATGTTGAGCGGCGGCAGTTTATCTAATTCCTGGGGTCAGAGGTCGCGGGTTGGATGTATGAAAGGAGCCACCAGGCCTGAAATTGATACCGGAGGGCTGTGGCTCGGGTACGGCGCCAGCATTACGTTGGAAGGCAAAGTACCTGCGCTCAGCACTGCTAAAGCACAGCCCAGTCAACTATTTACTTTTCAACAGCTGAGGAAGGGATTATAGCACTGGCGGGTTTTTGCTTCAGAGAGGTTAATGGTGGAATTTTCTATCGTTTTACATCAGGAACAAAATGGGTTGATTTTTACCATATGAAACTTTAATACGGAACAAATTGTTAGGTTGCATTAAATAACCAGTTATTCAAGTAATCGACAAATAAATTAAAATCATTAAACCATATAAGATTTTTTTCAATGTATATTTATCAAGTCCTTGAAAACAACCTTGTTTTTGGTGTAGGAAATGTATACAGAATTGATTGCCTGAAAACAAAAAAATATATATATAAACAATTAACATACCCCCCCCCCCCTCCCATGGGGCACTTTCAGGAGGAAAGGCCTACACCGCAGTTCCCTAGCGCGAGGCTAAAACCGAAACCCTGAGAGAACTCGAATTGGGTCGGTTATTGTCCATTTAATATCTTTAATACTTCTCTCTCCATACAAAACACGTCGATCGATGCCTTCATCGATTCAAAAGATGCTTATATATTCAAATACCAGATGCGTGAAATATACATGAAGCATAGTACGTGTTATCTCTTCAAATGTAATGGCAAGTCCCAATATGTAGATCTAAAATCGTTTGCTTACTCCTGTGCACAAGTGGAAATAAAGTTGTATCGGGCGCGGTCAGTGATCCAAACATAAAAAGGCCACGCGACAACTGGTAGCCGTACCGTGAAACTTCACCAATAAAGATTTTTCAAGCTTCTAACCGGTTTATCTTCTGTGTTTCCTCTTTCATGTTCCCTCTCCTTGTTTGTGGGTATAGGAAGTGCGTGTGCCGGCACGGTTTGCTGGGCAACATCTGACTGACTGAAGATGTAAGTCGCTGATCGAGCATCATTGGATTAGTGGCGGTCAATTTTTTTTCCATCCTTTAAGCTGGGAAACGTATATATAGGCATATGTATATCTATAATTATAGGTGGAGCGTACATATATTTTGAAGGAGCGCAAGCCAACATTGATCAGTTTTGGGCATATAGGGAGATATAGAGTGTACGTGGATATATGTGTCATGGATTTTACTGTATAAATAATAATAATAATAATAATAATAATAATAATAATAATAATAATAAAAATTTAATAATAATAATCATTATTATTATTCTAAAAATCAGAAAAATAATTATGAATAATATTATAACTAATATTTGTATTTATATAAGTATAAGTAATGAATATTTATCAAATGTTTTGTAAGATCGCTGCAGTTTATACTGAAATTATGTCTGGAATACTAACAGTTGCTATACCCTGTACGTGGCTGCGTATACAACATATATATGTGCTTCCTGCACTCGATGACCTGACACGTACGCCCGCTCGCTGCGGATTGACAGGAAGATCGTTCAGCTGATGTTTCTCCGGGCGGCTGTATCTAAGGAGATTATAGGGAGTAGCAGGAACACGAGTTGTAGGTTTATCATTATCAGGGCAGGCTCCTTATCACTGTCGGTGATCTTCCAGAGCTGTGAAGTGCGTACGATGCTTTGAAAGCAACGTATTTCTGACGCCAATAGCGGCCGATATAAGTGAGAGATATAATTTTAGAAATATTTTAATGAATGCTGAAGTCACAGAAAGTATAATACATAAACTGTGATTGCTACATATATAAAGATTACATTAGAAATGTGGTGTGACATTTGGACTGCCACTGTACGTCTTTTAAGGATTCATTGCCGCCGGGTGTTAGACAGAATATCAAAGAAACACACCCACACACACCCTCATACACACATATATTTACAGCCCATATATATATATATATATATATATATATATATATATATATATATATATATATATATATATATACTTTGGTTCTTTATATACCGGGTTGCAAGTAGGTGTATAGATACGTCTGTGTATAGGCCTACGTGTGTCTGTCAATTTTTCAAGTTAGATTATTTAATACACTTACATAACAAGTTACGAATAATTCTCTTACCATGCGTAATCAGACAGGGGCTGGCATGGGTGCCACCAAGTTAAAGTTTACTGCGTACGTAGGCACATAATATCTATGAGTTTGTCCGCATCAATATGAACAATTTTCAGTACAATTAGCCTACTTACTGGTGTTTAGCCCGGCTAGATAATCTCTTGATTATAGGGTATGTTTACTATATACATCATCTGACAGACCTTCTGTAAACAAACGTGATGCCTCACAGCATCAAAATTGCACCTCTATGGCATGCAAGGCATTTTGCGCAAATGTACTATACACAAAATAGCTTCTGAGAAGGCGTGTATAGTCTGCCAACCAAACGTTTAAAAATATGGCTATTTCATGCAAATATCCACAGCACATTGTGTGCCCTAGCATGCAGGTGGGTTTATAAGCTCAAATTATCAACCATTATTAAACCTCACTCTAAATCTGATTTAATGCAAAGCATGGACCCGATATATCCGTTGTACATAGTGTGCCCAAAAATGTTTTTATAAAAACATTTAGATCCATTATTAAAGTGGTGCGAGCACCTTTATTCGGATCAGCTTAACAAATAAATTCATATTTTTAAAAGTTTGATTTAAATTACATTATTCTTCATGCTGACTTCATGCATTTAAAGGAAACATATTGAACGGTCATGTATTTTGCAACCGCTCGCCCAACCAATGATGTAATATTAGCCGCTGAATGTTATGTGCATGGCATAAGACCCAGACCGCTAGATGGCGTGTGAAATATAAAATATGTATAAATCAGTTTCGGGATATATATATATCAGCATTATAAAGCTTTATGATCAAGTGTATATAATGATGTCAATTTAAGTTAAATATAACGTTTCGGAAATTTGTTTTTCTTAATCAGAATTTGAAATTTAAATTATAGTAATGGTCTTGTGATATATTCATAAAGTACAGGCCTAGATATAAAATCTGAAACACGATGAAAAATAATTGTAATAATTGTAATGTGCTTTAGTAATATTATAAAACTAAAGCCTATCGGGCTGACCTGTATACGGCAGCGTGCTTTATGTAAAGCCGACGTACTTCCACCCGACTGCGACCTGTGCTTGCATGAGTGACGCTGACCTCCCCCAAAACAGGGGCGCAATACGGAGGGGTTATCGGGAGGGGGGGGGGGGGAGCATGTGAAAGACTGACACTGATCCTATTGTCCTCGGGGGCACAATAGGATACACGTGCGATACTGGAACATAACAGGGCAAAGAGTTTTGTTGTTGTTTTAATGTTTATATTTAATACAAAGATATTTTACCAGTTTAGAATTAATATATATGTACTGGAAACATAATACCTTATATTTTAAAACTTTAGACTTAATTGTATAATAAGACCCAACTTTTGATAACAGTCCCATACCTACGAGTCATAACCCCCCCCCCCACTCCCATCAGATAAATTGATGCCTCTGTTACCATGACAACTTTGTATACTGTATGTCGGACATCTATAGAACTCTCTCTTTCAGCGAACCAAAACTTGGTCATTTGAGTTCAATTTTTTATAACACGCAAAGTAACAACAAAACATGAATGAAATATTTGTATTCTTGAGAAGTAGTGATGTAGACATCCTCGTTAAATTTGTGAATGTTTATAACATTATGTATGTATGGGTACTTGGTGTAGGGCCATTTTGATATACTGATACTCTGTTTGAACACCAGTTATGTCCTCAGAATAGTCTGGTCAATAGGGAAGGACCATTCACCCCTCTCCAGGAGCTATATGAATAATCTTGAAACAGAATGATTAATAGACATAGGCTGCGTTGTTTGGTTTATTGAAATTTTCTGGAAGACTATTCACAAACGATGATGGCACTGCCCTTGGGTATACACTACGCTCTTTACACAGCGCTTTAACTATAGGCCTACTTCCTATAATGGTAAGCGCTGTTTGTTATGACCTCGTTTCCTGAATTGCTACACCAGAGGGGAGCACTGTGTTTTTGTCCAATCAGATGAGACCTTGTGCTGGAAGACACGGCCAAGCGAGCAATACACGGAGCCAATCATGTTCATTTCGTTTTGAGTGACAGCTCATCGCCCCGGTAACCGTCTGAACAGGCTACAGGCTCAGAGAGAATTGCCGCACACGTGGTTTGCTTAGGGCCTTGGGCACATCGGATGCCCGGTCTGTGAGCTGTAATTCAAACGAAACGTAACAACAAAGGCTGCGTGCACACCTCGGTGGCTGGTTTCAGTTCTGCAGACACCAGACACATGGCTACGCTAACACAGTCATACTGTCAGAATCGAATCGGTCGATGATGCGAGAATGCAGAGAGAGCAACTAAAATTCGAACAGAAAACGGTCTTCAAACGGCGCTTGAAGCGCTGCTGTGGGCGGAGCCAGGATGCCTGTTTGTTTATTGGCATCTGGTTGGCTGCTTGTCACATCATGCGCACGTTTTGTTCAGCGGACAATGAACCGCCATCTGATGTCTAAATATATCATAAACGGTCAAAGCTGGCAGCGTGAAAATCAGTTGCTTCTTTAGAAGCGTAAGATTTCCGCTGCCTCGGGAGCGTAGGTATACACATGTGAAGAAATATTTCAAGTGAACTTGCAAGGCGCTTGAAAATGCTTTGGTCTGATTAAAAACATACGCTCTATACAGGACTGAAGGGCATCGATCGGATGGTCAGGAAATTCTAAATCTGACCCCTCTACAACCCTCGTTTATTTTTATATAACCAACGTCTTAATATAGTCCTGAATACGTGTGCACATGTGGAACTGTTGCAGTGCATCGAAGGGTTTTGGTTATAACTTAAGTTTTAGGGTAGACAGTTTTACGTATATATATATATATATATATATATATATATATATATATATATATATATATATATATATATACACACATACAGATGTGGTATATTGTGGTATATCTCGTATAGATACATATGTATTTAGACTATGTACACCAATTCAGTAAATAATAGTATTATCTCATTTTGGGTAAGATGCAGATTAATTTATGCCCTTCTTGCCGACATTGTTCGGCACATGAGACTAGCCTTATGTTAAGATTACCGCCTTTGTACAGCGATATCGTCGTAACAGAACGGATGAACATTGCAGTGGAGTTTTCATGTTGACTATAAATGGCATCACGACTCGACTTCGGACATATCAATCCGATGCATAATTGCCTTAGAAGTCATATCCACGGTTAATTGCAGGCTGACATTCACAAAAACAACATCAGACTTGAAAGTAAATCCCTATTTTTTTTATTGAAACACAATTCCAACAGAATTTTATAAATATATTTTTGAGAAAATAATCCTTTCCTAGCTGAGTTACAGAAACAACGAAAATATATACATGCAGCATAAAACGCAATGAACAGTATTAACAACGTGTTTAAACATTCAGTAGCAACTCATGTATATAGACGTCCAGCTCGCAAAAGTTGCCACTAGAGCAAAATTCACTTTTTGAATATACGGTGTCTTGCTGGGTTGGAATAGATTTACAATTATTACTGTCTGTTTAAAAAATTCAGGAAACATTTAGACTATGAAGTCCACGTCATGCATATGCATACGTTCATCGTGAGTTCTAGATTTTAGGCCATTAGTTTGAATTCTACAAGCACGGTTTCTTCATCGAACTTGATCGATATAGCTACTTTGCAAAACAAGTTCTAGTGTTTCCCCAGGTATAACTCAGACTTTGTCCATGCATTTGTCGAATGCAAGATTCTCACTCGCTTGAGAGATAAATATACTCACCTGTATTTTGATTAAATAATGCGTGAATATATATATATATATATATATATATATATATATATATATATATATATATATATATATATATATATATACTACCTTTGAACGTACGTCCATGTCCACGTTATTGCTTAAATCGCAGGGGGCATAATACGAGAGCCATCAGCAGCCTGTAGAGATAGATAACCCTCCCGGCCGACCAGTCATGATGTTTTCATTGTGACGTAGCGTCCTGCTGCTAGGAGGGTCATGGATGCACCACGCGCGCTTGATTAATCGGTGGTGTCTGTGTGTTTGGTGCGCGATGCCTCGGGATTATACTATATCATGCAGTATAATAATATCAAGTTTGCGGCCACCCCTGCTGCACCGAACCATACCAGCTACATGCAGGTGGTCATGGAATCATTACGTCACATAATGCATCCCGAGGGGGAAACCAGCAAAAGTGAAAGTTAACCAGTCGAAACAGTTATATAGTTTTGTCAATAATGTTATGCCTTGCTTTTTGAAAATGTTGATCACACTGTAGCTGGAATAAAACGTTTTTCAGTATATAAATTAAAACAAAATTACTTTAACCCAGAACACACGGGTATTTTACATATACAAAAGCGTGTTATATACACTTCATTCATGAAAAAAAATAATTTGTCCCTTTCGCGCAAGTCTCCTTTTCCCGTTTTTATTTTAATTCACATGAGATATACAATATTTATAACATTGAAATGTCGCACTTTATTAATGTTTCCCTCGCGGGAAATGATGAACATTTTGCTATCATATCAGCTTTACTATCACATCCTTTTCGTCATTTATCACAGGTATATTATTACACGGAAAGTCTAAAGCATAATACGAATTAGGTAAGTCTGCCAAGCATGATAAACGACATGCAATTATTCGTTGAGTATGTAAAAATGAAATTAGACACTAGAAGGCTCTCAAGGCTACAATTTCGACAGATGCATGTGGTATGCTCACTGTTGCCGTGACCTGTATTCTTAAGTAACATTAACACCTGTTCTTGAAATTTTTTTAATGAATCATGCACAGCGCAGTGCTAAATGTACACTACAAACAGCTGATGTGGAAAATAAAAAAACTTTTGAGAGCTTATTTTATTACAGAGTAACCACATTTAAAAATTTAACTTATAATAGTTGACCGACCAAACTTTTTTCGTTTTCTCTCATTGAAATATCCTCGCTGAACACTTTTTTGCTCCCTTTATATTGATTACATTGCAGCACTACAATTATGAAACACTGTTTAAAAGAATAATTTGTTAATAATGTTCAAACATTATAGAAATTAAAGTAATTTTAGCTCGCTTCTTATATGAAGGTATTACCTACTTATTTGTCATAACCACTAAATTAGCTTGCAAAGGCGCTAAGAGAATGACGTTTTTAGGACCAAAATGCGAAATTTACCTTCAAATAAAAATCTGATTACTGGTCAACTTTGATTTTCTTTTATTTGATGTATTTGCCACCATACTAACCTCCCACATGCCGGTACAGGTAATACAAAAACCATCCTAGTTAGTCATGTATTACTGTCAGCGGCAGTAAGCACCGCATGGATTAACGTTCGAGTCAGCTGGCGAGGGTTTAAGGTGAACACATGGTGGCCTATGACCGCTGATGGAGCTCCTGAGGCAGTGCTGTACCTTCAGGCTTCAGCAATACATACAGACTTCCAGGAGTGAGTGATAGTTGCCATGTGCACGGAGGCGCTGCGCGAGCCACGGTTGCCATAGCAGCGGTGTTCCCAGAAGTGGCCCAGCAGGGTTGGGTTACTGGTGTAGTTGGGGTACACACACGACAAGATACCGCCTGCCTTAAAAGGGGTCACCCGGTCCTCCCCCTGTTCTGAGCTGTGTTGAGCTCCTGTGTAACTGTATGTTCAGGCCTGGCTTGGGCTGCTTCAGTTGCGCTGCTACAAAAATAAGCCCGAGAGGTCAGTGCTGTGGGCCGCTTGGAGGGCTGGATGGGGGCCAGCAGGTTTATCATTGACAGAACCATGTTTGATAACACTGCGGTGTTTACGAAACTTGTGTGTTATGTATATGTAATCATGTACTAAAATTCTAATAAATACAGTTTTATATTTAAAAATATATTTGAGCTATATACAGATTATATATAAATTATATTTAAATGTTAATCAATATTAGATAAAATTAAATGTATAAAACAATCTAAAGGAAAGGTATTATTTTGTTTCCATTTTATATATTTAAGCGCACCTACACATACATAATATAATATTATATCAGATGGGACTCATCCTATATACAGCATACATGTTACTTACACACAATTATATTATAAAGCTTTCAAATCATGATATAAAATATTTACATGATATTGCATGTAATACATTTCTTTTTAAAAATTGAAGGGTGGGGAAGGGCATAATAATTTGTGTACCTGATCTTCACGTAATCATTGGCGATCAATATATATAAGAAATTACCTTACCTGGGACATGTAACACTTGTTCTGATACCTTCACGTATCACCTATATATATATATATATATATATATATATATATATATATATATATTTATATATATATAAATATATATATATATTTATATATTTGTGTGTGAATATGCAAAAACTAAATGATGCATTATATGTCTAGAAAATACTGCCCCATACACGTTTTTCAGGTTATCATATGTGATTTTGTGACATCCGTTTAAAAATTCTGAATCAAAACAAAAGGTATTCTTGTGGCACATAATAAAGGTTATGTCACGCCAGAAAATAATTTATACATAATCGAGTGCTGATCATTAATGATTACTTTTCATCAATAACATTCTTAATTATTCTGACCATGTAAAAATAAAACTTAGACAGTAAGACGCATTTAAACAACATTTGAGTACATGCTTGCCATATGGTGTATCTGTGTTTCTTTTGGTAACATTGAGTTTAGCGGTAACTTTTTAAAACACATCTTTCTGTGAACGCCAGCTTGCATTAAGTTAGCGTTTACCCAAGGCTGTGCACCTGTACAAAGCTTAGACTATTTATCCTTCAGAGCTTTGATAACACAGAGGTGAAAAAAACACATGAAAAAAATAATTATACATCAGTAAGCAGAGGTAGGCAGATATCCATTATTTGTAGGAGGCTCTCGGGCTGGCAGGTAACATCTGGATCTTTGTATAACAGGTTCCTGGTCTGCCTGGGCGCTCCATGATGGCAGTCATTCCCCAGGCGTTCGCTTCATGCAGATAGACAGGGGGAATGCATTGGGAGCCCGAACCGGTGTAAAGGCTCAAGGCTAATCCCCCTCACAAATTACCCCCCGGGCTTGCCCCAGTCTTATTCAAGGTTGTCCCCTCAGTGAATCAAATAAATAATAATTCTTATGATTTTAACTCCAGGAATATTTTTATTCAATAAGACACGTAAAAAGTAGATTATTTATAAGCTGGGATTAATATCAGGAATATAAAAAATGCCGCACACCGTTAATTATATTGTTAATTATATAGTAACTTATACACTACCAAAGCTCATGCCAAATGAGGCAAAAATATGAAATATCCCGATATTCAGTCTCCTTTTTGTAATCCAGAAGAAAGGAATTGAATTTATTATAAGTAAATGAACTCAATGAAACAACTCTTTGAGGGAGTAATCTTAAACCGTAGGGGGTAACCTGGAATCAGTTTTCTGAATTGGGGCAGTCTGAAGTCGCTACACCAAGATCAGTCATAACGCTTGCCATCTTTACACCTGCACACTCTTCAGACTCCTATACACAAGACAGGGGTATCACGTGTTAGAGCGCAAAGTATGGGGATAGGGGTTTGATCTTATAAATAGATACATTTATTATATAACGTCACGTGATTTTGACCACGCTCATAATTAAGTATTTCAATAAACACAGAAAATGCAAATTAAGTTATGTCCCAAATTGTTGCATCTTTTGCCCCATATTGTATCCCAGAATAGTGGCATATAATGCTTGTTATGTTGAATATCGCTGTTTGTCACATATAAAAGAGAAAAATTAATACGCTTCACCTTGTTTTCTTATATTCATTTCTTATTTGCAATGAAAATATTGTATACGTCAATGAATCAATATGCTATTCATTGTTCGTTCGTCAAAAATTAAGTTTACAAGTAATTTCACCTCGTTGGCAGGATATCCTGTTGTCATGGTTAAGTGTGTGTGTATATTTGTTGCAGTTGTATATTATTAATATGGATGCGACTCCAAGCTATTTAAATGGGACTTCTGTTTGAAGGTGCAAGCCCCCATTTAATCACTCTTTTAAGGTGCAAGAGCCCATTTTATAAAAATGTGACATTTTCAGTTCTGAGAAGTCCCATTGTGTGCTTTCCTGCGTTATGTGGTGTGTGTGTGTCTGTATGAATGAGAGAGAGAGGGAGAGAGAGAGAGAGAGAGAGAGAGAGAGAGAGAGAGAGAGAGAGAGAAATAGAGAGAGAGAAGAGAGAGAGAGAGAGAGAGAGAGAGAGAGAGGGAGAAGAGAGAGAGAGAGAGAGAGAGAGAGAGGAGAGAGAGGGAGAGAGAGAAAGAATCTCCTCTTCAGACATATACTTGAAAAAGAATATAGCGATGCAAAGAAACATTATATTTAACATTTTGCATTAGAAATATTTAAGGGCAATTATGCGAATAAATTTTGAAGACATTCCTATGTCACATAATTGGACACCTGCACACCTGTCTTGAGATGCACATAAGCATAGTCAAATCTTGTTTTAAGGTGCCTGTAATGAAGGGGCACGGAAGAAATTCCAGATGAATAACGCTCTGGAATGAGCGTCCATTTTTTTAGGGGTGCTCAGATAACTAAATCAGCAGGCTCAACAGGATTCTTTACGGTAGTTGAATTACCTGGTGTTTTGTACAGTAGCCCTGGTAGCATATGGGGCTAATTGGGAAAAGCTCCCTATCCCGTAGACCCCATGTATTTTATCACAGACCTGTAAAAACATAAAGGAACATTTATGAAGATAATCCTTGCAGTTGTTTATCTGAATAGTGATATGCAAGCGGGTCTAGAATGGCTGAACATTTACTGTGAAAATCTATATAGAAGCCGATTCTGAAGCGATAAGGCTTGGCCAAGGGGCTAGTTATGAGAGCTCTGATATTTCTGTCTTGAACGATACTCTATATGCGGCTAGAAATAGACTCGCACGGGGCCTTCTTCCTGGCATGCCCGTCTTATTTGGAGATCGCGTATATGCATCACCAGGGGGCAGCGTTGTGTGAATCCCGCGGATTGGTGGCGGTCAAGTTCCTGGAAGTGGGTCCACCAATCAGAGAGCGCGTTGCATAAGTTACACCAGCCTGCTGGAGTATATAACCCTGTGGGTCACCAGATGCAGTTCACAGAACGGCTTTTGAACGTGAGTACAGTTTATTTCTTACTAAACCCTTGCCTTTCAGCATGCCCCCACTGGATACCTATGCCCTTGACGCTGGATTTCCCTCGCAGTTTACCTGTGTTTTTGACATTGGATTATTATACCACCGGACCTGTTTTTCAAGTTCCCTTGAGGAACCACACAGCACTTACTGGAGCTGGTTAGCTGGAGTTTTTGGTTAGATTGGGCGGGAACCGGCGTCGTCTGCAAAAGAATGGTTCTCGAACCTAACATGACCTTGCATGCCATATCTCTTAGCTGTTTTAGCTGATCTGGATGATTAATTAATCTACAGGTGTAGATCACTTAAGGAACATGGTTGGGGCACTCTTCAAAAGGATCTTCGATTGAGATAATTAACTAACATCTTAAGCAGTTTGAACTGGACGGTGAAATCAACAGCAGTGTTTGCATTTGACTATCACTAATGCAGTAATGCATGGTCTCATAATGCCGCAAGCTAACAGTGCAGTAGTAATAGGGTTTCAGGTGGGGGTGGGGGTGGGGGGGGGGGGAATTGGTCATAGACATATTCAGATACATCTAAGACTTTGTAGACTGGAGAACGGGAAAAGTAGCTTGCAGCTGTATGATACAACCACTCCTGCTAACTACACACAGAGGCAGGACACACCTTTTAAGACCAATACAGCCGCCAGCTGGGTGGGGCGCCTGGGAGAGGGCCCTGATCGAGATTATGTACTCTCGATCCTTTGGCTCAGTTGTCCGGGAAGGGAAGGCAGGCAAGCTTAAGACAGCATATGCTAAAATCCACGCCAAGCCTAGCCGGAATCACAGTAAGGTAGCAAAGCTAAAGGGGCGTGGGTGTTAAAATTCTGGTATGTTTCTAGCATGGGGTAAGGGTGGGAGGCCATGAATGTACAAGGCCCTTGGCGTAATTCCATAACTTTAAGGTCAAGGGTCAACGGAACCTGAAACCAATCAACATGTCCTTAGTAGTTTATCATGTTCCATATATGCATGTAACTTGCATGTTTCTCATGAGTCTATCCAGATTATAAATACAATTGATTCAGCAGATATTATTCATTAGTTTTGTCGACCTTGGACATATTCCGGCAATGCTGAGTTCAGAGCCCCTTAGACCTGACCCTGAAGTCGATGAGGACATGGTTAAGCCAGCTCCACTGCTGAAACAAGCATTTTTGTTTTTCAGTTAAACACTGGTCGACTTCTCTGTTAATTATCATTCCTGACCATCTTCCTTTCCTGTGCATACCTTAATACCCATACCATCATTAACCAACATTATGTTGTATATCAATGATACCTTATAACCTTTGGATTTTTAGAGAGAAATTTGTTCAGTACAAGTTATAAACAATTGAATATGAGTGATTCAGCATTTTTGCCAATGCAATTCTTACTTAATGATAAACAAACTAATATTATCCAAATGTTGACAAACTTTAATCAAATAAAAAAAATTGCAGTATCAGTAATTATGAATATTTAAAGCTAGTTATGATAATGTAATCATATAAATACATAAAACAGCAACATCAAAACAGAGTAATATAAATAATATTTTGTTAATCTATTTGCTTTTAAGTAAAAACTATACAGTCACAACCCGGCCAAATTAACAAAATATATTTTTATTTCAGCCTTTGCTCTAGGGCGGTTCTGTGGTTATCAGCGGGTTCTCAGCGTCCAGAGTCACCGCCGTTTTCGTTAGTTCGTTGCACATAAAAACAGCAACCATGTCTTCCGGTATATCCCCGGACGATCCGGATTTCAAATATCTTGGTGTCGACCGCAAGAAGCTGATGAAAGAGCAATCAGGCTCCTTCGACTCCAAGAAAAACTGCTGGGCCCCATGCAAAAAGGGTGGATTCGTCAAGGCTGAAGTTCAGAGCACAAAGGGTGATGAAGTCACAGTGGAAACAGCCGATCATGAGGTCAGTTGCATATCTATATAGACATATCTTATTGGATAGTGTTTGTAGGTCAAAGGTTCCTATCGATATTCATGATATGTTAATATTCATTTTGCTAATATTCATGATTCGACTACTAAGACGACAAAGGGTGTGGCCAGGTCAGCTTTGACAAAAAAACATGCAGCCACGTGATCTGTTCCTGGAACGATCATTGGTGCCACCTGGTGTCTGTTGTATAAGTGCAGCACGATTGGGTATCTTTGGTAATGATTATTTATGGTAATATTCTGATATGATGATAAGTGTTGCCTGATGTTAATTCTGTGAACCAAAGTTCAGCATTACAGGGTGCAACCCTCTCTCAGAAGTCGTTTCTACTCGAAATGAATCTTTTCTATTTGGGACTTTTTGTCTCAACTGTCAAACTTTAAAATCAAAACTTGTTATATTTCAAGGAAATTCCTTCTGTTTACATTCCACATCTACTTGCTTGCAAAATATTACTCATGCCGTGAAGTTCTTACCACAAAACATTCACGTTTTTGTAATTTGCCTTGGAATAATTCTAATCCAACACACTTGAATCCATTACATTGTCCTCTGCACAAAATTAATACCTACACCCCTGGTGTATTTAGAAGCCCAGGTGCATTTGCGGGAGGAGGAGGGGGGGGGGGGGGGGGGGGGTTGATTTTGACTGACTAAACAAAAGAGTTGTACTCTTGGGAGTCCGAGTCTACGCAGAGTAATAGGAAGCTTCAAACCATAGTGAAGCTTATCTGTGAAGATACTTAAATATCACGCCCCCTAGTGTTCATTGTGATAAATCCTGAATCTAAGAATTCATATTTTGGGTTATTTCGGGAAATCAGCATAATATATCAGTAAAATAGTTTTTATGTATCCTAGGTTCTTTATCTATCTCGCACCTCTTTTTATTATGTTCATTTGGAAGTAGACCATCTTTATTTGCTTTTGTAGAGGTTGCAGATTTTTACATATGACCGGATAATAACTATTGTGTGTGTTATACATGTTATATATAACAAAACATATCATTTTATATATATATATATATATATATATATATATATATATATATATCAATATGATAATGATGTCTCTTGATTATTTTAGTAAGATGTCATTACTATAGGTCAGCCTACTGTATGCAACAGAAACAAATAACTTACCCTGCCTGTACCTATCAGATCTATTCACCTGACGTCACCTCTTTTGCAGACCATGACCCTCAAAAAGGATCAGATCCAACAGATGAACCCTCCCAAATTCGAACTGCTGGAGGATATGGCTAACCTGACCTACCTGAACGAAGCCTCCGTTCTCTACAACTTGAAATCCAGATATGAAGCTGCCCTTATTTACGTGAGTATTCTTTATAATACAACATGCCCCCCCCCCCCCAGCCTGAAACTTTAATACTGTGGTCGTTTTTATTTTCACAGGATTAATTTTTCGCAATTTCCAATTATTTAGAGTGTCCCGCGATGGCTCGTTTTTTGCGATTTAACATTCTACAGTAAGGAATAAACATTACATCTAGCGAGTAGACATTATTTTATGAATTAACATCCTATATAATAATAAACAATGAGGCCCCAAATTTTGTTCACTAACGAGAGATATTATGTATAAGATATAAGGGTATAGATTTTTCCTGAAAGAGAGGTTATTTTTACAATATATATATATATATATATATATATATATATATATATATATATATATATATATATATATAAAATTAATTAATGTTCAGTTAGTTTGACTTCATCTGTTCGTTCTACAGAGGAAGCAAACTAACTGAACATCAATTATATATATATATATATATATATATATATATATATATATATATATATACATATATATATATATATATATTTATATATACATATATATGCCCACGAGGTTACAGTATAATTGCCTGATTACCAGTTTTAATGAGGCGTCTTATTCACGAGGGACTTATTTTCGCGATTACTGCCCCAATCCGACTCTCGCGAATTTCAAAGAGCCGCGAACTTAAAGCCATCCACAGTCTCTGCCCTAAATGTGTATCGAATCAGCAATATTTTTTAAAAGTATTTTTAAAATAATGTTGTTAAAAAAGGCATATCACGCATTTGCGAGGAGGTAATATATATATATAGCATATTTATATTATCAAGATAGCATTATATTAAATCGAATGAAGACGATGGAATCAATGTTTATTTCATTTGATTTGATCAAGGTGCTTTTTACCGTTCCACGAATTTTGGCATCCTCTGCACCTATAATAATCCGATAACTTTGATAGTTTTGACACATATGAGAATGCAAGTTTGAGGTGTTATCATGGGAGTAATAGCGAATTAAATATTTAAATGTAATATTTAAATATTTTCGTAGCCTGATCAATGATTCAACATCTTCAACCCTTGATCTAAGTTTGAGAACCTAAATATTCCTGACCTCTGCTCCTACAAGTGACACCACGTCTGGCATACAGCTTTCTTTCAAAACGTAGTCCACGATAACCAAAGCACCCATCCAATTTAAACGCCACCTCTTAAGATGACGTCAGGATGGCTTCGTAATGTATACCATATACCGTGTCAAACATTTTTTTTATCTGAAAATGCTATGGAAATGGTTCAAACATCACTTTAAGGGCACGTATAAAGTCCCTTTTGCTTTCCTCACAAATGTTGATATAGCATGACCTTTATCGCTGTTTATCCTGATGTGAAAGTGGATTTATTTTTTCATCCGACGAATTATGATAACATGTCAAAGGTCGATTATTTTGTTCAGGAAAAAAAGAAAAGAGGTAGACATACGTTTTATTTACTTTGTTGGCCGTTTCGTATATGATTGTTTAACACGCTTGATCACCTCATACTTTGTCAAACTTGGGGACTAGCATGTTCATAGCAGTCAGCCATCTTGGCCTTACGTATGCTGCTTATAAATAAACAACCTTCACATATGTGCAAATAGACATGGCATATACCAGCATGCATGGTGGGCATTAATTACCGCTTGGTTTTATGGACCAGCTTAATATATTGCGGTGTTAGAAGCAAAGCGGGTGGCGATGATTTGCCCACGTGTCTATTCATGATGGGTTATAAATAGCAGTTCCTAGCAATGCTTGCTCTTGCAGGGGTATCCCTATTTGGGCATCCCCGGTAGGCTGGCTGTTTGCTGAAGCCGACTTACTGGCCTGTAATGGGATCCCACCCGCTCGCCCGCCCTTCAAGGTACTTCCAGGCGGTTTGGTATTTATAGTTCGACATTCATGGCACTGTACGCCGGTGCATAGCTCCGGTCGTATTTAACGTGCCCGTTTACACAGACATTCCGGTCTAACAGTTGCTTTACATTACCCCTATCTTGTTTACGCTGTTCACTTGAACGTTCATACCAGTTTATCTTGGATGTTATTAGAAGGACATGCTTTCCATCTTTCTCTCTCTCTCTTTCTCTCTCTCTGAAACGGCAATAGTCCCTTTCAACAGGCTGAAAATACCCCCCCCCCAAACACACATACCTTTACACTTCAAACAATGGCAAAGCGTACTTAACATGTTAAAGTGAACCATGACTGCCAACGCAATTTTATTCCGTGTAAAATGCTAGCAATCTTATCATATGATCTATCAGACCAATCGATAGTTGTTGAGTCTACAGTAATGCTTTGTTTTTAAAACTGTAATCATGGTCTCATAATTATTGCAAGGTCTAACGTCTTAAGAAACTAAGGTGTGAATTACCATGCAGACACGACTTTGCTTGAGCCCTGCATGATTTATATTTAAATTTAGCCGAAATATATTTTTTTGCATTTTTTTCTGTAGACGAACATATTGACTTTGCTCTTGATTTTTTTGAGTGGCGGCTTCCGTTAACTATTTCAGTAATTGCCAAGGCCAAATAATATTATCATTAATATAAAACCTAAGGGTTCTTTTCAATAAGTGTGTTACATTCTCCGTAAAATAATCCTACCATGTCAATGTCAATGGTATTATTCCCCAGACAAAACATTTCGGCATTAAGTGTAATAATATATAATAATATATAAGCCATATCATATATATATATATATATATATATATATAAATATATATACAAATTTTATAATAAACTTATTATTCAAATATTATGTAATAATATTGTATAATATTTTATATAATATTAATAATATTATATCAAATTATGCGCATATATATTATATAGACATTAAATATACTATATATATATATATATATATATATATATATATATATATATATATATATATATATATATATGGTATAGCAAGAGGTTTAATATAGAAATACATCGAAACGTGTATATCATAAGACGATCCGTGGGACTTGCAAAAACGTTTCTTACTTCACATTTGGTTTTGCTAGACAGGTCAATTTTAACTAATGTTTTTGTTTCACTTCCTGAAGGTCCTTATGGACATATTGTCTCATTAGATAGGTGGTGTTTCAGACAGGTTCTGCTGTATACTAAGACTTCTTGGGTATGGGGGATGTTCCTGTGTGTTATAACGGTTTTTGTCTTGGTTACAGACCTACTCTGGCCTGTTCTGTGTTGCCATCAACCCCTACAGACTGCTGCCCATCTACACCATGAGCGTCATCGGCAAGTACAAGGGCAAGAGGAGGAACGAAATGCCTCCCCATCTGTTCTCTGTGGCTGACAACGCCTACAACAACATGTTGCAGGGTAAGTTATGTTTATGTCATGTTTCTACCATCTCTAACTTTAATATTCATTACTTAAGTCTCTCGTATTTTTTATCAATGATTCTAAGAAAGGACGAGAAAACAAATATAACACGAGTAGTTCTACAATATCCCCCCCCCCTTCCCAAGAAAACAGAGTATAAATGGCAAAATATAATATAACTTAATTAAATATGATGATAAATGAATGAGTAAGATATATTAGAATTGAACTGTAAATTATGTATTATTATATTATTCATAATTATTATCAGTTATAATTAATTTATTATATAAAATTATGATAAAATTCAGCAATATGTGGCTTTGATAATATGTACACTCTTAAAGACAAAGGTGTTACAAAGCTAACGAAATATCATGACTGGATAAATGTTGTTGTGTTTTTACGTGTACAGTGATGTGAAAAATAGAGAGAACGTGACTAATGGCATTTCGTTGTTGTTACAGATCGCGAGAACCAGTCTATGCTGATCACGTGAGTACACGCTTCCCGTTACCAGTTTGCGTTTAACGCTTATATAACGGTTCAAAATATATGTAGAATAAATAAAAATTTGGTTTTCTGTATTTGTTGTGACGACAGTAAACTGTTATAAACTGGTAGGGGCACCTGTAAATGTAGAGAAGCCTTCGGAGTAACAATTCTTTGTATTTTCATTTCAATATATTCTTCTCTGTAGTCTATAAATTAAATTAAATTTAAAACAAATTATATTTATAAGCACCTTTTAACATGCATGTTTTGTATAAGAGGTTCAAGTAAAGAATGAAATTTGCTAAACAGTGTACTTGCTTGCTTATATTTCCTAGACAGTGCTATATATAGCTTTGCATTTTACGGGGTTGCATATTTGCTTATGAACATTCATGGTAACATTCGATCGGTCACGTTGTCATGGTAACGTAGTAGGCACAACCGTGATATCAACATGTCTATTTATACCGGGTGGGATATCACACTTAATATATTTATAATCTAGAGGATGGGTCATTTTTTTATTGACATTCGCTGCGCATATATGCTTTTTGTTGCTATGTGAATGAGTGCGGATGATGGGAGCACGTACGCTGTACAGATTATGAAATTGCGTTTCCAGTTATTGCTAGCTGCGTTTTTAGAGTTAACAGTTTACAGGATAACAACGCACACTGGTGATAAAGCTTACGTTACGAAACAAGTTAAAAACCTCTTTTAAATTTTTCATGTAAGCTTGTTTTTCTAGATGTATAAATAAATCAGGTCTTTAGTCAAATACCTTGAAATGCAGTTTTTTTCCCAAAGCTGAATCAGAGACGCATCTTGCTAACCTTCCAAGAAAATTCAGGTGAAGAATTAACATGTATTTTATATTGTCACGAAGCAAACCGAAATCTCAGAATCAATATTCAGATGCTTTTGCGGCTGTCTACTTTTACTCTGCATTTCTAAAGCTTCTTGTAGTGCGATGCATGCTCGAAGGCTTTTAATAGTTGTTTATATAACTAAATTGCCAATAACATTGTAATAGAATACGTCATTTTATAAATTAACTTCTGGTAAACTATCTATAACATTTTATTTACATGTATTAAGGTAAAGTGTAAGACAAAAGCAGCTTTAAATCCAGTTCAAGGCTATAAACAAAGAAATTAAACATCTTTAATCCATTGTTATTTATGATGGCAAAATATGAATCATGGAAAAAAAATGAAAACGCAATGTATTTATTTTCGCTACACGTCCGGAAGTATGATCATCGCAAATAATCTGTTACGTTCCGGCAGTAATAATTTAATTGTGCTAAAGTTAAATATATACTGGTGAATAAAGCTACCTTTTCTTTCTTTAGTTAGTAAAACAAAGATAAGACATAATAAAATCGTTATTTTTATCATATACCGTACATGTTATTTCGTTTATTAATTTACAAAGTGGAGAATCTGGTGCTGGAAAAACTGAAAATACAAAGAAGGTCATTCAGTACTTTGCCGCAGTGGCCCATGGATTTCAGAAGGAGTCTGAGAAAGAAAAAGAAAAAGAAAAAGTGAGTAAACTTTGTGGCAGAGGGCAACTGTTCATCAGTGCAGACGTGTAAAACGGGTCCTGTGCGTGTGTTTATGTATGTATGTGCGTGTCTGCTGGACATATGTAGCTTATGATATAATGTGACTGTTATATACACACAGCGGTGAGTCTGGAGCAGGAAAGACAGAGAACACGAAGAAAGTAATCCAGTACTTTGCTCACGTTGCCGCTGCCACCGTAAAGAAGGAAGAGAGCGCTGATGCTCAGGTAGAGAGAGCTCCCTGTGTGGTCCCTTATAGAAGTGCCGTGAACCTCACCCTTATTACCCAGAATCCTGAATCCCGATACACCTTCAATACACCCTACATTTCCTGATTCCCAAAGTCACCAGTTGAACTGTGACGCCTCCATTGTTTTTTACCATTCCGTGACAACCTAACCAAGACCACTTTTCTTACACCTGATGTGCCCCATCTTCTTGGTTAATCTAATTACGGGAACTGACCTTCCGATTACCTCATTCCTACACGTACCTTCGTTGAATGTGTGACATGCAGTCCTACCTTACCACACCCCTTACTTTAATACGAGTTTAAACACTTTTATATCATAGTTTATCTGTGTGTCTCTGTGTGTTCACCTATATATTTAGTTGCACCTGTGTGTGTTGCTGTGTCATGTGTGTTGTCCTTATACTGTGTAGAAAATCCTGGCATGCAAACAATATGTTTAAGAGACGAATCAGTAAAGATACAACTTTAATACTGTATCAGTGACCATTGGTTTAATCGATGTCAAATAGAAATTTTGATTCAAAAATGAATAAAAGTCATTACATCTGTCTTAACAAAATAAATGGATGATTCAAAATTGTTTTATCATGCAAAATCTTCAATTTCCCAACTTTTCGAATAGCTCCAATTACGTATCTCACATATTTTTTATTTAACATCAAAACATATTTGTATTTGACACACACTTGGTAACCAGTGCTGTGTCTATTATCGACAGTTATCCCCAGCAGTGTGGACCATGCATGCATTATCTGTATTACCGGAACCTGTGCATGTATCTCACTTTATAGGTAAACCCAGTGTGCCTGTACATGTCATATATTTATTGTTATTTTATGTTCAGATGCAATGATCGTGTCCAGTGCTTTAAGGTTAAGCGACATATGATATTTGCTTGCAAATCATTCATTTTTATCATATAGTTACAAAAAAATCAATATACAGTTACGATACAAATATGATGATTGTGTAGATGGCATAATGCTTTGATAGGTATAATCAGTTGTTTGAATGTTCAGATAGTATATGATCATGATGAATGTGATTATTTCATGTTGGTGATTAAATATATCTTGATGCTATCTTTATCATGTGTTATTAGATCATTCTGAGGTTTACTTGAAAAGCTGGTTAAATTTTATTAGATCTATAAGGTTTTCATGAGTCAAATTCTAATACATATTTTTGTATTTTTTTTTCTATTGTGTGCTACCTCCAAACAATTCCCAACGCATCAATGATGCTTCCCTTTATATTCCATGTCCCTTTCCGGTCGAATATGGTCTTTTTATCCTCCTGGACCACTTCTGGTCGATATTCTTTTCCATACGTCTTTCACCACGTCCGGTCAATATTCTGCTCACAATTCCTCGGTCATTCCTACTCGCTTCTTTCTGTTTCTTTAAACATTCCTTCTGTTCAATTTCATGAAAATTATCTACTCTTTATCTTCATGCTTTCTGACCAATATTTCATCGTACTATTCCGATCAATGTCCATCTCAATTCTGAAACCATCCCTGAAAACTTTCGTTATCTGGTGACCCCCTATCCCACCCAAAACAGAGTAAGAAAGGAAATCTCCAGGACCAGATTGTCCAGGCCAACCCAGTTCTTGAGGCGTACGGTAACGCCAAGACAACCAGAAATAACAACTCCTCAAGATTTGTAAGTACACCACGGCCTGCGTGTGGAACCAAGTCCCGGTTTGGAAGTCCCTCACCAGTAGATCATCCGAATCAGCGTAGTATCCTGTCCCAGATATTCTTTCACATTGGTGAAGAAGTGTTCTTCCAGACTGATGACCCTACCAGAGAAACCAGAATAGTTGCATGTTTGGAAAGAAATATAACCAACCTTCAGTATCATTCTCGGGATCTGCCTGAGGAAATGTTGTGAACCATGTATACAGACCCGTTCCAAGCATGCGATTAGTCAAGAAAAGGGGGTAATTTGTATCCCTACTTCCTGTTATTTGTAGGTCATGTAACGACGTCCTCACCATCTTCCCATGAACTCCTGTATACTCCTCGCCCCGTAGGAATCCTCTAAACATATGGTTTGAAGCAGATCATCCATATTTCACCTTAACAAACAAAACCCATCCCGCCAGGGGTATCCTCATCATACATACCCTACCGTAGATACATAGGCACCTTAGATGTTCTCAGCACATTCTCTTGATATAGGTAGACGTATGTTACCCTGTGTAGGATTACGTGTGAAACCTTGCTGATATGTTAACCATCTGTCCTCGATTCCAACTTAGATGGCAAGCGAGAAAGGTTCCTTGGAGGATCAAATTGTGCAGGCTAACCCTGTACTTGAGGCATACGGAAATGCCAAGACAACAAGAAATAACAACTCATCTCGTTTTGTAAGTAAACAAGGCAATGGCGACCCTGGTCATAGCCATGTGTGTAGTGTAGTCCGAACCCATCAACTCTGGACCTCTTTTGAGTGCACGCATGACTTCCCCCCCCCCCCCCCCCCCCATTTCACCAGGACTTCTGCACCAGCGTGACAGCAGCGTTACCACAGCGTGACTGTAGTGTGAAAATCCCCGGAGCAACCCAGTATCCGCATGTACACCCCTTGGTGGTATCTGAAACCACTGTTTCTCTCACCTTTGATTTTCCTTGCACCCTACAGTGTTATAATGCATACCACCCTCTTGTTTGAGGTATAACACCATATTGAGACAACTATTCTTTGATGGTATCATCTATCAGCTAGATGGAAAGGACTGATGTCTTGATGGTATCAGATTTTAACAAGTCGAAGTCTATTCGACGGACTCTGTAGACAGTAGTGTCTTTGAAGGAGTCATATATTTGTATAAATCACATTCATATATGTGTATATGGCTGAAAACATCACGAAAAACCTCACCTTTGAGTTAACCTTCCCTGGCCTGAATACCCAACATCTGCCGATGGACCTGACCCTCGTCTCTCTCACACCGATGTACAAGTATGTACACTGTTTTTCTTCTCCACACCTGTGTTGCACCTTCCTATTACCCACCAGTGGATAACCTTACCTGCGTGTGATAGACCAGTAGTGTCGTGTAACGGCTGAGCGTAGCTGATTTTAACCCCGGTTTGTAGTGAACAGCACCTACATTCTCTATACACGCAATCACAACAGCGTGTTTTTATCCATCCACTGCACCATGAACCTTTTGAATATGTGTATACACTTCACGATGCATTTCTAGGTGGAATCACAGATCATTGTTGAACTGAATGCAAGATATTAAAACAATTTTATAATAATTTAGAATTATAATCTAAGCACCAAGAGCGCATCGTGCAGTGAATACCTAACCCAACACGACGTGAACTTTTCTGCAGAATACGTAGTTGGAACACTGTGTGCATGTAGGTAATCCGACATCCTCTTTTTTTCCTTTCCCTTCCGACACCCTCGTAGCTAACCAGCAAGGGTGGAAGCCTCGAAGATCAGATCGTGCAGGCTAACCCTGTACTTGAGGCTTATGGTAATGCCAAGACCATCAGAAATAACAATTCATCACGTTTTGTAAGTATTTTTGCTGTGGGTGTTATCCTCACCATCCCCTACCGGCATGTCACGTGACCTCTTCCTGTTCCCACTACACAGCATGGTAGCCCGTGTGCTGTGCACCCCACCTTTTTCTTAGGTTCAAGATGAGGAAACTCTGTTCACGTGAGCATGATCAGCCGACGAGACTTTGTGTGGAGTATACCCCTAGCATGTTGTGTCTCATCCTTTTCCCTCAGGTAAAAGAAGAACCCTATGTGTCATCAACCTCAACCTTGATGTGTATCTAATCCAGCCTTACATTGTGACTGATTACCTTTGTACTTACCTGTAATGTATATAAAATGTTTTACGACACAGTACCTGTTATCACTATGAGATGCATGCAATTAGATGTCACCCAATTCGATATGCTGACACAAGGTTTTAGAAATATAGTAAATTCAAGGCATATTATCCGCCGCTTTTTACCTTCTATTCATAAAGATGTATCAAGTTTTGTAAATACTAATCTTAATACAACTTTGAAAGTATTTACAATGCGAAGTAAAGATGAAGGTCTGCCACTCTTTCTATAAGAACTTTCGGCATTCGCCTGTTCGGCACTTATCGTGAATAAAGATAGAAACAATATTTCCTAATTTGTTTTCTTGCATTTCAAAGTATAGGGCTTTTATTAATAACCTTGTGACAGTGGTTAGCACGCAGAAATACCCTGTGTCTCTTTCAGGCAGCACTTAGCAGTGTGAAAAATCGTCACCATGACAACAAGACCTGCAACCATTTCCCATTCCCTGCATGTCCCTAACGAATGTTGTGTTTCCTTCCCTTCATTGTTATAGCAAGCAGTGCCTCAGAACCTCGAGAATCAAATCATCCAGGCTAACCCAGTACTGGAAGCCTTTGGGAATGCAAAAACTATCAGAAACAACAATTCGTCACGCTTCGTAAGTACCCTGCACCGGTGGAGGGACCCATGAAAAATGAGCGATCTGGAAAAAGGCTCGAGTTTTTTAAATATATTAATGAAAGGATCTCCACCGGTGCAAATATATCTTAGTTCAGTTATATCTTAAGGTATACTTAACTGAATCTAAATCATTAACTACTTGCATGTGATCAACCTTCCATTACAACCTTCGAAAGTCACATGACACACAGGTGCCTGGAGAGTGGGCGCAGCAAGGTAAAGGTGTATTTATTTAACAAAAACCTTAATCACAATTTTTACCGAACAATAAGTTATCAATACATCAACATAAAAAATTCTGTACTGAATTTGAAGCAACGGCATAAATGACAATGCTAATAAGTTGCATAAAATATTAAAGAACTGTCGGAATATATATTGTGTAAGAATACATTAAAAAATTGGCAGTTTAAAATTTTAAACGACCAGTAGAGTAAATTATGCTGATCTTACTGAATACAAATGTTTAAGAAGGCAACCAATAATTTGCATTACATCTGTGAACGTAATATTTTAAGTTAAATTGATGATAAATTTAATTTAATATTATTGATAATATTATGCAAGGACTTCTGTTAACTCTTGTCCGTAACTAACAGGGTAAGTTCATCAGAATCCACTTCGGCACCAACGCCAAGATTGCCGGTGCTGACATCGAGACCTACCTGCTGGAGAAGTCTCGTGTGACCTTCCAGCAGAAGGGCGAGCGTGATTACCACATCTTCTACCAGCTTCTGTCCGGCCAGTTCCCAGACTACACTGGTGAGCAATAGATTTCCTACCGATCAATGTAATGATTTCCTCAACTACTAGCAGCAAACCCAAAATAACGGCTAAACGAGGCGATCTTTAGGCTATAAAACTTATATTTTTTAAAAATGTATATTTTGAATGACCGCCCATCAATATAACCGCGTCTGAAGTCAAAACAAATGGTAGTTTTCGGCAAGCTTTATAAATAAAATATATAAAAAAGTATTAAACATTTATTAAAATAAGATTATTAAACTGGTTGTTAATAGTCCTCTGACGTGGTGTTATATACCAATCCAAGATTAAAAGTCTACAATCCTTTTGTTACAGAGAAACTGCTGATCCAGCCCGACCCTGGACTGTACCACTTTATCAACCAGGGCTGCTTGACCATCGACTATGTTGACGACAAGAAAGAAATGGCTGACACAGAGGCATGGCATTATCTATTGTTAGACTTAGGAATAATAAGCATATTTTAAATAAATTATAAACAAGCAAGATATCCTACCCTTGATGGTGTCGATTAATTACAATGGCTTTTTTATTCAGTTCAGTAGAGAGGTCTTTAATTAATATTGTATATATATATTTATATAACATGCTTAATGATTATTATGAATATTTATATACGGTATTACCGAGAAGTTAATCATGTTTCCTTTCCAACTGTGATACATTTGAGTTTGGGTCGGTTGTGTTAATAGACACGCTGAATTACAGCACGCCTTCAAAGTTCTGGGCTTTGCCGATGATGAGAAGATGAGCTTGTACAAGGGTACCTGCGCCATCCTCCACTTTGGTGAGATGAAGTTCAAGCAGAGACCCAGAGAGGAGCAGGCTGAAGCCGATGGCACATCTGGTCAGTAGCTCATAGTAGCTGGCCTTTTGTTATAATGTTTGCATTTACAGCTGTGGAGAATGCGGATGTGGAAGCAGAGCCACTTGATACACTTATAACAACAGGGACAATGTACTAGTAAATATATTAATATACGTAAACATATTTGTTTCAGACTGCTTTTGAGGTTTTGGGCTTTGATGAGGATCTAAGGATGGGTTATTATAAATGTACCGCATCCATTTTACATTTTGGTGAGATGCAATTCAAACAGAGGCCCAGAGAGGAACAGGCTGAGGCTGATGGAACTGCTGGTAATGCATGTTAACAGGGAATAGTCCCAGCGTGAACCTGATTGGTCACCTATCTCCGTGTGTTCCATCTAGCAGACAATTAGCAGCCAGAGAGGCCTACTCACCAGCCAGAACCGTAGCAGGATCGTTCCACAAGGGACCTTTCTATATTACCCAATATCATACTATTTCCTACCCTTGGGATAGGTCTCGCACGATGCATGTGTTTTATTACCTAGAAGCATACTGTACCACACACCTATCCGTGACAAATGATTACTCCAAATATACCAGACCTGTCTATAGTTTTATGAAAATCCCACTAGCGAAAGTACCGACCATTTCTTCCCTAGTCACCCTTTGTAGAACTGTGCTCCAATTTCTTAGATCCCAAAACAAATTGTGTGGACCTAAAACCGGACTTGGCCCTGAAGTCACCGTACCTTTAATTTTACCCAGTCCATAGAGATTCGAGTGACATATGCTTACCTTTCTTCTCACCCAATACTTAGAACCCTGATCATTCATTGTATTATTTACTTTTAAAATATTTGGTAATAAAAATAAAGGATCTTTAGATATACTATTAAAGTTTAAGAGATTATTCATAATAGTTTTAATGGTTAAGAAACTGACTCTCCTCCCATTCAGTCTTATGTTCAAAAACTGGTCAATTTGCACAAAATGATATTATTATACGTATAACAACCCATGAGCGCAGACCAAAGAAATTGTATCTAATGGAAAATGATGCGTCATCAATACTACACATATAAATCTAAGGTAGAGGTATCTATACACTGCATGAGAACCTGCCAAATTCCTGTTCGATCTTGTTGTAATTCCTGTGTTTTCTTCCGCTCACAGAGGCTGAAAAATGCGCCTTCCTGCTTGGTGTCAATTCCAACGATCTGATGAAGGCTCTGTTGAGACCCAAGGTGAAGGTCGGCAACGAGTGGGTGACCAAGGGTCAGACCATGGCTCAGGTTAGCATGCTTTTGCACAGTCATGGGATTATCTGAATCCCCCCACATATAGATAAATGGTACATTATCATTTCAAGACATGATTGTGCTTGCAAATAGCATGTCAGGAGTCTTACATAACTAATCTTAAGGTTCGTTAATAAAAGTACATCTACAAGCATCTGATTAAGCTGTAATATTGGTTAGGATTTGACCTAGTACAAGATTACTCTGCAAGGATTACAAAAATATATCTGTAACATTTTTCTTGTAATCAGTTGATGGTTACGTATTTAGCTTTATATGCCTGAATTCTTTCTACAGGTTTACTACGCCGTGGCTGCCCTTGCCAAGGCTTTGTACGATCGTATGTTCAAGAAGCTGGTAGCCCGTGTTAACCAAACTCTGGACACCAAAAACAGACGCCAGTGGTTCATTGGTGTGCTGGATATCGCCGGCTTTGAGATCTTTGAGTATAACAGCTTCGAGCAGTTGTGCATCAACTACACCAACGAGCGTCTGCAGCAGTTCTTTAACCACCATATGTTCATCCTGGAGCAGGAGGAATACAAGAAGGAAGGTATCCAGTGGGAGTTCATCGACTTCGGTATGGATCTGCAGGCCTGTATCGACCTGATTGAAAAGGTAGGTTTCTGCCCTTCACCTATATGAACCATATCTTAACATTAGATGACAAAACCATGATGAAACATCAGCTTTGCAGCTAGAAGTTAACCCCAGCACGATCAAATACATACATTGTTTTGACTCATACTCTACAGATCAGGGTGTCATCATCAATATGGCCTTTTTTCCAAGAGAGTAAAATTTGTATGCACTACAGTGATTGTTATGTTATAATACTTATGCGTTCTTCTAACCTGGTCCAGATAATTACAGCTGACTTGATAGTAGGTACGTTTCAAACGTTTACTTTGTGATTGATTATGAGTACATGATACATATCTTACGGTTTAACAACTGGAGATTGAAATATGGAATACATGATGATCACGCAGTATAAATAGATTTCTCTTATTCCAGCCTATGGGTATCTTGTCCATCCTTGAGGAAGAGTGCATGTTCCCCAAGGCCAGTGACATGACCTTCAAGACCAAACTGTACGATAACCATCTTGGAAAGTCTCCCAACTTTGGCAAGCCAACCAAGTTCAAGAAGGATACCAAATACGAGCCTCACTTTGAGCTTCACCACTACGCCGGAACTGTAAGTAGCTCATATTTTTTTTTGTTATAACGAACTTTGCCTCTGCACAGGTGAATCATCATTAAATCAGATGGATCCTCAATTAGACAGCTGATTTATTTTATTAATTCCTGTGGAATATTATAACGGGAACCTCTCGCATACCACTACTTCATGTTTTCATATTCTCCGATCTGTGTTGTAATTCACATACCCATTTAAATTCCTGGATAGTCTTTCAGATTTACTAAATTTTCCAATATAACACTTATCATGTCATAACATATCTACAGTGATACCACTAGAATATTGTCAGTCTTTGTCCGTTTCAGGACTTCTGATGTCTTATTAGTTACTGGGTTATGACGTTTTCTGTTGGTTACAGGTGCAGTACAACGTTGATGGCTGGCTCGACAAGAACAAGGATCCCATCAACGACACTGTTGTTGCCCTGCTTGGAGAGGCCAAGGAACAGTTGATCGCTCAGCTGTTCCACCAGCCCGCCGAAGGCAAATAGATTTTATTATTTTGTCAGAGAGGATTTTAAGGCTTAAGCTCAGCTTTTTATAGATTACAATACACAACCATGAAACGAATACATATCTTAAGGATGGACATTGAAGTAAACACATGTAAAACCTTTTCGTCAAAATGTCATCTGAAGCAACGTATAACATATAATGACTGTCAATCAACTGTCATTTGCACTGTTCATTTATATTAACATCTTACACAAGATATGCATAATCAATTTATGCATAATATGTAACATAACTTGTACGTCTTACATAATATGATCGTTAATAATATTTTTGTTATATAAATATTTATGGGTCTGTTTCTAGTTAATTCCAAACCTCGTGCTTAAATTATGACTTCCGATTTTACAGCCACCCCTGGTAAGAAGAAGAAGGGTGGTGGATTCCAGACCATCTCTGCAACCCATAGGGTAAATACATTTCTCTGAACAGTGCAGTGAACAAACTGATTATACTTAACATCGGATTGTTAATGAATAGACGCTGAAATTATCGTTGGTAAATCCTTACCAATGCACTTGTTAACTTGATAATAACTCTTAAACTGTTCTCACTCCATCTTAAAGGTCTAATAAAACTACTTTTTAAAACATGAACCTGGTAATGACAGGTGATGTTTCTACACCTTTTGCAAAAAGAGTAATGCTGAACTTTAAAGATAACAATTTAATATTTTGATATTCTAAGTATATTTAGTATTACGAAGCATATGAAATAAATATATACATAAATATATTCCTTTGCATCCATATAACAAAATTTGTGTGAATAACTGATGTACCTATTTGTTATGTATATACAAACTCTGTGTGATATACTGATGTACCCATGTGTGATGTATACGTTAATGTTTACCCTTTGGTCTACAGTTGAGTGGTGTGCCTCACGTGGATTTGCAGTGTACTTTCCTTCCCCCTCTTTACGTACCAGGTTGCCTGACCTTTCACCAGTACATATTACCTCTTACCCTTTACCCACTTCCAGATCTAACCCTTCTCTCCTCTACCCCATTATTTTATAGATCCCTTCTGTAATCTCCAAATGTTTACCCTGAAACCCATTCTTCACCATGATAATGCCAAAAGATGAATTAAACCAGCATGGGCATGACACCACTACTTCGTTTTTAATAAACAAGCGAAATGTTTTCAAAATATTCTAACACTTAGTACAGTGAACCTTTATCTTAATAACTTGTATCCATTCATGACCAGATCACTCTTCTGAGCCACTGTGCCCCCTGGCACCCGTACAAAAAATCTAGATCCTCATCCTCGTGTGATTGAAGAGTTGACTATCCTTATTTCCCGGGTGATTAAATTGGAAATCGCCATACTCCTCCCATATTCTATTCAGACCATTTTCCAGTAATGACAAACCTCATCGACTATTTCTCTCTTTTCCAAAACCATAGATAGAACGTCCATTTCACCACAACCAGCATGGAAATGCCACCCACAAAATCCGATATCTGCCGTGTGATATTGATCTTTTAGTTATTGGTTTTCAGGAACAATTGAACAAGTTGTTGACAAACTTGTACAACACATCGCCACACTTTATCAGATGCATTGTGCCAAATGAATTGAAGCAGCCAGGTAAACTCATGCAATTTAACCCCATTCCTTATAGATGTTACCTTCCGAGACGTAGGTTCCTTTTCAACAAAGTAGTAATCCGATCCCAGTGTTTCCACGACGAATACCGGTGTGACCCAACCCAAAAAAACTTTACAGGTCTTCCATCAAGAAGGCCTTCCGAACACTCTACCACAAATTTAATACATTTCCCTTTTCAGTGAAACATAGTGGTGCATATAAAAATATATGTGCCAGCAATCTGCACGGTAGTAACCATCCAGTCTATCATTCTGTCTGCTGTGTTTTATTCTCTGAGTGATATTGTTCCAGAATATACTGAAACAAGTGTGAACTGCATGGAGTGTAGCCATTAACTCTGAATTATTACATATAATACATGTGTTAACCCCTATGGCTCCAAATACCTCTTCAGGAACAATTGAACAAGCTGATGACAAACCTGTACCACACCTCCCCTCACTTCGTGAGATGCATCATCCCCAATGAGTTGAAACAGCCAGGTAACCTACATTTCTTCGACTGCAAGCAGAATAGATGTGAACTGTCTATGGAGGTGTCAGTCTGGCACCGAGTAGATCACTTAACCCTTTCTGAATCCTTAATTAACCCAACCTTCCTTCACCGAGGTAACGCCAACAAACACTCGAGCATGAAACCATAGTCTTTACCCTTTTTGTTTAACTTGCACTTCTTCCTCTAACCCAGTTAGTCCTGTTACATGTAGTGCCCATGGTTGAAAATAAATGAGCAACCATATTGGTTGCCAATCGGTAGAATAGTATGCTAATGGAAACGGGTCATCTTCTCCACTTGAACTAGATTTGAAGTGGACATCCCTCTCAACAAATTAATCCTTAAAACCAGCCATAGGATGGCCATGCTGAGTGCTGATAAAATAAGTATGATAAAGTACCTTTAGAGAACAGCATTCTTTTCCTCACTGAATGGCGATACTAATTTAACACCATGCCTCTAAACATCTGGCTGATACGTTCTCAATACTGACACAGTCCAATATGATCTGTTGTCATGTGTTATGTTCATCAAAGGCAAGGCCAAATTCGGAACATCGTTTTCATTTGGCCTTATGATGTATTTACATTAGCAAACTAGAACCTTTTCCTAAAGAACACCCATTCGTGGTGTTGTTCCATCTTAGACACCTGATCCTGTTAATCCTCGCCTTTTTTTTAGGAAATTATGACCAACCTCTTAACCGACGTTCACAAATCAGTGTTGTCATGTCCACAAATATATGGATGTATAAGGATGTGCGTCCGGATGTGAAGCTAAGTTTCATGATTAATTATAACTCCACAGGAACAGCTGAATAAACTGTTGACGAACTTGTACCACACATCACCTCACTTCGTGAGATGTATCATCCCTAATGAATTTAAGAAAGGAGGTAATTTGCATTCGCCCCAACCTTACCAAACTTGAATTCAGGTGATTCCATCTAGTATCACTGTGGACGATTAACCTGAAATCCAAGTATTATTTTTCATCCTAGTATCACCTCAGCATGGAACCAGACCTTTTGTTTATATTTATATCAGATCTCTCAACAAAACTACCTCCGGGAAAATCATTTGAGCATTAACCACTGATACAGACAGGTTAATGTGTGTCGGGCGAACCCCAAAATGTATGTTAAAATAATTATTACCCCTCGCCTTAGACTGAGTTCTCTCATATGCTGAATTAAATGTTCTCTGATATGAGTGTAACCCAGTTTTTTTTGTCCGGCCCCCTGTCACAATGACACGTGCACTGACAATGTTGCCCTTATGCATATAGTTTTGTGATTTTTTTGTGAATTCATTCGTGGTGTTGTTTTATTTTACACACCTGAACCTGTTAATCCTCACCCTATTTAAGAAATTGTGACCAACCTCTTAACCAGACGTTAACATATCTATGTTGTCATGTTCGCAATTATATGTGTTACATAAAGGTGAACGTCTGGGTGTGAAACTAACTTTCAGGATTAATTATAACTCCACAGGAACAGCTGAATAAGCTGATGACAAACTTGTACCACACATCACCTCACTTCGTGAGATGTATCATCCCTAATGAATTAAAGCAAGCAGGTAACTTGCATTCACCTTAACCTGACCTAACTTGAAGCCAGGTGATTCCATTTTGTATCACCTTGGACAATTAACCTGAGATCCGAATCTTGCTATTTATCATAGTATCACCTCAGCATGGAACCATACCCTTTGTATATAGTTATATCAAACCTCCGAGCAAAGAAAGCCACTACCTCGGGCAGAATCATTTGAGCATTAACCACTGATATGGACAGGTAAATTTTTATCGTGTGAACCCTTTAGATGTGAAAATAATCCTTTCCCCCCTCACCGTAGACGGAATAACCTAATATCCTGAATTAAATGTTCCCTCATAAGAGAGTAACCCAGTTCCCTCACTATCTCTCTCCTTTGCCCTTCCAGTCTCTCCTATTACCCCTGATTTATGCATCACTTTTCTCTTTCAGAACCTCGATGATGTGAATGATCTTTCTTTCCTATGCATGCCTACCACAGAATAATCACCTGAGTGACACTTATAGAACCACGGGAATGCGACTGGAACTGAGTGTGTAACCATGTTATCACAATTAATATTGAATTTTGTGTCTAATCCTCATGAATGTTAGGAATCCCTGAACAAACTGATGACCAACCTGTACCACACCTGTCCCCACTTCGTGCGTTGCATCATCCCCAACGAGTTCAAGGAAGCAGGTATATATCTGCATCTTGATGTGGAAATCCTGTTTTATCCTGACCACACATTCAGCTTTATATATAAGGCTTTTTTGTCCAGCCTCCTGACACAATGACCCTTTCGCACTGACAAGTTTTGTCCTAATGCATATAATTTTGTGAATTTATGAACAGGTGAGGTTCTCAACGGCTGCATGTGACAAGCTGAACCTGTCTATACCACTATGTGAATCTTTCTGCCCATTCTATTACCTTGCTTCATCTAATTTAATTCCTTCGTTGTGCATCTATGCATGAACAGGAATCTCTCAACAAGCTGATGACAACATTGTACCACACAAACCCGCACTTTGTTCGTTGCATCATCCCAAACGAGTTCAAGGAACCAGGTAACCTAAAAAAGTAGTGTGCTTTTCTGAGTGTACAAAACTCGCGAGTGGTTTGGCCTATATGGGCATCTCGATGTTATGCACACTTCTGTAAAGGGAACTTTAATAAGAATAATATATATCGAAATATATATGGACTTTTCTGATTAATTGGAAGACCGCGATATTTTTCTTTGGTTGATTACTATTTAAATGGAAAAAAGCGGTCTTTTTAAAATTTCAATAAACTTATAAATATTTATGGAGTATTGCATGCATTTAGCCTGGAACCTTCCTAAGAAAATATCTTATTGAAAACAAACATTCAGTAAAAATTGAGTTGAAAGTTTCTTTAAAGGAAGTAAAATGTAAGTGGGTTTGCCATAACAGGACTTAAATAGGAGTGTACCCGAGTGTCGGTCAGCAATGCACCTTTATACCACAATGTGTGAATCCTGATACCTCATAATCATAGCTACAGAAGTTTTCAACCTCACATTCCATCACCTTCTTACCCAGCATGTGATTTCGTGTGTATACCTCCTTTACATTCCATCTACCTTGTGTTAATTGTCTATTTTTCTAGCCAACGACCTTCGACGGCGGAGGCGGCATGTGCATGTTTATCATCCCAAGTGTGTTAATATTGTAAAATTCTTCTTTTTAGTGACCCTGCTATGACGTGAGGATCCTAGCACCCGATTGTTTCACCCGCGTGATTTTGTGTGAACCTGATCTGCATGTTAAAAAAGCACCCTTTCCTTCCTTCCAGCGCTACAACATGGACCAATCAGCATACCTTCGTAACCCCATCTTAACTTGGACTAATTATTGTATGCTTTTCTCTCCGGATATGCATGATTAGGAATCCTTAAACAAATTGATGACAAATCTTCGAAGTACCTCCCCACATTTTGTCCGATGCATCATCCCAAACGAGTTCAAGGAGCCAGGTAAGCCCCCTGACCAAAATACGAGACATGCAATGTACGGTGGCAACACCGCAGGCGGCATGTTCCTAAAGCCGTACGTTCTGTTCATACTAGACGCAGGTATCTTGAATTTCAGGTCGCGTTTTCTCTGACCACTTTTTCTTCCACTTGCATGAGAATCGTTCACTTTCTTCCTGTTCTCTTTCAGCACATAACTGTATATGGTACTGGCTTGTTAATAATGTTTTCTTTTGGCGGTCGGTGCATGTGTAGGAATCCCTATTCAAACTGATGACAAACCTAAGAAGCACCAATCCACACTTTGTGCGCTGCATCATTCCTAACGAGTTCAAGGAACCAGGTGAGATGTGAAAACAAGACGAGAAAATTCACTTTGGTGGTGAAGCACCAACAGGAATGGCAATTTATGAATTTCTATTAAAAGTGTAAAAATATACAAAATACTAAGCAATGACTGGCAAATACTCACTTAACCT
This sequence comes from Sipunculus nudus, assembly GCA_026874595.1. Taxonomy (NCBI): domain Eukaryota; kingdom Metazoa; phylum Annelida; class Sipuncula; order Golfingiida; family Sipunculidae; genus Sipunculus; species Sipunculus nudus. The sequence goes on along the minus strand of CM049307.1, from coordinate 44,838,580 downwards.
TATTCTGACTATATATTCTCTAGTGCTGTTGTTAATCTGTATAGGTCACTGCATCGTTAGTGTATATTTGCTTACTTAAGGATAACAAGCATCTATCTTCTCTAATGATTTTCTAAATTACATATGAATAAGTTACAAATACAATAAAAAAGAAGATTAATTAATGTGTTCTCTGACGAGCAAGCAAAATGATCCCCGGAAAAAAACTCAGGTAAGATGCTGAATGTTTGTTATACATACCCTGTTCCGTTCTTCATCTATACCCTCTTTCAATCTCATCTGCCTCGTTCCTTTCTCATTAATATTTTTGTTGTTCGTTTCACACGTGTATATACAGGCCAGCATGAGATTATCGGTAGGTAACAGAAGCAGCATGTGTTGCTTTTCAGATCGATGTAATCAATTACTGCTGAGAAAGTATTGATCTTTATTAATAATAATTGTGTGACATAAAGAGAAACACTAGAACATTTTAATGATGACTACAAAAAATGTAATATTGCTCTTTTTGACGCTTCTAAAATTTGCAAAGCTAACATGCAAAATCACAAGGACGAAAAACATACATAAAAATGAAAAAGAACAGGCTGTTCCACAGAAGTGCAAACAGTTGTGTAAGAAGGCACATATCGATTATAATCGTTCCTAGCATTATGCCAGTTTAAAAAACACGGATAATTTTGAAAGTCCCCGGTATTAACAACCTTGCCTTGTTATATCAACTAAAAACAACCTTGCTGATATTTTCTGCAGGTCTCATTGATTCTGAGCTCGTGTTGCACCAGCTGCAATGTAACGGTGTACTTGAGGGTATCCGTATCTGCCGTAAGGGCTTCCCCAACAGGATGATCTACTCTGACTTCAAGCAGAGGTTTGTGACGCATTTTATCATATAAATTTTACAAAAAGTCATTACGGTACCTCCCGACATAATATGCAGTGCAATTCCTCCATTCTGAGGCTGAATAATCAAAAAGAGATTGTTTTTCTTAATAACCTTGCAGTTTTAGCACTTGATTCCAAGAAACATGACAATATTCACGACAAATTTTATTGCCATTGCATTTAAAAATCTTGTGCATCTGACAGATACTCGATCCTGGCTCCCAACGCCATCCCACAGGGCTTCGTTGACGGCAAGGTTGTCACAGAGAAGGTACTGTCTGCTCTTCAGCTTGGAGAGAATGAGTACCGTCTTGGTCACACCAAGGTCTTCTTCCGCGCTGGTGTCCTCGGTCAGCTTGAGGACATGCGTGACGAGCGTCTCGCCAAGATCATCTCCCTGTTCCAGGCTCACATCCGTGGTTACTTGATGCGCAGAAACTACAAGAAGCTGCAAGACCAGCGGTCAGTATATTAAAAGAAATAGACATTCGGTTTTTTTTTATTTCTAAGCATCTTGCAATTAAAATGGATATGTAAATATGATTTGTGCCTATAGTGGCTGTGGTTTATCATTACAGTATGGGCCTGAGCATCATCCAGCGTAACATCCGCAAGTGGCTGACCCTCCGCAACTGGCAGTGGTGGAAACTGTACACCCGCGTCAAGCCTCTGCTGAGCATCGCCCGCCAGGAAGATGAAATGAGAAAGCAGGGTGAGGAGCTGGAGAAGTGCAAGGAAGAACTGGCCAAGATCGAGAAACTGAAGAAGGAACTGGAAGAGCAGAACGTTGGTCTGCTCCAGGCCAAGAACGACCTTTACCTCCAGCTGCAGGCTGAGCAGGAGAACCTTGGAGATGCCGAGGAGAGGATTACCAAGCTGGTTACCCAAAAGGCTGATTACGAATCTCAGATCAAGGAACTGGAGGAACGCTGTGGCGACGAGGAGACCGCTGTGGATGAGTTGGAGAATGCCAAGAAAAAGGTGGAGGCTGAGTGCGAGGAGCTTAAGAAGGACATCGAGGACCTTGAACTCAACCTGAACAAGGTGAGCAAATCTATTAGCTGTCTAATTGTACAAATACATATCATTCTCTTTCATGGTAAATTATTCAGCGTCGTATTGATACATTATTCTTTGTAAACGCTTTTATGGGAAGTGAAGTTTTCAATCTAAGAATAGACTTACAATATTGCAATCAACTCCATCACTTCAGTAGAGATGCAGCCTTGTGCATATTCCCTACCATACACAATGCGTTACTGATGATACTGATCGATCCATGGCAACTTAAATGTATCATAGAACCCCATAAGCATTATCATTTACCACGAACCGCTATACTAATGCAATGATTTTTTTAATTTTACAGGCTGAACAGGAGAAACAGACCAAGGACAACCAGATCCGCACCCTCCAGGATGAGATGGCCCAGCAAGATGACCAGATCGGCAAACTGTCCAAGGATAAGAAGAACCTGGAAGAGAATGTTAAGAAGACCCAGGAAGACCTGGCCGCCATGGAGGACAAGGCCAATCATCTGAACAAACTCAAGCAGAAGCTTGAACAAACCCTCGACGAGGTCAGTAATAATTTATAGCGAATTACCACCATTTAGCATGATTTGAGATGTTTGACTTACTCGAGATCTTGACTTACTGTAAACAACATTTAACAATTTAAAGAAAAACCTCGTCTCTGGTTCCATCTCCAGACATGTGTATAAAATATAGTTTCTCTGCCTACTTTTCTGCAGACATCAACATTTTTCAAATACAATTTGGAAAACATTTCAAGGTTAACAAACTGCAACCATGTGTACAAACTCAAACATGTTGGTGTAAGTGATTCCATACGGGACGTAGCTTTACGTATGAGACGGATTGAGGCGATATTACTGTGACGTGGCCATAGATAATTGTAATTGTTTTTCTTCCAGGTTGAGGACAATTTGGAACGCGAGAAGAAGCACCGCGCTGACGTCGAGAAGGCCAAGCGCAAGGTTGAGAATGACCTGAAGATGACTCAGGAGACAGTTGATGATCTTGAGCGCGTCAAGCGTGACTTGGAAGAAGGCGTCAGAAAGTGAGTTCTCCCCTTTTGTCAGAAGTATCTCTTTGTGGTCAGGCTGAATTGGAACGGATGGGTTCGCTGTATTTTATTGTAAAACCACCTCTTGTCATAGGGATAACAGTTAACATGATCGGAAAATATTATGTTTTATTTAGCTGGCACACGAACGATGATGCAACACATTACATGAGGATCGTTTAATGAGGACGTATTTTATATATTGGTACATTTTATTATATAACACTAAACACAACGGAGTTTTCTTTATTACACGATGCTTTTACATTGTCATTTTGGGATTTACTATTTGTGTCATACTCTGAACTTAGACATCATAATCTTGATAGCAGGATATACTTCTCTTATTACATCACTATTGTTTCAATCGCTTCCAGGAAGGACCAGGAGATCTCAAGCTTGAACAGCCGTCTTGAAGATGAACAGAACCTTGTTGCCCAGCTTCAGAGGAAGATCAAGGAACTGACGGTCAGTAATGCTGACCTTTATTAAATAAGCATTTCTAAATAGCATTTAAATATGGAACAGTTAACAAGTTCAGTGCAGGTTTCCTATTTCCAATTCAACAGCTTTGTGGTACAGAAATATTGTGGTAAACATTTAACAATTATTCATTTTTGAAGTAATATTGGACCTCTTTTCAAGCGGGGTTGAAAAAGTAACGTTAATACTCCTGTTTTTACATTAATTGTGCTCATTTTACATAATTGCAGCTGCAGTGTAGTGTTTTTTTATAAGTGCTTAATATATCGTTCTACCATTAATGTATGTTTGCCATGCTTTCTCTGAGTTTCATTTTCTGAGGTTTATTACTTAGTAGACTTTAGATTCTCATGCAGTTGAAACATTAAGTTCTTTTGATAGGAGGCTATATGGCTTTTAAATATATGGTGATGGATGTTTGACACACTCAAGGAAGGCACGATTAATGGGCTGCCGTGTAAAAAAATCCTGTGAATTCCATCACGTACTTTGATTCTTTTACAATGCGGTTAGCTGCCTGCCAGGTGTATGAGTCAGCCATCTCGTTCTGAGATATTACTCTTCAATGTACCTAAAATTCTTCGCGATCCAGCTGTGCGATGATTAATCTGAATTACGTCGCTGCGCCCATTTCCTGTTGATCTGACGCTTGCGGGAAAGAAGCTTTGAGTCGGTAATTACAGTAAACAGTCGCATTCCTTTTGAGATATTTTTATGGCGAGAGCTCTCGGGGAAATTTGTTACTCACTCCAACGTTTTTTATTGGGGGGAATGCAGCGCAACAAAAAAGAATGAAAACAAAGAGACTAATTATTCATCCCTGTGTAGTTACCGGATTCCTTATTTTCCGTTCGTCTTAGCTAGTAAAAACGACATTCCAATGTAGACAATTGAATAAGCTTGAAAGATTCCTTGTCATCAAGAGTGACCACCTCCAGATGTGCAGCAGACGATCCAATTTAGCGGGAATACATGTTGGTGTCCATGTAAACCTCCACCTGGAACGCTAACTACCATTTTTTGACGCGCCGCCGAGAGTCGTAAACCAGACTGGAAACCACATTTACATTCCTGTCGAGACAGCCTCCTCCAGATGGCTTATCTAGCCGCGGAAATTCGAGAGGTCCCTTACCTGGAGAGAGATGTTTATTCTTAGCTTCTTGGAATGTCAGGCCGACCTGGCTCAAATGCGGTTGGGTTATACTCCAAAATAAGACAAGCTTGTCTGTGCCACTCTGTCTGCGGCACATTTTTTTTTTATCATATTCAACTGTAATTTGTGGTGGCAGCTAGATTGGCCAGCCATTAGTCTTTCGCCTCATCTGGTCCTCGACAGCTGGAACACATTTTGTGGGTGCAACTGCCTGCTTTGTAGCAATAAATCAGGTTGATACCTAGACCAGGCTTCCCATGTTTGGTGGCTTCTTCCAGGCACCCATGAAAACATTGCCTCGTTTGTGACCCCCCAAATACCGAAACATGTGTACTAGTGTGAATCACCTGCGTGCTGTGACCCGCCGTGATGGTATGCCGTGTACCTCCATGTTGAGTTCTGCCTGGGTCTGGAATAATCTGGTGCCTCTGCTGCTAAAAAGCAGACGTGTGCTCTCCCTAAGCTGTGCCAGGCCGCCTTGTGCTGTACAGATAATTCGGATCCAGACTGTGGTAGCTTCACTTGTCGGCAGGTCGTTGTCAAGAGAGGCTCGTCCCTCCAAAGTGCTCTTGTCGTTACCCCTGGGCTTCTCCGGTGTAGTTGGATTACGTTTATACATACAGCGAAGCAATGGCTGATGCTGAGGTTGAGGTATCCGCCGAGGTCAAGCTTGGCGAACCAGCTGAGGCAGCCCCAGCTGAACCAGAACCAGAACCAGTTGCTGTGGCCGTTCCTGCTCCGGCAGAACCAGTATCAATTTCGGTCGAGGCGCCGACAATAAAGGAAACAAAGACGCAAGTCACAAGAATTGAAAAGGATGAGTATAGATCATCAAAAGGTGGGGGCAAGAAGGCCCAGGGAGTCAGGAGCACTCGTGACGTCACTCGAACATACCCAACAAAAAGTAGTTACACGCGCACCACATCTGACCTCGACACCCGCTCAACCCGTAACATCACAAGGGAGCTACTGGGCCACCCTGTTATTCTTGGCAACCGACCTGAGTATTTAGTCAATCCAAAGCTGAGCAGAGAGAGCAGAAAAGTGCTCCGGGAAGGCTACGAGCTGGGTTTCGCGTATCCAGGACTTCGCAACATGTATGATGTAAATGTCTTTTTCTGTATCATCTGCTGCTTTTTGCTTTTCGTTTCTTTTTCACCACGAGGAAAACGGGAGCTTGCGACAATTACATTTGGGAAATTCCAATACCATTGTGCTGGTGTTTTTTCTCAGCTTTACCTTCTGAGTTACCACCTGGAATATATATATATATATATATAAATCAATCAGTTTGGAATATATTTAACAATATTGGATTTATCGCACGCTGCAAGGACTACCAGAAATAAGGCGCTTAAGTGTAACATGATCCTGCTAAGGTACTGTATTTTTATCTATTAGTAATTTTTTCATTTTATAGGCACGCATTGAAGAGCTGGAGGAAGAGCTTGAGGCCGAGAGGCAGGCCAGATCTAAGGTGAGTTTTTGCTTTTACTCGGCCTGAGCACAAATAAACATAAGAATCTCCAACTTTAAAAGCAGTAATGATATAATTTTGGAATTTTAATAGGAGTGTGTTATATTAAAAGTATCAATACATATTACCTATGTAAACTTTTAATATTTGTCTGCCAGGAATTCATTCCCGCCACTGAATAAAATTTTCAGCCATATCGAATTTTATTTTGCTCCAACGGTGTAACTTTGTATCATATTTTCTCACATATTTCCTTTTCCATATTTCTGTACATCTAACTAATCATTATGTACACACTTCTGTCCGTATATATGTGATTCTTCTTTCACCTTATATAATAACAATATACAATGATATTTAGAGGTGGCATTTAATAATGGTTTCAGTTGATATAACGAGTAACCTAAATATCCTCTTCCTTATTCCAGGTTGAGAAGCAGCGCGCTGAGTTGGCTCGTGAACTCGAGGATCTTGGAGAGCGTCTTGATGAGGCTGGAGGTGCCACCCAGGCTCAGGTAAGACATTTTAATATTACTCTAAGTATTGAGAATAGTGTTCGAAATAAAAGCTGTGAAATTTTGAATGAAACCTACATGAAACAACACGATGTAATTTACCGTACCATCCCCGTTGGTGTTCCACCTTGATTTTTTTTATAATGGCATTTTGCTTTATCATCATGACTTAACATAATACTGCTCGGAACTCCTATGCTCCTCCAGCGTCAGACTAAATTATCTTATTAAATTGCGTGTTCGGGACACATACAGTTACGTTAACAGTCATTGTTTTGGTTCATTAATTTAATTATTATAAAATAACTTTCATTCAATTATTGCATTTCGAATTTTTTTAACTGTTGAGAACGCCATAGTTCATCCTTTATCATGTAGTGTACTTATCCTCAGCAATAGATCAGCAAATTACAGATCTTAAGAGATTACGTTAAAAAAATTTCCACTTCTGGTCAACAGTTGGAAATGAACAAGAAACGCGAGGCCGAGTTGCAGAAGCTGCGCCGTGATCTTGAGGAAGCCTCCATGCAGCACGAGGCTACCGTGTCCCAGCTCCGCAAGAAGCAGCAGGACGCTGTCAACGAGCTGTCCGACCAGGTTGACCAGCTCCAGAAGGTCAAATCCAGGTCAGTGATAATTCATCAATCATCGGTAGTAAAATTTGTATTGTAAAATGTACTGCAATATATTATATATAATTACATATAGTAATTCGGATTACATGGTATTAAGACTTACTCAACGTTATTTACAGGCTTATTTTTTTTTATTATTTTGGCTACATTTATTTATATTTTTGTGTGTAACTGTATATAATATTAGGTATAACGCGTTATAACGCGACCATGTTAGATTACACATACTGGTGGGAACGTTTTATGGATATGTATACAAAATATTTAGTTACTGTTAAAAGAAATATGTGCCGGGGGTTTTAGGATTGAGAAGGAGAAAAACCAGACTCGTGCCGAACTGGAGGACCTGCAAGCCCAGCTTGATCACGTCAGCAAGGGCAAGGTAGAGCGTTTATCAGACTGCATGTACTTCCTAAATGCAGTGGAATTCTACCGGCCATTATTTTTCTCATTTAAAGCCGTGTTTCCTTGAACTGCTAATCCCAATTTCAGCTTAATTACCTAACCCTGTGTGACCATTGCGTTAAGTTTTTTTTCATATTTCTTGTGTTTGTATTTTGTGTGTGAAGATGTACTCCTACATGGTGCATCCTAACCTAATTTCAGGGATTCTCCCCATCATGCTAACCATCCAGCCTAATAAAAACACATTTTACTACATTCCCTATGGCACGGCAAGCTTTGTGTCTGCCAGAGTTAGCATGCTCACATGGAAAGCTTATAACATTGAAAAAAAATATCTGATCTGCTTGCTTTGCATGATACCTGCTTCAGACTTGAGAAAGACAGGCAACAGTTACAGCTAGAATGTGACGATCTGATTGACGCGATTGATGCGGTTGAAAGGAGCCGGGTATGCATGATCTGAACCTGTTACCGTATCTGTTAATTGCTTGTCTAAAATATTTTGACGGCTGTGTCCCTCTTTTTGCCTGCTTATTTCCTTTCTTGAACTGGTAACCATGCCATTTAATATACAAATTTATATATCGTATAAGTTTATAAAATATACTGTTAATAATAATACTCTAATAATAAACATGATATTCCCATAAAGATACGATGATACAGGACCTTTTAAGAACATTGGATATGTCATAAAAAAACCGAGCATCCAATTTTAGACTTGAATTGCAGTACAAGGCTAGAGAAAAATCCTTTAAATGAAGATAACGGCATAATAAAATACATCAGCAATATACTTCTTTGACTGAAACACTATGATAATGGCTACCTGGACTGCTTATTACGTGAATAAAAGAATATGAAACAAAGCCCCTAACCCAATGTACCTTTAGTGCAGTTATAAGATTTTATACCTTTTTATCTCCATCGACCTCATGGGTTCATAAACTTTTTGCAGGCCAATGCCGATAAGGTGACCAAGCAGCTGGAATCCCAGCTCAGCGAACTCAACGCTAAGCTGGATGAGAGCCAGCGCAACATCAACGAGCTCAACAGCACCAAGGGCCGCATGGGCAATGAGAACACTGACCTTGCCCGCCAGCTTGAGGAGGCCGAGAGCCAGATCGCCCAGCTTACCCGTAGCAAGTCTCAGCTCAGCGGACAGTTGGAGGAGGCCAAGCGCTCTCTGGAAGATGAGAGCAGAGTGAGTAAAACCATTTTATTTATTTCAGAAATAGAAAAAATGTAATCATTAAATAATGAAAATGATTCAATCATTTATCAAATAGTAGTTCTATGTTTTGCCAGTAGGTGGCGCTACAGTTGTGATAACACATTAACTCCTAGTATATAATAAGACTGGCGACGCTGAATGCGGTTGCCTAAAATATTTATTATCATTAACATATTATTATCCCACAAATGATCTTGTCTCCCGTCACCTTCTATATGGAAGATAAAAAGATGAAAGACGTAACCCAGCAGAATCGATCCCTAAATTAGCTGTTATTTCTGAACTGACGCCCTTCTGTTCTTATACACAGAACCGCACCAAGCTGCAGTCTGAGGTGCGCAACCTGAACGCTGACCTTGATCAGCTCCGCGAACAGCTTGAGGAGGAGCAGGAGGGTCGTGCTGATGCCCAGCGTCTCCTCACCAAGGCCAACAACGAACTGCAGGACTGGAGGACCAAGGCTGCCAGCGGTGGCCTCGGAGGTCAGTGACGCCATTTGATGTTTTCTTATAAAAATAGAATAGACCAGTTCTTGATCACTCAATGTATGTACTGCACATAAATAAAAAATAATTACAATAATTAATTATACTTGGACATAATAAAATTGTAAGGCTGATATAGCAGTCATAGCAGATTATTTTAGAATTTCCTACAGGGTCGGACAGACTACTGAATTAAAGTGAACACATTTGGTCTATATCCATCATTTAACAATTTTATTTAAGCACAAAGAATATGATTAACGGTTTTAATTTTTTCTCTTGTGATATAGGTGTTCCCTCTGAAGAACTTGATGAAATGAAGCGCAAATACAACGCCAAGCTGCAGGAAGCTCAGGAGCAGGTCGATACTGCCCAGAGCAAGTGCGCCTCTCTGGAGAAGGCCAAGCACCGCCTTCAGGGAGAGCTTGAGGACGTCATGATCGAAGTTGAGAGGGTGCGTTTGCTTGTCACTCACACCAAATAAAAAAAAAACTTTTATCCAGAACATTTCAGAAAATGACTAAAAGGTTAGACGGCTATGGTCAGAATATAATGAATCTTCATATTATGTATCCATAAGACTACCAGCATCGAAAAAGAATTTCTATAACTATATCATAAAAAATGAAATCAGATAGAAGAAAGAAATGGAAAGAGTTTGGTGTTTCATAACATACCAATACACAAGGCGGTGACAAGGGGCACATATAAACTAAAATATATTAAATGACATGCAAATAGATGCATATACTTTGTACCTTAGGTTGTTAGAGTGACCATGCAATTTGTATTTACAGTCCACCTCCCTTGCCTCATCGCTGGAGAAGAAACAGCGTCAATTCGACAAAACCATTGATGAATGGAAACGCAAGGTAGCGGACCTCCAGGCTGAGCTCGAGGAATCCCAGCGCGAGTCCCGCAACGCACAGACCGAGGTGCTCAAACTCCGCAACCAAGTTGAGGAGGGAGGAGATGCCGTCGAAGCGCTGAGACGTGAGAACAAGAACCTTTCGGAGGAGATCCATGACCTGACCGAGCAGCTGAGCGAAGGTGGCCGTTCAACTTATGAGCTGGAGAAGGCCCGCAAGCGCCTTGAGATCGAGAAGGAAGAACTCCAGGCCGCTTTGGAAGAGGCCGAGTCTGCTCTGGAGACCGAGGAAGCCAAGGTCGCCCGCAGTACCATGGAGATCGCCCAGATCCGCGCAGATGCCGACAGGCGTGTCGCCGAAAAGGACGAAGAGTTCGAGAACACCAGGTAAACTATCTCTGAAATGTATTATCATATACCTTTACTGGTAATTAAAGATCATATATTCTAAAATCTCAAGAATTCTAGAACCTCAACGTCACTTGGCACATTTTTCTTTGCTTTGACTGATTGACTGTAAAATATATGATATTCATATAACCCAAGGGTATTATATCATTATTTTTTATATATTATAATATGAAGTTAACTCGTTATTTGTTCGGACCCTTTTACAGGAGGAACCACCAGCGTGCCATGGAGTCCATGCAGGCTAGCTTGGAGGCTGAGACCAAGGGCAAGTCCGATGCTCTGCGCATGAAGAAGAAGCTAGAGTCTGACATCAACGAGCTTGAGGTTGCCTTGGACCAGGCTAACCGTGGCCGTGCTGAGGCTGAGAAGAACATCAAGAAGTACCAACAGAATGTCAGGGTACGTGTTCAAAACAGTAAATACATCAATGTTTAGTATTATGTTGGTGTGACGTGTGACTGTGACCTTCAAATGCACAGTATTGTGTCAGAAGACATTATTGAAAATAAGCACAGGGAAAAATGAGAAACTATGGGTATATAAGTACTTAATGAAATAGACATATACATGAACATGCAGATTAAAAGGTACGAAAATAATCCAGTAAATATTAAAATATTAAAAGGTCTCAAAACTGATGATTCGATATAAACTGTATAGATTTTATTAATCAATTAAATGATGACTATCTATTCTGTGGATTACAGGAACTGCAGCAGGCTTGCGAGGAGGAACAGCGTGCCCGTGATGAAGCCCGCGAACAGTATGCCGCCTCTGAGCGCCGTGCCCAGATGATCTCAGGCGAGGTTGAGGAACTCAGGTCTCTCCTGGAGACCGCTGAGCGCAGCCGCAAACAGGCCGAGGGTGAACTGCTCGAGGCCTCCGACCGCATCTCTGAGCTGTCTTCTCAGAACACATCCATTGCCGGTCAGAAGAGGAAGCTCGAGGCTGATATCCAGGCCATGCAGGTACGTTGTTCTTGTCCACTACTTCTCAGTATTGCAATATACAAACTGTCTAAAATAAAATAAATATCATTACTTATCGTTAATAATGGGAACATAAAAGAAATTTTACAGAATCCCCAGTAAATACATATTGTTTATATATAAAATGCATAAATGCATTATGTATAAATGCATATGTATACATGCATAATTACGAGCTACCCGATTTTCTGGAATAATGATATAATAGGACTAAATGTCTAATTAAGCTTAAGCTTCAACAAACATCAACATGTATTATAAGATTTCCTCAATTGTTCCATTGACAGGCTGACCTGGAGGATCAGGCTAACGAGCTGAGATCTTCAGAGGACCGTGCAAAGAGAGCTCTTGGAGATGCCGCCGCCATGGCTGAGCAGCTGCGCAGCGAACAGGAGAACTCCGCCAACATCGAGAAGAACCGCCGCTCCCTGGAATCCCAGATGAAGGATCTGCAGGTTCGCCTGGATGAGGCCGAAGCCAATGCCCTCAAGGGTGGCAAGAGGACCATCCAGAAGCTTGAGCAGAGAGTACGCGAGCTTGAGGTCGAGCTGGACAACGAGCAGCGCCGCCACGCTGAGACAGACAAGAACATGCGCAAGCAGGACCGCCGCCTAAAGGAGCTCGCCTTCCAGGCCGACGAGGACCGCAAGAACCAGGAACGTGCCCAGGACGTCATCGACAAGCTGCAGCAGAAGATCAAGACCTACAAGCGCCAGGTGGAGGAGGCGGTAAGTCATCACATCTTTTCAGCTTCCATTTTAGCGGGATGGTCTCAGGCTTACCGTAACAGCGTCCATGATTTACTTCAAGGGTGAGCCCTTAAAGCAAGATCTATTTATTCCGTGTTCATCACATCTATTCATGATTCAACATAATATAAGAAAAGGAAATCTCTGTATTGCTTTATTAATTCTTTAAAAAGAAGCTGACACTAAAAGTGAAGAGAATTAATCTGAACTGGACTTGGGCCAAAAGAACCATTTTCGTTTAGAAGCCTACTCTGCAGGTTATATAAATATTCACACTTTTAAGACGTTTCTCCTTTATCATAGCCCCATACAGTGCAAATTTAAGCTGAAGCGTAATGGGTAAATGGAGATAGATAGTTGATGTGCCAGATTGTCTTACAGGAGGAGATTGCCGCCATCAACTTGGCCAAATACCGCAAGTGCCAGAACGAGCTCGAGGATGCTGAGGAACGCGCAGATGCTTCCGAGAATGCCTTGGCCAAACTGCGTGCCAGGAACCGCAGCTCTGTGTCTGCCAGCCGCACCAGCAGCTCCGTAAGTATAGGACAATAATGAATACAAAGGCTACGTGCTAAAATTTCCTCTTTACCAATGGCTTCGGCGCAGCATCATAACAACACATGCATACACACATTTTCATGCTGATTGCTTTGCATGTAGATAGAGGACTTTAAACTTGAAGACACCAATATACACTCTTCTTGCTGTACATAACTCACAACTCTCTTTGAAATAAACACATATCTGGCACATGCATAATACTTTCATAAAATCTTATTTATGGATACATCTTTTGATGCCAGATCATGCTTAGCAACATTAGGCGGTAGTAGTTTGTACATATTTGCAACACATTTTCTACACTTTTGCATGCTGTAATATCAGTTCCTTCCAGGTGATCACCATATCTACTGTTCCAGGTGGGACGAGCACGGGACACCCGAACGTCCAAAGCAAACCCGTGTTGCTTTGTGACGCCTCCAGATCAGCTTGTGATGACAAAACCTCGGTGATTCTTAAAGCAAAAATTACAAACCAAAGCACTGGTGATACGCTTTGCCATGATACACCGCCCAAAGAACGGGGGAGGTAGAAATAAATTATACCGAGAGTAAATCACAGGCTGGTCGGCGACTGTAACATGGTAATGCATGCTAATGTTTCTTTACAGAGCTAAATCAAAGAACCAGAGAATATTGGACTGATACAGTGAAAGGAGAACTATATTTATGGCAAGTGTACTTTGTCTCTTTGGCTGCGCCAACACTCAGTGCTTGTATTGCGTATTGCCACACACACCCTGTGTATATACTAGTGCTCCCGTGTGACACGTTATGCTATGTGTTCCCACAGCCTGCGCCAGGTGTGACCGTCACCAGAACCAGGAGGCGCGCAACCGAGGAAACGGAGGACTAGAGTAACTAGCCCATTAGGTAGAACAGGGTGTCCATTTTTTGCGTGCTATGGCATGGGTAGCTGCCAAGTGACACATGTACGATACGGAGTGTTTATGAAGTAGACGCTTATACATTGATATTTCGATAAAGGGTACCCAATTCACGCAGTCTGCACGTCGTTTCGGTCGTATATTTTCCTCTGAGGGTTATAAAGAATTGTATTACTCAACGGAAATTTGAATAGCGCACGTTGACATTTTTATTATATCACCTGTCACTGTATTAAATTTAATGGACTTCAACAGCTAGCGTGAATTGGGGACCTTTTGCAGCTAGGTTGTGAGCGTTACAGTTCTCTTTCAGCATATTGGTTGACAGGTTAGTTTACGCCTAACCACTGGCACGAGTTGCCAATGCTTTGTTTGATTTGAATTTATTGTAAATTTGTTATGCCGTTATGACTTACAACATACAATTGTTCTGTTACATAAGACCTCCGGCGGAGCCACCATCAAAATTACCAAGACCTCCATGAGGTCTATGAGCAGTTATGAGTCGGACTAAAGACATACGAGTAGTGAGTGGGTACAAAAGCATCAACTAATAGAAATTGAGCACTTCTCTGTCCTGTCCTCTATCACCGGGTTCGAGCCCGTACCACTCATTGACCTTTCAATTGATTAATTACCGGGCACACCTGAGTGACATAGCACTATTATGTCTCTATTCCCGATCTTTCTATTAAATAAATGTGATTTACATAAGAATAATCTCAATACTGATTAACCCACTGTATTACCCACTATTGTTCCGTTTAGACTGTTCTCTACTCCTCTACTTCCAGCGACAACCGCATAACATTTCATTTGTAAACATTATAACGATGAATCTGAAAGATTCCTAACTAATCTTCCTTACATTTGTTTATACCTATTGTACAGAATAAACCCTCTGAAGGTATGACAGAATCCTTGTGTGGATATTCTTACCGGAATGATCCCGGATTAACGATGTGCACCCCTTATTGTACACTAATACACAAGACGTCTGGATTACTTCTTGTATGTTTCGTGACGACCATGCAGTGTTTTTCTGTCACTTATGATTGTGACTCGTTTGCCAATGATTA